>JAXCMG010000019.1:5783888-5844545 GCA_034642415.1 Podarcis siculus
CACAGGCATCTCTCTTACCTCCACCAATGAGTCCTCACGTAGAAAACCACCACAGCATGACCTGCAGAAACAGGGAATGCCAGGTGAATATCTTGACTCTTTTTCTTCTACGTCTTTTGTGAAACTCACAGGCCCTTGTGCCCTTGTGTCTTTTCCCCGTCCCCTCTCCCTCTCTCTCTCTCTCCCTCTTCTAGATCACGAGCTGCTCAGGCAAGAGCTGAATAATCGTTTTTTGGTTCAGAGTTCGGACAGGACCGGTGCCTCTCTTGGCCCGGTGCCGCTGCTGAGGGCGGAGTTCCACCAGCACCAACACACCCACCAGCACCAACACACCCACCAGCACACATTCAGCCATTTTCCATCCAGCCTGCCCCAGATGCCGCCCACTGCACCTCCCCTGGTGCGTACCCCCTCCCAAAATGTGAGGATAAGTAGAGACACCGCTGGCCAAAACAACCATGCCAGCACCAGCTCTTTGAGACGGACACTTTTCTGTGAAAAGCGCATCCTCGTAAGGATGCGTTTGTTTAAAGTTGCCACCTTCAGTTGCACTGTTTTCAAACTAGTATTTAGTACAGTAAGTTTCCGTAGGTTGCAACCTGCTTCTTCTTCTCAATGGGCCCCACCACACGGCTACTTCTCTGCAAACCTTTTGCCAAGCTCTGTTTCTAGAGAAGGGGGTGCGACATGTAATGTGGGATGGTCATGCAAGTTTTCTCCTCTTAGGCATTTCAGGCAGCTGACATAATAGCATCTGGGCATATGGGAGGGAACATACAGGCATGATTTCATATATCTCACACACTTATTGCAACATGGGCATTGCTATGCATACTCCTGTGTCCCCCCCAGAAAAAAAGCACTGGATATTCTTATTCTTATTCTTATATCCAGTGCTTTTTTCTGGGGGGGGGGGGACGCAGGAGTATGCATACCCCTAAACATTTTGTGAATCTACGTTTGGCCTCATTGAGGGGCAGTATTACAATATGAGTAGGAAAATGAGAATACCCCTAAACATTTTTTTAGGAAAAAAAGCACTGCTTATATCATAAAAGTAAGATGGGAAGGGCACCCCACAGATAAGCATGTCCGACTGTGACAGAAAGGGCAGGGTATAAAAATTTCATCATCACTGTGTATTTCTATGCCAACTTTACATCGTAAAACCATGCTCAAAATGGCTTATGGCATGAAAAGATTTACATAATCAGAAGAACGCAGCAACATTTTCATAGTCACAAACAATAAATGGAAACAGCTCAGTAGGTATACAATAAAATCAAACAATCCCCACATAGTTCATAACAGCACTAATTTTAATATCCAAAATTAAGTATTGACTCCAACTAAAACTCCCAACAATACATACAATGGCATCCTGAGCAGCAGGTCCTGCAGGACTCACAGGTAGGAAGGTCTCTGGCCCCTTAAGCAGAAGCAGCAGTTGTTGTAGCTGGTCAGTCATGCCCCCACCCTTCCCAGGCCAAGTGGAAATTGCAGGACTCGCACCAAAGCGAGAATCTTCTATGAAAGTAAGAGTTGAGAGGGCAGGAAATAGCTTTTATTGCAATAAGTTGATTGTTTTGTTAACACACCAGAGGTCAACATCATTGTGCAATAGACCTATGGCCAGACTGGTTGATCATTCTGACTCCTGCCTTGCCATAATAATTTGCCTGTGCTGCTTGGTTTCAATATTTTTGCATCATTGCCATCTATTGCTATACCACCCACTCACTAACTCAACATTTGACTGGGCAACTCAAGACACAATAAATACATGCCATTTTTTTAACATGGGCTGTGCTTGCTTATGGCAAGGGTGAGGGGCTTCTTCAGGCTTTAAGGTTGTTTTACAGTTTCTTCCCAGACAGGATATCTGGAACATTCAAGTTGCTTTTAAACAATACCATCCACCCATGGCTGAAAGCTCCACCCCTTCACCAACTTCTCAGAGCTCATTGGCCGTTCCAGCAAGGGTTTGTTTGATGGGACAACAAAACTTTAGCAGGGTCACAATCCTGCAGAAAAGCTAGAGCTTTTCCTGCCTCCTTGGCTCTCAGGTTTTACAGTGATGCCATTTGGTTTTGTTCCTTTTCCACTGCTGCTGTTCTCAGTTTTGTAAATTCTCCAAACAGCCTTTTTTCACACAAGGCAATGTTTATTTTTATTTTTTTGGTACACTGCATAAAGCAAGATTCAATATTTTCTCTCTTTTTGAAGGAACACACTGCTTTCTTTTGTAGCGAAGCAACAAATGTTCCAAAACAGGCATTGTGGGGCAAGCTCATAGGAAATGACATTTCTTGCCTTTCTTTACCACACTGGCTGATGGTATGACGACATTGTTTGCTTCTAATCCGCTTAACTGCAGGACAATGAGAGCGATTTCTGCCTCCCCCAATGTCCATCCACAGGTGTTTAAGCAACGTGCAAATACCTCCCTACTCCCCTTCCTTCATAAAGCAATCTTAAAACTTTTCCTTGAAGGCCTGGCATGTTGTTTAAGAATCCTGATATCTGATCTTGCTGGAAAAAGAGTTCCCTTCCTTCCTGCCCACCCACGCCCTGTTGATGTCAAGCTGAAGAGTGAAAACAGCTTTGCCGCACCCTCTTTTGTTGTGCTTGAGCTCCCATCTTCTTATATTCCACTAAATGGGTTTATTAATCCTAATGCCAGAGCGGGTGGCGTTGAAACCGCCAGCTGCATGTGTTTTAGTAATTTATAGTATTTACACTGGAGGGTACATGACTCCGGTAATAACTGTAATTAACACAATTGCAAATCTGCTCTCCTGTATGGAGGAGAGCACACAACAGCTGGCTTGCTGAACGAGTGGCATTTCAAAGGGGTCATTGCTCACCATTCTGCACCTTCCCCCAGCACATCTCCCTTTTGCTTAAGATTGGAATGTGCACATTCTTCACGGGGCATGGAAAGAATACTGATGGGGGCACAGGTCAGGTGCACAGTGCAAGGGGACAAAACGCCAGGACAAAAAACATGAGGGCAGATCCACAGTGGGTGGATCTATCTTGCAATCTTGTCTGATCTTTCTTACGCCTTTTTTCAAGGAGCTGGCTGAGCTAAGTAAGGGCTGCATGATTTTAAAAAATGAGATGAGTGCTGGTAGATTATCTTAAATTCTGCTCCAGCTCATACAGCTGTATCATAAAATCTAACTTTTAGAAATGATTTAGGGTGTTGACTGGCTTCTTGAGGAAGTTTGTAGGCGATGGTAAAGATTTATGTGCTAGATGCCTGAACTTGCTGCTTCCCCATTGCAAAGGTGCAGGTTTAAGAGGCTGTGAAGTTTGGAAAATATACAGGTGCCCTTAAAATAAAACTCCCCACTGCCACCTCCCCCCAAAAAACACACTAGCTAAACTGGATCTTATACACCTGGGAGCATGCTTCATTGTGCTTAGATTGCAACCCAGTGCTGAAGAAATATATTCTCATTTGTTTTTGTCTTATTTCTCTTTTTCTTCCAGTTCGACAAGTACGCTCCCAAACTTGATAACCCTTATTTTCGACATTCCAACGTGAGTGCATTTGTGGGTTTGGGTTTTTATTTTTTATTTGGCTTTGGTTTCTATGTTTGAACTTGCTGGTGGCTTTCCTTGCATGTATTTGATGTAGCAAGCTTTAGCTCTTGTCTCTGTGTTGTTGTTTTTAAGTGAATTCCCTTCCCTTAAGTTTATTTTTACCTACTGCAATAACACCATAAAATTCCTTTAATTCAATCATTCATCAAATGTTCTTCCTCTAATTCAGTGTTGGTTGCTGCTTTCTGACACCTGTTTCTCAGGCTACAATCCTATACCCATTTGCTTGGGAGTATTGCCCATTGAAGCTTGCTTCTGAGTAGGATTGCAAAAGAAATGCTAAGTCTGTGTCTGTACAATACCACTGCTGATTCTGAGCTGGAACTCACATGAATACCTCTTCATCCAAAAGCATTCCCCGCACATATAAAAAGGAACGTATCCAGAAGAAGACTATGCTAGAACCCTTCTCATTGACAACTAGTCTTTGATGTGAAGGAGTTCTGAATCATGTGAGCTATAGGCTGAAGTGTTACATCCCAGCACCTGTTATACCACCACAATGAGAACTAAGCTAGTGTCTTCCAATCTTTGTACATCTTCCTTCAAATTTAGTGACTCAAGCATAACACAGTACTTCAGCTGTAGACTAACCAGGGCTAAGTAAAGGGGCTCACTTTTGTCCTGTGGTTAGAAAGTGTTATAAAACTAAACAGGCGTGCACTAGCTCACTGAAAAAGCTCAGTACTGAACAAGGCGAGCAGAGTTAAAATTGGATATACCGTGGTACCTCGGGTTAAGAACTTAATTCATTCTGGAGGTCCATTCTTAACCTGAAACTGTTCTTAACCTGAGGTACCACTTTAGCTAATGGGGCCTCCTGCTGCCTCCATCGCGCGATTTCTGTTCTCATCCTGAAGCAAAGTTCTTAACCCGAGGTACTATTTCTGGGTTAGCAGAGTCTGTAACCTGAAGCGTCTGTAACCCAAGGTACCACTGTATTTTAACTCTGCTGGCCTTGTTCAGTACTGCTATTCCCCAGGAATAGATCTGTCACCATTATTCTCCATTTTATGCATTTTTCGTTACTTATTTACTGGACATAGCTCACCTAATTCCAATAACTTGTCTATAAGATTTTTTTGTCACTTTCGGCTCTTTTTTCTCTCCAAATTTAGTGTAGGTGTTTTGAATTATTGATGCTGTCATCCAAAGTGTATGCACCACCTCCTGGCTTTATATCCTCAGCACATTTGATAAAACTATATATGTAAATCTCTAATTATAAGATTGAACAAAAGTGGTCCATGGGCATAATAGACACTTGTGAAATTCCAGTTGATAGCTCTTTCTGAGATGAGAGCCGTGCATTGTAATTATTTCTTAAGCTGATTCTTTCAGACATTTGTGAATCCATTCCACATAGCCACTGCTGTCTAGTCCAGTTCTGTTCAGTTACCCTAACAGAATGCCACATGGAAATACGTTATCAGCTTTCCCGACATTGTGACAACTCATTATCAAAATCTTCTCTCAAGATGGGAACTAGCTTGTACACCAAAATATCCTGCCAGTCCTAAAAAAGAAAAAATTCTCACCTGTCACTTCAAAAACACTCATTGATAAGAAGCCAAAAAATGATGCAAACAGCCATTGCCATGCTAGTGTCAGAGACTATGCAAAAGCAATAATGGCATGTCTGGTTGTTGTTTCTTTAATTGGGCCAGTTTTGTCACAGTAAAAATAAATGAGCTTTCACGCTAAACAGGATTCTTCAGCCAGTCATCCTGATATAAAGGATAGTGTCTGAATTCAAGCCTTTCAGCAACACTCTAGAATCGCTTGCCTGTTGGTACACTTACTGCCTGCCCTTGCTCTGCTGTTCCTTTTTATCAGTTGCTGCATCAGAAGCAGCGTTCTGGGACCGCATACTGTGGAAAATTAAAAGTGTGTGCTGATAATAGTGGACTTCATGGTTGGCAACTGTGGTAATTACCTTGTAACTGGGAGGCAGATAAAGATTAAAGATCCCAAGCAGGCTGCTTTCACACTTGCTAAAGTGGCATGTTTTGCAGGAGAGCTATAATAGCAGAATTAAGAATGGTAGCAGAGGCTAATTTCCCCCCTCTGGTAAAAATGAAAGCTTTCCATTCTTCTCAAAAGAGCATCCGTTGTCCCATGGACCTTTTGCTTCTTATAGACATCTATTGGAAATCTCTCCCCCCCCCCCGCCCCCGAGGAAAGCATTTAATGCTTTCTTGTGGACTGGCAACCCCACCTTAAATATGTATGTAGAAAAGAGTCTTAACTGCTGTTACTACAGTGACATCCTGCTCTGGCAAAAGCAGGACCATTACAAAAAGTTTCAGGCTGTATAATCGGGTGCATAAGCAGAGCTGTGCAGTTGGACAGCAATCACAAACACAGGATTGCTCATTCTGAGAATCTCTGCTTTCGTTTGTTAAAAACAACAACCAATTTTCTAACACTTAATGCTCCGAAGATAAAACTAAAAAAAAATATGGATATGCTAGCTACAGTAGCGGCACACAGCAGGCCTGCTCCCATTGTCTAAGGATGGGAATGTAGTCTTTAGAACACTGCATCCTTCTCTTTAGGTCTCTCTAGCTGAATAAGGAAATACTCCAGTTCAACAACTAGCTTGCCTTGATGGTGTGATGTCTAGGGCATCGTATAATGCTAATGCAATATGTCCTTCATATCACACACTGATTGTGGTAGCCCTTCCTGAACACCTCTTGCTGATGCCATGATTCCAATGAAGGATTTTGTAGGTGAACTGTAGGAAACTCTTTTGAGCCCAAGAGCCGCATTTTGTCACAGGGAACCTTCCAGGGGCAATATAACATTGATGGGTGGGGAAAGAGGCAAAGTGGGCAGGTCAATACATGTGACATACTAGGCCACATTAAAACTATGCAAAAGTGAGCGGCTTTCTACACACACACACACACACACACACACACACACACACACACACCTCTCCATCCAGGAAATGAAAGGAATTATTACAGTTCAAGGACACATTCCAATAAGGCAGAAGCACTCAAGGAGTGTGCTTCTATCCATTGATAGACCATGAGACTCTTAATCTCAGGGTCGCAAGTTTGAGCCCCACGTTGAGCAAAAGATTCCTGCACTGCACGGGGTTGGACTAGATGACCCTCGTGATCCCTTCCACCTCTTCAATTCTGTTATTCTAGGGTGCAGAGGGGTCTGACCTTGGGAGGGGGCAAGGCTTATAGAGATTCCCAACATCCAGCTAGAAAGGCAGATTTAGGCTCCTGGCTTAAGGTTTCCCACCCCTGATCCACAGTAAGGGTAACATTTGTGTTTCACTAGAAAGGCCGCATTCATTTTAGTGCTGGGAGCTGCTTAACACACTGGGTAAATTCACCCTCGATACAAACCAAGTCTCTCAGAAGCAGCCAAATGCAGAAGACTTGCGAGTTACTCAGAAGTACAAATCTCTTTAGAGATTGGATAGCAGGTCACCAAGCTCGCAATCAAAATATTTGCTAATGTGATTTGAGTGAGTGCATGAAAATGGAATATTCCTTTAAAATAGTCTTCTCCTTCTTCAACGATACTGCAAATTTAAAGTGGGTGAGTTGTTCGTTTGTTAAAAATGAGTTCTTGAAGGAATCATGAGTTAGGCAAGCTCCCCTAGTGCCTAACCAGTAGAGGGTTTGAAATTGATTTGGTAGTTTTTGTTGTGGAACAAGTTCCTACGATTTGCACCAGACTTGTCTCTCACATCTATTACTTCTCTGTAATGTAACCACCTCTCTCCTTTTCTCTCTCTTCCCGCCCCCCCTTCCCCCTTCCTAGTTCTTTCCAAGCTATCCTCCAGCAATGCCTGGGATGCCACCTCTGCTTCCACATTCAGGTCCTTTTGGGTCACTTCAGGGAGCATTTCAGCCGAAGGTACAAATTTATTATGGTTTCATTTTTTCCACATTTTTTGTTATTGTTGCCCATACAAAAAAAAAGCATGATTAAAATGTAGCTGCAATATAAACACACGTGTATTTCTTGATCAAATTATTATTTTCACTGGGCACATCTGTTTCCCTTGTGCAATTTGCTTGATAGTTAAAGAAAGTAGCTCCCTAAGGGTCTACCAATATATTTTCAGGGAGGGAGGTGGAACCTGTTGCTGCTGCTGACCTAGGTCTCCCTAGTACACAGGTAGCCATTGTGGTGCTCTCCAGATATTTTGGACTCAGTCTCTCTCATCAGCCTCAGTGTTTGAGGACTGTGGAAATGGTAGTGCAGCAACATCTCAAGGGTACCACACTGCCTACTTCTGCCCTAGTCATATTCTTTAAAGCAGGAGCAGGGAACCTTTGGCCCTCCAGATGTTGTTAAACTGCATCTCCCATCATCACCAACAAGCATGGCCAATGCTAGGGGCGATGGGAGTTGTAGTTCAGCAAAATCTGGAGGGCCAAAGGTTCCCCACAACTGCCTTTAAAAAATAAAGGAATGTGTCATTTCACTCAGCCCACCTCTTGCAAGTGGCAAGAGAATTGGGGGTCATTTGGGAGAAGCATTGACTGTGATGACCTAACACAATTATTTTACTAGAAGCTGCATGGGTGATGTTAGTGGGCAGCAAGCAGGTCTCCCCAATCGCTTCTGGATTGGGCTCCACAGCTGCTTTGCAGTACCATTTTTCTATAGGCAGGTATTTGGGGAATGGAGCTCTTTTTCTTCATGTGAGTATTTTATTGTGCGTATACACTGTAAGAATTCTGGATGTGTGCACATGGGGCAAAAATAGCCAAGTGCCTGGTGTGGTATATGGGTACACAATTGGGATGTGCATCAGTTCTGTGTGAAGGTCAAATGATGAGGTGAATCAGGGGTCTCCCCCGCCCCGAGTCAAAGTGTGATGTCAAAAAACCCCTTTAAGTCTCATCAGAATCCCCACAAACTCTAGTGTTGTCTTAGTTTTCCTGTATCTCCATGTTTCCCAGGGTCCATGGGCTTTGCAAAAAGTGAGGCTGCCCATAATACTGCCTGTTGAGCACTGAGTGCTCTGGGTTTGTTCGTTTATTTTGCTAAAGCACATCCATGGATAATTTTTGCACAAATTAAAAGATTCCTTTCAGGAGTTTTTGTTTTGTTTTAAATCCTATGTTGCTTTGCTCTATCCAAAAAACAAAGCAGAACCCTTCAGAACTCTGCAAACATTTCATCCACTTTTATCAAACAGGAAAGTGTCATAGCCATTTTTACATTCCCCATTATAGTGAATGGGGAATGCAAAGCTTCATTTTATACAAAGTGCCTTTGAGCCTGAATTACAGACTGAAATGGAGCCAGTAAAGTTGAGTTTTAAAACACACAGATGCACATATAAGGCGAATCTTTGGGCCCATGCACACACCTACCATCCAACTCCCCCCCCCCTTACACCTCTGCAGCAAAAGATTCTGTGCGTACCAAATGGTTCTGAAACTGCAGCCACTCTCAAATCGGTCATCAGACAGCTGCAATGAAACTCACCAGCAGAAACTACACCATCTGTGAAACTGATCAGCTAAGCTGCAGCCTCTGTTTGCAATTAGCCTTTCCCTTACCACTGGGTAACTAGCATCATATAGGGAAGCCAAGTGAAAATAATGTAGGCAGCCCCAACTGTTTTGTAGAATTGTGGCTTGGAGGGGCTGGAGTAGATGCTGGCTGTTTATCAGAAGAGAGTGCTACGCTTCAAATAAGATTTTTTAGAACTTAAGCAAACGCAATATGTGCTTAGTCAGATTAGCCTGTGTGGCTTATCTGTTCCCATCCCTGTTGTCTCTTGCAGACACTCAAATCCTGAAGCAGTTTTGCAGACATGTCAACTGAAACTTAAAATTCTGGATATCATGTTTATATTAACACAAGAATACAGCTCATAATGATCAACTTCTGAAGTGGCTGTGCAGAAGAAAAAGGCCACATTATTCTGCAGTAGGGCTCCTAGTGTGTAAAGTGTAAAGAGATAACTACCCTCCATGCTCTGGAGCTGGAAACTGGGCCAGGCCAAAGCAGTGGTATTGCTCCACTGATACTGCAGAAACCCCTTAACAACCCAACAAACAAAACACACAGATTTTTGATTTTTTTTTAGGGAGCTGAGCTCACCAATAGCATAGTAGCTTTAGGCTTCTGAGGGTGACCCTGTACCCCTTAAACACTGGCAACCCCCCACCCAATGTTAGCAAACAAAGAAACTTACATATAGCATGGAGGGTGGCCCTAATGGTGTTGTAGTAGTAGGCTCAGCTAGTTTCTCTTACTACCGTCTCTCTTACTACGTTTGTTGCTTAAAAGCTCTCATGGTGCCAGGCTTGAGATTCCTTTCTTTCCATTTGTAAAGTCTTTATAGAAACAGGAGCAATGTAATCCGAGCTGTAAAAAGTAAACCCCACTGAATTCAGTGGGACTTAATCCTGGGTAAGTGGGTATAGAATTGTGGTGTAGGATTGTAGATTTTTAGAAGGGCGAGGAAATGCAACCCCCCAAAGCTCCAGCGGCTTCTGCAGACATATCTCCATGCAGAGATAAAAGGAAGAGCATTTGCCGAAGAGGCAGCTTCGCTATCTGCGTTGCAAATATACATAAAATGTAGTCTGCAGTTCGAACGATAAGCTTAGGGTTCAGGTGGAGCCTTTCTTTTGTGAACTTGCATACATGAGTGGGAATTCAAAAGCATTCCTGATCTTAACCTAACTTTCTGTGCATTTATTGCCCAAGGAGCTTGCGGGGCAGTTCCCCCCATAGCAAGCCTGTGAGGATTGGTTAGACTGAAAGATGATGAGTGGCTTAAGGTCACCCAATGAGCCTCATGATTAAACAGAGGTTTGTTCATAGGTTTCCTGGTCCAAATCCAACTCTCTGTTTGCTGTGACACAGTGGGTCTGATTTTGAGCTATCCCTCACTGGTTGTAACCCTGTTTACCCTCTGCTGGCATGCGGAGGATGCGTGCCCAAAGGGATGATCTTTGTACAACCATTTCCCCACTCAGTTTTGGCGCGGGATGTGGGTTTGGAGGAAGAGGATGCCTTCAAACAACTGTGGTTGCCACTTCCTTGCAGAACCAACTGGATTGACTCAAATCAGGGGTCTTCATTTCTTGATGGAGTAATGCCAGTTAATACAGCAGCTTCAAAACCTTTAGGACAACAGCTAATGCTCTAGACCAGGGGTAGTCAACCTTTTGATACCTACCGCCCACTAATGCATCTTTCTTGATGGTAAAATTTCCTTACCGCCCACCAGTGCTCGATGGAAGGAGGATTCAGTTTGTGCCATAGAACCCTCTACCGCCCACCTAGAATCCTGAAACACCCACTAGTGGGCAGTAGGGACCAGGTTGACAACCCCTGCACTAGATAATAGTCATCCTTTGGTTTCTGTCTTTATTACCAAGCTGTTTCATGGAAGGAGCTATCTTATGCTAAGTCAGACCAGTTGTTCAGCAAGCCTAGTGCAGTCGTTGGGACTTTGAATCTAGTTTTTTGCTATTTTTAATTTTCTTGTTTATATATTAATTTTGCAAATTTGTGGGCTGCTTCCCAGCCTGATTGCACGGTTCTTTGCTCCAGATTGCTGTTTTCTGCTTGATTTCATCATTAGATGCACACCAGCAATATAGAGTGGGCCTAGGGATTTCTTGCAATTTCATGTAAGCCACTATTTAGAAGGAAGGAATTTGACCAGAAAAACCACCCTCTTCACACCTCATAAAATTGGTCCAAGACAACCACTGTTTTCCATATTCTTCTGCAACGTGCTCCAGCCGTTGTGAGACTCCATTTTATGAACACAGTCCAGATTAGATGAGTGGGTCCCCAATCCCCACCCCAGTATTATTGCCAGGTTTGAAGGGCCCTGGTCAAGGTGTCGCCTGTGAGGCTACCTTCCCCCTTGCCACCCTGTCCAGTTCATTTTCTCTTTCCACCCCCCCCCCCCATGCACCCTTGCATGGACATAGCCAGGATTTTTGTTGGGGGGCAAGCTTTATGTTTTTTTTGGGGGGGAAGAATCTCAATTAGTTAAGTATTTCTATTTATGTACTTGATTTCGGGTTACATCCATGCAGCCTGGTCTTTCTGCTCCCCTGCCCCCTGCCACCTTGGTCACTCCACTCCCCCACTACCTGGGCTGCCCTTATTGCTCTGCTCTTCTCCCATTTCTCTCCCATGTGGTCACTCCACCAGAGTGGCTTGTGTTTTCTTGTTTGCTTAAATGTGCATTAAGATGCCTTGGTTGGTTCAGTTTTGAACTGAAATGGTGGGATACAGGTGTTCTTAAATAGATGGAACTCCGACAGCCTTTTAGGGCTTTTATCTAGTCAGTTTGAGTTCCCCCACCCCACTTCCCAACAACCAGGCTCTAATCAACGTGAGGCAGCTGGTTGTATGAATGTAGTCAGTGGATAAATTATTTCTGAATGATTCTGTACCATAGGGAGGGGGGGTCTTTTATCAGCCCGAGTGCCACATTCCCTCATGGATACCCTTTGGAGTGGGAGCATGTATCAGTTGTGGGTGGGGCCAGAGGCAAAAGTCAGACAAATAAGAAAAGTAACACCGGCCTTTGGGTAGAAGGCTGCATCCTCAGTTCAAAGACATATCCCAACCAGGCAAAAGCACCCAAGGAGGACACAGAGCAGGGCAGTCAGTGACATGGCCTGGGGGAAGTCCCAAAGGCCAGATAGCAAGAGCTGTGTTTGGCCCCAAGGTTATAGGATCCTCACCCCCTGCTGTACTGTGTGTACGGGAGATACACAGCAACAAAATTGGCTAGTCTTCTCTAACAGCACATGAACCTTCCCCAAGGGGGAAAGCAGTCCCCCAGATTTACAACATTGTGTTGCTATATTTGACTGAATGGGGAGCATGTGGACGCACCTAAATTATCCACAACTTGCAGCGATAATGATTCATCTCCTTGGAGAAAAGATAAAGCTGAAATCCACACAAATCATCCTAACCTTTTTCTTCTCAAACTTTCCTCTTCCTCCCATGTGGCTGCCTTAGGCCCTAGATCATCATGACAGACGCATTCGGTGGCTGACCGTGGCATAATGAATTCTGTCCTCCTTGCCCTGTGAAGCAAGGAGTTTGTTTTTGTTTCCCTCCCCACTTCTCATGTCACTTCCCCGAGGCCTCGTATGTAAATCCCCACCACATGAATCCAACCTGACTGCAAACTTCTTAGCTACTTTCCCAAAGGCCATTTCTCATGAGCTAAGAACTTGAAAAGGTCAAAAGTATTCAATTTACTTTGCCGAAGGAAGCATTTCCATCTGTCTTCAGGGGGACAGAAGGACCAAAGGGCACTCTATCACTCACACTATTAATGTGATGTGACCTTAAAATGCATCATAGCTGTTATTTTTGCCTCCCTACCCATCAGTTCACAAAAGGGGCCTGACAGCCCTTCCGCTCATGGGAGAATCTCCCCCACCTTCTCCTTTGCACACACAACTCAGGATTCTTTCGTTGCATCCTTTTGTTCTTTTTCTTTCAACTTTTAAAACCATCCTTGACCTCTCATACTTAAGTTACAGAAGTATGTTTGCAGGTTGCTCCTTAAGCCTCCTTGTTTGAAATCTGACAGCAATTTGGCCCGTTTAATTGGTTAACTGCCTAGCTAGGGAATTAGCTAAACTTTCTGCACTCATCTTGAAGAACAACAGGTGCAGTGCCACGGGAAGGAAAAGACTGATTGCTGGCTCAGAGCCCCATTCCCTCCAACAAGCCAAGACAGGGCTCTCCTGGGACTGATCACGCCAGGTTGGAGGTATAACCTCAGGGCTTGGTTAACTACTGTGCAGAATTGCACCCCAGGCAAAAAATTAAAAAAAAAACACCTTTTGGTGTTCTATCCAATCATACGCTATAGTGTGATTTCTGCTTTTCCTACTTCCTCATAGATTTACAGGCCGTTTTTTTTTATTTTTAAATCTAGTTTCAAAACAACAGCCTTTAAACATGCACAGTTGCATCCATAAACAGCTATTGCTCCTGCTAAAATAATAGAGGAAATTAGCAAGGTTCCAAGGCGAATGGATGTACAAGCTCAGTGGTGCAATTTCACATGTATAAAAGGCAAATGTGTCTTCGGTGAAGGAGGGGCAGCATTGTTGCTAGGAAGAGAAGAATGCACAGGAATATGTGCGCTCATCTCCCTTTAATGAGGCAAAATCTTTTTTGCACAAAGAAGCCAGAAAGTGTAGCACACACCATGACTTAGATGTAGAATGGGCTCCACCACCCAAAGCTGACAGCTAAAATAAATCATTTAAAAAAACAAATTATATTTATGTCCAAAAGAGCAAAAAAAAGCAAAACGAATGTGGCTGCTTCTAAGGGTCTATAGCAGGGGTGGGGAACTTCTAGTCTGGGGCCAGATGCAGCCTTCCTAGGACTGTACCTCTGTGCAACCCTAGGCCACAAGCCCCTCACCCAAACTCTCAGGGGATTTTGCCTGGCTGGAGTGTGTCATTGAACAGTGGTAAAGCCTCCTGCTTACCTGGACAAGAGGTAGGGGGGTGCAGAAACCCCTAACTTTTGTATAGCTGGAACTGTACAAAGCAAAGATTCGCATTGGTTGCTCAACCTGCTTTTGGCCTCTGCCCCCCCTTTAGCATCTGACCCCCAGAAGGTGGCACACGAGGGGAATGTGGTCTGCAGACTAATAAAGGTTCCACATCCCTGGTTTCTAGCCAGTGGCTATATGGTAACTGAGGGAAGAGCACTGAATGTTGCACAAATTACCGTGAGGCAGCTGCTTGGGGGGTTATGAAAGGGCAGCAAATTGCTATTCACTTTTATTATTGTTCTTGTATTGATACCACCAGGGAGGGGGAAAGGAGCTTGCGAGATGTTCAGCCTCGGCTGCCTAAAAATCTTAACTGACCTTGGTTACTGCACTCCTTGACTGTTCTGAGGGTGCTTTTTGATGTTCTGCCTGAGGCAGCAAATGGCTTCCGTCCAATCCTGCTGAGTATGATGGGTCCCTATCCCGTGATGAACCTATTCAGAAGTCAACTTTCAGAACGTTTGGGACACAGACGCACAAAGCATTTACCATCATACACTCTGTTTCCCCTTTTCTACCACATTTCCAAGATTATCGCTAGAGTTGTGAGCACTGAAAACTTTTACAATTGGGATTCTCAGGATAAAGCCTATGCACCCAATTAAACATGCCAGGGGGTGAGAATGCCTCTCTCATCCCCACCTTGGTCAGAAAAGGATCTGTCCCTAGCTCTGCAACTTGCTTAGCAAGTCATATCATTTTTTGTGAGCACCTCATTCCGCAACAAGGGATGTGGGTGGTGCTGTGGTTTAAACCACTGAGCCTCTTGGGCTTGACCATCAGAAGGTCGGCAGTTCGAATCCCCGCAACGGGGTGAGCTCCTGTTGCTCGGTCCCAGCTCCTGCCAGCCTAGCAATTCAAAAGCACGCCAAAAAGTGCAAGCAGATAAATAGGTACTGCTCCGGCGGGAAGGTAAACGGCGTTTCCGTGCGCTGCTCTGGTTCCGGTGTTCTGTTGCACCAGAAGCGACTTAGTCATGCTGGCCACATGACCCGGAAAAACTGTCTCAGGACAAACGCCAGCTCCCTCTGCCTGTAAAGCGAGATGAGCGCCGCAACCCCAGAGTCATCTGCGACTGGACTTAACTGTCAGGGGTCCTTTACCTTTACCTTTTACATTTTGCAACAACACAGGGTGAACTAAAAGCAGCACTACATTCACCCAATTCAGGAGCCACTCGCTTATTTATGTAGTGACAGCAACTAGGCAGCCAAAGGAGTTAGTATAACATATGTCCTATATCCCAACCCCATAAGAAGTCTGGCTGCAGAATTCAGAACCAGCTGAAGTTTCCACGTCTCTTCAGAGGCAGTCCCACAGGCTATTAGCAATAATCCGAACAACAGCCAAATAGGGCATGAATCACTGTGGCCAGGCTGGGAGGTTCCAGAAGAGGACAGAGCCACCGAACCCATCTTGGTTGTGCAAAGGTGCTCCTGGCTACAACAGAGGCCTAAAAATCCAGGTCTAAGGCTTAGGTCCATGAGCACCAAATAACAAGCATGAGTTATCAGAGGGCGTTTCACTGAAACCCTTCCTACAAAAACATACTAAGCTACCATACTAAACTTAACTAACTCTGCATATTTACAAGCTTTCTGTTTTAACAGGGTCGCATTAAATCATGGCTGGAGCAGTGGAACTTTTATTTATTGTCTCCTTTCATTGCAGACTTCAAATCCTATTGACGTAGCGAGTAGGCCTGGAGCAGTACACCATACTCTTCTGCAAAAGACGCCAGGGGTATGTAAAGCACGTGAAACTTCTGTCTTTGTCTGATTCCAACTAAAGGTTCATCCCTCTTAAAATCAAACATAATGTATATTTTTCCTGCAGAAAAAGAGAGGGAAAATGGCACAACCTTTGGCTGTGCTATTGCTTCCCAGACTCAGGTTTTCCTGAGCAGATGACTTAAAAATGGGAAATGTTATTATTATGTAAACAAAAAACCTTTTGTTATATTATTGCTGTTTAAAAAAAAGCAGGCCCGAATTTTAAGTTAATGGGTAAATAGATGAACCGACTGGACCACATAAACAAATTTATGTTTTGAGTCTTGCTTGTTCTCAAACTGGATAGGGGGTTCACCAGATGTGTTGCACCTGCACCATTCCAGTGCAAGCAGTCATGCAAACTATTGTGCAGGTTTAGATGGCTTCAAGTAGTTGATTTTGAACTTGAAAGAATCCACATTCTTACTTACTAGCTGCTTTTATAAAGGCATGTTTCCATCAGTGCTAGGACTGCCCTTTGGCACTTTCTAACTTGATGCAAATTAATGAAAGGAGGTTTTCCTCTGTGACAATTCTCCTCTGATTTATTTTCTCTGTTTATTGTCATCTATTCTCTCGAAGTAAATTCCTTTTCCTCTGTATGACCGAATTTCCAAGACTGATCTGTTTTTCCACATTTTCCTTAGGTGTCTGACCCCTATCGGGCTCCAGTACGAGTAAGTAAGGTTTGTCAGGGATTTTTTTTAATCTACCTTTTCTTAAAATATAATTTGTGTAAATGTAAAAATGTACATGCATGTGACATAAATCTGTCTTGGCACTTCCTTTGAAGTTGATTAAATAATACTCTTGATTCGTACCTCGCATTCACTTTCTGCTTCAACTTTCCAAGTTAGCCCAAATTCTACAGTAGGAAAAGCTAGATTCTGCTACCTGCATAAATTATGTAAATGAAGCATTTGCAGTGCTAAACAAATTTTCATGATTTCAATCACACAGTTTCTTAGAGCCTGCAATCCAAAGGAGGCTTCTCCTTCATGAATTAAGGATGAAAAAATCAATGCATGTGCAATCCTCTGGATTGCGGGAGGAATAAAACATGGTTCTCCCAACTCGAGCTTCTTTATATGTTTATTTTATATATTTATCAGGCCTATCCATGCTCTTTCCTCTTACTTAATAAAGGGATTTTCCATTGAGAGTGAAGAAGAGATAGTGTTTAGTCATCTTGGCTGTACCTCTGAACACAAGTTCCAGGGGGGACAACAGTGACAGACAGTTACTGCCTTCATGTCCTGCTCATGAAAATAAGATGGTGAACTAAATTAACTTTGGCCTGACCCAGGAGGGCTCTTCTTATTCATGCACCATGGTTTTTATACTGCCCCCTCCCTTAAATTCAACATATCAGCAATGGTGTGATTGCCCTTCATAAGCAGGAACCTGTTTTTCAAAGGCCTGAGAATAACACAATGCTTTACCTGTCTCCTAAGGGAGGCAAATATTGGGGGGGGGGGGTGTAAATGAAGCCCATCGGGGCACCTAACCTAAAAAGTCCCTGTACCTTGAGGATGCTAATCCAAAACACACATGATGTCCTGAGCAGGCTTCACTAACAGATCTTTGAACAGGGTGGGATTGCATCATATAATCTGATGCTCTCCAAGCTCCACAAAGGAGGAATTTGTTACAAGTAATCTTCCCTCACATGAAAACAATACTGCATATTTCTAAATTATACAAACCAAATCAATATCCAGCACTGTGAATGACTAGTCGTTTTAATTATTATATTCTCTTAAATGTCAAAAAAAATCACATATACACTCCAAAACATAATTTTTCTTTGATTTTTTTGACTTCCCAACCCGTTTTCCATGGTGTTTTTAATTTCTCCTCCTTGATGCACTCAATCTTCTCTCTCTTATATCATGACCAACGTACAATCTCATTCCTTCTGTTGCTCATAGTTAAAATCCTGCTCACGAATTTAGCATACGACAGTATTTCTTTAAATACTCCAAAAAAAGGCTTCCATTCTTCCAGAAAACAATCATGAACGACTAGTCTCTTTTCTTGAGCTGAGTATTGTCAAGGGGGAAAAATGGCTCCAGATTGCTGGTATTTTAAGTTAAACCTCCATTTTTAAAATCCATTTGCTTGCAGAAGCCTGGCAAGTGGTGTGCTGTTCACGTACAGATTGCCTGGCAGATCTACCACCACCAGCAGAAGATAAAGGTAAATGAGCATATTTATTCAGAGATTATGAGTCTTTCGGCTGACATGATGTGTTCCCACTGCTACTCCCACCTGATAAATAAGTAGCTTCTCACAGTGTAGCTTTTGTTTGTAAGGTGTGAAATTAATTAAGCCTTTCTGTCTTTTAACATCTATCGTAGAGCTGTAATTGGTTGTGCTTGTCTGGTGGGGCAGGGCAGACTGGTAGCAAAACAAGTCAAAGGTATAAAATATGCAACCGAAAGGAGATCAGCTGGGAGGCTTGTGGGGACGGTGGGGGCGTACGAAGCACGCGTGTTTAATATCATTTCCCTTCTGCACTAGTACCTCCTGTGGAATATGGAGTGTTATCCTGTTCAGAGTGAAATGAGCGGTACGGTGAAGGACATTTTACAAAACATAGAGCAGGCGAGTAGAATGACAGTCATTGTGTCAGAGGTGCTTGGGGTTTTTTATTTTGCGGTATTGTGTGGAGGGGAGGGATGGGGGGAGACTGGAACTGGAGAGGTGAGAATGTTAGGGATAGATGGTTCACCTTTGCCCAAGCAATTCGTCTAAAGCCCTTAGAATCCGGCACTTGGGAGATTCCAGATGTCAGTTTTCAAGGCACTTAAGTCTTGAGTGATCTCAGTGATGCTAAAGCCACTTCTCACGGGGGTTTTTATTGAGTCAGACGGGAGTTAAATTCCACACAGAGACCCAAAGTGTGCTAGCTAGAACATCTTTTACAATATGCATCAATAAGCGCAATCAAAGCCATAGACATTTCATTACCATGTTGCAGAATTTTGGTGAAGCTCTTGGGAGGCAGGTATGAATATTTCGTGTGACATAGGGGAGGCAGAAGTAGTGTCCATGCAAATGGGGAAGTCCATTAGCAGGAATTGTTAAGAGGATGTTCTTAGCTTCTAACAGAAGAAACTAAACAATAGATCGGCCACAACACTACCTGTGCTTCAAAATCTTGGTTTAGCAACAACCACGGATACAAATGCTTAACACTCTGTGGTCAATTAATTTCTGTAGAAGTTTTACAAGGCATGTGTATTTGGGAGTTGCAGAACCACAGGATCCTAGATGCCTTGAATAGATGCTTTGATTTAAGAGCCAAATTACTTGTTTTTATGCCCCTCTCTTCATTATCATCACCACAACCACCTTGTGCTTTGCTCATTAATCCATCACAGGTATTTACTGCCATAGCTAAGTAACTAGTGTCAGGGAAAAAGGCAGAAATGTAGCCAGTCCACAACGTGTTACAGAAGTGGCAAGTATCCCTTCATTTTAATAGAGCTGGACTGCACACGTTAATCAGGTTCAATGAGTATACCGTTATTTTAAGCAGAAACCATTTAAGAGCCACACACTTTGGTAGCAACTAATAAGCCTGGAAATGGCTCAATCTGCTTTTCTAACAACCTTCCATACTTCAATATTACCTGCTTTACAGTCTTGCTGGAGTGGTTAAGGTACACTAGCTTTTATATATTAAGGGAGTGTCGGAACCAATATGTTCAGCAGCCAGAGTCATAACTCAGTGCCCAGCCATTTCCTTTGCATGGTTGAGGTGCCACAGCTTGACTTCCTGATAGCTTTAGCTACATGCTGTCAGGTGGCTGGGCTGAGCAAGACCTCCACCTGAGGCTCTTTAATAGTAGATACCTTACTATGCTGATTTTGTGTAAGATAGTTCTTACTATCAAACATAGTTTTGCTTGACAGTCTGGGTGGAACTAGACATTACAGGCAATGTGCAGCAGATGTCAAAAACAGTGGCCCTGTGGCTCCTTCTCCCTGCCGCCTCCCCAATTAACGTTTAATAAAAATTGTATGACAGGATAATCATCATGCTGTGAATTTCCCCACCCTTGTAAGGAACAGTCAGTGGAGTGAGGGGGAATCGAAGTGAAATGTCATCAGTTCATGTTTTTCGTTTTCCTACCCCAGGAGTAGCCAGTGTGGTGCCCTCCAGAAGCTGTGAACTGGAGCTCCCATTGTCTCTTTCCATTGGCTTTGCTGTCTGAGGCCGATGGGAGTTGGAGAACAGCAACATCAGGAGGGAACCATATTGATTACCCCTGCCTTTCACATTACCAGGAGAGGAAGAAGAGAGGTTGCACTGCTCCTTTTTGTAGCAGCCTTTCAGCTCCCGCAAAGTTTTGTTTATTATTCCATTACTTAAGCTCTCTGCGGTCATGGAATATATGCCATCCTTTCATAGGTCATTTGTAGCTGTTATCTCTTATGAGGAAAGTATGAAGCTTCTGCTTAACCTCCAAGGATACACCTGAGTGTCCTCCTAACAAATGGGCACTGTTTTCACACACTTTGTCCTAGGCTAGTTTTTATCAGCATGCGAAAGAAAGCTCCGTCCTCAAAGCATATTGAAATAAATGGGGCTGTGTAGCACTCTGAATGCAGGGAGCAGATTCTTTCCTCATCCTCTTCCTTTTCCATGAGTCTTTCATGCTGCGCTTTCTTTGCCCCAGGAAAGGGATAGCCTCCACAAGCCTCTGTCTTTTTCCGTCTCTCTCTGTGAACTAAACTGAAGCAACCAAGCATGTGACTCTTGTCATCCAACTCTTTGAGGGTTAGTTCTGTCTGCAGCTTTCAGCCTGTGGAATATGTTTGTGCCGGGCTGAGGCTGCAGACTGATCCGAGGGGCGCACGACTCACTCAGCATATCACATTGCATTCTCCTGCTGAGTTAATGCCATGGGGCTAAGAGCTCATTTCAGAACTTATTCATGGAGGAGGAGGAGGCAGGCAGGCAGCTGAGAAGCTGTGGAGTGAAATGGCCTCATAGAGGCTACTGTCAGAGCATGACTCTCAGTATGAGACCACAGATGCTGCCATCACTCTGGCTAACTCTCCCTGGCGGTGCTAACGCAGGCGTGAAGTATGAGCCCTTTTACTGCTTTCCTCCCCCCTCCCCTTTTCTCTGTAGTAAAGGAAAGAAAAATGTATAATGAGATGTTTTTTTGTTTCCTTTGACAGCAAATGCAACTGGATCCCCACAAGCTAGAGATAGGTGGGAAACTTGACCTGTTCAGCAGACCTCCTGCCCCTGGTGTGTTCCCAGGGTTCCATTATCCTCAAGATCTCGCCCGGCCACTCTTTTCCACCACAGGTGAGGAGGAATGAGTGTTGAATAAGTATGGACATATGCGTTTAATTGTTCTCTTCCCCTCCCATTTATTCTGTGCAGAATTTAGTATTCATTAATACATGTGCAGACATGGTCAGAAAGCTTTCTTCCTCTTAAAACCACTACCGCATTTTTCGCTCTATAGGGCGCACCGGGCCATAGGGTGCACCTAGTTTTTTTGGGGGGGGGAAATAAAGAAAATAAATTATTTTTCCCCCCCAGGCGCGGGGCTGGGGAAGCCTGAGCTTCCCCCAACCCCAGCCCCCAGAACAGGCTGCTGTCCGCAAGCCTTGGGATAGCTTCCTAAAGCCTGGAGAGCGAGAGGGGTCGGTGCGCACCAACCCCTCTCGCTCTCCAGGCTTCAGCGAAAGCCTGCATTTGCCCCATAGGACGCACACACATTTCCCCTTCATTTTTGGAGGGGGAAAAGCGCGTCCTATAGCGTGAAAAATATGGTAGTTTTATAAACATTGAAGCCTTGGGCTGAAACGCCTAATCACCCAAATGGCCTGTGCAGACTCAAGTTTGGCTGGATCCTTTCCTACTTCACAAATCAAAGTAATTTTCTCACACACATTGTACCTAAAATAAGAATAAATGGCATACAAACTTAAAACAGACACTGTCTCAATGAATTCTGAATATCTTATGGTTACTAATTTAGGCTTCTGGAAGAAATTAACAAACTTACTTTCAGATAGCTATGAGAAGACAATATGGAGGATGCCCATCCGTATCTCCAGTGAGAAAGGAGTTCCACAATTGGGGTGCTTTGACAGAGAAATAGATCTATTAAGGCTTCACTTCTTAGGAAATAAGCTCCACTGAATACAGTGGGGCTTACATTTGAGTAGACATGTATAGGGTTGCAGAGCATAGGCAACAGCTTAAAGGAAGCCTTTATTACAGTCCCAGATAAATGACCCAACCCACCTGTGAGTATATTAATGACAAGAGGGTTTGGACTGTAAATCTCAATAAAGTTGGTTATCGGAGGAGAGCAAGATGAACAAACATTGTGACTCTTATAGAAAGATGAATAAATCTTTTACTTTACAGTATGTAAGGCTTTCTAGTCACTTTATGGAACAAGAGTATAGTTGGGGTGAATCATGCTTTCTGCCGTATTGCCTTGTTACTGCAAAAAGACTTAAGTTATCTTAGGCCCACCTGGCTTTGGGATGAATGTTCAGCTGCCTGGCAGACATTATATTTAATAACTCCCCGACAGCCCACAATATTGTCCCTGGCTTTCTCCAAAGGATTTCTTTCTTTTTCTTTTTTTAATTCTTATTATTATCAGCCCCATGTAGTCAAGTTTGTAAGCTGTCTCCTTTGAAGAAATCTCCCATCCGTTATACACCTTCTGAAATCCTACAGGATTAGAGAGATGACAGCCTCCATCCGTCTCAAAGCAGTCGAGCAAGTTGCTATGTTTATAGATAACACCGCGTCCCGCTAGCCATGGCAGCTTTTCTCCCTGGAGTTTCCTTAACTCGTTTTCTGGTTGCTTAGAGCCAATTCGCTCGATCACTTTTCAGACATTTCATGGTGAGCCAGTGGTTTCCACATCATGTTCCTAGGAACCCAGAGGTTCATCAGAATGCTTATCAAGGGCACATTCCTAACTATCTTCCCCTGCAACACACAGCCACTGGAAAAGCTTGGGTGTTTTCTAGGGCAGGCAGCTTAAAGCTGTACCCAAAACTGGCTCCAATTTGAGGGAACTCTTGGCAACATGCCTTCTCCTTTGTCCAAACCTAGACCAACCTTCTCCTTTTCACTAATGAAACCCACTTGCTCCTGAGCAGACAGTAGAGTCTAGATATCCCAGAATGTCTCACACCGCTAGAGACTGCCTCTCTAGAACATGAGCTTGCATGCTTGGCCAATAACGGACACCAGCCTTGGTGTGAATCCATTTCAGGCATTGTACTGAATGCACAAAAAATGACATTCACACCTCTGGTGTGCAGACACAGCTGTGCAGAATCTCCTGCAAGAATAACAAAAATGCAAGTTATCAAGTCTGGAGACTTTCTTGAGACAGAGACAGATAGAACAGAACATGTAATCCAATTTCTAAGCAGGAACCTGCAGTCCTGCTTCCACCTGAAAACAAACGTGAAACAATCCAAGGTGATTAATCATGGAGTTCAACTTTATGTGTTCTATCTCCATTGATTACTAGGGCTAAGCTGTGTTGGCTATCTCTGCTTTTTTAGCTATTGCTTTTCTTCTGCCTTTTAACTCAAAACTTGGGGGCTGATTCACAGATGCATATACAACACTTGACCATTCAGTAGTGGATTACCCTAAATTAAAATGTGGTCATAGGAAGTTAGACTGTCTAGTTCTCCAGGATTTCAGGCTGGGTTTCCCAGCCATACCTGGAGATGTCAGGGATTGAATCTCTGGCATTCTGCATGCAAAGCAAGTGCTGTACTGCTGTACTGCAGCTTTCACACATACATGTAATCACTTGGTGGAGAATCGCAAGAGGGGAAGAGTGCTGTTGCACTCAGATCCTGCTTTCGGACTTTCCATGGGCATATGGTTGGCCACTCCGAGAATAGGATGCTTGGAGTTCATTTGCAAGTGGTCCAATGCAGCAGGCTCTAGGCCTATTGTAATTAAAATAAACAAACGAAACTGAAATATTCACCTGACCTTCCTTCCCTTTCCCACTCCAAAATTTAGAATGACAAGTTTCAAAGCATTCCATTGTAATCTCACGCCTACAAATTTGAATTGCCCAAGACTACACCGCTTCCAGCTTACTGAAATGGCTAGATACATGTTTATAACTAGGTCTGCATGTCACCATTGTTCGTAAGAGTCAAAAGGGTTTCATCCAACAAAGTTGTCCCATTCACACAACAACTTATGCTTTGCACAGTGGAGTTTCCCCTCCTTCTCCTGCCTCCCCCTCAATTCTGTTCTGACCCTCCTGAGATGGGGGGGTTGGGGTTGGGGGGGTCGTCCACTGCAGAAGATGAAGTCTCTGTGCAAAGAGACAACTTTGTTGGATGCTACTCCAATTCTTGCTACCTGTTCACACTTACCTGAACTACTGCCAACATTTGTTTTAGGAATCTCCACGAAGAGAAAGAGAAATGGAAATGACCAGAATAAATGCAAAGTACAAGATGGTAGATAAACTTCAAAAAGTAGCAAGGAGGGAGGGGGAGAGAGAGAGAGAGTGCCAAAAGATTACTGAGCATGATGTACCATTTATCATCTATGCATCCATGCTTTTTAACTTGCATATCAGATTCTGCCTAATGCTGATAAAAGGGTGCTGGTTTGACACTCCTCCTGCTAAGCTGAAATCCTTCTTCACCTCTCATAGCAAAGCGCAGTGTTAGAGGAGCCGCAGAAAGGCATGCCAAATATATATATATATTCCACCTCCATTTTCCAACAGGAATAAGAGAAAAGTGCTTCCCTATCCATTTTGAACAGCCTTCCCTTTTCCACTAATGCCTGTGCCATGATCCTGTTCATTTGAAGTCTCACCATATGATAAATTAAGAATAATAAAACAAAACCCACATATGACCATTCCCAGTGTGAGAGCTGCCCAACTTCTCTTTTGGCCTCCTGTAAACTGCATTTTGCATGACTTCACAGTATGTACTATAGGAATATTGTGTTTGATCTTGGAAGGCATTTCCCCACATCTGCTAGATTTACACGATGGCCTTCTGGCAGCCAGGAGGGGTGTGGAAGGAGCTCCAGCACGCAGCTGACTGTGAATGGAGACAACAACACACTGTGTGTTGGAAAGCAGATTAATGAGTAAATGATAAGGCTAAATATAAATATACATACATATACATGGGGTGTGGGTGTGTGTGTACACACACACACATACACACCATCTCCTTGATGGGGGTAGATTGGAGAGAACCCAAAGTTCTTTCAGATTTGTTGGATGTTAGGTGTTGTGGGATTTTTCAAGCCCAGTAAAATTCTGCCTGGCAAACAGGAATTCTCAGCTAGTTGAGCAGCAGGAGGAAATATCACTCAACTGAGGGATGCTTAGTTGCTGGGCCCTCCAAGTCCATATTTACCCATCCCATGCCAACAGAACCTGTGCTCAGAAATGCCTTACTGTCATGATTTTTGTAACTTTCACAAAATGTGTCTTCCCTGCCCCATACTACATGAAGCATTAGCAGAAATATCATTTCTCCCAACTATTTCTCTGCAACCAAAATACCAAAAACGAAACCTGGAACCCTACGCCAGCCAGTAACCGGAGCTGAGGATACTAGTAGAGTGGCTAAAAAAGGGTGCTGGGAGGGAAGGAGTTTCTGCTTCAAATCACACATCAGCTACAAATTCAAAGTGGCCATAGGCAAGCCCTGGGGTTGTATTCAACATAGCATTAAGGAGATTGCATTTCTGCCTGCCTGCTGGAATGATCTCCCTTCTCCTCTCAGCACACTGTTTTGGGGGTTCTCCTGATGCACTGGAACAGATTTGGGGAGCTGCACTGGCTTCCACTCACACAATGGGTTAGCTCAACATGGCCCCAAATCATCTTACCCCAATTTGTCACATGCGGATACTGGTCTACCATTGAATGGTTGCTGTGAAATGACTTTGAACACTCAAAATCACGACATAAATGTGAAGTGTTGTCATGAAAGCTTCACTTCATGACATCGGCCTGGCCCCATGTTTGTCTGTGTATGTTGCAATGGGTCTTGCGCACGCGCGCACACACACACACAGATAGTGATCCAGCCTACCTAGCTAATATTAACTTGCTGCAGCCACATTGGTGCCACTCTGCTTTCCTTTGGACTGCATCGGCAAGGCCGAGGAGGAAGTCGTCTTCTCTGGGCAGAGCAAGACCTCCATACCTACTGCCCGGGCTTGTGCCCTGAGGAGGTTGCTTTGGTGCCAGCTTCACTCCCAGAGGCACACTCCATTGTCTCTCAAGACAGGTGCATGGCAACAACTGGCTTGGGGTTGTATCCCACGTTAGTAAGACTCAAGAGTTGACCCATTAGGTACTTTTTTCTTCCTGTGGGTATTCTGCTGACATTTTTAAAATACAAAGGTCTCTTCTTTCTTGCATCCACAGGTTCTGCCCACCCAACCGCCACTCCTTTCGGCCCTTCGCCTCATCACAGCAGCTTCCTGCCTACTAACCACTTGGCAGGTAGGTGTAAGTAAACTCTTTCACCTTTTATCAATAATGCTTTTTATGTGTCTTGGCTTCCTGCGCATTAGCAATGTTTTTTTAAAAAATTGTATAGAAGCAGAGCAGGAGGTTTAGCCTCTACAATAAGGGCAATGCCTAAGCAACATTCCCCACAAGAAATTGGATGGGAGGGGGGTGCTGTTTATATAAGAGAATCGGAAGAGACAGAAGTATCCTCTTAAGCTGCAATGATTTTCAGGCTGCCTTCAATATGCATCTGAGAAAAGTTTCAGAGATAGCAGTTTTATGTCAAATCAGATTTATTTACCATTGGAAGATCCACCAGTGTTTCCAAGAAACCCAGAGTGCCAATTTCTGTCCTTCCAAAGCTTAAATACTTGGGTTGTGTGTCCTTTTCAACTGCAGAATCCTCCGTAATAGTGTTACCAGTTATTATTTGCCAGGCAGTACAAGAGAGCCATGAGTTTTTTTCTTGGAAAAACTCGAATGTTTAAAGGACAGAAGAGAGAACAAGACAGACATTGTATCTCCAACAGGACATGCAGGACTGATAACAGGGATGAATCAGCTCAATTGTGCCATCTTCCAGTTTTTACAGGGCTGGCAAGGAAAAAAACGAAAACATTTGAAATCACCAAAGACAAATATTAGCTGGTGCTCAAATGGCGTTTTTGTGCTCCCTAGATTGTCCCCTGGAGGTTTGCTGAAGATCAGGGTGGGCAATGCAGGGACTGTGGACTGTACACAAGCTCCCAGAGCGTGTTCTTCACCATGTACTAAAAACCAAAGAATTGCCTTGTCAGATTTGACCAAAAGTCTTTTTAGCCTCTGGCCACTCAGGTATCTCTGAGAAGCTCACAAGCAGGACATGACAGGGATAGCCATATCTTACTGCTTTGTCTCCAGCATCAGGTTATCAGAGATATATTGCCTCTCAATTTGGAGTTCCCTGTTTTTAACTCTCCTGGGCAGTAGCCATTGCTGCACCCAGTGCTATTTTTCTAGATAAAGAGGTGCCGGAACTCACCCTGAACACCTCTCTTGTTCTCTCTTATAATGGCAGTGGTGCCCACCTGAGAGGTGCCGCTGAAAAAAACCATGGCTGCACCCATCCTTGTATTAATTTGCCAAGTTAGAATTCTGATAATCTTCATCTTGATTTCTTTAAGACACTTTCTTGCCCTCATACTGGAAGAAGCAGATCTGAGCAAGTGACTTGGAAGTTTGCAATAACGTTTTCAGTGCTGAGCAGGTCACCCATCTCTGTTATAGATAGAAACTCACACTTGTAGCTGTGTTGACTCATTCTGATTTGAGCTAGTGACCACATTGGTAAAGACTGCTAGCCAACACACGAGCCTTTTCCAGTTGTTACCAGGATGGGACAGGCAATTGAATACAGTAATTAACCCACCGTGCTAGACCAATTAAACTAATCTGAGTCATCCAAAAATCTTCCCGGTCAGTCAGTCAGTGACCAGTCAGTTGGTTGCAGTCTCTCATGGAGTTTGCTGAGATGGTGTGAACTCAACTCCTAGATTAAGCACAGTGTTTACATAATTCCATAATAGGATATTTACACATTATTAGAGCTCTCCATCTAGGGTTGACCAAGAGGTGCTACTATATTCATGCCCATAGTATGCCGTTGTGGGGAGTGGGGGTGGTATTGGGTGTCTGTGACTCTCACTCTTGTCCATGAGTAGCGTTTTATAACTTAATCAGGAGTCCAGGTCATGGTGCCATTTTAGCTAGTAACTCATTAAAAGAAGAGTATACAACTCACATATTCTGCCTATTTGTTCTGCAAGAGCAAATAGTATGTTTTTGCCCATGGTTTCCTCTGAGGTCAAGCAGCCCTTTGCAGAGTTTTAGCAGCTCTCAGAACATGTGGGTTCCATAGGCAAAGGACAAGGAAAGCAAATAAAATATACTGTTAGATGAAAATAGCTAACACATATTTCCAGGGAATGAGGTGTCAAATTAATGCAGTAACACTTTTATGTGGGAGTTCCTAGGTTATGTCAAATTTTAGCTTCGTAGTTGGGCCTATCTAGTGTAATGAAGGCTGTACTCCTAGACATGCTCACCTGGGAGAAAGTCCCCGGGGCTTGCTTTTGAGTAGATACCATATGTATAAGATTTGTTAGCCTACATAATCCAAAGCAGAGGGGTAAAGAGAGAGGATCAGTATATGTATCAAAAAGCCACTTTATGCCTGCCTGAGTTTCTCCTACCTGTTTGCCACCTCCCCGCAAAAAAAACAATCACAACCACGTCAGAAATCAGCTTTCTGCTTTTCATTTTGTTGTTGCTATTCCAGGTGGATCGGGTATCAGCTTGGTAGCTGCGCCCATCAATTTTGGCTCCTGGGCTGTTAACTTTCAGCTTCCCTCTCGCTTGGCACGCACAGAGCTTAACTCCAGCACCTGTTTTGCAGAGCAAGTTCTCAAATCCCTTCTCCATTTTTAACACGCTGGGAATTTTCTGTGCAAAGAACCTTGCAGTGAGAAGGATCAGCTTAAAGTCTGGCCTAATCCTACTTGGATTCAGACCATTAAAATATATATATAAAGAGGGGGAGGGGAGAAAGGGGTGCATTTCATTCTCCAGCATTCTTGGCTAAATGCCGGCTAAAACCCTGTTTGCCTTTCCAGATCCATTTAGCAGGTCAAGCACCTTCAGCGGCCTTGGGAACTTAGGCAGCAATGCCTTTGGAGGATTAGGCAGTCATACTCTGAGTAAGTACTGGCTGGGTTCTGTAGACAAACCTCCTCTCCAGAGAAACCACATGCTCACATTGAAAGCAGCTGGTGGTAGTTTGTTTAAAATAGAGCAAAACCTTCATTTCCTAACCTCCATTCTCCTTTTGAGAACGAAACAAAACACTGCACCTAAGTGTTCCAGGTCTCTGTGGCAGGAGCTTTCCCATAATTTGTTCCCCCACCCAGTGGCAACCATACTTGGTTGCTTGCACTCTATTTCCAGAGAAAACAGGGGCCAGTAAAACCTTAATCCCCTTAATCTTCTTCGCGTGTCTCAGAGCCACTTCTCTCACTGTTTGTGAATGGCATGGAGTCGCCACAAAGAGTCCTGAAAATGCCATTTTGGAGAGAGGACATGCTAACTCTTACCATACATGCGTCATCTTCTCTTTTTTTAAGGGTTTATTCAAACACATCAAGCTCAGATCCAACAGGGGAAAAGAGCACTAATAGGTGCTGTGACGCATTTCTCGGAGCTGAACACCTACGATCCAGGAGCACCTTGAATAACACTAGTCATTTTATTTGGAGGCAGAAAAGATTATAGACAGCTAAATTCTCCTCCTCCTCCCAGTAATCAAGGGAGCCAGATGGCTTCTGCACTGGACTTTTCAGTTCTTTGAAACACCCATGTGAAGCACTGATTTTGCATCTGTTTCCCTGTTTCAGATCACAGCTAATGATTGGTGCTCATGCAGTGACTTTTTCTACTATTTATTTATTTCACAACATTTGTATACCATTTGGTTGTAATAAAACCTCAAAGTGGTTTTATTCACATGAATGGAAAGTACAGGGGGAAAGTACATCAAGATGGGCTATTTATGTAGCTTTTTCAAGATACTTCTATGGGAAGCAATCACAGGAACATGGGAATCTGCTTATTGAAGTCCATCTATCTTAGTATTGTCTACACTGACTGACAGTAGTTCTTTAGGATCTCAAGACAGGATTGTTTTTCCAGCCTGACACAGAGATGCCAAAGATTGAACCTGGGACCTTTCGTATGGGAAGCATGTGTCCTGCAACTGAGCTTAGGGCATCTCCATTGGCTAATCCAGTGCAATTTACTGCTTGATGCAATTATGTCCTGCACCAACAATTTGAGTCCTCCACCAACCCTTCAGGTGGATGTTTAGCAAAGCAGCAGGGGGACAGCGAAATCTGCCTTCTTGTTGGCACTATGGGGTCTGCATTTAGTCACAGTCTTAAAATGGATTGTGGGAGATTACTTGTTTACGCGCTATTAGGCACTGTGCAGGTTTCAAGGTGTACTTAGGACTGCTGAGACAGAGAAATAAGCAATGGTTGAGTCCCCCATTTTTTTTTACGCACTAAAACCTAGTGCTACTCAGATTCATCTCCATCCTTAGGCAACACTTCCATGTTCCTTGGGAGATGGAACCTACAACTGCTAATTGCACTGAGAGCATCATACAAAGATGGGCAAGGATATTTTAATTTCAGTCTTACATATTTATGGCCTTCAAACTGTCTCTGTGCTCCATAGAGCAAATCTGCATATTCCAAATTTAGATTGTAGTAGCACCTTGAGACACAAAGGTGATACAAGACGATTCACTAAGCTGAACCAACCTTTCTGGACAGAGAGCCTGCTAGATTGGTACACATTACGCTGGAAGAAGGGAAGTTGGTAGGGGTGGGAAGAGTACTGTAACATGCATTGCCTCTTGCATAATGTATAAAATTGCTAGAAATTGTTGCTTTGTATTTAGTCAAAGATTCACAATGAAAAAAATGTGAATTTTAAACAATGTTGCATTATCTTGTACGCCTTGAAAATGGCGCTCCATTACTTTTACACACCACAGAACTCAGTGCATTCTAGAGGTTGGTTTCAGAATTAAAAAGAGTACCCCCATTTTCTTTTTTTAAAAAAAGTTAGCTACACGCAGAACGCAGTTGCTGATGGGAGTTTTTGTAGAGGAGAATTGTTGGTGAACTAATCAGATTGACTGATTTACGCCCAAGGAGATTTGCTACATTCAGGCTCAGCCTGTTCATTCCCTAATCAAAGATCTCAACTCACTACTTCCCACTGCAGGTGGCTGATCGTTTTTAACTAGCTGCATCCTCTTAGTTAATCTCAGTGGCTGTGGCAACAGTGCCAGTTGAGCCATGGATATCACAGCGGGGGAAACAGGGAGATTTGGGAGTCACCTCTTATCTTCAAAGCAAACGGCCTCATTACTTCCACAAAGTTACTCAGATCTGCAGTTAGCCTTTTTTCTGCAGAGACTTTAAACGGCTACTATTTCATTCCACAGTTAATTACTGTTTTTTCAGTCTCTCTCTCTCTCTCTCCCTCTTTTTATATTATCCAGCCTTGAAAGGATAACTGAGCTCATAATTGGCACTTGTGCAGAACTTATTTGGGACAAAAAGTCTTTTGTTCGAAGAGGGGCACACAAAGAGAACTAACCTAGTCTTTTCCCCTTTCCTCCCGATTCTAGGTCACAATAGCATTTTTGCTCACAAAGAAGGACCCAACGTCCAGAGCTTCAACAACCCCCATGAGCCATGGAACAGGCTCCACCGGACGCCACCATCCTTCCCAACACCTCCGCAGTGGCCAAAGCCCGGTGACTCCGAGCGAAGCTCCTCTGTGACAAATCACGACAGAGACCGGGAGTCAGAGAAGAGAGAGATATCTTCAAGTAAAGAAGACAGAGATAAGGACAGGTGAGGAGGGGAGGCCACCTACTGCAGATCGGACAGAGTGAAACATACCTCTCTGTAAACGGATATGTTCCACTTAGAGTGTTATTAAGCAGAACCGCGTCAGAAATCTCATATGGCGTAATTAACAGTCAGGAGCCTGAATCCAACCTTTAAAGTGATGTGGAAGCATCATGGGGTGTATAGTTCGCATTTGCCAGGGGTGCGAGGCCTGTGAGTGTTCCACTTGCTGCTGGACTTCAACTCCCATCATTCCCCAGGCAGCATGTCCCATGGTCATGGGAGCTGAGAGTCCAGTAAGAACTGGAGGGTGGCAGGTGATATACAACAACCTTTCCAATTGGCCAGTTCCCCTTGCTATCATATCGATCTAAAAGGAAACATTTGGAGAACATAATGAAAAATGGCCCGATCTACACAGTGAGCTGGTGCAGGTAAAAATCAGTCAGTCGCGTGGTGAGTTATTACAATAGTTTCACCGCCATATGCCGTAGCATGCTAACCGGCCCGTAAACAGGTGTAAAGGGAGGGGGAAGCATGAAGATAGGAACTAGTGGAAGAAGAGACAGGTGAGCACAACTCAGCTCCTCCTGAAAGGTTTCTGGTCAGGAGAGTGAAGGTGGCAGTCTCCTGGGTGCTGCTGCGATGTTCTCCTGCCAGGCCCTCCAATAACTAAGGAGAGAGAGAGAGCTAGGATATCCTTTTATACTCCACCTATGAAGGGAGCACCATTGGCCCAAGGTTTATATGCCAGCCAACTTGCTTTTCATCCTTCTGATCAGGTCCTCTCCTGAAAGTCATCTGATCCCTGTGGAGCTGGGATCCCCATGGTTGTGGTGCCTGGGCTCAGCCTCCCCACTGTTCTTGCCTTCATCAACATCTGGTTGCTTCAGCAACTGGTGCCACCTTGCATAATGATTTGGCATTGCTGACACTATAGCCAACATTCGTCCCATGAGATCCATTAGGAAGCGTATGGTCAGCAGAGCCCAGACTTCCTATATGGCTTCTGAGGACTTAATTAGGCACTGCCCTTTGAGTCAACCTGTAGCAAAATCCTGGTGCTGGAACCCACTTGGCCCTGATTCACAGCATCACATAATTTGTATAGCTACCCAGTATGTGTTTTTAATGGGAATTTTGTGGGTTTCTGGGGCCTTTTTTCCTGCAAAATGTTGGGAACTTCTCTGATTTCATAGAATTGTTAAGAGATGGAAGGGACCCCAAGGGTCATGCAGTCCAGCCCACCACAATGTAAGAATCTCTTTGCCCAATGTGGGGCTCGAACCCGCAACCATGCTTTTAATATCGTCTTAAAAGCATGAGTGTCAGTGATGCAACTGTGCCTTGATCCTTCTCAAAAGGAACCCAGCAAAACACGAAAATATTACTGGCAGAGTAAAGTTAAACAGATTTCATAATAACTCACCTGGCATATAGTTTTCATCATTCACTCTGATCACAGCAGTTGAGTTTCCTAAGGAAATTCAACTGCTGTGATCAGAGTGAATGATGAAAGTTAAATGCCAAGTAAGAAAGGGTATTTGAGGATACGTAGGTAAAGTTTCTGTGGTTCACCATCTGCTTGTTTGATACAGGATGTTCATGGATTGCTGGCATCACTTGATTAGTTAGAAGGCTTTAAAAAGCTCAAGGGTCTGTAAGAATTGGATAGAAGCAGTAGCCTAAGGGTGACTGGAAAAACTTCCAGGCCCAAATAGACTAAAACAAATAACTATTAAATCTATCCAGAGTTGCATAAGGGACATTTTTTCCCTGTTATTCTTTCTGAAAGCATCCGGCATTCAGCATTTCAAGACAATGTGACATATTTATTATTACATTTATATCCCACCTGTCCTCCAAGGTGTTCCAGGTGGCATCAGCGGTCCCCCCCCCCCCTTTTATCCTCAAAACAACCCTGAGAAGTAGGTTCAGTTGAGAGGTTGTGACTGGTCCGAGGTTACTTAGTGAGTTTCACGGCTGAGTGGAAATTTGAACCACGGTCTGATGATGAAATGACTGATACTTTTGTTCAATAATGACGGTATTACCAAAGATGCATAAAAATAACACAAAATTGTTAGAAGACAGCAACATATTCACAATATGATATATTTTCCTGCAGGGACCTTTTGGATAAAAATAGGCATTCAAATAGATCCTCGCCAGCTTCAGCCCCAGTGACTCACCAGATTAGCAACCTCATTCGCAGCAACAGCCAGACCTCCAGTGATCTCACTAGGCAAGTTGGCCTCAGTGAAAGAGAAAGGCCTAAAGAACCGGAGAGAGATATTTCTGACCGGCTGAGGGATCCTCCTCCAATTGTGGAGCACAAGATCAAAGAGAGCCGCTCCCCAGTGAAAGAACCACCAAGCCATGAAAAAAGATCCTCAGAGGACAACACAAAGCCAGTAATCCAGTCCGTATCTCCCTATAGCAAACCTGCACTGAGCGAGAGTTTAAAACTCAGCAATCTAATGAACAAGGATATTGAAAGAAAGCCAGAGCTTCCAGCAGACCTTCAGAAGATCAAGAACGATATCAAGGTCAAAGAGGAGCGCAAGGAGGACAGTGACGTGTTGGTTGTGAGCTCAGAACCGTCACAGCATTCCAGAACTGTTGAGCACCCACCACCACCTTCTTTGCATGGGTTACCATTGCCCCATACAATGGCAGCCACCATGCCCATCTCCATGGGCGCTGTCCATCAGATGAGCAATATGAATGTCCTGGATCGTAGCAGAATGATGACCCCTCTAATGGGCATGAATCCGTTGCCAGGAAGGGAGCGACTGCCCCATCCTGGGTTCTCCTGGGACCCCGTGAGGGACCCGTTGCGAGATGCCTACCGGAGCTTGGACCTGCACCGTCGGATGGACTTCCAGCTCCGTGCTGATCCCATCCATAGGTTCCCCACCGCCGCCGGGTTCTATGACCACGAGCGCTCTTACCGAGACAGAGAACCCCACGACTACAACCACGAGAATCTTCTTGAAGCACGGCGTGAGCAGGAGCGACTCAGGCAAGCGGAGGAGAGAGAGAGGTTGCACTTACGGGAAGAACTTGAGCGTGCCAGGATGCATCACTTGCACTCGTCCCCTATTGAAAGCCACCTGGCCCATGTGCCATCTTTCATGCCTCATCTCAGTGGGATGCATTATCCCAGACTCAGCCCCTCGGCTGCCATGCACAATGGAATCTTGAATAGGAACCCACCAACAGCCGCTTTGAGTGCCCCGCCCCCTTTGGTACCAGCTAGTAGTACAAGACCATCTTCCCCCCGCCGGACTACGCCACTCACAAACTCTGAATCGAGAGACTATTCTCCTTCTAGGAACCCCAAAGAAGTAGAGGCACGATAGTCCCTAACAAACAAACAAACAGGATGAATTTTAAAACTCACCTGTAAATATAAAAGAGGGAGGGGGGGAAGAGACCTTTTAAAAATGCACTGCTGTAAACTTTTTTTTAACTGTAAAATTTGTAGAAATTAAGCACAGTTCCATAAATAATTGGGGAGCGGGAGGGTTATAGGTTACAAACCTTCCAAGCAAATGGTTGCTGAAAATTGAAATTTAATATATAGGTCTTTATTTCTTCGTTTTGTTTTTGCTTCTGTGCTGAGTTAAAATATTACCAGGTTTGTACATTTTTTCCCAAATGTGAGAAGCATTTTTAATGAATTTGTATTTTTTGTTAAATTTTGTGTGCTCTTTATTTACATAAAGAGCTTTTTTTTTTTTAGTTTAAATTTTAATGGCCTCAGATCCTTAAGTAAATACAAAATACACACCCAGGGTTTCTGAAAGTATTATTTATGGAAATACTGTAGTTTTGTACAGTCCACTGTGAGGTTCCCGAATTGAGGCCACTCACTTTCTCTTGGTACTTTGGAACTGAAGTTACAGATATATATTAAAATAATAATAATAATAATAATAATGTACAAAATTGTTTGGTTTTGCCTTATATTATGGAGAAATGAAATTTTTTTTGACTTCTTGTTTTAAACAACAAAAAAGAAAACAATATGTAAATATTCTGTTAATATAAATGTACACCAATATTGAATTCTTAACATAGGTAGACTTTATAAAAAATGGTTTTTAGAACCACTCTCTGGTTATTTGTTAACATTATTCCAACGCATCATTGTCACTGTCTTTAAAAACAAACAAAGAACCCCAACTATGGCACAAAACCTTCAACTATGCAAAATAACTTGGAGGCAGGTCCTGGTTGATGTGAGGGTAGGCAAAAAAAGCATTTACAAAACTACACACATATACCCAGAAAAACCACCCCAGATGCATTCAATGTAAGCATGCAGCTTCGTAGGAAAAGGGCGATCGTTACGGGAAGAGGAAACTTGTTCTACCGCAAAACAAACCCTACAGTGTTTATCTAAATCATAATTTCAATTTTTGTTTTGTGTGCATAACACACGGATGTTCAATAAACGTAAGGAAAAGATCCAGGTTATCTTATTACTGAAGTTTCTGCTACACAGACACAACTGATACAGCAGTATGCGACAAATCTCTTTCCCCCAGAGAGTGGGGGAAGTGGGCTGCCTTCCTTTGTCAATGCCAGGCACGTGAGCAAGGAAGCACTCTCTCCTGTGGATCCCTATGGGTTTATAAAAATATGAGGCAGTGGGGGAAAGGAGTCCAAAGGGTTAATTTAAGATACTTGACACGTTCACCTGTAGTTTGCAATGACCATAGTCAAATGCTTGTTTCCATGTGAGTTTGGCCTTGGACGTTTGGAGTTGTGTTGCTGCTGCTTTATTTGGCCACCATTTGATTTATAATATTATTTTTCGTATGTGAATTTTGCTATGGCTCAGTTCAACGGAGCATATACAGAGTCCCTTTTTTTAAAAAAAAAAAAAAAGCTGCAGTCCCTCAAATTTTTCATTTGCAGGAAAGGCAGAGCAGGGAGATAGAACCCCCAAGTGGAAAACTTTAGACTTTGCTTAGAAGGGCTCTGCACAGATTTGGATCAGATAAGGAAAGTACATATGCAGCCCCTAGTTGTATTTACAGCAGACCAGACCCCTCGTCCTGCTAAGGATATATATGGGCATTGTGCCCCTTCCTTCCTTCCTTCCTTCCTTCCTTCCTTCCTTCCTTCCTTCCTTCCTTCCTTCCTTCCTAAAATATATATATCCAGTATTCACATTTTTAAATTCTGGGTTTCTGCTTTCTAGATAATTCAAACATCTGCTGATGTTTTCTTCTCTTGACTCTGTCTTTCCTTTCCTTCCTCCCTACCCCCACCCGGCAAATATCCTTTTCCCTGCCTTGTAATTTTAAACATTTGGTTTCTTTGTAGATCATTGAAGATAAATACAACATTGATTTTGGATGAAAAAGGTAGTTAAGTGTTTGTGTGTCAGATCTAGTCAGAGCGACTGCCGGGAGGGAGAGGGAGAGTAAATGGTTTATTGATGAACGTGCTCAGCCTATTAACGCCACTAAACCTTTGGTGAATTTGGACCGTTAAAGAGTCATGTGGCTCAGCTGAGCACCTGCTGGTTCTTCGCTTGCAGTCTCCCTGGTTCAAAGATGCTCATGGCCCATGTTGCATGTGGGAGAGTCCTGGAATCTTGGCTGAGTTTGATGTGCTACATGATGTACCACGCTACACACAAACTGAACAGGTGGGGAGGCACAAAAATCATGTATCTGTCCCCTTCACCTAAGCACAAGTTTCCAATGAACAGGTAGTTTGGTGGCGGAGGGGGTGGAAGGGGGCAATTAATCTTAAGTCCCCCCCACCCAAAAAAATATTCAGACACAACCAGATTGTATGGACTTCCAGCTGCTGACCCCCTCCTAAAGGACATCTAAGAGTAGCCTCACCTGTTATGCAGTTGTATGCAGACTGGAGTGTGGGGTGAGAGTTAACTTGTCTTACAATTCCATTTGGTCTAATTTGTGAAGTAGATAAAATTGGGAGGAGGTGTAGCAAGAGACAGACACTAACAGCGGTGAACTATAATATGCACCATGTCCAGCCACCTTTTCTACAGTTCTTATCGTAGGCATTTGCCCTGTGTTTGCATTATTACCCTCTGCAAAGAGAGACGTGAATTCACAGTGCAGGGTTCTCACAAAAAGAGGGTGGCGGTTTTTTAAAGGGGTGGGGTAGGGTTTTGGTTTTTTTGCAGGCTGAGCAATTCTGCATCTGGAATCCACTTAGTTTTTTTGCCCAAGAAAATCCTGAAGGAAATCAGGGAAACTTCAAAGGACATTGCCCCTGCTGAGTTCACAACCCCGTAAAGCTGCCACGATCAATATTTTATCAGCAATACGCCGTTTTCTAGCAACACACTGTGTTACAAGGAAGAGAGGGGCTGCGTGTGTCTGTGTGGAAATGACAAGGTGAAATTACAGACTACCATTTCAGAACATAATGGAAAATCCAAACTGTGGTTTGAGGCCTTAACTGATGCAAGGAGGGGGGGGGAGTGGGCAGAAGTGAGAGAAAGAGAACAGGAGGGGCAAACATCCCTGTAAAAAAATAAACCATCAAAGCCACATGCAAGCTTAAGAAAAGGAGTTACCTTCTGTTACTTCTGGCACCTGCTGTTGAAAGAGCACTTAAAAGTAATCTGTGCAGACTGATCCTTTAACATGTGCTGGCAAAGCTGCGAGTGAGGTCACCTTACAAGAGTCTCTCCTCCCTCGGGCTTACACAGTTATCCCCTCCTTTGCTGTACTTTCACCAAAACATGTATCACGGGATTCAAGATACGTGCAATTTGAGGCCCACTGGTAGACGGTTTGTTTATGTATCTGGGTGCAATCTTGTTTTCATTTTGTGTTCATTTACTGGCACTTCCGCGAGGTCCATTTTGACTTTCAAGAGCTGCGGCAAAACTCTCACCAAACAGCCCCTGACCGGAGCCAGCCCCAGAGTAATGAGCACTGGAAGAACTTGTGAAATAGGACACGAATGCCACCTTGCTAATTATTTATCAGTTCGTCTCTGTTAGCAGTGAGGTTGCCAACTGGCTGGGCACAGATTGCCCTGCCTGGCTTTTCAGTTCGCCTGGGTTAGCTACTGGATCCACCTGCCAAAGCCAATTAGCTGAGTCAGCCTGTTTGCTTGTGCTCAGGCAGCGCAGATCTCTTTGCCACAAAGGCACCTCCAAATACTCCTTTCCTCTACCAAACAGATAACCAACTCTGTGGTGATGGAGCTGCCCCACCCCAGACCCTGTTGCCTGCTGGAAAACTTGCTGCTAAATCAGAGTTCCTAGCAGGGTCTGCGAATGACCATTTTCCAGCAAAAAGGTGGAAGCAGTGGCTGGCCCCTTTTCCTGGGTAATGGAACGCTGTCACCCAGTGGGACGTGAGTGCCATCCTTTCTTGCAGAAGGGCCGCGTGGTCCCTTTCAGTTTTTTCTGTTGTTCTCGCGTTGCTGGCTGAAACATTTGATCCTTTGGAGCACTTTGCAGGAGATGACAGGGAAAGGTTGGCTTTTCACCAGCTGCGCCCAGGAGCTCTATTACTGTGGTGGCGAGCAGCCGACATCCTGACAAGTGACACAAGGATTACTCCTCCAACAAGAAGCAGCTGGAGCAGCAGCTCCTGGAGAAATCCCGATGCCCAGCTGTCAACACCCTGGCTACACACACACACACACACACACACACACACAGAATATATCTCCTCCCAAGGGAAAACCAGGAGCAGTCACAGGAGACAACAGCCCATATACACACACACCACAGTGTGCATTTTATTCAGGGAGGGCAGGACGGGGGGACATGATGGAGCAGTGCATGCTTTGGGGTAGGCAGTTACACTTCACATTTCATTTCATTCAGGCACATTTTACTACAGGCACATGCTAACTAGGAGTGCCAGACTGTGTTTTACAGCAGGAGGAGGGAGATTTGCATGGCACTTAGGCAACGGCGAGGGGGGGATGAAACAAGCTCCCTCCTACCACCACCAGCCCAACCCCACAGGGGAGCCTCAAGGCAGGGGAAATGTGGGGTACTAATCGTAAGGTTGCCATACGTCCGGAATTGCCCGGACATAGCCAGGATTAGGCCATCAGAACCGGTGTGTGGGGACAAAAATGCTGAAATGTCCAGGGGCGGGGGGAGAGAGAGCTCAACAACTTCTTTTGTGTTCTGATTTTCATTTTCACTTTTTGAAATACGGCAACCCTAACTGAGTTCCACATGCAGATGAATGTAGTGGTTCAAAGTAGAAGGGTAATGTGAAGAAAAATCCCCAAGAATCCCAGAACTACGATATTAGATTAGATTAGAACAGAATAGGTGTTGGAAGTGACCTTGAGAATCATCTAGTCCAACCCCCTGCAATGTAATAATTTGCAGCTGTCCCTTATAGGGATCAAACCTGCAACACTTGTGTTAGCACCACACGCTCCCCAATTGAGCTATCTAGCTGATACAGAATTGTAGAGTTGGAAGGGGACCCTGAGGATCATCCAGTCTGACCCCCTGCAATGCCGGGATATGCAGTTGTCCCATACAGGGATTGAACCTGCAACCTTGGTGTTATCAGCACCATGCTCTACTAACCAGCTGAGCTATCCAGGCTCGCTCTTTACATGCTTGCCTTCTACAAGAAGGGTGTGGTAAAAAAAAATCAAAGGATATAGGAAGCTGGCTTATAGAGTCAGGCCACTGGTTTCTCCCTCCTCCTCCTCCTCTCCCCCCCCCCCAAGCTCATTACACTGTCTGGGAGCATCTTTCCAAGGTTTCAGACAAGGGACCATCATGCAGCCCTACCTGGATATGTCAGGGATTGAACTTGGGACCTTCTGCCTGCAAAGCAGATGCTCTGCCACTGAGCTATATGATCCCTTTCCCCTACAGCCCCTTCACAAGCAGCTTCAAATGGTACAGTCTTGGTCATACTACAACATGCTCCACCTGCTCAACAGCCAGAGAGGACACATGCACCTAGGCATCTGAAATCCATATCCAAGCTTGCTTTGTGGCCCACACTGTCAAAGACACATGCACAAAAAGCCATTAAGATTATAGCCACCTCACTTGGCAGGCCGACAAAAGCTTCCGCATTAGCTCATGCAGCCTCTCCCCCCCCCCAAAAAAAAGGCCTGCACCTCTACACTCGGACTAATAATGAATTGGTTTAATGGGCTGCCAAACCAGAGAGCAGCCAAAACTAACAAAAGTTTATGATCCTGTGGTCTCATTTACAACAGGATAACGCAGCAATAATTTACTCGATACTTGAGTGGAGAGAGAAAAGTTACGGTCATCACATCATTTATATGTATTTTTAAAAATACTTTTAATGGGAAAAACACTGATGAGCCTTGTGGCCCATTAACTCGCACCATTGTTTCAAGCGACACAGCTGTCAGCTCAGCAGGGTGCCCCCCACTCCCAATGCCGGAGCTGTAGAAACAATGGCTTAGAATGTAACACCAGAAAAGCTTTATGGGGTAGGGGAGGAGAGGAGGGCCGTGTTAAGATTCCACAACCAGAGAGAAAAATGGCTGAATATATATGGGAAGCAACATACTTGAAGAGAGACCACCACCACGCATGGGTACTGCACCCAGCAAGACCCACTAAAATAAGCATCCGAATGAACCAGGTGCTGTGAATATGGTGGAAACAAGGGCAGAGCCAGTCCCCAAAAGAGCTACATGGTGGTATTGCGTGCAACAACAAAACCGACAGGTAAGTTTGAGGGGATTGCAAATTGCTAACAAAAGCAACAATAAAAATGCTCCCATCGAAGGTAGGGTAAAAATTCAATCCAGTTCACTTTTTAATCCAAACCTCCCTAATCCTCAATTTCCGTAACAATTTTGGAACTGTAGCACAGCCTTCGTTTGAAATTTGCACTTCTCTGAATTTTGTGATGTAGTTCTCTAGTACCAAATGCATATACCTCCGGTTACAAATGGGATCTGTTCCGGAGGCCCAGCCGCATCCCAAAAATTTGATATCTGTGCATGTGCAAGCAGCAAGCCCACTTCCAGGTTTGCCGCGACCGTAACCCAAAGATTCCTTAACCTGGAGGTTGCGCAACACGAGGTACCACTGTATAGGAAAGGTGAAGCACGCACTCAAGTGCATGTATTTGTGAAAATTAGATACAAAAACACACTGAGAAATTGCTTTGCAAAAATGTGTACAGTGGTACCTCGGGTTAAGTACTTAATTCGTTCCGGAGTCCGTTCTTAACCTGAAACTGTTCTTAACCTGAAGCACCACTTTAGCTAATGGGGCCTCCTGCTGCCGCCGTGCTGCCGGAGCACGATTTCAGTTCTCATCCTGAAGCAAAGTTCTTAACCTGAAGCACTATTTCTTGGTTAGCGGAGTCTGTAACCTGAAGTGTATGTAACCTGAAGCGTATGTAACCCGAGTTACCACTGTATGTTGGTCAAATCTGCACACACAAAAATGTGTATGTTAGGAGAAAGTCATGCTAAAAAGCTGGTGAGTTTTTGTAAGGTGTTTTCGAAGAAAAAAAATGTACAAGATGATGTGGAATTGTAGAGAGATTAATTTAAGATTGGGGAAAATGAGGGTCGGAGAATGACAGATTCACCCATCCCTAATAGTGATGGAGATGCACTCCCACACACTCCTTCTTGAATACTGGCACCCATGATGAGAGGAAGCAGAACGCAAAGCTTTATCATGACATTATTTACACACAGAGAGCGCTATTCCAGCTCTAGAAAGAGAAATGTGTGTTGCTTTTCTCCCCCTTTTGGAAAGCTGTGCTGGTGTGTCTGCAGACTTTTAGAGCCTACTGGAAGAGACAGCAGCTGCCTGAAGCCTCCCTCATCAGATGTTTCCCTTCATTCTGCTGTTGTTTTTTAAAAAAAGAAAAATACAAGGCTGTTGTACTTTTTAAACAAAAGGAAAACGCTTCTGCACAAGCGCTTTGGAGAACACTGCTCAGAGGTCATCTCCCATAGCTGTAAATTCATTAGTCTTGTCTCCTTGCAAGAGAAAATACTCCACCATTCCCCTCCCCTTTTGGCCCTTCTTCTTTCCTAATTAAAATCAAAATTATTTTCTCACCAAGAAGGCCATTCCACATTCATTCATTCATTCATCTCCATTCTTTTTTCTGTTTGGATAAGCCATGCTACAGTATGCCAAGGGTGCCACATAAACTATTTAAATGGCCACACTATGTGTTATCACTAGCTAGGCAAGTCATGCCTAGCTATTGATGCAGAGGAGTGGTTTGAGGCACCAGCTGGGGGACCCCCCCCAAGGGAAGATGCCTCAGAGCCTGGGGATTGGTGGTGGGACGATGATGGGTTGTCAGAGAATGAAGGAGGAGCAAACTGGGAGGAGGAGGTGTCAGAAGGAGAACAGGCAACAGGGTTTAGTGAGCAGGAAGAGGCAGTGGCAGAAGGCAGTCCAGAATTAGAGGAAGAAGTGGAGGCTGTAGAGGAGGGGGGCCAAGAGGCAGAGATCAGGCAGGCTGCTGAAGAAGCCAGGGGGATTAAAATGTTTAAATTAAAAAAAAATCTTGTGTTTTCTTAAATAGGGGCGGGTTGTAGTTTTAAATAAATGGACTTAGGATGTGCTTGGAAAAGAGAGGAGCTGGGTAGAGCAGGATGACCCAAATCACAGTGGTTCTGGGCAAAGGGAGGGATGGTGTGGAGGGTGCAGCAGGCCAGATAAGGGGCACACGGGACAGGCATTGACTGTGCCATGTGCCAGTCCCTTTTCCAACCCGGGAAATTGTGGCTGTCCCATCAGCCAGCCCTCAGGTCTGCAGCTGCTGTTGCTGAATGCCAGGTTAGCTCTGAGTAAGACCTCTCATATCCATTATCTGATTATGGATGCGGAGAGGCTGATCTGGTCTGTATCGCTGAGACTTGGGCAGGTGAGCAGGGTGGAGCTGGTCTCACCCAGCTGTGCCCACCTGGGTACTCGGTGCAGCATCAGGACAGACTTGAGGGTCAGGGAAGGGGAGTGTGTGTTCCTGGTGTTGGGCAATTGGGACATGTTAGGTTTAGCGCCTGCCTCACTGCTCAGCCGTCTCCCTGCCTGAGCTGGTCTCAGAAGCAATGTTAAGGACTCCCAGACTGCTGGTTTGGGGGGACTTCAGTTTGTTGGCTCTGAGCCTGACTGGAGGTTGCCCAGCACACACAGCGCAAAAACTCTGAGGCTTGTTTTGATTTTTAAAAGGGGGCTTATCTTATTCAGAATAGCCAGGACAGGATAAGCAGGTCTTATCTTATCACTGCCTGTATTGATGTCAAGGTTTAAAAAGAGCTTGGGGTTCTGCTACATGGAGCAGAACGCCTACACCGATAAACACTGATAAGGCAGCCCTAAACAGCATATTCCTTCTCTGCAAGATAGACACAAACAGTATCCATCGTGAAATTCTACCAGATTCTCATTCTCTCTCTCTCTCTTTCTCTCTCTCTCTCTCTCACACACACACCTCTACCTCTCCCCCTTTGCTTCAGCTAATTTGCTTCATCTATTCAGGCTGCTGCAGCTTTGGCCAAGTATTGTGATGGACACTGAACACTCGGCAAACAGTCAAGCAACTGAATTTTGCATCGAGTCCGCAAACTAAGTTACAGAAGTGAACTTGCTGCTTTGCCACGTTGACGAAGGTGAGAAAGGAAAGGAAAATCTCAAAATTTCGGATACAAATATTAGAACAATCTGGGATGCCAGCAAAGCGTAGGTTGAAATCACATACAGCAAAGTGCAAGAAAGAAAAGTATATGAGAGAGGAAGCTAAAAGAAATAAGAAAAGAAATAGAAAAGAAATAGCAATTAAAACAGAGAAAGGAAGAAATGCAAATTGATAAAATAAAGGAAGGCGGAAAAAATATAGATAATACAGAAGAAATAAACACATGTTTTATATAGCACTTCAATAAATTATATACAGTGGGAAAGGAAACAGAGGAAGATGTTATAAATTATTTACAGGACAAATGGCTACCCAAGATTGGGAAAGAAAAAATAGTGTATTTAAATGCGCCAATATCTTCGCATGAACTGCACGAAGCAATCTCAAAAGCAAAATAAGGCAAAGCACTGGGCCCAGATGGGCTCACGGCAATGCATTACAAAAAAATGGAGGAGGCGATAGCAACCCCTATGAAATCACTTATAAATAGCATTATAGCAGAAGGGAAAACCCCTGAGTCGTGGAATTTGGCACATATTATCATAATACCAAAGCAAGACAAAAATAAAGAAAATATTAATAACTATAGATCTATATCCCTACTCAACAATGACTACAAAATATATGCCGATATTCTGGCCCAAAGATTGAGAATAGTTTTGAACAAATATATTAATCAAGATCAAGTAGGTTTCCTACCAGGGAGGAAGATGTGTGACAATGTAAGACTAGTGGTTGATTCGATCGAATACCTAGACATGAATCCAGGGAAAACAGCAGCTTTTGTATTTATTGATGCTGAGAAAGCTTTTGATAACGTATCGTGGAAATTTCTTGAGAAAATATTGGAAAGATTAGAGCTGTGAATATTAACATTAAATGGAATAAAAGCAATATACCAAGACCAAAAGGCCAATCTGGTAATTAACGGTGAGATGACAGAATATTTCCCCATACAGAAGGGAACAAGACAGGGGTGCCCACTTTCTCCTCTTTTATTTATATTAACATTGGAAGTTTTAAATGAGGTTATAAGAAATGAAGAGGAAATAAAAGGTATAACATTGGGCAGGAATGTGTACAAAAGCAGAGCATTTGCAGGCGATATGATAGTAATGGTGGAAAATCCGATAAATAGTATAAATAAATTGTTAGAGTAGATGGAAGAATTTGGAAGCGTAGCAGGATTCAAATTAAATAAAGATAAAATGGTCAAAAATATGAGTGAATTGGAGAAAAAGAATTTAGAATAAACAAGTGGCCTGCAAATTGTAAAAAAGATAAAATATCTGGGGATTTATATAACTAAGAATATTAATTTGTTCGAGGATAATTACATAAAAGCATGGAAGGAAATAAGAAATCAATTAGAAACTTGGCAGAGATTAAAATTATCAATGTGGGGGAGAATTTCTACAATCAAAATGAGTATATTACCAAAAATACTTTTTTTATTCCAAATGATTCCGGTAATCAGTAAATATGATATATTTGAAAACTGGAAAAAGGACATATCCCAATTTGTATGGCAAGGGAAAAAACCATGTATAAATATAAACTGTTAACAGACATCAAAGAGAGGGGTGGATTTGGACTTCCGGATTGGATAATTTACTATCTGGCGGCATGCTTAGGATGGATAAAAGACTGGGTCATGCTAGACAAAACAGTGATTCTAGATTTGGAAGGATGGAACAACCGCTTTGGATGGCATGCCTATTTAATTTATGATAAAGTGGCAGTAAACAGGGACTTCCTGAATCACATAATCAGGAAGTCTCTACATAAAGTATGGGCAAATTACCGATGGTTGTTAGAACCTAAGATACCATGGTGGGTATCCCCATTAGAAGTATTGGGAGTGAAAAGAGTAAATATGGAGAAGGACTGGCCAACATGTAAACAGTTATTAATAAAAGAGCACAGAGAGGTAAAAATAAGACCTTATGAAGAGGTTAAGAACTCTTGAAACAGCTGGCTACAATAGGTGTTGCATATCTTAAACAAAGATTAAAAAAAATAGGATTTGAACAAAAAACATCAAAATTACAAAGTGAACTTTTGCAACCAAATAGGAAAATAATATCAAAAATATATGGCTTGCTCCTTGAATGGGACCTGAAAGATGAGGTAATAAAAGAACCAATGATAAAATGGTCACAAGAGCTGGGCCAGATAATTCACGTAGACAGATGGGAAAGGCTATGGAAAACAGATATAAATTTCACAGCATGCTATTTGATTAAGGAAAACATAATGAAGATGTTCTACTGCTGGTACCTCACCCCAGTAAAACTGTCAAAGATGTACAAAAAACAGTCAAAGCAAAACAGAGCTGGGGAAGATGTACCATATGTGGTGGGGGTGGAAAGTGGTTAAACAATTCTGGATTGTGATACATGAAGAGCTTAAAAAGATATTTAGGAGTTCAATCTCTAAAAAACCAGAGGCATTTTTGTCAGGTTTAGTATCGAGTGACATCCCCAAGGATAAAAGGAATGTATTCCTTTACGCAACCGTGGCAGCCAGAATCGCAATGGCGAAAAATTGGAAAACAGATAAAATACCAAAATTATTAGACTGGAGAACAAACTTCTCAAATTCATGGAGATGGCAAAATTAACAGCAACAATCAGAGGCTGGTCTAATAAAAAAATGTGGGAACAAAGTGTGGGAATGTGTTAAGGAATACATGAAAAAAGTTGGTGCTGGAGCTTAAAAATTAATATGCAAAAGTTTAAAAGGCGCAAGGAGATAGGTTAATATTATATTAAGGATGGAATAACGAATAATGTGAGTAACGCAACAAGAACAAAAATAGTAGTAGGTAAAGTGGAGGGAAGCCCTGGTTTGTGGGGGAGGGAGGTGAAGATATTAATTGAAATTGTTAAAGATTGGCATAGGATTTAAGAGACTTAAAATAAGGAATTAAAATAAGGAAGAAGTAGCAAGAAATATCAAGTAAAGGTATCAGAGAGGAGATCAGTGTAAATGAAAACATGAGACTTATGGTTTTGCTATATATGATTTTATTTTGGATTTGTCTGTTGTAAAGAATGTACATTATGTGAATAAAAAAAAAGAAAGGGGGAAAAAGAAAATCTCAAAATCTTATAGATTATCACTATGTTATTTATCTGTCTTGGTGGGACAGCTGCAAGTATTCTTGGGTGACACAAACTATTCATTTTTTTAAACAAGAATTATATACTGCTTAGTCAAGAAAAGCCTCTGGTTCATATAAAGTATAGACATAAAGTATTCATAAGAAAACACTAATAAAATCAAGCTTTTAAAAACAAGTTTCCAGTCTGGATTCACATCTGGCTTTGGTCCTGATGGGTGGCTTCCATTAAGAATATGACCGAAGGGAGAGCGACCTCGCTCCTTGATTTTGGGGTTCACTATGGCTTTTCGTACCATTTCATACTATTGCAAAATGCTTAGAGGTTTTGGTTGATGAAGTGTAATAAAAATATTGTTAAATCAAATAAATACATAAAAGCAAAAATCAACACCACTTTTATTGTCTTGCCCATTAAAGAAGCTCTTCTACTTAGCTAAGTTCAAAGTCAATTTCACCTTGCACTCGCTATTTGCCATGGCACCAAGTATGACACAGAGGCCCAGACAGTGAAAGACCGATTCAGCCAGGATTTATGCATGCAGCAAAATGAGGAAGGGAATGAGGTGCTTGTCCTGAGAGTGGAGTGGAGTGTTCATATCATCCGATATAGCAAGGACCCAGAAGCGCTCTGGTTTGGGGTCGGTATATCACTCCTGATTGAGAGCTTAAGGTACAGTTACGGTTAAAAATGGCAGCTCCTTCCATCTGTCCAGGACCAGTTCCATTTGGTGAACCAGCTGAGACCCTACCTGCCCACAGACTGTCTCTCCAGAGTGGAGCATGCTCTGGTTATCTCCCACTTGGACCACTCCAATGCACTCTTCATGGGGCTACCTTTGAAGCTGACACATAAACTACAACTAATCCAGAATGCAGCAGCTAGACTGGTGACCGGGAGTGGCCACCAGGACCATATAACAATTCAACGTGTTGGTTTGTTGTTGTTGTTTAGTCGTTTAGTCTTGTCCGACTCTTTGTGACCCCATGGACCAGAGCACACCAGGCACTCAACGTGTTGGTGCTGACCTTTAAAGCCCTAAATGGCCTCGGCCCAGTATACCTGAAGGAGGGACCACCCTCATTGTTCAGCCCAGAAACTGAGGTCCAGCACCAAGGGCATTCTGGTAATTCCCTCACTGTGAGAAGTGAAGTTACAGGGAACCAGGCAGAGGGCCTTCTTGTCAGTGGAACCCTCTCCATGGAACGCCCTCCCATCAGATGCCAAGGAGATAAAGAACTACACAACATTTAGAAGAAATCTGAAGGCAGCCCTGTGTCGGGAAGTTCTTAATGTTTGACGTTTTACTATTTTTGTTTTTTTATTAAAGATTTTCTTGGTTTACAAAAGTACAAACCTTGTTTCTTTTTTTCAGGTTGTACAGTCTTTCCTACAAATCAGTTACATCTGTTGTGAGACATTAGTGTTGAGTACTACTATGTTTTTATATGTGCTGTAAGCCACCCAGAGTGGCTGGGCGGGAAACCCAGACAGATGGGTGGGAGCTAAATAATAAAATTATTATTATTATTATTGCTGGCACAAATAACGTATAGCATTTGGCTACTCTGGGAGACCAAGAGTACCTGATGCACACCCATCCGCAGGGCTGCCTTAGGTGCTGGGGTGTGGGGCACTCAGGCACTGAACTCTCAGGAGCACCAGGCCGAGAGTCCACGGTCTGAGAGTTGAGTCTGGGGAAGAGCCCGCCCGTCGGTCGGAGCGCCGCAGCAGGTTCTTCTGCTGCGGGCGGCTCTGTGCCACGTGTTCAGGGGTGACTGAGCCAGTGAGATGCTGAGAAGGCCGGCTGGCTCTGCCCTCCTGCGCACCTGGGACTGGGCAACCTGGGGGGGGGCCGCTGGGCAGATCTTTGCACCCCGCCGCTGCATATGCTTAAGACAGCCCTGCTCATCCGTAACAGCTGTGCCACAGACTGGTTGTGCGATGTGCTATGCTGAAGAACTGTGTGGGGAGACAACCCCAGCCAAATGCTTCTGCTACCCACAAAGCGCAGCAAGCTGCTCCAAAGAAGGAATGATCCTTTTCAACCAGGAATGTTGGGTGGTGCCTTTGACCACACCAGGCAACACAGCACAGTGTTGTCCATAAGGCCCTCTGTGAAGATGCCATGGCCATCAGCCGCCACCTGATTATTTTTACTAGAGATAGGGATTAAAACATGTTCCCTTGCACATGGAAAGCACCTGAGCAGCAGCTTGACACCAAACAACATAGGAAACTGCTTTATACTGACTCAGACCACTGGGCTCAGTGATATGCACGCTGACAGTGCCTCTCCAGGGTTTCATGCAGGGAGTCTTTCCCAGGATCACCTAGAGGTAGAATCGCAGAGTTGGAAGGGACCACGAGGGCCATCTAGTCCAACCCCCTGCAATGCAGGAATCTTTTGCCCAACGTGGGGCTCGAACCCACGGCCCTGAGATTAAGAGTCACATGCTCTACTGACTGAGCTATTGCAGGTGTCAGGGATTGAACCTAAAACTATGCATAAGAAGCAGAGGCTCCACCGCTGAGCCATGCTCCTTCCTACAAGGGTCAAGCAAGCCGATTTGCTAATTTGCCCCATGCCAAGCTGGACAGGGGAGTTTATAGATGCTGCAGATGATGCAGTAAATACGAGGCATTTTCCCGTTTTGCTGAAGTCTTTAGAAAAAATGGTAACCTTTTACTGGCATAAATAATAAATGTGGCGCATCCCCACCCCCGCTTACTTTTCGCCTCCTCGTTATTAAAGCAATAAAGCAATTTCAAAGGTGTGGTTAGCACGAGTTAATAGCATCTCCAGGGGATTCCTGTTACCCTAGGAGATTTCTTAATCTTGTTTTTTTTAAAAAAAAAAAAAGGAAGGGGGGCAGAATAAGCCCTTGTCGTGTCATATGCCATTAGTTAATTTCAGAAAGCATTTACAGGACTCCCCCGATTCATGTGTTACACGGAGCGCAGGGCAAGTTAAAGAGAGATAAAAAGCCATCCTAATCAGGTCAGGAGATGCTTCCAGGAAGAATTTTTCTTTTTCATTTCCTGCAAAAAACACAAATCTGTTTCACTAATACAGTCTTGGAAGCAAAGGCACTTTCAAGGCCACCTCTGAAACGGAGTTTCCTAACACAGTACTGCTTCCCAAAAAAAGGCTCTGATGCAACACACAGATAGCCCAAATGTCTGAACTTGGCATCCTCAGAATCACAGCAAAAAACAAAAAACAAGGACTAATCCTTAGGGCTACAAGTCTTAGGGCTACATTTTAAAAGGAAACCAGCAGGTCTTGGCTGATCTTATGGAAATGCAATCTTTTAATGATCCTGTGACCAAATAAATCCAATTCAAAACCTGACCTCGTGTAGACAATTGCTGCACATGGAAGTTCTACTTTTGACAAACAATTTGCTTTCACTGGAAGGGATGCTCATTTTTTCCCTTTGGTCATACAGTCATAATACTTCTAAGGATTCCTTTGTATTCAAATGATATACTGAATACTTTTTATGCCCTTTATGAATAAATGTGTTGAGGGCTGGGTGTGTGTGTGTGTGTGTGTGTGTGTGTGTGTGCATTTGTATGCATGTATGCAAACACGCTTCAGGGGGAGGTGCCAAACTGGGTCTTTGACCCGGGTGACAGAAAGCCTAATTTCGGCCCTGACAACCCAGCTCACGACCACCAACAACATCTTTCCCTTTTTACTCCCCTCTTCCTCCAAGCAGCAATAACCCGCGTGGAAAAAAGCCAACAAGGGCTGTATGTCTGTGTGGCCCCTGGGTTTGAGATCTCCCAGCTCTGCTTTACAGTGACAAAGCAGCAACAAAGGGTTTCTTGTGCTGCTGCAGCTTAATCCTGCAGGATTGGGGCGGCAGGCAACAAGCGGCTCTCCTCCGCCTGATGGAGCGGCAAAGAGACACGGCACATCATTTACAGGGAAAGGAAGGTGACTTTGAGGCAGTCGTCAGCTTGCCTGGGAGTGTCATTGAAGGAGATTCTTAAATTTGTCTTGACAGAGGATCCGGCTGTATGGACAAGTTCGCTGCCTGCCACAAAGAATAACAGGGGAACATGTCCGTTCCAAACCACCCCCAATCGTACTCTCACAGTTTCCCCACTGCCCCTTCCTGACAATGTCTGTCATTCCAGCATGCCATCACTGGGAATTAATGTCGGCCTGGGGTGGCGAAGCAGGGAGCCGGAGCACATCAAAACACACGCCGACATTAGACTCCAACAGGCCTTCATTTAAGGTAATTATGTACCAAAGAGGCTCTACCTTATCGCTAATCTCTTGTTTGTTTTGTTATCGCAACAGGCCTCCCAGATTCCTCAACTAATACCTTCCTCCCCTTAACAGAAGACTGAGGATAGGGAAGAAACACCCCCCACCCCCAGTAATCCACAAACATGTGGGGAATGGGACTATATGCAGATGGAGAGACCCCTGCATATTTTGGGTTGATGCCTAATCCTGACTGGTATACCTTTGATGCACTACAGAATGCCAGTATGAGGCTAAGGTGATAAAACAGGAGGAAAACAGGATTCTGCCTTCTACAGAACAAAACAATTGGCCAGTTTGGCTCAGCATTGTCAACACTGATTGGCAGCAGCTCTCCAGCATTTCAGAAATGGGCCGTTGTGTCCCTCCCCCCTGCAGCTTACCTGGAAATTTATTTATTTATTTTATTAAATTTCTACACCACCCTTCATCCAAGGATTGCAGGGCGGCATACAATATAAAACACACAAAAATACAGTACACAGCATAGGAACAAAACAGCAACACACGCACACACACAGTATTACTTCTTCATTAAATTGGATGGAGGGTGGTATAGCAATTCTATTATTTATTATTATTTATTATTATTATTATTATTATTATTATTATTATTATTATTATTATTATCAACAACAGCAACAACTGAGATATTCTGCATGCAAAGCAGATGCTCTACTACTGAGCTACTACAGCTCTTCTCCTAACAAGAAGCTCCTTTCTACCAAGTCAAACCATAAAGACTCGTATTGTCTACACTGAGCTACAGCCATCACTCAAATCTTCCTCTATTTTAAAAATGCAGTATGCTCTCACATGCTGAAGCGCTTCCTATGCAGAAAATTTGTGTACACCTTAGAATTTAATTGGGGGGCGCTCAGGGCAAATGACTATGCTTAAATGACTTGCAGCATCCACTGCAAGTACAAAACGCCTTTCCCTATTGTTATTTTAAAAGCAGCATTTCGGCACCAAGGGGTAGAGTCAGGAGGCTGATGAAATGTGCAGATTATACTAAAAGGGGAGAAGATTAACACCTTGGCAACTAAGGAAGCTATACATTAGGACAGAAATGAAATTCAAGTTGCAATAGAATGGCAAAAACTACATCTCTGAGGGGGGAGAGGAAGAATAATCTACAATCCAGATGTTCGCTAAGCAGATGAAACCTGGAAACGCTAAAAAGGAGTCCGGAGGTGAAAACAAAAACAAGCTGCACTTGTGAGCAGAGAGATAAAGCTAGTTTACTGCAGGGGTGGGGAGGACCCCACCATGCAGTCAGCTTGGTAAGAATCTTGTTTTTTGTTAAAGATTTTCAACAGCAACAAGAAAGTTGTAATACCACATTTCAGGAAAAAAAGGATATCAGTCAGACACAAACACCATTTTTACTAATTTTAATGTTGTGTTTTTGCATTGCTGTGACCCATCCCGGAACCTTGTGGGGAAGGGCAAAATAGATAAGATGATAGATAGATAGATAGATAGATAGATAGATAGATAGATAGATGATAGATAGATAGACAGATAGATAGATAGATAGATAGAGATAGATAGAGATAGACAGATAGATATAGATGATAGACAGCTAGTCCTAGGAATCCCAGGTTTCACTTTAATAAAAACCAGTTTCTCTCCTCTACAGTGATGGGAGACTCAAAGTGTGCGGACAGCCTAAACCCCTTAAATTAAGAACAGGCTTTTTTTTAATTTTTAAAACCAGAATACTTCCCCAACTCTGACCCTGTACACCCTCCTGTGCCAAAAACCTCCAAAAGAAAGAAGCCTCATAAGCATTTAGAGCAAAAGATTCTGCTGGATCAGGCCCTAGGCCCAACTAAGTCCATCACCCTGTTCTCAAAATAGTCAACCAGATGCCTACGAGAAGCCCACACGCAGGAAGTGACGCAGCCACTGAGAGCTAAAGAACTTTCCTCCCTTGCAATTCCTTGCAACTGGCATTCAGAGTCAAAGCTGCCTCAAAGGCAGAGGAGAAAAACATAGCCTTATCCTCCTCCTTTGGGGGTGCAATGGCTGTTCTAGCCATCCCAGGTGGTCCTGCCAAGTTGGGAAAGCCCTTTGCATCACCTGCTGTACCACAAACACCGACCCTGACAAAATGCTGCACTAGACAGCCACCAACAGCCCTATTGAGGGTCTTCCTTGAGTCGCTACACGACTCTAACAGCTCCACAGCAGCCCAAGCAGACATCGCCGGGCCCTTTGTGTGCATCTCCAATGCACCAGGCTCCATTTTATTTTTGCAGCTTGCCATTAATGCATGTCAGTCCAGTTGTCAGTCTGGAGGCTCAAGCTTTATTTTGCAGACAATCGGGGTAAAATCCAATTTGAAAAGAAAGGCAAAAGCTGTAGTTGTTAGAGAGGTGTGATAATGAAAGCCGTTGTGGCTTCCTCCCCCCCTTTTCCACATTTTATCTGTAAAACAGCCTGAGGGCTTACAAAGAGTTTACAAGAGCCCGGGAGGGGGACGGCTGGAGATAACAGTGGCAGGCACAAAGCAGCTAAACTGAAATCTCTAAGTTATCTGCCTGTGCCAAATTTTCAGACAGAGAAAATGGGGGGGGGGGGGGAGAGAAATAGAAATGCTGTTCCTAAAGACCAACATTGCCATCTAGTGTCAAAACACTACAGTCAGAATTCGCTCAGCTTTGTAATCTGAGGTTATCACTAGACTGTCACCTTGTGACAGTTAAATTCCAGCCCCAGTCAGCACCCATGGCACAATAGATACAGTGGTAAAGGTAAAGGGTGGTAAAGGGTTAGGTAAAGGCAAAGGGACCCCTGACCATTAGGTCTAGTCGTGACCGACTCTGGGGTTGCGGCGCTCATCTCGCTTTATTGGCTGAGGGAGCCGGTGTACAGCTTCCGGGTCAGGTGGCCAGTATAACTAAGCTGCTTCTGGCAAACCAGAGCAGCGCACAGAAATGCTATTTACCTTCCTGCCGGAGCAGTACCTATTTATCTACTTGCACTTTGATGTGCTTTTGAACTGCTAGGTTGGCAGGAGCAGGGACAGAGGAACAGGAGCTCACCCCGTCACAGGGATTCAAACCGCCAACCTTCTGATTGGCAAGTCCTAGGCTCTGTATAAACTTCATCATACCCTTCAACATTTCTCCAATGAAAATAGTGATGTCATATTCAATAACAACAACAACAATTTTCACTGGGTAGCTTCCAACATATATAAAACCATCATTAAACACTGAAAAACTTCCCTATACAGGACTGTCTTCAGGTGTCTTCTAAAGGTTGCATAGTTACTTATCTTCTTGACTAAGGGGTCGGGTAACCCCCTAACGGTAAAGGTAAAGAACCCCTGACAATTAAGTCTAGTCGCGAACGACTCTGGGCTTATGGTGCTCATCTCTCCATATCTCCATACCCTCCAACAATTCTCCAATGAAAATAGTGATACCCCAAGGACAGAAACCAGGAAGGCTTCTTTAAATCTGGGACTGTCCCTGGAAAATAAGGAGACTTGGAGGATCTGCTAGTGCTTGGGGGTGGAGGTGTGGTCCCAGACCCATCCACTCTCAATGGAGTCTTACGACTGAGTAAATAATTGACATTATGTCAACTGGAGGGAGAAAGACTGTTTCCCCAAAGGTATGTGCCCACTAACGGCCACAAGAACACCATACATCTAAAACACCTGGTTTCCCCAAAGGATTCTGGGAACTATGATTTACAGAGCTACAATTCGCTCCACACTTGACACACTGCAGTTCTTGGGGCGGGGGAAAGCAATGTGCTCTAAATGTGGGTGTGAATCCGGATCTTCTTCAGAAGTTCTTCTCTGAATCCCCTCACCTTTCATGGCGAAGTAGCTGGCTTCCAAGGGCCTTTTTCTGCAGCGGCATCTGAATTATAGATGTAATTGACAATACCACTTGTTGTTGACTGACTGATGTGATGGACATGTTTGCCCTATTTCAGTAGCAGTTGGTGACCAACAGGCAGAACAAGGCAGAAAGCTGGTGGCGCAAAGGAGATTTTTTTGGGGGGGGGGGTTTACAGCCAAATTAGCTGACTTTATCTTTGTTCAGGCCCAATCAGGGTATCCACAAAATTCCTTGAAGGATGTCTCAGAAGGACTGGCAACTTCTTGGAAACGTTCTCAAGTCCATATAAGAGCTATGACATTAGATGGTGCCATTGACGGTATTTCCACCACTTGGGAATAAGGTGTTTGCTATGTCAAATAGCCCTTCCTAAACTTTCTCTGCTCAATAGCTACTAATTATTCTATCCTTTTCCTTCCCAACACTACTGGTACCTTAAAAAAAAAAAACAGGAATACTAAAAAAATAAAATAAAACACCAGGCAATTAAAAAGTCGCTTATAAAAGTTGTATGTTGCTTGAAGTAACAGAGTTAAGCAGAAAATCCGAACAACATTAGTTCACTGGACAAGTTCAATAAAATCCAGCACTAACGACATCTAGCCCATTCCAGACTGCTTTAGCATAGAAAAATCTATATGAAGGGCCAGAAAACAACCTAACAGCTGCCCCCAAGGCATCTACAATATAATAAAATACTAAGGCTGCAATCCTAACTCCACTTAACCTGGGAGTAAACCTTACTAAAGTCAATAGGGTTTACTTCTAATAGACATTGTTAGCATTGTGCTGTGGTGCTACAATCCTACAGACACTTACTTTGGAGTAAGTCCCACTGAATCCAGCAGGACACAAATGCAGGTGTAGAATTCTTGCTTTGCAATTCCTTAATTTGCTGTGGGTGCTGCTCAGCTTTCCTAAACCCTGTTCTATGTATGAGTCAAAATCCATTCCTGAATTTATTATGCTGCAATGAAAAGCACAGTTTGACTTTCCAAAAGTTAGTTTTTAAAACCTTGCACCACAAAAGAGAAAAAGAGCTCAATTAAGCAAGTACAGTCAAATATTAACAGTGCAGCCTCCACACAAGCTTAATTAGTAGAAAAAACATTACACCTGCTCTTCCCACCCTCCAAAAAACAGCTTTAAAATGTTTTCCCCACGTGCCTCTAGCCATACCTTAGTATACCATCATTCCTATAGAGCTCTATTTACATATTACACACAAACACACATATATATTAGAAGTAATAAACACCAGAAACTCACAGAGCTGAAGTTAGTATCATGCTTCTTTCGCCTGCTGTTTGCAAAAGGAGGTAAAAACCAGCACAGCCTCAAAGAACAGGTGGCAAATGCATGCATCTGATTGGTTGGGGAGGACGGTCATAATCCCAACCAAACCTTCTAGCACCTTCCATGAGTTGCTGAGGTACTCCTGACTGACTAACCAAGGGAGAAAAGCTAAAGGGGGAATTAAAATGGAGGTGCATTCCTGCTAGAAGGGTTTTTAATTTGCTATTTAGCATAGCAGGTTTGGTGACTTTTTTTTTAACCCTGGAAACAGGGGTGGGAACTTAGTGATGATTGCAATTGGCTGTGCTGTCCTGAGATCATTGGCCAGCATAGGAGATGGACAGAAATAACTCCCAACTAGACTGGTAAAGAAAAAGCGTTGTTATGTGCGATATAACATTGTGCCACCAGATGGCGACGTGGAGTCCCGTTTTTCTCTACCTGTTTTCCCTGTTTAAATTTACAACGCTTACTGAAAAGCTTCTATGATGCGTCTGGATGCAGGCTAAATGAGATACTGTATATAACACACTGTATATGAGCAGAGACTGGGCTATAGCTTTGTGGGATTCAAGGTTCAGAAAGATTACTGAGTGAGCAGTGGGCACCCAGACCTATATGAGAGCCCCTCCCTTGCCAATATTTGTTAGGAGGCCATCGGATAAACTTTTGCTAGTTTTGCTGCTGCTGTTATTTTGGCTGGTTTTGGCGTTCTTCTGTGTTGTGCTGTACACTTATTTTATTCTTATTTATTATTTCATTTATATCCCACCCTTTCCTCCAAGGAGTTCAAAGAGGCATATATGACTCTCCCACCTCCATTTTATCCTTACAATGACACTGTGATGTAGGCTAGGCTGAGAGACCGTGACTGGCGCAAGTTCACCCAGCAAGCTTTATAGGCAAGTGAGGAGTTGAACCCTGCTCTCCCAGGTCCTAGGGTGACACTCTAACCACTGCAGCACACTGGAAGTTGAATACAGGGGACAGGAAACCAAAGACCTGACCTTGGAGGGGGGGTGACCCTCCAAGCTTCTCTGTTTTTCCCTCAGGCCTCCAGAGTCACACCCTTCACCCTCTAAAGCAACAGTGAGCAAATGGAGTACAGTGGTACCTCTGGTTACGTACTTAATTCGTTCCGGAGGTCCGTTCTTAACCTGAAACTGTTCTTAACCTGAAGCACCACTTTAGCTAATGGAGCCTCCTGCTGCTGCTGCGCCGTCGCTGCATGATTTCTGTTCTCATCCTGAAGCAAAGTTCTTAACCCGAGGTACTAGTTCTGGGTTAGCGGAGTCTGTAACCTGAAGCATATGTAACCCGAGGTACCACTGTATTTAACAGTCAGTCAAAGCAAGCAAACCAGGGTTAAGGCATCTACACACTGTACTCCATTTGCTCACCTCTAAAGCAACAGTTGGGACGCGGGTGGCGCTGTGGGTAAAAGCCTCAGCGCCTAGGGCTTGCCGATCGAAAGGTCGGCGGTTCGAATCCCCGCGGCGGGGTGCGCTCCCGTTGCTCGGTCCCAGCGCCTGCCCACCTAGCAGTTCGAAAGCACCCCCGGGTGCAAGTAGATAAATAGGGACCGCTTTCTAGCGGGAAGGTAAACGGCGTTTCCGTGTGCGGCTCTGGCTCGCCAGAGCAGCGATGTCACGCTGGCCACGTGACCCGGAAGTGTCTCCGGACAGCGCTGGCCCCCGGCCTCTTGAGTGAGATGGGCGCACCAACCCCAGAGTCTGTCAAGACTGGCCCGTACGGGCAGGGGTACCTTTACCTTTACCTTTAAAGCAACAGTAGCTTATTCGTATTTCTTTGTATGGGTCCTCTGGAGGCTTAGCATGACATGCTATGCTAAACCATAGTTTTACTGTATCTTTACCCAGGTTAAAGGCAACAAACATGGTTGGTGCTAACCATGGTTTAGTGCTATGTCTGCATAACATGGGGAAAGGTTCGCCGTTGATTTATACCTGCTTTGAAGTTGTCGAAATACATATAGAAGTGCTGTATATAAAAAGAAATTGGCAATCCTAAATGGAAGTGAAAAACTGGAAGCCATTCTGTGGGAAATAAACTACAAGAGCCAGTTTTAGGTGGGCAGGCCGCACTGGAAGCAAAGGCTGGAACATGGAGCCTGCACCAGAGTAGACCAGCTGGTGTGAGAGGAAGTTTGCGCCAACAAGCCAGTTGGCAGTAACTGCCTATCCTGCAAAATCCAAAGGTGAGAAGCAGAGCCACTGTTGCCAATCAGCAAATTGCTTGTCAGGCTTTTAAAATTACATGCCTTGCAATTGCTTGGGGAGCCTGAATCAAAAAGGCATAATCTGCTATTGGTGTTCTCTAATTAGTTGTTTTTAGAGCACCTACTATTGACACAGTGCCTTTAGAGCTTTGTGAATTGCTGTAATGACACCCATTCCCTATCTCTACAGCTTGCAGCCTTATCTTTTATGCCAAACAGGGTGGGTGTTCAGCAAATACTTGGCTCAGAAGGCCATTATAGGTGCTTGCGCTGTGTTAAATCATCCCATCAAAGTGCCAAGTAAGAATCAGGGTGTTAATCTTTGTATCTGGATGATTTCCAGATCTACAAAGGAAGCTGTGCCAAAAATTTCCAAACACTTGCACAGCATTTATGGGATAGAATGGGGCGGAGGGGTGGGAATGGTAGCTTTGGGGGCCTTTTACAGTGAAATATCTGAAATTATTCCTATGGGAACTCTCTCTCTCTCTCTCCCTCTCTCTCTCTCTCTCTCACACACACACACAGCTCTTTAAAAAAAACACAGATTTTTTTTCTACAACAATCCATGCACACAGCTCAGTAGAATCCAGACACCCAGCTATTAAATTATTTCTAATTTACAGAGGTTGTGAAGTTCTGACCCAAAGTCCAGTGCCTTAGTGGTAGAGCATATCCTTTATATGGAAAAGATGCCATGTTAAGTCACCAGTATCTCCAGTTAAAGGTTCGGAAGCCTCCTGCCTGAAACCCAAAACACTGCTGCCAGTCAGTGTTAGATAAATGAGGTAAAGCTCCCCGATTCTTCCTTGGATGGACACTTTATCCTCAAGAAAGGGACGCTGGATAAACACAGCATCAGGGTATGACTTCATTTATTAAAGCCCAAACAACGATGTGCTTTGAAGGGCAAACCTCTGGGCTCATACTTCCAAAAGGTTGCCCCAAACAATATAAATTCTACAGCTTTTATCTTCTTTTGCTACATCAGTATAGACGTGTGAAATATACTCGGAGTCAAGAGTGGATTTCATGCTCTTTATTCAGCTCATAGTGGTGAGGAGGAATGGAAGTTCCCCCAGAATGTCTGCTTTATATACATTATTACACAATGGGCCCCACGTGATTGGCTAATTCCGGTATTCTCCTGTAGGCCAATCAGGTTGCGGATTCACTTCCACCTGGAGCTGGACTGCTGCATTCTGGATCCTTTTGTTCTAGGACCAATCAGACTGCTGCATTCTGGATCCT
>JAXCMG010000019.1:5844555-5897112 GCA_034642415.1 Podarcis siculus
GGATCCTTTTGTTCTAGGACCAATCAGACTGCTGCATTCTGGATCCTATTGTTCTAGGCCCAATCAGACTGCTGCATTCTGAATCCTATTGTTCTAGGACCAATCAGACTGCTGCATTCTGAATCCTATTGTTCTAGGACCAATCAGATTGCTGCATTTTGGATCCTATTCAACTCAGTACATAACAACTTGAGTTTGTCGAACATTCTACCTCCAGGGCCCATTTGAGATGACTGAGAATTATGGAGGCCAATCAGTCACAAAATGGTGGCGCAAGGGCAAGAGCCAATCACAAAATGGTGGCAACTGGAGGCTTAGTTTGGCATAATGAGCTGACATCGTTTTGTGCTGATATCTAATCCCATCTTTGGGAAATGCTAAATTCTTTTTTGTCGAATTTTCCTTGTCCGTAGCCCAGCTTTCCTCAAGCGAATTACAGACACGTGTTCTGCCACTATTCAGAAAGCCTCTCTGCTTTAGGCAGTATTTGCTGATCTGGAAAGGGCTTTTTCTTTTATATTTTCCCTTCCTGCCCCTGCATACCACTCAAAAGTATTTTTACCCATCTCCTGTAATTTCTCCTCCCATTTTCCTTTCACTCCCACCTTGTACCTCCTGCCTCCCCACCAAACAAACAAAAACTGCCAGTTTATTTCATCCCTCCTCCCTGGTCCTTTTAAATTCACTTCCGTAACAGCTTTCCTCTCTTTCCCCCTTCTTCTGTCCCCATATTGTTTATTGTTTATTATTATTTATTATATACTGACCTTCATCCGTAGATCTCAGGGTGGTTCACAGCACAAAAATACAGGGGAAAAACAATAACAAAACAATAACCCCACCACCACCCATTTTAAATGTCTTTATTCTTTTATTTTTACTATGTCTGCTGCCTTGAGCCTCTTGAGTGCAAATATGTGGCTTATAATCAGGGCCAGCCCGGTAAATTTTCTCAAAAGATGTCCCTATTTTCATCAGAGAAATGTTGGAGGTTATGGAGATAAGTATGTAACCTTTAGAAGACCTCTGGAGGCAGCCCTGTATAGGGAAGTTTTTCATATTTAATATTTTATTATGGTTTTTTTAAATATGTTGGAAGCTGCCCAGAGTGGCTGGAGTGACCCAGTCCGATGGGCAGGGTATAAATAGTAAAATTATTATTAGGGAATAGGGCATCCCTATTTTCACCAGAGAAATGTTGGAGGGTATGGCAGCAGCGAGGGCAACGGTGCAGTGCTGGCAGCATGGGGAGGGCAGTGGTGCAATGGCAGGGACAGGAAGAGGGCAGGGAGTGGGCTGAAACTGCCCCCTGAGGCAAATGGCTTCAACTTGCCTCATGCACAGGCCACACCTAATAATAACAGTATCTCCACACCCATCGTTCAGCCCGGACACGGAGGTCCAGCTCCGAGGACCTTCTGGCAGTTCCCTCACTGCGAGAAGTGAGGTTACAGGGAACCAGGCAGAGGGCCTTCTTGGTAGTGGCACCCGTCCTGTAGATGCCAAGAAAATAAACAACTCTGTGACTTTTAGAAGACATCTGAAGGCAGCTCTGTTTAGGGAAGTTTTTAATGTCTGCTGTTTTATTGCATTTTTAATATTCTGTTGGGAACCGCTCAGAGTGGCTGGGGAATAAATAAATAAATTATTATTATTCTTCACTGTCTAGTTTCCTTCAGCACCTCCACCCATTTCTTCTCAGAGATGTGCCTTCCATCCTCCTGTGCTACTCTGTGGTGTTACTCTGTGCTGGCACCTTTCCAAACTAGCCATGCCATAGCTTTTTTGGTTGGGCAGATTGAGCATGCTGAGTGAAAGGAGAGTGGTTTTTTGTTTTGCCTAAGTTGTTGAGCTTTTGGGGGGAAATCACACAAAAAAAGCCATTTTCCAGCTATTTTTATGGAAAATCGGCAAAGACATTTACCTGATTTCTGCCCGGATGCTGCTGCTGCTGACTGCTGTATTCTAGATATGTTTGGGAAAATGCAAACATATGGCAAGCTTACTCTTGGTAGCTCCACCACCCTCAAAGATTGTGGGGAGATCACAGCCTGGGAGAGGGCATTCTCTGTGGCAGCTGCTAGGTTGTAGAATTCCCTCCCCACAGAAGTGTGTCTGGTACCTTCATTATATTCTTTCCTCCTATTTGGAAGACGTGCCTCTTTATGTTGGCCTTCTGACGCCTGAGATATATATTTTCGGGGCCCACCCTATTCCTGTGACTGTATTTTTTTTTACACTGTTTTAAACATTGAATTTTAAATTTTTTTCATCTGCCCTGGGACCTTATGGTGAAGGGAGGGTACGAAATCAAATTACCAGCAACAGTACTCATAATATTAATCGATAATTTAAAAAACACTGAAGCACATAGCCTGGTTCTCTGAACATAAATATATAGGAAGCTCTCCTTCCAGATGCATCCTTGCCTTGCCTCACCATAAGCAAAGACTGCCCTTAGTAGGGCCTTATCTCTGTTGAACCTATTTACTCTGGTTGTTAGCAGACAAATGCAAGAGATTGAGAGGCCAAGAAAATCCAGGTTAGACTGCTGGAAGAGGGAGGGGTGAAGGATAAATCTGCTCTTAAGTGAAACTGACTTTTTATCTCTCTGTGTCTTCCTGCTGACACTACATTAGGGAGGTTGACATCAAAAATCCCCGGAGGTCCAAATCCAATTTGAAATCAAATGGAAAAGACCGGCCTGGGAAGGACAAGGATGAATTGGTTCTGCCACAAGAAAAATTAGGACAGAAACAGGTTTATCTCCAACCAATCTCTTAAATAAACTGCCTTGAGGTTTTAATAAGGGGGTCATCCTGATCCGATTTTTGAAGCGTAACGGGGACACAGAGCCTGAATTGACCCATCTGTATAAGCGAGTTGCTGGCAACACGGTGCTTTGTGAGTACTGTGCCATATTTAGAATGGAGGCAGGCGATTCCTTGATGCCCGCAATTTGTATTCACGGAGACAGCTGCGGCTCTGATTAACATACCATCACTTACAAGAAGGTGCCTTTCCCTCTATCCATCTGTCAAAAACCGCAGCGATCAAGTACTCTTGTGTTCACCAAAATTCAAAATGATGAACGTCTGGCTGCACATCGCCACCAGATGAAACAAAAATAGGAACTGGAGTCTCTAGGCCTTAATAGACCTGCCTTAATCATAGAACTGGCTGCCATTTATTTTAAATAGGAGCCTCTCTCATGGCAGAACTAAGTAAAGCCCCACTTACTGGCAAGTGAAGTAGCTGCAGAATGCCTGCCAGTTCAGTTAGCTCTGACAAACTTGATTCAAAGGATGAAGAGGAACAGTGCAGTCCAAACCCTGTCTATTCAGAAGTAAGTCCTATTGTAAGTGGGGTTAGGATTGTGGCCTTAAGGTGGCATGTAGAAGGTCCCAGGTTCAAATCCCCAGCATTTCCAAGTAGGGCTAGGAAAGACTGTCTGAAACACAAGAGCCCCTGCTGGCACAATACAGAGCTTCCCTGTTTCCCAGAAAATAAGACAGTGTCTTATATTAATTTTTGCTCCCAAAGATGCGCTGGGTCTTATTTTCAGGGGATATCTTATTTTTCCATGAAGAAGCATACGGTGCACATTTATTGTCTAATTGTGAGTCAGTCAGACTCCGTCAGGGCAGAGCAAGCAGCAGGCGGCAGCTTGTCCTGGCTCTCTGATTTAAAGAGACCTCGCACTGCCTGAACAGCTCCAGCTGCACTGCAGCCAATCAGTGACCTGCGCGGCAGCACCCGCCACTACGGTCCAGAGGAGTCAGACGCCTTACGGTAGCTTCGGGGGCCTTATATTCCGGGGAGGCCTTATTGCTATGTACTGAAGTTCTCACCCTGGGCCAGCAGGGGGATACTGTAGATAGTTATGCAAATAAGGGATCGAATGTGACGTTCAGTGATTGGATAGTTTTAGAAAATTGTTACAGTTACGTTGTACTGGAGCTCTATATAAGCAGGCTGACTAAACCCTTCAGTTAAGTTCTGTCCTGGCCTGTGAATAAACAAGAGCTGTTGAAGAATCACTGTGTCGCCTGATATGTTCACCCACAACTTAACACTTATGTTCGGGGATGTCTCACTTTCGGGGAAAGACGGTAGATGGCACAAAGGTCTGACTGTGTAAGGCCGTTTCCTATGTAAGCCACAGACTGCAGTCATAGTGCGCACCCAACACATGCCCAATCTGCTTATTCGTAAGAGCAATGCGGTTTGTCTTCTAACCTGCTTGCTATGTACAGATCAAACTGTTTGTTGTCTTCCCCAATAGATCCTTAATCCCTTAACATGGAAGCAATTAAATCATTTCCTCCACATTTAGGATATGGTTAGCCACAAACCTAATATTCGTTTGCATAAAGCTGTTTTCAAACTCAGTGTTCTAATGTCCTTCTCCCCCCCCCCCCCAAATCCCCAGAGCTCTACAAAGCTCAAGATTCTTTGTGATTAAATGTGGAAAAGCCCCCCGTCAACCAACATTTTCAGATTTTCAATTTTCTTTTTGGCCTCCTGGGGTTTTAATATGAAATCTTCCAGCACGTGGAAGCCATATAGCATCCTGAATTACGGCCAGTTTTCTTTTTAATGGCCACAGCGGTGTATTTGCTAGTTGTGACCACATACACAAAAACCACACACACATGAAACCCAGTGCTCAGAACATCACTAAAGGATGATGGGCCCAGCCTCCCAAAAGAGAAAAAATAAAGGACAAGGTGACAGGAAGGGAGCCCTTGGCTCCAGACTAAATGAGCTGATTCTTCCTTGCTCATGAAAGCGACTGACACCCAAATAAGAAGGAACTAGAGACTTTAAAAGATTTGAGTTTGTATCAAAATAGAAAGAAGGGGCTGAAATAGTCTGTTAGCAGAGGAAACAACAAGCTTTTATTTTTATGCCATTATTAATCCATATTGTTTTCTAAAGGTACTATATTGCTGTTTATTTTCACATTTAATAATATCATTATCTTCTATCTAAGGCTTTTTAAACGGTTTACAGTTAAAACCTTGAGTCTGTGTGGTCTTTTATCACTGGTTATTATACACTTTACCTCCTTTCTCACTGGGCTGCTAATGAGCAAATACAAACCCTGATTAAATGGCAAAAATAACATCTGCCACCAACGAAGTAACTGTTTTCTAGCAAATCTAAAAGGTTATTTGGTTTCTTGATCTCCCTTGCTATGTCTGTTTTCATTTGCTAGCTGAGTATATAAACTTCCGCTCTCTGCTTTTGTTCTTCTATTGCATTTTGAATTTTATTGGGGCTTTAGTTTGTTTTCATTTTATTTCTAACATTTAAATAGACACATCAGAACAAGAGTTCTATGGGCAGTTCACCAAGCAGCAAAAAATTTAAATACATCGTAAAACAGTAATAAAAACAACCTTGAAATATAATTAAAAATGCTATTTAAAATTTCCTTGGGGGACCATTTGGTGGGCCAAAAGGCAGGATTTTTTAAAGTACTTATAATAAAACAAAAACAAAAATTCTGTCTACTGAATAACAATTTACTTGGACCAAGAAGAGACAGGAGCAGTGGGTAACAAGAAAGAAAGAAAAAAGTCTTGTCTTTGTACCTCTAGTTCATAAAAGAAAACCACTCTCAACAGCCTGAATTCAATTACTCTGCAGCCAATGAGAGGGTCGCAAAGCAACAGCAGAAACTCCCCATGGGATTTGGCTTCGTTAACTCCTGTCATATTATTCCCTTTCCCCGCCAATGGAGGAGACTCACAGCAGCTGCATTGGAGAACCGGAAGAGATGTATTTGATTTCTAATACGTGCCTCTTTGCGCATGGAGCAGACGTAGAGATAAAAATGAAGAGGGACATACTAAACCGGCTAGTCTAACCCATCAAATTCATTGATACTTATTTCTGATTAAACATGGTTCAGATTGTGCTATAAATGTTTTTGTTAAGCCGCTTTGAGACTTTTTGTTGTATGTAGAGTCTGATAAACAGGATTTCTGTAATGCACTCTACATGGGGCTGCCTCTGAAAGTACTCAGGAACTTCAACTGGCTCAAATAATAATAATAATAATAATAATAATAATAATAATAATAATAATAATAATAATAATAATTTATTATTTATAACCCGCCCATCTGGCTGAGTTTCCCCAGCCACTCTGGGCAGCTCCCAATCAAGTGTTAAAAACAGTACAGCGTTAAATATTAAAAACTTTGCTGAACAGGGCTGCCTTCAGATGTCTTTTAAAGATAGGATAGCTACTTATTTCCTTCACATATGAAGGGAGGGTGTTCCACAGGGTGGGCGCCACTACCGAGAAGGCCCTCTGTCTGGTTCCCTGTAACCTCACTTCTCGCAATGAGGGAACCGCCAGAAGGCCCTCGGCGCTGGATCTCAGTGTCCGCGCTGAACAATGGGGGTGGAGACGCTCCTTCAGGTACACAGGACCAACGCCGTTTAGGGCTTTAAAGGTCAGCACCAACACTTTGAATTGTGCTCGGAAACGTGCTGGGAGCCAATGCAGATCTCTCAGAACCGGTGTTATGTGGTCCCAGCGGCCACTCCCAGTCACCAGTCTAGCTGCCACATTCTGGTTTAATTGCAGATTCTAGGTCACCTTCAAAGGTAGCCCCACGTAGAGCGCATTGCAGTAGTCCAAGCGGGAGATAACTAGAGCATGCACCACTCTGGCGAGACAGTCCGCAGGTAGGTAGGGTCTTAGCCTGCCTACCAGGTGGAGCTGGTAGACAGCTGCCCTGGACACAGAATTAACCTGCACCTCCATGGACAGCTGTGAGTCCAAAATGACTCCCAAAGAGCTGTAGCTGATTTTATTGTACATGTACTTATTTGTATTTTTAAAACAGACTTTCTATATGCATATAGTTTTAATTATTTTAATGTTTGTTTTCTAATGATCCCCCCCACCCCCACCCCATTTTAAACAATTATTGGTTTTATCTCTAAGCCCCTTCCCCTTCCTGGCTGAAGCCCTATGGTTTTTATCTGTTCCAGGTATGAGGCTAAATAACTCAGCTACTTCCACCTGGCTTGATTAGTATTACCGTCACTTGGCTGTAAAGCAATCAACCCACAACTGGGCCATCTCCAAGAATAGGAGTGCACCTGCAAGCACTTAAGTCTATATTCAATGAAGGGTTAATTGCACAATGCTACCTAAAAAGTAAAGGACCCCTGACAGTTAAGTCCAGTTGTGAACGACTCTGGGGTTGCGGCACTCATCTTGCTTTACTGGCCGAGGGAGCTGACGTTTGTCCGCAGACAGTTTTTCCGGGTCATGTGGCCAGCATGACTAAGCCGCTTCTGGCGAAACCAGAGCAGCGCACAGAAATGCCGTTTACCTTCCCGTCACAGCGGTACCTATTTAACTACTTGCACTTTGAATGCTTTCGAACTGCTAGGTTGGCAGGAGCTGGGACCAAACAACAGGAGCTCACCCCGTTGTGGGGATTCGGACCGCCGACCTTCCAATCGGCAAGCCCTAGGCCCTGTGGTTTAGACCCCAGTGCCACCCGTGTCCCTTTTTCAATGCTACCTACACCTCCTCAATTACAATTCTTCAGCATTTCCACTACAGGCTGAGAAATGCTGACTGGCCCATGGTCACCCAGTCAACTTCATGGCTGAGTGGGGATTTGAACCCAGTCTCCAAGATCCTAGTCCAACACTCTAACCACTGCAGCACATTGGCCCTCATACATAAAATATATCAGTTATAACATACATTTTAAAATCTATGCGACTAATAATCATGCACTCTAGTCAGACTGTCCTCTACCTCTCACATGGCCAAACTTTACATTTTTTACTCATTTGTTTTAGTATTTTAAAATTGCCTTAGGTGCTATGACAGAAAGGTGGTACGTAACTGTGATAAATAATGAGGCTTTTTTCATTCTGTATGAGACATTCAGGTGTATATAGCACATAACACAGTTACAGAGATTTACAGAGTTTCCAGAAGGATAGCTGTGTTACATCACAATCATAACCATAGCTACTCAGAAGCAAATCCTATTGAATTCGGTGGGGTTTACTCCCAGGTAACAGAGCTAAGATTGCAGTATTATGGCACCTTAAATGAAGGGTGGGAAATCTCTGGCCCTCCAGATGTGGCTGGACTAAAGCTGTGTATATACTATACGTTTAAAGCACATTCATAATACATTCTTTCAGAGAATTCTGGACACTTTAGTTTACCCCGCAGAGTTACAATTGCCTTCAACCATTAACAAGGCAGCAACCAGAATTCTCTGAGGGAAGCAAGTGCTTTAAGATTATAGCGTCCACGCAGCCAGCATTGCCTATGCTGGCTGGGGCTGGCTGGAGTGGTAGCTGGACCACTTCTGGACCACCCAAAGCACTGGAGTCCACTTCTCCAGATACCCGATAATCAGCTTTAGCAGTTATGATTAAATTGACAATTGCAGTGGGACAGGAATTGACCTAAATTACTTGCATTGAACATTTTAATGAATTGTAATGCAGCGGTAGAAAATTAGAAATACCTTTGAAATTCCTTGACTCGAGGTCTTGAAGAGCCCCCCAACCTCTTTGTTGGTACAGAAACTAACCTACTATGGGAGGGTGAAATCTGCACTGATTGCTCTGCCCACCTTTGCCTCTGGCAGTTTTATGTGAATATATACTAAGCATAAATGTCACTAGTAAACATTAACTTACTAGCTTGACAAATACAGAAATTGGCCCTAGTGCTTCTGCATATTGCAGTTTCCAACTAAAAAAAAAAAAAAGTTTAAAGATACAAGATGCATTTTAATCATGACACTTGGAAGATTCCCCAGACCTCTATTAGCAACCATGTACTCTTTTTGGCCCCCCAGTTGTGTTTAATTACCTAGTCATATGTATATTGCATTGTTTTAGCATATTTTAATTTACTTCTCAGATTCAATTGTTGCCGTTGTTTTTGTTTGTTTGTATTAATAGTGTGTTTGTGTATTTCACAGCGACCATCAATCCCACCCAATTATCTGTGGTGGGTGTATAGCTGCAGCTTCTTTCTATTGGCAAAACCTCTATTTAAACCCCAAACTGGCCTTGTGTATCAATCCTTCACAGAGGGATGCGTGTATGATATATATAGAAATATATATATATAGATAGATAATGATTTTCAAAACAGACTCTATGGGCCTTGATTGTTTTTTAATGATTATTTCCTGTTTCTAGTAAGCTGCATTGAGTGCCTGTCAGTGAAAAGGGCAAATAAATAATAATAATAATAATAATAATAATAATAATAATAATAATAATAGGCAAGGACTCTATGGTAAGCACAGCGAGCGGCGACTCTCTAGCTGCCGCCCGCGCCATAGATAGCGCCGCCGCCGCCCTCTTCCTTCCGGTCTCCTTTCTCCTTTCCTCTCTGCCGGCCTCACCCGCACCCCTCTCTATGGTGACGCTCGAACCTAGACCGGCCAATGGCTGGCCAGAAGAGGCCTGGCGAGCTCCGCCCAGGGCCTGATCAGCTGAGGGCTGGCAATGTCTGTTGACAGCAGCAGCCTCAGCGGCAGGACTCGGGCGTAAGAGGCTGGTGGGGCTGGGGCTGCCGGGGGGGGGGGGGCCCCGCCTGGGGGGGGGGGGGAGGGGGGGGGGAAGGGGACAGGAAGGAGAGGGGGCTGAGTGGGGCTCTCTTCTCCCCATTGCTCTCCCTCCCGGGCTGGGCGGTGGGGGAGCGAAGGGAGGTGGGATCCTGGCGCTGTGAATATGGGGCGCTGTGCAAGAGTTCCTCCAGCCTTGTAAAGGCCCCCCCCCCCCGCCTTGTAAAGGCCCCCCGCTTCCCCTCACGGGCTCAGCTCTCCCCCCAGACCTCGCAGAGGCCTTCTGGAGGAGCCTGGATGCCACCAAGGGGGAGGTATTTGGCACAGGCCCCTGTTTCTTCTTCTTCCTCTTCCCCGTTTTCCTCCCCACCCTTTTTTAAAAGAAAGCTTTTCTCCCACACATACACACAACCCCCTCCCCCAGTTTCTAAGCCTAAAGGGAGGTTGTTTAAAAAGGATACTTAGAAACGCAACAGAAGGCGGAGGAGTTGAGCAACTGAGGAAACTGAAAAGGAGGAAGAACCACCCACCGCCCAAAGAGACGCTAGGGAGGAATTTGCAGGGTTAAAGCCGAGATTCTGAACAGGTTTTTTTTGGGGGGGGGGTTTAAGCCCCCATTGACTTTCTGCTCAGAAGGTGGGGAGGCGGGTGGGGGTGAAAATGCACCTCTACAGAGCTGCTCCCTCCCCTCCCCTAAAAAGAATAATTTTATCAGACGGTAAGATTTTACTGCAAACCTCCAACACGTGCTTCCTCAGGAGTTCGTTTCTTGTTTTGTCTCATTGTAACTCGCATGCTGCTTTTCTCCCCAACCCCGACCCCCCCCAGAAAAACAACTTAATTGCAAGAAGCTGCCAGTTGGAGCTAAAACGAAACTTCCCCCACCTGGCCGCTTAACTTTTCTTTCCGTCCCAAACTCTACAGATGTGAATCCAGATGGAGCACTCGGAAGTCAGAGGACAAATACAGCAGCAAAGGCAGCGGAAGCCTTGGGGGAAGCTGATCCGCTTGGGGGCTGAGGAAGCCGAGCCTCACCTCTTGTTGCTGAAGAAAGAGTTGACAATTGGGAGGAAAAAAGGTATGGTTTCCAGAAATAGTCGTGCAGTGGATGTGTGGGCTTTAAGATGGCAGAGAGGTATGCAGAAGCTGTCTGTTCAATCCCTTGTTTATAGTTTTCTACCCAGCCATAGGGAACCCACAATTGAGGATTTTTGTGCTTGTGTTAGTATTCTCTTAGGGTGAGCTGAGAAGGCTTTCTTAGTTTCTTGTTAATAATCAACAATCAACAGACTTACAGCTTTACTTTGAAGGGCCTGTTTTTATCTTGCTTCCTGTTTCGTACACTAAGCTGTTTTGCTTTTTATGTTTTTGAAAATAAGCTAGGACTCCATGTTTTACTTTCTCAATAAAACTCCTTTATGAGTCAAGGAATATGGGTAATACGTTTTTTCTAAGTTGACAAAATACTCAATTTTTCTGTGATTCACAGCTGCAATATTTGATTGCTTTTGCAAGGCATCTACACTTCAGAATATTGTTTTCTTTTCAATTTTTTTATATATAAAAAGGTGAAAGATGCTTACCATGCAATCTGATACGTGTTGCTTTAGAAGTAGGCCCCATTAGACATAATCCCAGGTAATTGCGTAAAGAATTGCAGCCTAAGTAGTTGTTAGGCACATATTGTACTAAACCTTCCAGCTTGTATGAGAGAATAGTAAATCATTATATGAACTGTCAAAATTGTTGATGTGGATACAAGTTCTGACTTAATCTTTCCACTTGTGCTCTTTCATTGATATACTTAATAAAGTCTTTCTCTGTAAGATGCTAAGAAATGTTTAGGAAATGTTTCTCTTTTTTATAAGCTGCTTTCAATATCTGTTAGAGAAGAAACAGACATGATATACAAATGCAAATACATGAAAGCATGAATACAAATATAGAAACTATTATCATGTAGTAAACATAAAATCTAGAGTGTTAACTTGTGAACGCATCCAAATAAAGCACATGGCTCCCCCCCCCAAAAAAAATTGAATTGTAGTGTGGAAATTATATTTTACCCCACCATAGCTACTTAACTTCCCAGCACCCTTAATAAAACTACAGTTCTTGGGATTCTTTGGGGGAAGCCATGTGCTTTAAATGTGTGGTGTGCATGTGACCTTTGCATGATGTATGTTCTTTGATGGGAAGATTGCTGCCTTTCAGATCCTGATTGATCACATATTTGCTTGGCATAAGTCCTCAGACATGTAGTGGGACTTACCTCATGGTCAAAAGAGTGTTGTGGTACCTTAGACCCTGAAACATTTATTATAGAATGAGCTCAGCAGTGACCAGTGAGGTGGCATGGGTGGGACTCCATTGCTCTCCTGGCTTCTCAATAAAATGGTAAGCTGGCACTTACTGAGATGGAAAAGCATGGCACTGTGCATTGCAGCAGAAGCACTGGATTGGCTTTGCCACACAGCACTGAGCACCCCATGCCTTGACTCTCCCCTCTCAATAATCGCCAGTGGCCTGCTACGTTCAGGAAGTGGGAACCTCACCTGTGCTGCTTCACTTTCATGGACTAGCTCATGCCATAATAAATTTGCTAGCCTTTAATGTGCCGGAAGACTTTTCATTGTTTTTGCTGCAACAGACTTACACACTGCTATCCTTCTGGAAATTATTTCATGGTAAGTACTCTGATGACAGACTTAGATATGTAGGGCTGAAGGTTTTTTTGGGGGGGGGGGGGGGGGGAGGGGAGGGGGGATGGGATGTAGTTAGACTACAGTTCCCATCAGCCCCATCCAGCATTGCCAATAAGCTATAGTATGGAGGGTATGTGGCTGGAGAAAGCTGTGATTGGCTATTCTGGAATTTTGGTGATATATGAAAAACTTGTCCTGGTTTTGAAAATGGATGTCACAGATTTGTGGAGGGTGGGCCATCAAATTATTATTGTCCATGATAGCAAAATAGAAACTTCATATGCAGAAACAGTATATCCCTGAGGAGCACAAAGTTGTCCCAATAAAAGGGGATGGTCAGCCTTCTCATACCCTGTGTGTGAGCATCGCAGAAATTGTGAGGGCCTCAGTAAGGCCGAATTCTTCCAGGAATGTCTGCAAATCTAATGACACTATCATTTTTGTCACAAAGGTTGCGACCTGTCCTTTCCTGGTAACAAACTGGTGTCTGGAGATCACTGTAAAATAAGGGTGGATGAAGAATCTGGTCAAGTATCACTGGAGGATACCAGGTCAGTTACACCTGAACCCTTTCTGCTTTCCCTGCCTGGTTCTGTTGAGTAAAATGGTCTGGTTAAGTGTTCACGCGGGAGTGTCCTGGCTGTCCTTATTTGACTACAAGCCAATATGTTGATATTTTCTGCATCCCGCTTCTCTCTTGGGACCTGTCCAGCCTGCACACTTAAAACTTAAAACCAGATTTTATTTTATTTTATCTGCTTTCCCCATGGGAACTCTAATTTTGTGAGGGTAGTGATTATTCCATCAACAAATCCTTAAAATTGTTAACTGAGGTTGCAGTTCCCAAGGTTCCTTGGATGGTAGATGACTCGATTGCTCCTTAGGTTGCCTCAAGCTTGAGACCCTGTGGTATTAATTCCCGCCCCTTTTGTGATGTCAGAGCTTTTAACTATTTCCAGTGTTCTGTTCCAATAGAAGGGATTTCCATAACTGCCCTGATGTTGATTTTGTGTGTGTGGGTGTGTGTCTCTCTCTGGTTGCATACACTTTCCTGTGTGCACGACTTGTGACATCGCCTCTCTTTGAAGTAATCTGTTCAACTATTTCGACATCACCTTGCAAAAATGAAAACAGGCCATAAGAGAGTAAGAGGTCTCACATTATTACAGCCCAAGTACAATCTGTTTTGCTGGCAGGACAATAAAAGATTTGATGGAGAGCATTAGTAATTGGAACACTTACAGGTAGGGTGGCCCAGAAGAATTGGGTATGCAATAGTCACAGACACATGTGCGATCACTCGGATCTCGATCCAGCTGAAGCCCAGATTTACATTAATGGGCATGGGATCCAGGCTTTGCCCAGATCTGGTACGCAGCCCCTACACTTGTCTTTCCACCTTAAAGATCCATCAGTACCCTTTAGAGTGAGGGTGGGAAACCTGTGACCCTCCCAATGTTGTTTGACCACAGCTCCTGTCACCCCTGACCATTGGCCTTGCCTTTCTGTTTGTTGCTAAATGATTCGCTTTCCAGCACTACTAAAACAGGGTTGGGCAGCCTAATTCAAGCTACTATCCCATACACGTTTGCTTGGGAGGAAGTTTCATTAAAGGAGCTGGCGTTTACCTCTGAACAAACATGCATAGGATCAAGCTGTAAATGTTAAAAAAAAAAGCAAGAGAAATGTTTCCAAATTTAGCTGAGATACCAGTTCTATATTTCTCTTGCATCTTCCCTCACTCCCAATTCCCTGTTTAGGAAGCAGCTTTAATTTGCATTTTTACTGCAGAAAGTCAACAGTTCGTTAAATGCTTTCTGTAAAAAAAAAAGAAAAAGTACTAGGATTATTTTGCACATGAATTGGGAGTCTCTTATGTTTGAGGGAAGGGGATACAATTTCTTTTAGAAGGCCCATAAAAGTAGCATTGGGAGCGTTATGCAAAAGCAATTCACCTTTTTACAGTTTCCCAGTTTGGGGAAAAGGTTTCCTGCTTTCTGGATCAAAAAGGCTGGCAAACTGTTTTCCTCACTTGGCAACTCCCTCCCCCCACTTTTCCCTTAATCAGCAACTGTAAATGAACAGGGTCTCTCTTGTCTTGCAAAGTTGCTTACCTTTCTTCACACCCCAGTGAAAAATCCAGTTTGCATCTTGTTAAATTGTGCATTGAGTAAAAAATGTGTTAACTCTGGTGTTTCCCAGTTCTTGGTATCAGACTCTCTGGGACCCCAGGGGGATGAGGCAAGCAGGCTTTTTTTTTTTTGAGATCAAAGCTCTGGAAGAGGAGGGAGCAGAGCAAGGGTGGGGGGTTTTGGTCGGTAATTATATTATCCTCTTTAAAATGCCGTCCTATATTTCCCCCAGACTTTAATTTGGATTTACAGTTTCTATTTGTCAGGTTTCTTGCACAAATCTATATTAAATGGGGATGGATATAATACAAGATGGCATTTTGATGAGGAAGATAACATGTGGATGCTGTTGGGGGGCGAAATTTTATTCGTGAGGTTCCCTCGGTCTCCCCCTTGCTGTTTAGGGGCAGCTTTTCTTACCCAATTCTAGCACTTTCCCTTCAGTATCTTGTAAAGACAGGCTTTGTCCACCCGATGGCAGCAGTGGCCCTTTGTGTTTCTTAAATAGGCTTTATCATCCAGACTTTGATATTAACCTCTATGTGCAAGAGCTGCTGCTGTTCTGACGACGACCTCCTGCCCTTCTTCCCAAAAGAGCCTGGGCGATAGAACATTACAATTTAAACCAAGATTAAAACATTGAAAAGCAATTTAAACATTGAAAACATCTAAATCGTGTAAAACTGTCGCTCTTGCAGTTTAATAATTGTCCAGGCTGCCAGGAACAGTTATTTTTCAACCATCAAAATACCTGCGTGAACAGGAATGTTATAAAATCCCTGCCAAAAGTTAATCGTGACCTGTCAAGTAAAAAAATAAAATAGTAATAATATTAGTTGACTACAGCTAGGGTCCCTTTACCTTTACAGCTAGGGTGGCCATTTTAGGCATAACTAAAGAAGAGGAGACACATTGTTAAAAAAAAAAAAAGGACTAAAGAGGACGCAGATTTACATATGCTGACTTATACTGTATAGGTGCCAAATTAGAAACAATCGCAGTAGTTTATTTTTTTAATTTTATTTATGCTTTTCAGGTTTATACATTTCAATAATTTTACAATCATTTTCAAAACTTGACTTTCTTCCCCCTCTTTCTGCGGTTCCTTAAATTTATTTTTAATATCTTCTGCATATCCAAATTAACTTAATTTGTTCATTTATTCATCTTCTTTAAATATATATTCTGATGAAACTGCAGGTTATTACAATAATCTTGCCAATGTTCTTATCTGTTTACAATTTATTTGTAAATATTCAATAAACCATTTCCATTCTTTTATAAAAAGTTTATCTTGATTTCTCATTTTTCCGGTAAGTTTTGCCATTTCTGCATATTCCATAAGTTTTTGTATCCATTCTTCCTTGCTTCTTTTCATTTTTGGGCGAGTAACATTCTTGCCGCTGTAGTAGCATACATGAATAAGTTTCTGCACAGTTTAGGTAGTTCTGTCCCTATATTTTTTTTTACAAACCTTATTTTAAGCATCCTTTTTCAATTTGTCATATATCATTTCCCAGTATATGATATAACAATCGCAGTAGTTTAAATAAAGTACATCTTGCCATCGTGGGGAGGATTGTGACCAGGTGAGCTCTGTGCGTGCTCCGTCCTCTGTCTGAATGCTAGCTGTGATTAAGCTGGTTTAAATGAGATTCCTCAGAAGGTGGTGGGCTCTTCCCCACTGGAGGTATTTAAGCAGAGGCTTGGATGACCATCTGGGATGTTGTCATTGCAAGATTCCTGCAATGAGCAGCAGGGTTGGACTACATGACCCTCAAAGTTCCTTTCAGGTTTCTGGTTAGCCACTTATGTAGACCTCCTCTCTCTTGCCCACCCCACTCCTAATCCCTTGTTACTCACCAGAAGGCCTTGTTTGTATTTTATAGCACTAATGGAACGGTTATTAACAAACAGAAGGTGGTGAAGAAGCAGACTTACCCGTTACAGACTGGAGATGTGATCTATGTTATTTACAGGAAAAATGAGCCAGAAAACAGTAAGGGGATTTTACTGCTGCTTCTGTTTTTAATGGGCTTCTTTGGCACAGGAGCTGGTGGGTGGGAGATCACTGGGTTAGAGCAAGAAGAGGGAACCTGTGCCGACACCACACCCTCTGATGTTGGCAGCTTACAATTCCCGGCACCCCTGACCATTGCCCCTGCTGGCTGCGGCTGATGGGAGTTGGAGTCCAACATAATCTGGAGGGCCACGAGTTCCTCACCCCTGGGTTAGTGTATGTGCGTGTGTGCGCAGAAACGAATGAAAAAAACATTTGGCATTTCTCCAAGTGAAGCTTATATGGGGTGCATCTGTTTGTACTCTTTTGTCCTGGGCCAAAATCCTAGCCATTAAGGAAAGGTGTGGGCCACATGGCCAAAAAGGTGAGGGTTGTCTTGCCATCCTCACCACAACCATGTGAGGTAGATGAGGGAGTGTGTGTGTTTAAAAATGGCCTACGACCACGGAGTGAGCTTCATGGCTGAGCAGGGATTTGCACCTGGGCCTACCCACTCTTATGCCAGTGCTCTCACCACTAGAACACACTGGCTTTTGTTAGATTCCAGCACTAACAATAAGTGAAGCACAGAGCTGCTGCAGTGGCGCTGGTTGGGAGGAAGCAGGGAAACTGGGGTAGCAGACTGCCTCCTGCCTCAGAAATGGCGCACTTTGGAAATGGAAGAGGGAGTGTCAGGGAGGCATCTGAACCTCACCAGGCAGTTGTCTTTAGGGAGACCCATCTTTGTTTGATAAATTCAGGACAGGAAAAAAGGAAGCACTTCTTCATACAACCTGTAATTAAAATAGGGAACTCTCACAGGAGGTAGTGATGGCCACCCACTTTGATGGCTTTAAATGGTGTATTACACAAATTTGTGTAGGATAAAGCTCTCAGTGGCTACTACCCATGATGATTATGTTCTACCTTAGCTGCCGGACACAGTTTGCCTTTGAATGCCAGTTGCTGGCAATCGCAAGCGGCAAGAGTGCTATTACACTCAAGTCCTTTTTGTAGGCTTCCCATAGGCATCTGGTTTAAGAATAGGATGCTGGACTAGATGGGCCATTGGCCTTTTCCAGGTAGCTCAGCTTATCTTCTTACCTGTTGGGAACCATTGGCCTTACCGATTTTCTCTCTCTTCAGATGTTGCATATCTTTATGAATCCTTGAATCCAAAACAGGACCCAGCTAATGAGCCAGTAGGTAAGTAAAAGCGATTAGCTCAATGCCAGCGGAGGCAGGGGAGAATGAGCAGTGAGGATTAGCTGCATCCCTTTTAAAGCTGCCGGGCTCTGCAGAATCCTGTTAACAGAGATTTCTCTAAGCCTCTCGAGCTGTTGAGGCAGCACCAGAGAACGTTCCCCCTTGCTCCCTTCCCCTCTGCAGAAGCCACTGTCAAAAGCATGTGCCATATGACCAAAGATACCTCAAGTACCAGACAAAGCGAAGATGGGACCTCAGCGGCATTGCCACCGTCGGCTAACCAGGCTAGCTATGACGAACCACAGCCATCCACTTCCACGTCAAACCTCTTTAATGCTGCTTCTACCTCTCTCGCTGAGGCCATATCCACGGAGCAGGATAATCCTTCAACATCTGGTAAAGTCTCAATTCGCTTGGCCCCATGTGTCTAATGATCATTTCACGTTGGCCTTCCTGCTGAAGCCTAAGCTGTTTAAAAATTGGGGGTGGAAATCCAGAATAGTCTTTGGAGAAGGAGGAGGAGTGCCATTTTCCAGGTTTTCTGTATACCCCAAGACCAGGGGTCGGCAACCTGTGGCCCATGGGGCAGTTTAACTGGCCCCCGAGCCGCCCCCGAACCGAGCTGCCCACTTGGCGAGTCCCCACCCGTTGCGCTAAACTGGTGCGGTGGCGGAAATTGCGTCTGCGCAGACACAGGCGGTCCAGCCCACAGAGAGATCTCCACGGGACTTGACTGGCCCAGGCAGGTAAAACCTTGCCAACCCCTGCCCAAGACCAAGCAAGTACATCTGTTATAATGGGGGTGGTTCTACCCCTCTATATTGGCCAAACGAGAAATACCGTAGTTGCCATTGCTTGCCTTGTGTACAGGAACGCTTTGCATTCAATCAGTCAGCAACTCTTTCTGCTGATGTGCTGCACTTCCCTGTCTTTCTTTTTCTTCTTTTGGGGGCAGGGTCGCAACCGTACGCCTTTATTCCTGCACCTTCCCTGCCTGGCTTAGAACCATGTGGTCCAGAAGCATCACTTAAACACAAGCAGCCAAATGTAAATACTGAAACTTCTGACACTTCTTCAGGGGATAAAGAGAAAACCGTGTCGGCTATGCCCAAGTTGAAAAGCAGGGATGAAGAGGAAGCCCTGGAGCCTGCCAGGAAGAAAATAAAAGCAGGTTAATAAATAATGGTTACTTCCTTTTTTTAAGAGGTCTGTGGTCCAAGATCTGGCTGGTTTCCCATCCTAGTAACTTTGGGCACTCCTTACTGTCCCTTACCTCCCCACAACTTGCCATGCAATTTATCTTCCCTTCCCTGAAACCCCTTCCTGGTGTAACTTCTGCAACCCAGCTGAAAGGTGCCACTGTTTCCCCAGCCTAGCCTGGGAAGATCCCCTGCAGGGCACGGAGAAGCTCCGCACCTTCAAAATGGGCAGGGAAGGCTTGGGCAGCGTCTTGTTTGTTGAGCAACAATGTCTTGGGTTCCACTGTGTGTGCCAGCGCTGTGATGTGTGTTTCCCTTCCGCCCCTTGCAGGCGGCGACGCCAGCACGTATCTCCAGGTGATTCCTCCAAACGTATGTGCAATTAAAACGGGGACCGAAGACACGAAGTCACCAAATGTGAAGCCAGACAAAATGGAAGAAACACTCACCTGTATCATCTGCCAAGAGCTGCTGCATGACTGTGTCAGGTAAGGGGGGGGGCGGGTGTCTGTGGGCCAGACCAGACGTAATGGCAGTAGGCCAATGTCTTTGAATCAGTTCACCGCTGAGTTCCTGTGTAGAGTATGCGTGTGGTGGGGGATTGAAAACTCATTAGGGGCAGATGAGAAGAGGAAGTGGTGGGGAACTGTTCCCCCCTGCGCACACTTGCTCCCCCCCTGAGCTATTTTTCTCCCAGTGAGAAAATGTTTGCTGGTGGGAGAGCGAGCACTGAGAAGCACACACACACAGGCAATCACAATGGAACTTTGTATACTCCAGGATGGATTGAGTTCTCTTGCTTCCAATCACCATGGTCCGCAGCTACGTTACCTACCCTTTAAGAGCATGGAGCCCAATATTTGGTGGGTTAGTTCAATTTGTTGTGTGAGATTCATCCCACCCCCCCACCCCCCGTACACACACGTCGCTGTTCGGCTCTTGTTACCCCTTTAGGGTTGCCAGGTCATGTTGCTGTGGCGACTGTAGAATTCACAGTGGACAGAACTCACTTTGCTGGGGGGATCTAGATCTAGCAGTTGTTTGTCCCCTTGGGCTTCCTTCCTACCAATAACACACCCCCTTGTTCCTGATTCTGGGCCCTGTCTCCTGTTTTGCCCCAGTCCCTACTTTGTGCTTGGCTCCTCCCTTCTTTTAACTCCGTGATTCCAACATCCGGTTGTTGCCTTGAGTTCCTCCTCTCCCCACATCCCGTTTCCTTTCACTGCCCAGTCTTCTGAGCGGCCTCCCTAACTCTCCTCTCTTCTCTTCCTGCTCTCCTGCCCCTGAAAGTGCAGCCAGCCCCTCTTGGCTCCTTCAGAACACCTTCTCCACATCCATCCCTTGTTGCATCAGTTCCGCAAGCCAATGAGCATTCCGAGCCACCATACCCGCTCAGCCAACCATATTCCATGGCTCTGCTGCCCTGAGAGCAATTCAGCAGAGCTGTCTGTCTCAGCACCGAACAGAAGGTTGAGGATGAGGAGAGAGACGCCTCTAACAGCAGAGCACAGAGAGGCAAGACTGAGTAGGAGCCAGCTCCTCTAACCCATGCACGTCATACATTTAAAGCAGTCTTATGTCTTATTAGTCCCGGGGAATTCTTGGAACTGAGATTTGTTACAGGTGCTCTGTGAAGGCAGCAGTTTTGACAAACTACAATTCCCAGGATTCTTTGAGGGAAGCCGTGGCTGTTAAAGTAGCACAGGGTGCTTTAAATGTGTGGTGTGGATGTGGCCAAAGCTGTCGCTGATTTCAAGATAGTTGAACTGATTCCTTTTTCCATACGTGTTGAAATGCATTTGGAGCCGACATAAAAGCCCAGAACCTTTGCTGCCATTTGATTATGTGGATAAAAGCCATGGGGTAATGTTATGCATTTTGAAGAAGGTCATGCGAACACAGATTAAAAATGCAGCGCTGCGAAATCGGTGAACACACAGCCAGCAGGAGTATAAACACAGCCTGAGATGTAGCGTTTCTGATCCTACAGACAATGGTTTGGTGTGCTGGGAAGAAGCCTTGCATTTGCACACTTACTCTTTCCCTTTCCTCCTGCCTGCACATTACCAGCTTAATGAATCATTTTCTAGTTTGGTCAAACCACAGTTTGATGACTTGAGGGAACACTCCGGAGCAGGGTTACAAAGTAAGAAGATAATAATAATAATAAATTTATTATTTGTACCCCGTCCATCTGGCTGGGTTTCCCCAGCCACTCTGGGCAGCTTCTAACAAAGATTAAAAATACATTAAAATGTCACACATTAAAAACTTCCCTGAACAGAGCTGCCTTCAGATGTCTTGTAAATGTCAGGTATCTCTTTATCTCTTTGACATCTGATGGGAGGGCGTTCCACAGGGCGGGCGCCACTACCGAGAAGGCCCTCTGCCTGGTTCCCTGTAGCTTTGCTTCTTGCAGTGAGGGAACCGCTCACTGTGAGTAGGCTTGTTTCTAAGCCCTACAAACCATGGTTTGCATAGAATGAGAAACATCACATTTGATTGTAGGCACATCTCCTCCTCCTCCTCCTCCTCCTCCTCCTCCTCCTCCTCCTCCTCCTCTCCATATCAAGGTTTCCCCTTTTCTCTCCAGCTTGCAGCCCTGCATGCACACTTTCTGTGCCGCTTGTTACTCAGGATGGATGGAACGCTCCTCTCTCTGTCCAACTTGCCGCTGTCCGGTGGAACGTATCTGTAAAAACCATATTTTGAACAATTTGGTGGAAGCTTACCTCATCCAGCACCCAGGCAAGTGGAAAACCGTCCGCAGATATTTGTTGTTGATGCTGATGCTAGATTTACATGGCTCTTTAGAGGGAGGGGCGGGGGGACAAGTTCCTGCCCAAAGGAGCTGGCAATCTAAAAATTGGTCACACCAGAGACCACAGTTGGAGGTGGAGGCAAACACGATAGTCCTGCAATCAAGTGCAGGCTAACAAGATGAGCTGCATTCATTCGGAAATAGTGAGTCGACTCCACTTGCACACAGTGAATTTATTCAGTCATTTGGTAGCTGGGGGTACCAAACACATCAAGGGGCTTCCAAGAACACGTTTGGCTAGCCCCACCCCCAGACACTGACGTACATGCAAACCATTCCCCTCGGCTGACACGATTGGCATCAATCTGTGCGCATGTGGATGTATTCAAATAGGGCTCCCTACACAGCAAGGTGAACCCTGGTTCACTAGAAATTGCATCTCCATGAATCGAGCCCTTCCCAAGTGCATCCTTATGTGCACAGGCACACATGGGTGAGGCTGTTGCTTTGTGCATTGGCTAGATGGGTGTGTGGATTGGTGGTGGAATGTGAGTCAAAATCTGGAATGCAGGCCCAGCCAGATGCGTTCTCTGAAATCCCTTCCATGCATTCAGTACCCACCCATACCAAGTGACTGAACAGGGCTTGCACATGCCTGTGCCTCTGTTCCCATGTAAGGGGCAGGTGGTGCATGTACTAGTCTTGCAGCCTGATCCAGTATGCCTAGTGCTAGGCTTTGCATGCACCAGCTCAAGTGCTGCAGCTCTTTTAACAGTGAAATATTGCCAAAGGGAGGTGTGGGGCACAGGGTTAATCATATAATGTATGCAAAGAAGACTCTCCAGATCATTGGTTGGGCCATTTCTTTGGGTTGTCGTCTTGTGGAGTGGTTGGGTGTAGGGAAACCAAAGAAGGATGTCAAAAACGGCAGAGGGATGAGTTCTAGTGCTTTCTTAAAGGTGTAGACTCACAGCAAATCAGCCTTCCAGGTCTCCCAGCCTTTACAGATGTGGGACTGCAGAAAGGAAATGGCTTGTCCACTCTCAAACAAGCATTTATACATCCTTTATACACAAAGCACCCCTAAGTGCAAGTAGATAAATAGGTACCGCTTTATAGCGGGAAGGTAAACGGCGTTTCCGTGTGCGGCACTGGTGCTGGCTTGCCAGTGCAGCTTCGTCACGCTAGCCACGTGACCCGGAAGTGTCTTCGGACGGCGCCGGCTCACGGCCTCTTGAGCGAGATGAGCGCGCAACCCTAGAGTCGGTCACGACTGGTCCATACCGGCAGGGGTACCTTTACCTTTATACACAAAGCAGCACATGTCAGTTTGGCCAGAACCTCCCATCAATCCACCTGACCCTTAGAGCAAGGGTCAGCAATTTTTTTCAGCAGGGGGCCGGTCCACTGTCTCTCAGACCTTGTGGGGGGCCAGACTATATTTTGAAAAAAATAATAATAATGAATGAATTCTGATGCCCCACAAATAACCCAGAGATGCATTTTAAATAAAAGGACACATTCTGCTCATGTAAAAACACGCTGATTCCCGGACCATCCGTGGGCCGGATTTAGAAGGCGATTGGGCTAGATCCGGCCCCCGGGCCTTAGTTTGCCTACCCATGCCTTAGAGGCTGTAGGTCAGGGGTCACCAACCTATGGCCAGGGGGCCGGATAAGGCCCGAGGGACTCGTTTATCCAGCCTGCGTCAACCCCCGCCGCCCACTCTTACCGATGTGGTGTGGGGACCCACGTCCGGGTCAGAGGACACACTCTTTCCGGTGCACATCCGTGTCAGAGGAGGTCCATGTGCATGAGCACAAGCTATTTCCGGTGCTCCTCCGACCCGGAAGTGCGCCGGAAATAGCGTGTGCATGTGTGTACGGACACGCACTCCCCCACCCTCCGGCCCACCACGCAATCATCGCTGGAGACACCAGCCCGAGGCAAGGAAAGCTTGGAGACCCCTCCTGTAGGTGGCAACTATCCAAGACTTACTGATAGTTCTGCTTTCTGGGCTCAGAGCCCAGCACCCCAAGTCCACAAATAAGGATAACATCAAAGCAAGTTAATTAGCTTATATCAAAGCAAGTGAATATAAACATACATGAGTTCATTGTTACAACTGCCAATTAATTGTGGGGTTATCTTGACTACCAAGAAGGCATTTGCAGAGCTTCTGGAATGGTTCGCCTTTGGTTCAACGCACGTCTCCACCCTCAGCCAGTTCCTGATTCTAAATGCATCTGGTTTTGCTACCCCTGTAGAGAAAAGACTGCAATCTGGGCTAAGTTATCAGTTTCCAGGCAGGCACCAGAAAACTGCAAACTGAAGAGCGGCTGGTATCTTTATCATCAGCCAACCCCATTATCCTGTGAACCACCCTGAGATCTTGTGATGACGGATGGGGTATAATAATAATAATAATAATAATAATAATAATGATAATAATAATTTGTTATTTATACCCCGCCCATCTGGCTGAGTTTCCCCAGCCACTCTGGGCGGCTCCCAATTGAGTGTTAAAAACAATACAGCATTAAATATTAAAAACTTCCCTAAACAGGGAGATCTAATAATAAATCATAATACGAATAATCCATTCATAGCTCCTTCTGCCCTTTAGAATGGAGACAGGATACCTGATAGACTCCAGTTCCCATCAGCTTCACCTAGCTAGAGTCCAAGAGCATCTGAAGGGCCCAGTGGTTCCACATCTCTCGTTCAAAGGGAGAAGCTGGAAACCTGGGCTGTGATACTAACTGCCAGTGACCATAAAACAATGCCATACTTGTCTCTCACTTTCGTAACTATTTATGAGCCAGTGCGGTGTGGTGGTTAAGAGCGGTGGACTCGTAATCTGGTGAACTGGGTTCGCATCCTCGCTCCTCCACATGCAGCTGCTGGGTGACCTGCTGGGCTGGTCACACTTCTCTGAAGTCTCTCAGCCCCACTCACCTCACAGAGTGTTTGTTGTAGGGGAGGAAGGTAAAGGAGAATGTTAGCCGCTTTGAGACTCCTTCGGGTAGTGATAAAGCACGATATCAAATCCAAACTCCTCTTCTTCCGTGCATATGAACTGAAAGCCACTTTAAGAGCCCGCGTAGAGGACTTCCTGGATTCCTTGAAAGTTCTGTGACTCTGAAATGATCATGGATGCATTTTTTAATGGGAGCCTGTGTAGCTTAGGACCAGCTCCTGGTCAAAAGGCTAGTCGAGTTTCCTCTGTTTGTAGATAAGTGTCGCAATGAAGAGGATGTGCGAAGCATGGATGCCCGGAACAAAATCACTCAAGACATGCTTCAGCCAAAGGTGCGGAGGTCCTTTTCGGATGAAGAAGGAAGTTCTGAAGATCTGCTGGAACTGTCTGACGTCGATAGTGAATCCTCTGATATTAGGTGAGCGTGGTTGTGGCAATAGGATTGGTTTTGTGGAACTTGCAGCCTTGCTACCAGGACGACATTTTGAATCTGGCCTTTGAGACGCTTCTCAGGCCATGCTGATTCCTTTAGTGCCTTTGCTTGCCTAGAATTTGCCCTTGAATTGTGATAATATCTATTGTTTGCCTTGACAGAGGAAACTCTGTGTGTGTGTGCGCGTGCACAAGATTTTTATTGTAGCATGGTTGGAATGTACTAAGCTAAGAATTGCATCCGTTGGCCTGCTGTTTTTTTTCTTTGGCCCCCACTCACCACCAATTAGCATATGGCCCCCAGGAGGCTTCCCATGAAGGAATGCAGCCCTTGGACTGAACTAGATTCCTCACCTCTGCTTTGAAAGATTACTATTCCACTCTTTTTGCCTGCCTACATACATCTTAGGTGGCTAACAATAAGAGGAAAAATTAACAGAGAAGGGCCCTGCTGAATCATGCTAAAGGTCAATTTAGTCCAGCGTCCTGTTCTTCCCAGTGACCAACTTGAGGTGTGTGGGAAGCTCACAAAGAGGACATGAATAATAATAATAATAGTAATAATAATAATAATAATTTATTATTTATACCCTGCCCATCTGGCTGGGTTTCCCCAGCCACTCTGGGCAGCTTCCAACAGAACACTAAAATACAATAACCTATTAAACATTAAAAGCTTCCCTAAGCAGGGCTGCCTTCAGGTGTCTTCTAAAAGTTTGGTAGTTATTGTTCTCTTTGACATCTGGTGGGAGGGCATTCCACAGGGCAGGTGCCACTACTGAGAAGGCCCTCTGCCTGGTTCCCTGTAACTTGGCTTCTTGTAGCAAGGGAACCACCAGAAGGTAGTATTCTTCTCCCACTACTGTTGCCCATAATGAATGTTCAGGGGCATGTTCGCTTCTCATCCTGGGCATTATATCATAGAATTGTAGAGTTGGAAGGGACAACAAGGGTCATCTAGTACAACTCTCTGCAACGCAGGAATCTTCTACCCAACATGGCACTTAAAGGAGGCCAGTTATGTAAAGAATTCCTCTCTTTGGGCTTGCTGCTGCTGCAGGAGCTACTCAGTCTTCTGCTCTTGAAAGGGTCCACAAAAGCCATGAAAGAAATCTCTGTCACACACACACTCACATCTCACCTCACCTGTGTGCTGCCTATTAAAGAGTGCCAGGATTACCTGATGTTTTCATCCCAGTTAGACAGTCAGGGCCAAGCCCCTCTTAAACTTGAGCCTCTTATGATCTTTCGCTATCCTGTAGTTCATTTTTGCTGTCTTCATGCCCTGCTTGAGTTTCTCAGAAGCCACGGTTGCAAACAAGATGTGGGAATTCCTGGCCCAGTCCAGTGGGGGCTCTTGAATCTGATTGAATTCACTTTGGCTTTCACACGAGTTCCAATAACCTACCTGCACCCGTCTTTCCAGTCAGCCATACATTGTGTGCCGACAGTGTCCGGGGTACCGTCGGCAACCCGTTACGGCCATTGCCTCCCCGGGCCAGGAAGGAGAAACGGAAGCCCGGCAGCCCTTGGGGGATGCACCATCTACCTCTGCCAACTTTCCAACAGGTCAGTGTGGTGAAAGAATGCAGTCAGTGGGTGGCAACGCAAGGCTGTGTCTAGTCTGCTGTATCTAGCCTGGCAAGTACTTTGTTCCCACTCCCCAATAGGTTTCCTCTTCCTTCCTTCCCCATTATTACCCCATTGTGATGGGGCAATACTATCAATGGGCTCTCACCCCAGGCCAGATAGGATGTAATTGCCTGTTGACTTGTTCCCCATGGAAAAGTGTATATAGCCAGAGTGTCATGTTTGAGCTTCTTAGCATTCTTTGCCGAGGGTGTTATATTGATTTTTCATAGGTCTACCTTTCAAGCCGGGGACTTGAAAGGTACCGGGGATGCGGGTGGCGCTGTGGGTAAAACCTCAGCACCTAGGACTTGCCGATCGCATGGTCGGCAGTTCGAATCCCCGCGGCGGGGTGAGCTCCCGTCGTTCGGTCCCAGCTCCTGCCCACCTAGCAGTTCGAAAGCACCCTTAAATGCAAGTAGATAAATAGGTACCGCTTTATAGCGGGAAGGTAAACGGCGTTTCTGTGTGCTGCTCTGGTGCCGGTTCGTCACGCTGGCCATGTGACTCAGAAGTGTCTTCGGACAGCGCTGGCTCCCGGCCTCTAGAGTGCGATGAGCGCACAACCCTAGAGTCTGTCAAGACTGGCCCGTACGGGCAAGGGTACCTTTACCTTTACCTTTCAAGCACACAGCTGGATCAGTCTTTAGGGAAGGGCCATGACTCGGTCCCAGGTTCAGTCCCCAGCATCTCTAGAATCAACTTAGAGGGATTCCCAATCTGAAATTCTGGTTTGCTGCTGGGACTCAGCATAGACAGTACTGAGCTAGATGGACTAATGAATTTATATTAATTGATAACTATATATTAGTAACTTTATATTACCCTAACTTTGTATTTTTGTAATATTTTGTTTAAGCTGACTGCTTTTGCTTCAGCTTTTTGTACACAGCTTAGAGATATTTTTAAAATATTAAGCGACATAGAAATTAAACAATCAAAATCAAATAATCTGCAACAAGCAGGGCTTTCGTGCCAGTTGCACAGAGCTGTCGGTTGATGCAGAAAGGATTCCCTAAATGTCTGACTTACCCTGGATTGGGTGGCCCCTGGTCCTGATCCTGACCGTTGAGATTCTATGAAGCTCACTGTCCATGCCTTGTTTTGATTCCAACTCTTTCCGTGTCTCCCTGTCGTTTTCTCCCAACCTAGCTGTCCAGGAGTACGTGTGTCCTTCTCAAGGAAGCCACGTGATATGCACTTGCTGTTTCCAGCCGATGCCGGACCGCAGAGCAGAGCGTGAACAGAATCCACATATCGCCCCTCAGCAATGTGAGCTAGCAGTTGGTTGCCTTCTCTGTTAGGCATTTTTGCTGTTTGTTCCAAACTGCTATCTTTTGGAGGGTTTTGCCATGGAGACGTGAGGGCAGAGTTAAGCCAGCAAAGGGTTGGGAAGTATTCTGTTTTTAAAAAAATATTAATGACGATGTGTACCTTTGCAACAGGATAGTCTATATCAGGCACCCCCAATCTGTGGCCCTCCAGGTGTTTTGGCTTACAACTCCCATGATCCCCAACTAACAGGACCAGTGGTCAGGGATTATGGGAATTGTAGTCTAAAACATCTGGAGGGCTTAAGGTTGGGGGTGCCTGGTCTATATGTTTAAATAGATATCACCACCCAATCCCTTCTCCTCGCATGGCAGTGCATGAATTCCTTTGGGATTCAAATAGTGGGTGGCTGCTACTTGTGGATAAATTTATGTAAAGGGAGCTGGGGGAGTGTGCAGTATGAAGAACTGAAGAGGGCATGTAAGCCCTTCCTTTTTCACCAGTGGGGTGAGTGCAGTTTCACCTTTTCTTCCCGCTGTAGGAAGAGCACTGCAGAGCACCACTTCCCCATCCTAAGGGAGTTACTTCTCCCTTTGTTTCTGGTCCTCTGCCTCCCCGCTTTCCGCTTCCAATTATTCTATTTGGCTGATCAGGAAGTGATGTCATTTTGGGGAGGTGCTACCTGTATGCTCACCCCCAACTTCCTATAAGTAGTGGTTGGCTGGCTGAGTGAGAGTGAAGATGCTCACTGTATGCAACAGATATAATGGGAGTGTGTTCATTGATAGCTAATAGGGAATTTGGGGTCCTTTACTACTTGATATTCTGGATAGCTGGTACCACAACATGTTCTCTGCTCTCTGTGTTCACAGGCACCATCTGTCTCCAACCCTTCTGTCACTTGTACTGGGGTTGCACTCGCGTGGCATGTTTTGGTTGCTTGGCACCGTTCTGTGGTAGGTTGGACCACTGTCTCGCTCCAGGAGTCTTTTATTCTTTATTTTTTGCTGTTGGCAGAATTGCTATTGATGGAATTTTCTCAAAAACTCTTGAGGAATTTGGGAGCAATGACCATTAGAAGCTGAGACAATTTGGCTCCCAGCAACATTAGCAAACACATGAAATTTCTCTTAAGCTGTTTGATACATACCTTGGTAAATGTAATCAACCTTAAAGTGTTTTCTCACAACCCAAGTTGGCCTTGGCATATTTTAAAACACAGTCCTGGTTGAGACTGTAATATTTTACTAAACTCACCTTACGGAGAGAAGCCTCTGTCCCCCTGTGGAGGTTCCTGGTTCAGACAAATTGCGCAGGAAGAGGTGGCCTACCATAGACAGTGATGCCTTTTTCCAGGTGGGAAAGAGCACTGCAAGTGAGAGGGTTGGAAGGAGGCGTTCCCATAGTGTGCACTAAAAATATTATTGGAGCTGACAACTTCTTCAGGCAGGTGGAGGCTTCCAGTCTCTGGGAAATCGAGGCCCCTGAACAAAGCTAAATTGTGCTCCCCAGAAGACCCTGAGCAGGGTAGATTCAAGACTTAGGGTGTAGAGAACCATGAATGAGATCCACGATGGCTTCCATTTGTAATGTTCCAATTTCTGTTCATGCATTCTAAGCTCTGACTATGCTGCAATGCACAATCCCTAATGTGGACTCCAGTGGCACCCTCTTTGAGAACTTAAGAATAGTCCTGCTGCATCAGGCCAATGGTCTGTCTGGTTCATCTTGTTCTCAATGTGGCCATCCCAATGCCTATGGGAAAAGCCTGAAAGCAGGACGTGAGCACAACAGCACTCTCCCACTTGTGACTCCCAGCAACTGGCATTCAGAGGCTTCCTGCTTCCAGTTGTGGAGGGAGACCTTAGCCATTGTGGCTAGTAGCAGTTGATAGGCACTTTTTAGCCCTTGTTTGACCATGTTACCTTCTGCAGGAGGGGATTCCCATGCATCCAGCTTCCGGCCCTTGACATGCAAACTAATACTTCTGACTTCAATGAAGCCAATATTCCAGTTCTGTGAGCTTGAAATCATGACCTCTAGGCATTGAAGGTCTTCCTTGTGGTGAGAAAAGAGAAGACCCCTCTTGGGTATTTCAGAGCAAAGATAATTTCCCCTCTCTTTTTAATTTCCTTACAGAAATAAATCTTGGTGACAAGTGTTTAGATGGCGTCCTTAATGGCAATAACTATGAATCGGATATTCTAAAGGTATATTCAGTTTTAAAGTATATCAGTTGAGAGAATATAGCTGCTTAAACCGAGTTTGCAGAATACATTTTTACTACTTTCCATGGGGTGGGTGGGTGGGTGGGTCAAGTTGTTTAGTGCATCTCTTTTACATGCTGCTGACTACCCTTTTCTCTCATCTGAGGATTACCTGGCATCCAGGGGTTTAACATGGAAAAATATGTTAAACGAAAGTCTCCTAGCTCTTCAAAGAGGAGTTTTTATTTTACCAGGTAAGCCCCATCTTTTCTCTCTGACTTGAGCTTTCCAGAGGCATATCTTCTGCATTGTGCGCTTTCAGGGAAGCAAATTACACTACCCCATTTGTACCAACCCAACCTTGATCCTATTCTCTTCAGAAACCCTGCTCCACAACTATCTCCACCAGGTGAAGTAACTGTGGTTAACCTGCCAGAAGAGAAGGCCTTTTCAGTGGTGGCAGTCTGGTTATGGGATAGCCTTCCCAGAGATGTTGGCCTGACACCATCTTTGTGGTCCTTCACCACCTTTCAGTTCACCAAGACCTTTCAAATAACTTACAGCAAGCATATGTACTCTTGACGAGTTGTTGCCTGTTTGGAATATTTCATGAAATGGCTTTTTTGGCCCCTGACTATCTGCAACTCTGATTCCTCTCTGCCCTCCAGATTACCGCATTACTGGAGAAACTGTTCTCTGTTACTGTTGTGGCCTCCGCAGCTTCCGAGAGCTTGCTTATCAGTACAGGCAGAATATTCCTGTTGCTGAATTGCCAGGTATGGACAAACTGTCTTTGTTATTCATTCATTCCCCACCTCCCCCCCCGGTTTATAACAAAAGCCAACAAACAACATTAGAAATAAATCAGTTTTAAATAAAATTGGAAGCATTGGTTAAATAATTTTATCTATAGAGAGCCAGTGTGGTGTAGTGATCAAGAGCGGTGGACTCGTAATCTGGTGAACGGGGTTCGTGTCTCTGCTCCTCCAAATGCAGCTGCTGGGTGACCTTGGGCCAGTCACACTTCTTTGAAGTCTCTCAGCCCCACTCACCTCACAGAGTGTTTGTTGTGGGGGAGGAAGGGAAAGGAGAATGTTAGCCGCTTTGAGACTCCTGAAGGGGAGTGAAAGGCGGGATATCAAATCCAAACTCTTCTCTTCTTCTATATTTCCTGAGCGATTCAGTAGCCAGTCAGTCTGTGCTTTGAGATGGCAATTACCTGTGTCACACCTACAAAAAGTTGCTACTGTTCTGAAGTTGGGAAGGGCAGGTAGAGGCAGCAGTACTCTGAGCAGTTTTAGATGGCTGAGGACTGCCAGACCCCAACCCATGTTCACAACTTTTCCCCTCGCATATGTGAGCTAGAAAGCATGTCACTTGTCCTCATTGTAGAGAGAATCTTTAAATCTTACACCAAAGGGCAAAAGAAACCTACAGTAATTCTCTCCCATTTTTTCTCTTCCACAATACAAATGTTTTGGAGGACTATTCATTTTGTTCTGCTTTGGGACTATATTTATGGTGTGTGTTAAAATTCCAGGACAAGCTTATGCATCAGTAACAGCTTATGTATCAGTATTTTAAAATACATGTTGCAGTTGCTTTTTCTATTATATCTTATTAAATTTCAAAAAAATCCCACGTATACATGTTGTTGTTGTTTGGTCTGGTCCCCCAACTGATAATCTACTTACATGGCTTTCCACTTGCTACCAAATAATTGTCCGCCCCTTATTTTAGAACAACAACAACGATTGACTGATTCGGCCCCCCCCCCCCCCCCCCCCCCCCCCCCTTTTAATTAACGTCAATTGTGCATCAAATGTGTTGGTGTTTTTTCTTACAGTGGCTGTCACGTCACGCCCTGATTGCTATTGGGGGCGCAATTGCCGGACTCAGGTCAAAGCTCACCATGCAATGTGAGTTGCCCCCACCCCTACCCTCACCCCCTCGATACTTTTCTATAGGAACTTAAATCTGTGTGCATTTCAGGGTCAGGGTAATAGTTCTGCCAGAAAAAAAAATGCATGCACAACTTCTTCTATGCTTCTGACGAGAGATCATTTTCCTCCATGATGCTAACTGTTACTCCAGCACTGGAATTATATGCTCTGTGCACCTAAGCCCAGTCAGCACTCTGGCAGCTGCATTCTGGACCAACAGAAGTTTTAGAGTACTCTTCAAAGGCAGCCCTGTGTAGGTATTAGATATTGGTTGCATTCAAGAATAGCACTAAACCCTGTTGCAAGAATGAAACTAGCGTCTCCTTGGGCTTGCGTGCCTGCTCTCCTGTCCTCCAGTGCAGAGATACAAAAAGGTGATAGAAAGTTCCTGCCTTAGATTAACCACAGCTTATCATGTCACTGAAACCCTAAACTGTGGTTAGTTTTAAATGTGATTAGTGGAAACAAGCCAACTTTGAATTCAAGGTAAAGGTAAAGGACCCCTGACAGTTAAGTCCAGTCGTGAACGACTCTGGGGTTGCGGCGCTCATCTCGCTTTACTGGCTGAGGGAGCCGACGTATGTCCGCGGACAGTTTTTCTGGGTCATGTGGCCAGCATGACTAAGCTGCTTCTGGCAAAACCAGAGCAGCACACAGAAACGCTGTTTACCTTCCCGCTGGAGCAGTACCTATTTATCTACTTGCACTTTTTGGTGTGCTTTCGAACTGCTAGGTTGGCAGGAGCTGGGACCGTACAACGGGAGCTCACCCCGTCATGGGGATTTGAACCGCCGACCTGATCGGCAAGCCCAAGAGGCTCAGTGGTTTAACTAATCGTAGTTTACATTAACCACAGTTTGCCTAGGTTTGGACTACAAAGCAAACTACAGGTAAACTCATTCACATAGCACAATGCTATGGTTTAGTATTGCATTCAAACCAGTGCATTATTTCAAAACAGCTAATAATTTGAATATTGTATGTTTAAATATAAATTTATCAAAAACAAAAACTTCCCATCTAATGTGGGAAGAAAACTTGACAGTGCTAGCTCACTTTGAACATTATAAGAACATGAGCTGCAGAGATATCTGCCCAGGGGCTATAAACAGTTTCAACAGTTCACATGTGGAGTGGGGGTAATAGTGTTTTTCTTTAAATTTGTCATTAACCACCCTAAAAATGCTAGCCTTCACTTAAAACAAAAGGTGGGGGATAGCACTCAAGATGATAAAATGTTGAGATAGCTGGGATTTGTTCGCTGGAAACTGTGTCCAGGAAAATCCAGAAATCGGAAGGTGAATTTCGTTAAAAGTAGCTCAAAAACTCCGTGCCCCCCCAAAGAAGAAGAAGCTCAACAACTTTGCCAAAAAAATCATATCAACTGTTGTTTGCTTGTTTTCTATTGTGTTTTTTTAAATTTTAACTCAAGTCTTTTGTTGTTCCAGGAAATTCAATCACATCTGTGAACAAACACGATTCAAAAACTGAAGGTGTTTTTTGAGGCATTTAACTTGCCTGAATACTCGCAGCCTGTAAGAAAGGAGGGGGAAATTAAATCTGCAATACTGACCGTACAGTTATTGTTTCATTGTTCCCTCATAGCAGGGAGTTGGTTACTCTTTTTACATCAGATGCTCTGGTGTATATTTTTGATTTGTAAAACATTTTTCACAGTTTATGAGCAGGTCAGTGTCTTTTTTTCATTTTCTTTTCCTTCAATAGACAGTGTGGAACAAGCAATTCATTCATGATTAGTCTGCCCCTGCTTCATCATGTTTTTGACTTAATGACATCATCATTGGACTGAAGGATTCTAATGGCATTGAATAAAGTAGGGGGAGTCTACACTGTGTGGCAGTAATTGCGCTGTTCAAATATATTGAGAGCTATTGTTTGTGGGGTGAAGTAGGACTACAGGGTGGGTGCAAAAAGTTGCTAGACAAGCGATAAGCTCCTTCTTGAAAAATAGATGGGCAGCAATAGTTATCCACTCCAACCAAGTGGTACAGTGGAGAACAATTGGGGCTGTGTCTACAGAGTCTTACTAAGGGGATTGGTTGCATGGCCCTTCAATCAACATGGCTGTCAAAAAAGATCACAGCTGGATTTGCCCTGGCCCATCCAGTTGTCAGGGGCGACTTGTGATACCCTCCCCTTGCAACATTTGCTCCTGAGTGCTGCAATGCCCAATCAGCGCAGCTGAAATATATCCTTTTTATTTGGTGGTGATGAGATAAATGGGAGCAATCTCTTTTTATTTTTGGTCAGGTCTTTTGCTTTCCTGGAATCCTGGGGCTCTGCTCCCTTCTCCCCTTAGATACGTTTGCTTTTCAGTTTTGGGACCAGAGCGATAGCAAGACAGTCCACCTTCTTGTTTTGATATCCGTTGGACTTTTGAGATCAAAATAATAGTAATCCTGGACCTCGTTTTACAAAGCGAATGTGTTCATGCAAGTCTTTCTTTTCTTTTTTAACAGCCATTGGGAGAGAAGTGGAGGTAATATTTTAGAGCAACCCCACCAATTGTTGACATTTGCTGTCCCCTACTTACAGCTCAGTTACACTGGAGACTTGTTATTCCTTTCCTAGACCTTAAAGGTAGTCTCTAGATAGTTGTACGGAATTGGCACAATTCAAGCAAGGTCAATAACTTTTAGTTGCTGGTGCTGTCAGTAGAACTTAATTTTTATTTTATTTTGATTGGACCTCCCCTTATTCTTATATTTCCTGCGTTCTTTTCATTACACATAGAGGAAAGTTGTTGCTTTTGTCTCCGCTTATATGATAGGCATGGTGGTAGAATGGCGCATCTTATTCTAAGCATTTTTAAGCTCTCCTTTTAACTTTAGAATTACACACAAAGCAGTACAAATAACAGGAATTGCCTTTGAAATCAGGAATTGCCTTTGAAATTATCTGTGCATGAATACATTTCTACTTTGCAAATTATCCTGCAAATTGTAACAGTTGGATCAAGGCAGCCTTGAGCAGGGTAGGATGTAGAAATAAGTTGCTTCCTCAACCCCCCCCTCCTTTTCTGGAATTATGTTGCTAAATTAGCAATGCCGCTGTTCAGCAATACACTTGAAGATGCTTTGCATTGTACATTTTTACAACGTAAGTTTGCTTTTTAAAAACATCAATGTGCTGGTAGATGTAATAATGCCAAGAGCACAGTCTTCCTTTTTGTAATAATGGGGCATGGTGCAACACATTAACTTCCCATACCCTAAAACAGTAATGTGGGAACTCACCCAAAGAGAAAGCCAACAGGCTAATCCAGGATGTTTGCCTACCCGAGTGTCCTTTAAGGGTGGGTCAAAGGTATTACAAAAGGATTTGTCACTTTTAAGTGTGTAAAAACGTCGTTCTTTCACTCCTGGCTTTAAAAATGTAGAGCTTCCAAAGTGTTATGGTTTACTAACCACATCCAAACCATTTGTAAGAGAAACTTATTCCCTACCCCACCCTAAAACGCCAACCTAAAATAATGAGCACCTGCTCACTTGTAGCCATAGGAGAATTTCAAGTGGAGTGCCCTTAAACCTTGATGCAGTCAATTGACCAGATGCTCTAGACTGCATCCTAAACATGGCTTAGTAGGTTTAAAACTGGGTTCATGATCTGGGGACCCTGCCCACACATCCTGTTAGTGGTGCAGGAGCCAATTCCCTGTACAGTCGTACCTTGGTTCTCAAACGCCTTGGAACTCAGATGTTTCGGCTCCCGAACGCCAAAAACCTGGAAGTGAGTGTTCTGGTTTTCGAAAGCTATACGTCCGACATGGCTTCCGATTGAGTGCAGGAAATTTTGAACAGTTTCGGGTTCCTGGAACGGATTAAGTATGAGAACCAAGGTACAACTGTATCCACTTCCCTGACTTGAAGACGCAGGAGAGTAGGGTGGGAAGAACACATCCTGTGTCTATCCACTGCAGTTTGGCCTGCGATGCTGTTTTAGGTCCTTTCCACCTCTCCTACATATCTCCAGTCCAACATGGGAAACTGCTACGGGGAAGTGGTTTCTATGTTATCAGTAAGTTTGAAACAGATTCCCAAGCCCAGCCTGATGTCAAGTTGTATTCTTAGAATATATGGTGCTTTCATTTCCCGAAATAATGTTAACCGTGTGGTGGCATTGGAAAGACCAAAAGGCAATACTGCACAATGTATTGTTACCTTTTTGGAAATCAGAATTACTGCTGGATTTCATTCTGGGGGAAAAGGGTGAAGACATACACAGGACAGAAGAATGTTTTTAGTTGATTACTGCTGTTGTCTTAACACAAACTCTCCAGATGTTACACTTAAAGAACTGTTGCTGGTGTGCTGGACCACAAATCTGGCAACTATCGTCAACAGAGGGCTAGAAGCAGCTTACTGCCATGGAAATAGCATAGTGTTTGAGAAGCGAAATAACAGCTTTTTCTTCATGCATACATTTAAATTTAGATCAGTCCTTGCTTAAACAGGCTTCCCAACCCATCTGACTTAAAAATTACCCAGGAAAACGATAGACAAATATGCAATATTATAACTTATGTAATAGTACCCAATTACATGTCTGCATATCTGTATTGTTGTACTTGGTAGAGTAGAAGTCAGTCCAGAGCATAAGGACAAGTTAGTTACAATCGGGATAATCCATTTGGGTAATGCTGTTCCAAGCATGTATCATTTCAGGTTGCAATGATGACTTCCATGTCTGAATGCTTCTCCCACAATCACAAATATTAGCATGTCAGAAGTAGGGGTTATCCTTTTCTTCTTTATAAAGAGATCTTTTTTAATTTATTTTTTTGTGGGAGAATACTCAAACATGCAGTCAGGAGACTAAAAGTGGAATTATCTTCTGGTTTTAGGTCATCTAGCAGCTTGCACTTAAATTCTTCTGTGGTAACAGGATTCACTTAAACTGCAGCCTATAACTTGCCAAGTTGCAAGCTCACAATCAGTGGGGTAGTTACTAACATTTAGCGATGTGAGTATATTAGGGATGAAGAGGGTGAGTGAAGTGTATATCTTGAACTTGCATCTGTAAAGCTTTTGCAGGAAGAATGGGTGGATCTGGCTTTAAGATGCCTGTTTAGTACCTACAAAATACAAAATAGTATGGAATGGCCTATTTTTAAGGGGAAAGCTGGTCTGGAATAATCCTTGAAGTTGACAAATGGAAAATGTGCATTTAGTTTCAGTTCTGACACTTGAGTTCTGTCGTGTGCGTGTGTTTAAAGCTTTTGGAAAAAAATAGCGTAAAAGTCTGCAGTTACGAAATCCTCTAAGGCTGAGCATTTCCAGCTGCTTGGTCTCTGTTTCAGCTCAGCATGTGCATGCGAGCACATTTTTTGCATATGTGATAAAAAGGAGCCCCTTGCACATCTGTCTCCAGGACATGCTTTGCATTCCCTATTGCTTCTTCCTGTATTCAGAATTGGCTTCCAGCAAAGAGTTTCTTTCGATTGCTGGATGGGTTGAAAATTATGTGCTCCCCACTCCCCTGAAAAAATGGTGCTTTATACTTGACTTGTAATGGCTCACATTAGGAATGTATATTCCTGCTCTGGGCACATCAATACCATGTTATGAGTAAAAAGAAATTGAAGCAATCGGCTGTGCTGCACATCAGAGGGCTGTGAATTTGATGCCACCACACTCCTCACACACACACATATATACACACTAAATCTACTTTTTCTATGCATTAGGCGATTGAAGTATTGCAATGGAATGAAAAGGGTTTTTTGTGCGTACGCTGTATCTTTTTTAAAAGAATGAAAATAATTAATATTGCCAATGTTGGTGGGGCTGAATTGACCTTTAATCTTTAATATGCTCTTTTAAGTGTTGAAGAGCACCATTGTTCATGGGTATTACATACTCTTACATGTTTTAGTCCTTTTTAAAAAAAACAAAAGCAAAAAAACAAAAGCAAATTGTATGGTTTTGGCCAGGTGATATTTTTTAGTTAATGTGTTAACTTCTAAAAGTTTACTTGATGTTTAAAAACTGTAAATGGTTTGGCATATTTTAACCTCTCTGAAGTACAGGCTTCACCTCCCTTCTGTAAGAGAGAGACAAAACACTGGGAGTTGGGGAATAGTCTGTTCTTAGGATAGATGTGGAAAACAGGGAGGATTGTGTATTGCTAAATAAGGCCTAGTCTCCTTCTCTGGGATATTCTTCTGTAAAGAAGGTGGGCAAATAGTTCTTCCAACTTTTTTGTGGCAATGTCAAGGATTAAAAAGTTTACTCATGAAAACTGCTTCTATTTTCTTTTTCTTTGTTGAGTTTCTATTTTGGCTTGGTTCCCTCCTCTCTTTTGCCATTAAAGCTCAAATTTTGGACTACTTCATGTGATATCGAACTGTGTATGAATGACATCTAATTTCCTTTCTCATATATATATATATACACACACACACACACATACTGTTATGGCAGGGAGAGGAGTGGGGACAAGGGCTTCTGTGGTGGTGTACATTTTTTTTAATGCGGTTATATTCCATTTTTTCCCCTCCAGGGAGGTGTAGATGGTTCTCCCCCTCCTCATTTAATCCCTGCAGCAGCCATGTGAGGTAGATTAGGCTGAGAGGCGATGACTAGCTCAAGGACACCCAGTGAGCATCTAGGCTGTGTGTCAGTTCGTCTCCCAGGTCCTAGTCCAACATTCTAACCACAGTTCCACAGAGGCATGTGTAACCACCTGGCCTCAGATGTAAAATATTTTTAATAATAATAATGGAATGATACTGTGACTGTTGCGGGTACCCAAGGCAGCCCAGGTGCAGATACCAGGTGCAGATACTGGCCCTATTTGCTGCTTTTGTGGGTGATCATTTTTGAGGCCCTCTGTTGTGTGGCTCTGAACTTCAGCTCCAAGATCTAACCCAAGCTGAGCTACTGGCTGCTGCAGGAGTTCTCAGGAAAGGTCCAGTATCATAGTATCTAAAGGGACCCAAGGGTCATCTAGTCAAAACCCCTGCAATGGAGGAATTTCAGCTAAAGCATCCATGACAGATGACCATCTAACCTCTGCTTAAAAACCTCCAAGGAAGGAGTCCACAACTTCCCAAGGGAGACTGTTCCAGTGTTTTACTATCGGAAAGTTTTTCTGTGTGTTTAGTCAGAATCGCCTTTCTTGCAACTTGAAGCCATTGGTTCGAGTCCTACCCTCCAGAGCAGGAGAAAGCAGGCTTGTTCCCCTTTCATGTGACAGTCCTTAAGATATTTGAAGATGGCTATCATATCTTCTCTCAGTCTCTTTTCCAGGCTAAACTTATCCAGCTCCTTCAAGCGCTCGTTGTAAGGCTTGGTATCCAGACCCTTGATCATCATAGTTCCCTCTCCTCTGCACATGTTCCAGTTTGTCAGCATCCTTCCTAAATTGTGGTGCTCAGAACAGGACACAATATTCCAGGTGTGGTCTGACCAAGGCACAATAGAGTGGTACTATTACTTCCCTTGATCTGAATAGTGTTAGCTTTTTTTTGCTGCTGCATCACACTGTTGACTCATCAAACCACATCTTTTGGTAAAAAGCTAAAAAAGATGGATCTAGAAGCTACTTTCCTTTTCTGTGGTCCAGAATGCGTGTCGGAAGGGAGCAGGGAAAGACCTTTATTGACCAACTTAGTTCACTCATTCAAGTACACGAGGCAAGCTGATGGGTGGCAACCCCACTTCCCACCCCACTCTTTCACATTCCTAATTCAAAGTGACACTGTTCCCCATGCTACTCATAGCTGCCAACCTTAATGTACAGTGCAGAAGCAAGACTAAACTGTTTGGAAAGGTCAAGAAGACAGTTTGCATATAGTTAGTTACAGCACAGTCATGAAGTAAATGCCACTGAGTTCAGTTGGGCTAAGAACATGTATAGGATTGCAACCTCAGGCTACAAACCTTGGGAGTCTACCCTGCTGAACTCAGTGGGAGGTAGACTGCATATGATTGGCACCAGTTAAGTTTTAGACCTACCTCTCCTACATTGGGATGCGGGTGGCGCTGTGGGTTAAACCACAGAGCCTAGGACTTGCCAATCAGAAGGTTGGTGGTTCGAATCCCCGCGACAGGGTGAGCTCCCGTTGCTCGGTCCCTGCTCCTGCCAACCTAGCAGTTCAAAAGCACGTCATAGTGCAAGTAGATAAATAGGTACTGCTCCGGCGGGAAGGTAAACAGTGTTTCCGTGCACTGCTCTGGTGTGCCAGAAGCGGCTTAGTCATGCTGGCCACATGACCCGGAAACTGTACGCCGGGAGTCGGTCACGACTGGACCTAATGGTTAGGGGTCCTTTACCTTACTCCTACATTGCCTAGTTTCAAATCCATTTGTTGAGCCATTTTCTAAGACACAATACCATTCCCTCTGTCCTCACTGCAATGGTGGAATGTCTTGTCCTTAACATAGGGCTGCAACTGTAATAGACCCCTTGGTATCTCAAACAGTTGTGGGTTTTGTTTTGTTTTTGCAGAGCCATACAATATTCGTTTGTTAAAAAAGAAAAAGCTAAAGACTGCTTGTTGACTTCTGGATGTTACCCATTAATCATGAAGAAGAGAAATGTATGAAAATTCCAAGTTCAAAGGCACTGTAAATGTGGTTCATGCTTGGTCCATAGCCATGGCTAAACTCCACTGCTCATATTTCTATAGAGACCACATGCATGATTAAAACGCACGCACACCAAAAATGCTCCACAACTGCTATCAATACTGATAAGATAGAGCAGATGGAAATTTAAACAGCAGGTGAAACCATAAATTAGTCTGGGCAAAATCAAGGGTAAGTATATTAGGAGGAGCCAGACTTAAGACTCCTTAAGCATAGCAAAAATGAAAAATTGCTCCATTTGATAGGGTGGGTTAGATTTTTCCCATTCCTCCCTGGGCATCTGCTTTGCAATAAATATTTGGAAGCCTTCCTCAGCTGTCTAAACCAGGTGCAACCAGAGAGCTCCCCAAGATGTGATCCCTTCCATTCGTGTATAGCAAAAGCCCTTTGAAGAAATGCAAGTAATTATACATTTCTTACCAGGTTACCATTGGGAAGCAATTAAAATCCTTAAGGGGCTATTAGGTATAATCAAACTAGCAGGCTTTCCTTTCATTCAGCCTTAAAATACACACTTCATTAGAATCAGAATTGCACAGCTGCTTGAAGCTGAAAAGTCTCTAGACTGCCCTGGTGGTGACAGAAATGCATTATTTAGTAATGGAAACAAAATGGTTGAAGAAGCAAATAGGTGTTTATCAGCAATAACTAGCTAGATTGGATGTTTAAAAAACAACACAGTACAAACAGAATATTCATCACATGCTAAAAATAGCTCCAGGGTGCAACTTATTAAAGCACTTGACAAACATGACCTGCTTTCTCAAGGAATACTGGGGACCTCAAAGCAACTTTTTGAGACAGCTGTGGCTGTGAGCAAAGCATACCCCAAATATCCTCATAGACACACTTCCTAGGCGCTCAAGAACCCTTGACAAATGTCTAAGGATGATTTGAAAAAACTAGACCACCAGACCAAGGACTGCAAAATCTGTATGGATGTTTAACTTAACAGGAAGTTGCACTAGCAATGTCCCTGGTGATTTATTTTTGGGATTGTGAGAATGTGTGCGCGTCAATGCGTTTTTGACAACACTAGTGCATAGCTTGGTTGTAGTTTACCCAGTAATAGCAGGTTTATTCATGATTCACCGCCCAGCATTTTGCCATGTATATATTTGCAAGGGGTAAAATACTCTGAAATGGAGATGGACAGATGTGTGTGCCGGGGAACTGCAGCCAGTTGGGATTTCCCCCACCCCCATTCTTAAGTTGCATCTCCACACTTTATGATCTTTGCAACAATGAACACCAGTGTGTATGGGGCAAAAATGGGTGTCGAAGAAAGCAGGGGACAACCTTTGGAACTGTGTTTATTGCTGCAGTGAGAACAGGCATATATGAGGCAAGCATACTGGCCCTGGCCACTGTGATTTGCCCTAACAGTAGTTAGCTAGGTTTAATGAGCTTCTAGTTCCTTGCAGCTGGTATTCTTTGAATAATGTGCAATGAGAGTGTGTGTTTTACCAAAGTGTGCATTTATCTCTCCAAAGCTGCCAGGACTTTCCCCAGATGATACTATTAGTGTACTTACTGTATGTTGCATCACATGCAGAGAAAATCCTCCTACCCCAAGTGGCAGAGCCTTCTGCAGGATTTAGGAAAGAAGCAATCCTTTTATAATGCAGTCCTTAAGAATCACCAGAACTACCATTGCTAATGAGAGTCTTGACAATCCTAACTGTCTCACATCTAATGTAGTTTTACACACAAATGCAGTAAAAAAAAACCAAGCAAAGGTGCTGTGCATTTTGTTTTGTGCTCATGTAGCTAACCATTTACTTCTTTGTGTGTGTTTCTTCTGCTAAACACAGTTCTACCTGGTACCCACTGCCACTTCCCTGTCCAAGCCACAATCAAACTTCAGTAAGGAATTGTGCGATTTCCTCCAGCTGTGACTAGAATTTGGTTGATCTGTTTCAAAGTATTATGTCCAAAACAGCATGCCTCTTTTCAATGCAAGCCTGACCATTTGATTCCTGGTATGGTGTGGGAATAGACAGTGCTTCCATATTCATCACACCAACTTTAAGAAAGCCTGTCTTCTTTGTAAGAAGTACCAGTCAGGTAGTCTTGATAAGCTCTCAATAAGCCAACAAAAAACTAACAGTCATTAGATGCAGCTCAGTGAGAGGTGGCAATGCAATAGGGTATAACTTAACACACAATCTATTCCAACATTTAGAGTCAAGGCTGCCCAATCACATTCTCCACGTACGTGCAATGCAGTTTCCATTCCATCTCAAAAGGAACGTGTGTCTTTATTGCTTCCAATTGCACAAACCTACAACCTTCAGTGTCAGTTCTGATACCCATGTTTGGAGGAGTTACTGAACTGAAGTTTGACACAACCGGTGAGAGGCCAAGGAATCAAAATTCGGATGAGAATTAGTGGTGCCAGTGTCTGAAACAGGCCCATAGTTTTTATCCTTGTAACCACTGCAGCTCTTCAGGGAATCACTCTGTGAATTTGGGTACTCTCCCCAAAGATCAAGGTCTGCTCTGATACTGGTGGACTCAACTGAGCTTTCTTGAAGAGTTAGGTCCACTGGCTGCTCATCTGCCATGGTCATCCCCATATTATTATGGATAACATTTGGCTCAGATAAAGCATCTGCACATTGATTCACATGCTCTGCTAAAACCAAAGGCTGCTGATCATCACCTTCCTCAGAAATAACAAAAACAGGTTTGGGTTTATCCATTTCCAATGAGAGCTCCTTGGATTTTGAGCCATTGACTATGTTGCTTGTGAACTGGATGGGCCCTTCAAGGAGGTCTTCGGTTCCCTGGCCTGGACTGTTGACTGGAGATTTTGTGCCAATGTGCTTTGCGTGATCAGACAGCCTTGGTTGGTTACAGTCGGGAGAACTTGTTAAAAACCCAAAGTAAGGGTTTCTGAAACGGGATCTTTTCAAGTTGCAGCTGTTGCTTAGCTTGCGTTGTTTCTGTGCCGAATACGTCAGTGGGTAAGATGCAGCGCTGGCAGATGAGTCCAAGTAAGCCGGTTCAGAGATGCCGTCTATTTCTGCAGCTGAAGTTACTTTCCGAGTAGCTGCAGTCTGGTCTTTTGTGGATGCAGAAAAGCCCTGGCAGGAGCAATCATAATGTCAACTCTGATAATCAGATCTGAGGGAACTACAAGTGAATATTTCTTAAGAAGTCGTAAAAAAAGGGAGCAAGAGGTCATTTTGCTCTTATTTCTTCACTGTCATTTCCTTCTCTGCCTTGTGCATGATTGCCTTTCCCACGACTTAAAGGTCAAAGCAAAAAAGGGGGGAGACACACATGCACATGTGGGGCAGGAGTGTTCTGAAGGTAAGAAAACTCCTGTTAATATTTCACAAGGTCTCCACCATTCTTTTCTTTTTTGCCTATTACAGAATCAAAGTCAGGAATGGGGAACCTCTGGCCCACAAGTTGTTGCTGGACTATAACTCCCATCAATCCTGAGCATTGACTATGCAGGGCTTGCTATAAGTGTCACTCAGCTGGTTAGTACTGGTTAGCTGGGCAGGGATTGGTTGCCCTACAGAGTTCTCAAGTGAGGCTTTGCTGTTGGTGCCTATCAGCTGTTGGGTGTTGACAGCAAGCCACGTTTGCCAAGGAACAATTGGGAGCGAACTTTTAAGGCTCCTGTAAAGGCTTCCTTTAGGGACGCGGGTGGCGCTGTGGGTTAAACCACAGAGCCTAGGACTTGCTGATCAGAAGGTCAGTGGTTCGAATCCCCGCGACGGGGTGAGCTCCCGTTGCTTGGTCCCTGCTCCTGCCAACCTAGCAGTTCGAAAGCACGTCAAAGTAGATAAATAGGTACTGATCCGGCGGGAAGGTAAACGGTGTTTCCGTGCGCTGCTCTGGTTCACCAGAAGCGGCTTAGTCATGCTGGCTACACGACCCGGAAGCTGTATGCCGGCTCCCTCGGCCAATAAAGCGAGATGAGCGCCGCAACCCCAGAGTCGGCCACGACTGGACCTAATGGTCAGGGGTCCCTTTACCTTTAAAGGCTTCCTTTGCAGCTGTGCCTTTACCTGCCCCACACCTGATGCCATAGATGGCATTACATGTGCGACAGATGGGCATGGCTGTGTGAAAATGACCCCATGGGCCACCCACACTGGGCCTTACTTGACTGGCAGGTGCTAGATTCTTATTAGCATGCAAGCATGACAGTACTAGTAGGGGAAACAGGCTAGACCTGAAGCCACTGGATCAAACTTTGACAGCATAATCTGCAGGACACATTCAACTTGCATCCCCAGGGCTTTCTCCAAATACTTACACTGCTGTTAACCAATTTGGTGAAAGGGCTGTTCGTAGCCCAGCTGCACCACTTTTTCTGTAGCTGAGGCAATGGAGCTAGCAAGTCATGAAAAGTACGAGCACGCCATGTTCGCTGAGTTGGGCAATGGCTCTCTGTCTGTGCCACCCCTATGTTTGTAGCACTGATGCCAGATTCCGCTGGACCTGCTGTCAGCCAGTCAGAAACTGAGCCTGGACTTGTGATGCTTCTCTTCAGTTTTCTGTCCTGATTGAAAAAAGACAGATAAATCAAAACGAAAATACTGTATGTGATACCTTTATCCAGTTGGCCCGTGAATTTTCTTCTAAAATCCACACTTGAAGCTCTGACCCAATTAAAATCCCATAGCTCAGTCGGGTAGAGCATGAGGCTCTTAAACTCAGGGTTTTGGGTTCAAGCCCCACGTTGGGCAAAAGATTCCTGCATTACAGGGGGTTGGACTTTATGACCTTCATAGTCCCTTCCAACTCTACAATTCTATGGTTCTGTGACTTTTACTTGATTAATCAATAGATTAAATTCACAGTATTTTGCATATGAATGAAAGCAATTGTTCTGACTCAAAAACATATACTTCTTTTCTGGATCAGCTTTGCCCAGTGTGGTGCCTTCCAGATGTTGGCAGACGGTCCCCATAATTCCTGAACATTGACCATACTGGCTGGGCCCTAGCTGTACCACTGACTCCTCAGACTGGCAACTCCACTCCCAAGTTCACAGGCACCAGTCTCTCTAGTTACCTGCTCCTGTAAATAGCATAGAACCAGGGTCCTTCTACATGCCAAGCACATGTACCTTCAGTCCTAAAACAGTGGTTGCAGATTAAAGATTGCAGTATACACACACACAAGCCCCATCTACACTCTGCATATGAATAAGTATTATACCATTTCAAGGAGTCATGGCTTTCTCTGAAGTATCCTGGGAACTGTACATTGCTAAGGGTGCTGAGAGTTGTTAGGAGACCCCTATTCCACTCAGGGACCTACATCTCAAAGCTGGTTCCAGTACTGATTCTTGCAGTAACAATGGTCTTAATCACAAATACTTGTGAATTGCTTAAAATAATAAAAAAGGAAAGAAAGCTGAAAATACATCAAATGGCTTGGGCATATCTCTGGAATAGCATTAACACCTTATAATGCCATGAGAATTAATCTGGAATCGCCAACTTGGCTCCCCCTATGCCCCAGAAGTGAAACACCACTGGAATAATCTCTAGAAGACAGAATCAGTTTTTACATGGATTTCAAAACTCATTTCCTGGACAGACAGACTCTTGACTCTCAACAGTGGTGGATTAGCTTTCTTGCTGGAAGCATAAACTCCCAACTGCTCCTGTTTAGGGTCTCAAGCTTTATAGAGGACATTCCTCTGTGTGTAGAGATGTCAGAGGACAGGCTTCTGTGCGAAAGTCCTCTGTTTGAAGGGCTGTCTAGTCTAAGTCCAGTTTGAAGATCAATAACCATAACAAATGAGAGCAAGAGGGGATTTGAAGTTCCCACCAACAATTAGCTCCTGGATGTGAGGCTGAGCAGCCACATGTACTAGTAAAGGTTATCCAAATATTTTGTCCCCATTTTTTTGGCAATCCATTAAGCGGCCAAGAATGGGTTGTATCCAATGCTAGCCCTACTCAGAATAGACACATTGAAATTGATCGACATTGCTAACTTGGGTTCAATAATCTCAACGGGTCTGCTCTAAATAGCATTTAGTTAGATCCCACCTTTAGTTACTAGAGACAGCTCTTATTTCCTGTTCCTTAGTAATGGTAAATCATGGACAGCTGTAAAAATAGATGACTGACTTCTATAAAGAAAGACATCCGACCACCCTATGCTCCATTGGTGAGCCCCTTCCTCTGTTAGTGGATACTGCTGGGGGAGGGGGGTTTACCTGGTGTAGACAACAGCACCAGAGAGCAGCAGTGCCCAAGCAATACCATGGGGCTGCCCTAACCACCATTTTTCAGTGGAGGCATTGTGGGAAATTAAAATGGCGGCTTGCTCCAGCTGCCACTGAATGTTACGCAGAATGGTGGTATGAAAACACAACCCAAAAAAATGTAACAGAAGACAGCTGGGTGCTGACGCTGGCTATGAGCACAGTGGAATTACAAGCATGTCCCTATTTTCATCCATGAAGCATTGGGCTCCTGCCATGATCAGAGCTCAGACTCACACTCCCTAGGAATCCTGGAGCCACTGTTGACCAACAGTTGCTTCTCAGTAAAAGGATTTAGATAATCTTTTTTTTTCCTTTCCCAAATCCGCTTACGGGTTCACATTGTCTAGACAGGCATTTCAAGCGAGAGTGATCCTGGGATCTTTTTTTACTGTCAAGGTTCAAAATTTCACACGCCCATAAACATTGGCATAACATCCAGAAAAGAACGACAGCAACTAAGTGGAAAACAAGTACTTGTTTGCTAAGTTCTGACTTGATTTAGGATAGGGAGCATGTTCCTATCCTAGGCAGTAGACTATAGTCACAATTCTACCACCAGGGAATTTGGAGAATTTATTTCAGCATTTTCCTGTATGTTGAAAAGCTCACAGAATTTCATTTAAATCTGTGTCTTTTCTCTTGGTCAATTTATCTGTGCAGACATTGCCCGCCAGATGTTTTGTACTACAACCCACATCAATCCTAGCCAGCAAGGCCAATGATCAGGAATAATGGGAATTGTAGTCTACAACATCTGGAGGGCACCAAGATGGCTACACCTGTAGTGTGTGTGTGTGTGTGTGTGTGTGTGTGTAGCTAGCACAGGTTTAAAATATGTGCTGCCTTTTGTTAGAACAAAATAATTTAATGGTGGCTAACCCTGTGGCCCCAAAAATGTTGCTGGAGTCCCATATCCCATCAGTATGGCAAATAAGTAGGTATGATGGGAGTTGTGGTCTAACAAAATTTGAAGGTCGCAAGTGGTAGCTAAACATTGTTAATGTTACCATAAAGCACCAATGCTGCAGCAAGCAAAGTGGCAGCATTCGGATGGTTACGATTCATCGAGCATCTGCATGAGAGGCTGGTGGAGTGTCCTCTTCTGCTCCGAGGGAGAAGATAAGCGTCTGAGAACAGCCAGAGGCTGCACAGAACGCTGGATCCAGATTTTCGTTTTTTTTTTTTTTTTTTTTTTTAAATTTTTTATTAGAAAATTTTATTAGAAAAAAGAATCATAACATACATCCAATATCAAACTACACAAATGTTTACAATTAAAAGGTAATAAAGAAAAAGATGGGAATGTGAAGAAAAAGAAAAAGAAAATAAAAGTTACAATAATAAAAAGAGAAGAAAAGAGAGAAAGAAAAAAATGGTAAAAGATTTACTTCCGTTCAGCTTGGTCTAGGATTACATAAACATCATACAGTCTTTGCAGTAGATCTTACATTAAAGTTATACATCGAAGGTGTTAATTATCCTCTGCTGTTATGTTACTGATACCAGTATTGTTTTCAACATAAATTAAAAATTTCTTCCATTCAACTTTATGTTTCATGGTGTTATGTTGCCTTATTTTCTGTGTTAATCTCGCTAATTCTATGTATTGATATAATTTCACTTGCCACTCTCCAATCGTGGGCATATCGGGGGATTTCCATTTTTGTGCAATTAAGATCCTCGCTGCCGCTGTCGCGTATTGGAAAAAGGTTTGGTCTGATTTTCCTATTTCCTCATCAATCATACCTAGAAGAAACATCTCGGGTGTTTTGGGGTAGTTATATTTTAATATCTTTTTCAATTCGTCGTAGATCTTTCCCCAGAATTCCTTCACAACCTCACAGGTCCACCAAATATGAAAAAAGGTCCCGATCTTATCTTTACACCTCCAGCAATTATTATCAACGGTTTTATACATCTTACCTAGCTTTGCTGGAGTCAGGTACCAGCGGTACATCATTTTCTCTAGGTTTTCTCGGAGGTTTGCACATGCCGTAAATCTCATACCTTTTCTCCAAAGAGTCTGCCATTTGTTGTAGTCAATATTGTATCCGAGGTCTCTATCCCATTTCGTCATCACGCCCTTCACCAAGTCTTCTCTAGTATCCCATTCTAATAGTTGTTTATATAATTTGGAGAGGTGTTTTTCATTACTCTCTAGAATTTCCACCTGGAATTTTGATTTTTTATCCCTCATCCCCTGTTTCCTGTGTTCACCCCACAATGCATTAATTTGGTGAAAGAGTAACCATTCTTTTATCTTATCTTTCAACTCCTCATAAGGTCTCACCTTCCAGCCTTCTTCCGTCTTAATCAAAAGATCCTCATAGGTCCATCTTTCATCCGTCATATTTAGTTTTTTTATCTTAATGATATCCACTGGGGAGAGCCACCAAGGGGTCCCTTCTTCAATCAGTTTTTTGTATCTATTCCACACCTCCAATAGTGAACCTCTTATTATGTGATTTGAAAACCCTCTATGAACCTCACCCTTCCCTTGCCACAGGTAGGCGTGCCACCCGAACCTAATATCAAAACCCTCCAAATCCAATAAATCAGTGTTTCTAAGGGTGGCCCACTCCTTTATCCAACTTAAACAGGCTGCCTCATGATATAACCTTATGTTCGGTACCGCAAAACCCCCTCTCTCTTTTGCATCTGTCAGGTATTTAAACCTTATCCTGGCTCTCTTCCCCTGCCAAATAAATTTAGTCAACACTTTTTGCCAATTTCTAAAACGGGTAGTGCCCTTGATTATCGGAATGTTTTGGAACAAAAACAATAACCTTGGGAGGATACACATTTTGATCGCCGCCATCCTCCCCGTCCAAGAGAGCTTCAGCCTCTGCCATATGTCCAGATCTTTATTAATTTCTTGCCAAATCTTATCATAATTGTCTTCGACCAAATTTATATTTTTTGGAGATAGCCAAATTCCCAAGTATTTTACCTTATTCACAATTTTAATGCCTGTCCTTTCTTCCAATTGGGTTTTGTCCTCATTGGCCAGATTCTTTGTTAAAATTTTTGTTTTTTTCCTATTTAATTTAAATCCTGACAGTCTGCCGAATTCCTCTAATAAATCTATCATTTTACAAGCACTGTCCAATGGTTCTTCCAGGGATAGGACTAGGTCATCAGCGTAAGCCTTTAACTTAAATTCTTTCCTTCCAATTCTTATCCCCTTCACACTCCCTGACTCTCTTATTCTATTTGCAATAACTTCCAAAACCATTATGAACAGCAATGGGGATAAAGGACAGCCCTGCCTTGTGCCTTTCCAGATCTTAAATGGTTTGGTCAGATTGTTGTTTATGATCAGCATAGCCTGTTGTTCCGAGTATATTGCTTTAATGCCTTTCATATAGGGGCCCTCTATACCTGCCTTTTCCAAACATGATAATAGGAAATCCCAAGAAACGTTATCGAACGCCTTTTCGGCATCTATGAAGATTAGGGCTGCTGGGGTGTCAATCCTTGTGTCTAGATATTCAATAATATTTAATATATGACGGACATTATCTTTCTGGTATCTATTAGGGAGGAATCCCGCTTGATCCTTATGTATGTGTTTCATTAGAAGCTTCTTTAGTCTGCTTGCCATTATATCGGCAAAGATCTTATAATCGTTATTAAGCAGAGAGATTGGCCTGTAGTTCTTTATATCAGTTTTCTCAGTTTCAGATTTTGGAACCAGAGTTATGTATGCTTCCTTCCAGGAACCGGGTATCTTCCCTCCCTGGAGGATGTTATTAATAACGTCTCTAAGCACCGGGGCGAGGAGTTCTCCTAGTGTTTTATAATATTTTGAGGGCAGACCATCCGGCCCTGGGGCCTTACCATTTTTCATCCTACTAATAGCCTCCTTAACTTCATTTACAGTAATTTCCTTATTTAATTGTGTTCTGTCCTCTTCCAAAATATATTTTCTTCTGTCCTGCTCCAGGTACCTTTCAATTTCTAATCTATCTTCTGTTCCTCTCTGATATAACTTTTCAAAAAACTTAACAAACCCTTTTTCTATTTCCTCTGGCTCTTCTAAGATGTTATTTTCCATTATTATTTTGCTTATTACATTTTGTTTTTTCCTCTTTCTCAACTGCCACGCAAGTAGCTTCCCCATTTTGTTTGCCGATTCAAAATACTTCTGCTTCATATATTTAATTTTCCAATCAGATTCTTGATTTAATATAGCTGAATACTGGGCCTGCAGCACCTTTATGGCACGAATGGCCTCCCCCTCTGCTGGGTTTGTAATCAATTTCCTCTCATAATTCCTCAATTGAGTAAGGAGTTCTTCCTTCTTTTGCTCTCGCTGTTTCCTCCTATAGTTATTTTGTTGGATTAAAATGCCCCTCATGACCGTCTTACTGGCATCCCATACCGTATCTATGGTGGGTTCCCCCTTCAAATTCAGATCAAAATACTCTTTCAAGGCGCCTTTAACCTTTTCTTTCACATCGTCAATCTCCAGTAAGTTTTCATCTAACCTCCACCTGAATTGTCCCTTAGACCCACTTTGAAATTCCATTACCAACGCGCAATGGTCGGAAAGTGTCCTGGGTAAGATTTCACAACTTTTCACCCTTGAAATAAGGTCTCTCGTCAGCCAAATTTGGTCTATTCTTCCCCAGCTTTGGTGTGGTTCTGAATAATGAGTAAATTGTTTGGCAGTAGGGTTTTTATACCTCCAAACATCAATTAAATCCAGGTTCCCCTCCATATCCTTAAAAGATTTCGGCAATTTCCCTCTCTTTAACTTCCCTTTCTTTTCACTCCTATCCAACTCCGGCGCTGGGACCCCATTCAGGTCCCCGAGCAGGATTAATTTATGTATTTCTAGTTCTAATAGGATACCTTCAAGTTTCTTGAAAAACTCTGCTTTATTATTATTCGGGGCGTAGACCGTCACCACATTGATTTTTTCCCCCCTGACGTTTAGCTGGACCCCTAAAATTCTTCCTTCTTCATCTTTGCAAATTTGTATGGGATCCCACTTCTCTTTAACGTATATCACTACTCCTTTTTTTTTTATGTGTCTCCGAATTTATGAACTCTATTCCTAATTTTTTATTCATCAAAATATATTTATGTTTTTCCGCGACATGAGTTTCCTGGAAGCAAATTACATCATAATTTTTGTTTTTCAATACTCTCTCAATTTTATTCCTTTTGACTTTCTCGTTCAACCCATTAACATTCCAAGATAAAAAGTTTAATTTGTGTGTTATTGTTTTCCCTTGTCTGTAACGGTTTCGCTGACCTAAGTCCCGAGCTAGGCTCTACTGTCTCTATTACCTGAGAGCTCCCCCTCCTCTGCCGTCTCCGCTCCCACCACGGCCTCGTCATCTTCTTCCTCTGATCCCTCCGCCCTTTCCTCCTCCTCTTGCCCTTCCTCCCTCCCTCCCCCCCCCACCTCGTCCTCCCGGTCCTCCCTGCTCCTAGGCCTGTTCTCTGATCTTCCCAGATCTTTCTCATATCTCCTCAGAAACTTTTCCACCTCCTGTGTGTCCATCAGTCTAAATTTCTTTTCCTTGTAATAGAAAGTAATCCCTTCCGGGAACTCCCATCTGAATTGTATCCCATTTCTCTTCAGAGCAGCTACCACAATAGACTAAGAATTGATGGAAAACCCATCATTATTTA
>JAXCMG010000019.1:5902112-5934788 GCA_034642415.1 Podarcis siculus
CCACTCTGTACTGAGCACCGGATGTTAGCTCAGTGTGTCATGTGACCAGTACTGGATGTACTTGGGAGGAGTTTCTTCTTGTTGTTGTTGAGTGCAGACACCATTCTCTGTACTGAGATGAGAGACAGAAAATAAATGATGTAAATAGTTTTCTGTCTGCTTCTTTCCCCTCCCTGGGGGACACCAAAGGGGAGAGAGGAAGAACGGTGTGTTTTTCTCACAGTCTGGGAAGAATCGCCGAGACCTCGCCTGCTTATCAGCAGAGGGAGACGCGGGGAGGTCGCAAGGAATATCTGCCGGTGCTTACGCTTTGGCACATTCCTCTGACCCTGGCAGAATTCCAACAGTTAAGTGGGTCCCATCTTGTATTTTGAGGTTATAGGTGTGTCCTGGCTTTTGAAACATCTGCGAACTACTGGTTGAACATGCACATGTGAATCAAACCTTGAGACAACTGGAAGGGGGGGAAATGCTTAAAAACACAGCCCAAGATCTCATTCACTGAAAATGTCTCACTGAAAACACACCAAGGGTTTCTCTACCTGTATTCTGTAGGAGGTGAAACTTAAGCCACCAGCTCCAGGGCTGGCTGAAATAATAAACACCTCGTCGCTTCCAGACTCAGTAGTCACCGCTGACACTGAAGAAGGTATATCCTGGTCTGTTTGCCGAGGAGAGCACTCCATGCTGCCATCGTAGGAAGTGACTAAAGAAAACACAATTATGTGTTATTATTATTTATAGTTTAATACCATCAGGGTGTTGCTGGTTTTGCAGCAGTACTGTTCTGTACAGAGTACCGTGGCAAACCTTATACATTTGCCTGCTTACCTGCTCCATTTCCGTCAACAGAGTGGTTGTTGTTTTCATTCTCTTGACTTGGCATCACCAGCTGAAGCTCATTGATATCAACAGCGGCATTCTGGATCCCATTCTACAACTCAAAACATTCCCAAGTCAACATCTTCAGGGAGACAGCAACAAGAATCAAAGAGAGGGGAAAAACAAGAACCTGCACAAACCAGCAAGACCACAAACTATTAGCACTAACCTCTTGGTCACTGCGTGCATCCAAAGAGCTCCTTTTGGGACACAATTTCTTCCTGAATGGGTTGGGGGGGGGGAGCAGGGGAGGGAGGGGGAAAGAGGCAAGAGGAAACGTCACATTTATGCACATTTCAGCAGCCCTTGCAGCTGGAAGTTCAGCATCATCTACTAGAGGAGATGGGAACCTTTGACCTTAGAACTCTCCCCAGGCTACAACCCACCACAGGCTCTGCTTTTCGCTGGACTGGAATACAACCTTGAACTTAATGTTTCTTATTTATATGGGTGGAGCATAGAGAGAGGTGTATGTTTGTAGAAGCTAGCCTACTGTACATGGATTGCTCCACCAACTTTTGCATCTGGTCCCGCCCTCCACTGGCATGTGGCTCTCAGAAGACTGCTCGGACAGGAATGTGGCCCTCGGGCTTGAAAAAGGTCCTGCACCTCTTTCTAGGAAGACAGACAGCCAAAAATTCAGGCTACCCACAGTGGTGTTCCATTTTTGGAGCAGGCAAAATTGCACATTACATTCCCAGAAGTAAAATACAATGCCCAAATACAGCAACAAATTAATATGTCATGAATAAATATCTGAAAGACCTGCCTCCTTCCCTAGAAACACTCTTGGGTGCTAAGATCAGCAGAGGGTGCTTTCTTGGTAGTTCAACCTCAGAGGCGCAGAGGGTGGCAGCCCAGGAGAGGGCCTTCTTGGTGGCAGCCCCTAAGCTGTGGAACTCCCTCCCCACAGGGAGGGAGCTTCATCTGGCAGCTTCATTGTACAGCTTCCGGAGAATGCTGAAGATGCATCTCTTTACCCTGGCTTTCAACACGTGTCTATTTTTCAGAATACACCTTATTTTTGTAATGGTAACTTGTTTTAAATAGTTTTTAATATTGTGTTTTAATGTTGTAACTCACCCTGGGATCTTAGGGTGAAGGGTGGGTGATTAATAATAATAACAACACACAGGCAAACAGATATGCTTTAACCTTGCATAAAAAATGTCAGCACTTGGTGTACTTCTGGGGGTAAGGATTTCAGTAATGGTGGTGCTATAACAGAAGTTCCTGCTGTGTTTCCCTTGGTGATGGGATTATGAGAAGGGCCTTTCACACTGATCTAAAGACCTGGGCCAGCTGACACAGTGAGATTTGTTCATTTTGATACCTCTGCCCCAAGCCATTTACGTTAATTTTACTTGTTTTTATTTAACAGAACTTATGTACCACTTAAATATCAAAACCTCCAAGCAAGTTTAGATACAACATACATTTAAATTACTGATAAAAAACCAGCATTAAAAACAAGTTAGGCTAAAATTTTCAGATTAAAATTAAAATTAATAAAAAATATATCTATATAGATACACACACACACACACACTCTGAAATAAAATTACATTTTAAAATGAATGTTGTATTTATACGTCTGGATATGCTTGCTTAAATAATAATAATTTTTAGCAAGTGCTGAGGGTAGTACAGTGAAGGAACCTGCTTAATATCAAGGGGCAGGGAGTTTCAAAGTTTAGGTGCTGTCACACTGAAGGGTCAATTCCTAGCAAGTATGGAACAGTGTTAGGTGACATTGGTAAAAGTGCCAGCTTTGATATAGGTCAACTCCAGCACATAAAATTCAGCCTGGAAATGAACAGGCAGCTAATGAAGATCTTTCCAAGTCAGTGTTAGGGGATTCCTAGTACCTGCTTAAGGGACGCGGGTGGCACTGTGGGTTAAACCACAGAGCCTAGGACTTGCCAATCAGAAGGTCGGCGGTTCAAATCCCCGCAATGGGGTGAGCTCCCGTTGCTCGGTCCCTGCTCCTGCCAACCTAGCAGTTTAAAAGCACGTCAAAGTGCAAGTAGATAAATAGGTACCGCTCCGGTGGGAAGGTAAACAGCATTTCCGTGCGCTGCTCTGGTTTGCCAGAAGCAGCTTAGTCATGACCCGGAAGCTGTACACCAGCTCCCTCGGCCAATAAAGCGAGATGAGCGCTGCAACCCCAGAGTCGTCAGCAACTGGACCTAATGGTCAGGGGTCCCTTTACCTTCTTTAGTACCTGCTTCAGTCAACATTCTCACAGCTGAATTCTGCACTGTTTGTAGCATCTGGACATATTATCGCTGAGAAGTAGTGGTAGTAGAAGTGCTTTTTTTTCAGGGTGGGCGCAGGGGTACGCATACTCCTAAACATTTGGTGAATCTAAGTTTGGCATTGAGGGGCAGTATTTCAATATGAGTAGGAAAATGAGAGTACCCCTAAACATTTTTTTGGGGGGGGGATGCACTGAGTAGTAGTAGTTGTCTTACTCATGGAAATAACTATGCACACACACACAAAAACACACACTCATTTATTTATTCAATTGATATCCCATCCTTCCTCCCAAAGGAGCCCAAAGCAGCAAACACATGAACAGTGCAATAGCAAAAGCATGCTTAAAACATGATCTCAGCCAGGGCTGCCAGGTTCAGCCATTAAAACAGGAATGTTAAAATTCCTTCTGTTTTTATTTTTCTTGATGTTTTTGTTGTTGTTTTTTATTTCTTCTGTTGTATTATTAAAACTTTAATAAATATTATTTTAAAATTCCTTCTGAAAGTCAGTAATGACGGGCAGGTAAGCTCCTCACCAGGGAGGACATTCCACAAATGGGGAGCCACCACCGAGAAGGCCCTGTCACAGGTTAATGGCAACCATGAATTCCACCCCACAGTGGTGGCAGCACCAACAAGGCCTCACCTGCTGAGGGTCCAAGATGGTTGACAATGGTGAAAGGGACCCTTTTTGGTACCTGAGTCTCAAATACACACACACACACACACACATTCTGGGTACAGGGATACACAAGTTGTCGGCCATCAAAGATAGAGACAGTCATTGGCTCTTAACTGGTCAAGTGAGCTCCACAACCCCACAGAGTGAGGCCGGCTTGGGCTCTAAGAAATACAGCCTTACTGCGCTCCTCTTTTTTGGGTTAAGTTTAAAAACAGAGGAGGGGTGGCAGCCTTTGGGGTTGCCTGCAAGGAGCCGAGAGGGAATAACAAGCTCATTCTCTTCTGGTAAGGCGGCGGGTAGCACAGAGGTTGCCGTCAGAAACGGCTCCTTGGCAGGTCAGAGCTGCAACAGAGCTTGGTTTCTGTTGCAAGGCCTCTTCACAGCCACAGAGTGGGGCGGGAGGGGGACCCCCAAACCCTCAGGACTCTGCAGGGCACGATTCAAATTAAATAAGGTGGACGAGCCTCTTGTTCTTGGGGGCTTGGGAAAGAAGAGGGGTGAAAAACAGCCTCGCTGCTAACCCAGGCCTGGCCTCATGGCCAAAAGTAATTAGAATTATTGGCCAACCAACAACTGAGGCTTTCATTCCTTTCCCCAACCAGTAAACAAAGACAACAGTGTGGCAAAATCTTGGAGTTTCCCAGAGAGCTGAAGGGAATGAGTGTCTACAGCAGACACACACAGATACACACACACACACACACACAATTAGAATAGTGCCAGGGTGCTAGATTTGGCCTGCGCCTTTCGGGCTGCCTGCAGAGGTGGGGAGCTGCTACTTTTAGCCAGCAACCGGCAGATTAAAAGCAGTAATAATAGGGATGGTAACGATAAAAAAGAATAGGAGAGATGAGGCGGGGGGTAGCCAAGTTCTGGTTCTCCCAAGGACAGGCCACGGTGAGGAGAAGGAGAAAGCAGGGCACGTTCAGAAAACAGGTTATTCGCTTCTTTTGTGCAGGCTTTTACTCCAGAAACGGTTGTCAGCTAATTTGGGGTGTTGAGCTAGAGAAGAGGCGAAGTTGAACGCTGTGGGCCTAGAGTCAGTTTTCAGTAACAGAGACTAATAATTAGTGTTTATGTTACAGCACTTTCCCCTCAGACACCCTACAGCAGTGGTTTGGGGCTTGCCAAGTGTTTACTTTGGGGGTTTGTTTCCCAGGTCCAGCCCAAGACATTTGGCTACCTGAGGCAAAAAAAACCCAAAATGGCAACTTCCCAATTCCATATACAGTGGTACCTCGGGTTAAGTACTTAATTTGTCCCGGAGGTCCATTCTTAACCTGAAACTGTTCTTAACCTGAAGCACCACTTTAGCTAATGGGGCCTCCTGCTGCCACCGTGTCGCTGGAGCACGATTTCTGTTCTCATCCTGAAGCAAAGTTCTTAACCTGAAGTACTATTTCTGGGTTAGCGGAGTCTGTAACCTGAAGCGTATGTAACCCAAGGTACCACCATACACTGGACCCTCAGGTTATGTTACCTTTGGGTAATGTAATCTTCAGGCTGCGAACGCAGCAACCCTGAAGTGTATACTTCTGGGGTTCGCCGTGTACGCATGCGCAGAAGCGCTCTATCGCACTGTGTGCGTGCGCAGAAGCGGCGCCTCTTCTTACAAAATTTTCGGGGTGCACATGGACCCCCGGAACGAATTAAACTCATATCCAGAGGGTCCACTGTACAGTCGTACCTTGGTTCTTGAGCAGAATGTGTTCGACACCCAGAACTGTTCAAAAACCAAGGCACGGCTTCTGATTGGCTACAAGAGTGTCCTGCAGCCAATCGGAAGCCACGGAAACCACGATGGTTGTTTGGCTTCCGAAAATCATTTGAAAACCAGAACACTCACTTCCAGGTTTTGATCGTTCGGGAGCCGATTTGTTCAGGAGCCAAGGCATTTGAGATCCAAGGCCCAAACTGTAGCCATCTCTTTTTTTTCAACACCAGCCATGGGACAGGGTCCTCCAGCACACCTCAGAGCAGCATGCTAGTTTAGGGGTTGCCGAGCAAGCCACAGGACTCACATGGTTCTGTCTGCTTCTCCATCCCTTGGCATTTGCCTCCTGAAGTGGCTAATTCACTTTACCAGCCTTGTACTTTTATTAGAAGAGATTCACCAACTGGTGCAAAGGACGTAAGGTTGGATCCAGATTAAGATACCCAGCGTGGCATCGTGGTTGCAGTGTTGGACCTAGGACCTGGGAGACCAGGGTTCGAATCCCCACTTGACCATGGAGCTCGCTGGAAGACCTTGGGCCAGTCACTCGCTCTCAGCCTAACCTATCTCAGAGGGTTTTTGTGAGGATAAAATGGCGAGGGAGAGTAGTATGTATGCCACCTTGAGCTCCTTAGATAAAAGGTAGAATAAAAATGTAGGAAGAATAAATAAATGCTCTATGACATCCATGACTGATATACGGCAAAAATCACTTGGTTGTAAATTATTCCGTCTTTGCAGGCTGTGCAACCAGACACAAAGATGACATTTGGAGCTGTCCCTCAATGAAGGAAAGACTAAATTAATCGTATGAATTTCAGTCAATTTATTAAATCAATAAAATCTGCACAAATTTGCCTACAAGGAAAGAAAAAGGTCTACAGGGGAAAAAGGAGTATACTTTTTTTGTTTTTAGACAATAGGCATAGTTCACTATGCATCATCTCTGAAGAGGTATTCTCTCTTTAACGTCTCTTCAAAGATAGTACGTGCAGGTGGTTTTTGTTTAATATAAGCACTTGTTTTTTTAATTAAGAAGAACTCTACTGCCCCATTAGTCTGGGGTACCTTTTAAAGCAATTAAAATGTTTTTAATTTATTAATTTAATGAAGCAATCAGACGTAGCTTAGTAATATTCTTATCGGCTGGCATCCCTCATTGGAAGGCATCCCTCAGCTGAGAGCGATAATTCTTAAATGAAAGTTAAGGGTAGGGATCAACGAATCACTCAGTTTCAGTTCTCTGTTTCTCATTTTTCCAATCTTAAATTCAGTTCTCCACATTTCTGCAGCAATTTGCATTTTTAAAACATCTTAAAAAAACATTTGTCAGCTTGTTAGTGCAAATGTAGCCTAATAACCACATTTTTTTATCCATGCTGAGTAATATACACATTTACAAGCAATTTCCCCAAATATAATGCACTTTGTATGTTATTACCACTAATATATATTTTTGCACACTTTCCCCTAATATACAGTGGAACCTCAGGTTACGTACCATCCTCCTTATGATTGCTTCAGGTAACCCAGAAGTAGATGCTCCTGGTAGTGAACTTTGCCTCAGGATGTGAGCGGAAGTCGCACGCCGGCGGCCTGGCGGCAGCGAGAGGCCCCATTAGTGAAAGCGTGCCTCAGGTTAAGAACGGTTTCAGGTTAAGAACGGACCTCTGGAACGAATTAAGTTTGTGACCGGAGGTACCACTGTATATGCAATTTTTGGTACACATTATTACCTAGCTGGAGAACTGCATCACAAAATTCAGAACAATGCAAATTTAGGATGGCTGTGCTTTTGTTCAGATATTATTTCAGAAAGTGCAAATGCAGCAGGTCGGTCTTGAAATGTGAACTGAATTGAACTTCTTCCCCATCCCAAGTTAAGGGTTCAAAAATGAGTCAACAAGGGCAGCACCTACCTGCAAGCTATACAGAGCGTGGACAAAAGAACAAGTGCAAAGAAGACTATCCCTGCTATTATCATCAGCATCATAATATTTTCTATCCCCTCGTTTGAGTCACTCACAGCAACCAGTTCTGTATCATTCTTGTACTCAAAGAGCATCGCAAAGCCTCGCCCGCGATCCGTGGTCGTGATCAGCTCCACAATGACTTCCACCATCTTCAGAGAAGACCCAAAAGTCATGTTCTTGTTCAGCGGTGAATTTGTTCCGCAGAAGCGAGAAGAGAAGGCAGTGAGGTCAGAGACGTACAAGACATCATGGGGACAAACATCAATTGAGGACGGTGGTGTGGAGGAAGCATCTGTGGGCAAGGCCACCGTTGAAATGGCCATGTCCTCTCCCAAAGTCACATTTCCTAAATGTTGTTTAGGGCCTTCTGAATCCTCGCTTCCTCCCCTGGCAGCAAGGTGAGCAAACAGTATTTTGTCCTTCGGGTTTTGATCCCCTTGTACTCCACCAAAAATTTCTCCTGGCAAAGTGGCACTAGTAGCTCCCATTAAGGGCAGCTCACTAGGCTGAGTAACCGCTAAATCTTTGGGTCCTTGCGTTTGCCGGAATTGCTTAGACTCCTGTTTCTGAGAGGTGGCCTCTGGAAATCTGTCATCATGAAGATTATAAAAATCCTGCGAGTGAGACTCTTCGAAAATTATACCCTTAGTAGGAAAGGTGGTAGGGAAGTCTGCATTTTCCTCAGTCGGGGACAGCTCCTCGTTTGTGTTTTTTGGAAGAGAAAGGAAACCACTCCAGACATGTGGATTTTCGCTGATGCTTTCAAACACATCGAAGTCAAAAATTTCCAGCATGAGGTATGTTCCAGCAGGGATAAAGAACTGCCAAATACAGTGCATGCCCGATGAGTAATTGTTTGGGAAACCAGGTGATAAAATAAGACCTCTTTCGAACAAGCTGAACTGTGCGCCGCAAGAATAGTATACCTGAAATTAAAAGGGAGATCACTTCTTAGCTGCTTTGAATAAAAAAAGTATCAACACTCTGTCGCTGGCATTTGTTCCCACCCCTTTGCAAACTTCATCTTGCTGCCTGCCTGTGCAATGAAGAATATTTGTAAGGAATATGCCCCTGATTGCTATCACAGGGAACTGCAAGTGTGAGGGTGCTGCTGCACTCAGGCCCTGCACATAGGCATCCCATAAACATGTGGTTGGCCACTGTGAGAACAGGGCACTGAACTAAGATGGGCTTTAACTGGCACCATTAGGCAGAGTAAGGCTTGTTAGTCTGTGAAGTGGCTGCTCCGGATAAATATATGCCCAGTGGTGGATTTGTCATTGAAATTCTACTCAATATTGATCCAGAGCAGATTCCAATGTACAGTCGTACCTTGGATCTCAAACGCCTTGGCTCCTGAACAAATCGGCACCCAAACGATCAAAACCCGGAAGTGAGTGTTCCAGTTTCCAAATGATTTTTGGAAGCCAAACATCCGACGGGGCTTCCACAGCTTCCAACTGGCTGCAGGAGCTTCCTGAAGCCAATCAGAAGCCATGCTCTGGTTTTCAAACGTTTCGGAAGTCGAACGGACTTCTGGAATGGATTCCGTTTTGACTTCCAAGGTACGACTGTATAGTTAGCAGAGTAAAAACTTAAACACGTTGCAGGATTCCCAAAAAATAGACCAGAGGCAATTGCATTTCATCCAGCAGAGCTTGACTGCTACTGAAGGCAAATGGTCACAAATCCAATACATTCAGGATTGGCACTGTCCATAAGAAATCCAGTTGCAGCAGACTTAAATTTACAATAACTTATAATAAGACTAAACCTTAACACTAAGCACATTATGTACAGAACACCACACCAGAAGAGCAATAGAAAGAGTGAAACTCAGGCTTCTTCTGGCCTTATTATTATAGTCTGCATGACCTTGACAGAAAGAGTTAACAGAACCAGTTTAAACCAGCTGTACTCAGCTTATCTGAGGGGAAAACCCAAACATCACAACCCTTCTGATTGTTTCTTTCACCCAGAGAAACTTCCAGAAGCTTCCAGAACCCTCTTGAATTAAGTAGAATAGGAAAGATCTCTACACATCAGATCAATACTCTCTGCACTAAGAAATGCAAACTGACAGGGTTATGGGATTTCCCCCTATGGATCAACACACCACCTTTTGCCTTGCATGGGATTCAACTGTATTGTGAATGGCCTGGATATGTTACTTGTTGCCTCGCTCACATTGGAGGCGGCTGCCATGTCCATAGTTTTCTTGATTAAAGGTATAATCAAGCTGGTATGCTTGCTGGGAATGTTTTCGTGTGGAGGAGCGTGCCTTAATTCTGAAGGAAGTAGGACGTGTTGACCTTCAGGTCCACGGTGATGCATGGATCTAGGGGAAATAAATCAATTCAGAAAACATCAATGCAATCTCTGCATTAACTGGAGGGATATAAATCCTGCCGCCTCCCTGCTGCCTTGAAAAGAGGAAAGTTATAAATTAATAAGGCAGCCGCTCTTACGCAGGCACCATTCATTCCCTGGCATTAATTGGGGAGGAAAGGGGATTTATTTTAAAAACAAAACTAAAAAGGATTAAGTCGTTTTTAGTCTGTTTAAACACAAAAAGGATCTTGGCAGGACAACAGACAAATCTTACAGAGTCTGTGTATAGGCACAGATGTCAAAATATTCTAGATTCCTTCTCACTAACAGGCCCTCTTTGGCTCACACTGAAATTAAAGGCTTTGAAATACACCATAAATTAGTTTTTAAAGTCTCTCTTCCTCCCACTCTACTTTTCTCCAGTGGAAAACTTGTAAAATGAGAGATGCAGGTTTAAATTTTAATTTTTTTCTCACATTCCTAGAATCTAAGACAGGGCGGGGAACCTGATCTGGTTAGTGGGCCAGATACTTATCTCTCCTACCCTGGGGTTGGGGTGGGGAGGACAGAATAGGCTGACCTGCCACCATAATAACATCAGGTGATGATCATAGGAACTTCAAAGCACCACATAGGGCTTGCATTGACCCTATGTGGTGCTTTGAAGCACCACAGACTAGCGGAATTGAAATCACCACTTATCAGCTGATAGGTGGTGACTTCAAGCCTGCTTCCAGCAGCGATCAGCTGTTTTATCAAGTTCCTTATGGGACAGTCATGCACTTGAACCACTTGCATCTCTAACCACCATGCACCTGATGTCTTGTGTGATGCCAGTTGCAGGGCAGGTGGGTATGATTTGAGGAAATGGGCCAAACTGGGATCTATGTCAGGCCAAATTTGGCCTGTGGGATGGAGGCCCCCCATCCATATCTGGAAGGCAGGCTGTTTGGCTTTATTTGAGAAGGAATACTTTTAACTGCTGTTATGAAAGGCTGCAAGGGGTGATGGAACAAAAGGAAGCAGGGAGGAAACCAGCCAAACCCAACAATCTGCTCTGTTCACAAAAAGTATATCTGAAAAGGTCACCTCAGCAGTCAATGATTTATTCATTATAGCCAGAAAGGCTGAGCAGACTCATGAATGTATTCCATCAACAAGACAAAGGAGGAGGAAATGCAAGGAAGATCAAAAGACTGCTTTAAAGAAAGAAATTTAAAGCCTGAATGGGGAGTGTCTGGAGGAGATACAGAAGGAGGGGTCAACTGATAATATTGAATTGTAAAGTGTTATTAAATATGAGAAAGGAATCTGTCCCACTGAATGTGAACAGTTTATTATGGCGGCTGTTGGCACATCTAGACTGTCACTATTTTCAGAGAGGATTCAATCACATATTGGCAAATTGAGGTTGCAAAATTATCACAACAAACGTACTTCCCCAAAAGAACATGCATGTCTTGTGACAGCAAAATGAAGTGGAAAGTGTGATATAACACAGAGACCATTGGTCCATCCTGCTCAGGACTGTCTGCACTGACTGGCACAGGTTTTCCAGTTTTTTTCTCCCAGCCTGACCTGACCAATGCCAGATATTTACCTCCTTCCGGGACCTTTTGCATGCAAGGCAGATGCTGTGCCAATGAGCTATGACCCTTTCCCATTTGCTCAGTGACACATGATCATCAAACTTCCCTGTAAACAAATCATCATGCGTCCTCATTCCATAAGCAACATCGTCTCATCTCCCTGCAAACATATCAGGAGGGAGGCTCAATAAAGTGATCAACTGAAAGCACACAGAATTGCGTATGTCAAGACACAGATGTGAACAATATAGGAACCGCAGTGGGATTTTGAGGGAGGAGCTTCAGGTTGAGGCCAGCTTTACATTTCTTGGCTTCCATTTTGAAAACATACGTGGAGAGGCTGAGGCTGCCTGATCGCGATGGCAGAAGCAGATCCAGGAAATCAGCTGGGTGTCCACAAGATGACTGACCTGTGCATGCTTATGGCTTGTTGACTGCAAATGGTGAATTGCATGCTGTGGAGGGCGGAGGAAGCAATAAGCCACGACAAGAGGAGGAGAACATAAGAAGAGTCATACAGGATCAGACCAACAGCCTGTTTCCAGGGGGGCCAGTCAGATGTTTTAATTAAGTCCTTAAGTCCGTTTTTTAGACAATCACTGCAAAAGGACAAGATAATGCTGGTTTGGGGCTAGCCCTACATTACTGGTGTGTGTTATGTAGTGTAGTTTCACCCTGGGCCAACAGGGGGATACTGTATATAGTTTTCACTCAGGTCTGTAGATAGTTTTCACTCAGGTCCGCGTCAGTTATTTTAGGCGGGAACTCTGAGCTGTTGTGGTTACAATGTGACAGCCGGATGCCTATAAAAGCAGGCCGGCTGAGCTGTTCGCGGTCAGTTCTATTCCAGCTTACAAAATAAAGAGCTACTTGAAGAAATCGCTGTGCCGGCTGCTATGTCAACCCACAACATAACACTGGCGACGAAGGTGGGATCAATGGACATCAGAGCACAGCCAGATGCGGCCAGCCTCTGAACTGAGCTGAATCACTGAGCTGAATCACAGAGCAAAATCACTGAGCGAAATCACTGGGCAGAACCAATTCAGAGCTGACTGTTCTGGCTAGAGCACTGTGTTCCATCCATCGCCCTTCACGCCGGCATCGGAATCATGGCTTCACTTGTGCCTCTACTGCCGTTTGCGCCAGCCTCTGAATCATGGGACTCCTACCTCGCTCGGTTCGACTGCTACCTCCAAGCCAACGAGCTGACAGCAGTATCAAAGGATCGGAAGCGGGGCCTATTCCTCAGCCTCTGTGGGCCTGAGGTGTTTGAGACGGCCCGAGCATTGGTTGCGCCTGAAGCAGTCCAGGCAACACCATGGGACACGATCCAAGAGAAGCTCCGCAACCACTACGCACCAAAGCCGTCCAAGATTGCTGCCCGCCATGCGTTCTACCACCGGAACCAGGCAGAGGGGGAGTCAATCAACAACTACACCACCGCCCTGCGACAGGCTGCAATGCACTGTGAGTTCCGAGACTTAGACGATGCCCTGATGGATCGAATCGTCTGCGGGGTCCGGGACATCCATCTGCAACGGCGTCTCCTAGCCAAGCCAGACCTCACGCTACAGAAAGCCATTGAGGAGGCTGTGGCCTCAGAAGCTGCTGAACGCTCCGCCCAGGAGATCCGCAAGTCCAGCAGCCCGCATCTTGCTAGGAAGCCAGTTCCGGTGCATCATGAAGAGGCCAGCAGTGATGAGGCATCCTCCAGTGAAGACGATGACGTGCACCAGACAAAGCGGGAGCGCAGGAAGTTCCAACAGAAGTCCAAGGGCCAACCGGAATGTGCCGGCTGCGGAGGCAACCATTCCCGTGCCAAGTGTCGATTCAGAGACGCCATCTGTAGGAAGTGTTCCAGAAGGGGCCACATCGCTAAGGTCTGCCGATCGGCTCCGTCTGACACCCCCCCTTCATCGACTCACAAGTCCAAGTCTTCACTCCAGTCTGCCAAGGAAAGTTGTTTCGCTCTCACCAACTGCCGCTGCCCGTCTGGAACCACGATTGGCCAAACCGACTCGCCTACGCGACGCAAGCTGAACGTCACGGTGCTCATTGAAGGAGCTCCATGTGACATGGAGATCGACACCGGGTCTGCCCTGTCCATCGTGTCATGGAGCACCATCAAAAGACTGGTACCCAGAGTGTCCAAAAGGCAACTCGACTCTCACCGCGTACACCTGAGAGACTACCAGGGAAACGACATTCCTGTGGTAGGCATTGGCCGGTTCCGGATCGCCTTCAAGGATTTTTCGGGCCTGCTCCGGTTGGTGGTGGTCGAAGGTCAGCGGCCAAGCCTCCTAGGGCTAGACTGGTTTGATGCCCTCGGCCTGGAAGTCACCGGCATCAACTGCATCTCTAACGCAGAGACTGAGGGTCTGGTCAAAGACTTTGCCGAGGTTTTTGACGGCACCTTGGGGCAATATACAGGTACGCCCATCTCCTTTAGCCTTGATCCACAAGTCGCCCCCATCAAGCTAAAGCCACGCCGGGTTCCCTTTGCTCTCAAGGCTAAGGTGGACGAACAACTGGACAAACTGATCACCCAAGGAGTTTTGGAGCCGGTTGACCACGCAAAGTGGGAAACCCCCATCGTCACGCCTGTCAAGCCAGATGGGTCGGTGAGAATCTGCGCTGACTACAAGTGCACGATCAACAAGGCACTTCAGCAGCACGCTTATCCGGTTCCTGTTGTCCAACACCTGCTGCATTCCCTGGGTGAGGGTAAGGTCTTCGCTAAGCTGGACCTTGCCCAAGCCTATCAACAACTGCCAGTCGATGATGCCACTGCTGAAGCCCAGACGATCGTCACCCACCGGGGGGCATTCCGTTGCCGCCGGTTGCAGTTCGGGGTGAGTGTGGCTCCTGGCATCTTCCAAAGCCTTATGGAGCGTCTCCTGCAAGGGCTTCCGGGCGTGGTACCATATTTTGATGACGTCTTGGTGTCTGCAGACTCACACCAGCAGCTGTTCGAGCGCCTCCGTGCCGTGCTGACCAGGTTCCAGGAGGCCGGGCTCAAGGTAAAGAGGGAGAAGTGCCAGATCGCCGTTCCACAGGTAGAGTTCCTGGGCTATCTTATCAATGCCTCCGGCCTTCATCCAACCACATCCAAGATCCGCGCTATCCAGCAGGCCCCCACCCCAAAGAACAAAACGGAGTTGCAGGCATTCCTGGGGCTGCTGAACTTTTATAACATGTTCCTGCCCCACAAAGCCACAGTGGCTGAGCCTCTTCTCCGACTCCTTAGCACTAAGACGCCTTGGGCCTGGGGTCATCGGGAGACGGCGGCCTTCAACGCGGTCAAGGCTCTCCTTTCTTCAGACAGTGTGCTGGTACAGTACAGTGAATCCAGGCCGCTGGTCCTTGCCTGCGACGCCTCACCTTTTGGCATCGGTGCTGTCCTTAGTCACCGTTTTCCAGATGGAAGAGAAGCACCGCTCGCCTACTTTTCCAGGACACTATCTCCGACGGAACGGAATTACAGCCAGCTCGACAAGGAGGCATTGGCACTTGTGGCTGGAGTGAAGAGGTTCCATGAATACCTCTATGGCAGGACTTTTGACCTCATCACTGACCACAAGCCACTCCTGGGCCTCCTCGCCGGTGATCGTCCAACTCCACCGGTCCTCTCACCACGCATGCTGCGATGGACTGTTTTCCTGGCTGCCTACCACTACCGGCTCATCCATCGCCCGGGGAAATCGATGGGCCATGCCGACGCCCTCAGCCGTTGCCCTCTTCCAGCATTTGTGGAAGACCCGGCTCCAGCTTCATCGCTCCTTCTGATTGAGGATCTTCCGGCAGCGCCTGTATTGGCTGCCACTGTGGCCTCCGCGTCTGCCAAGGATCGCACCATCAGCCGGGTGCTCAACTGGGTGTGGAGGGGGTGGCCACAAGGGCCTTTTGCATCGGAGTTCCAGCCCTTCGCAACCAGACAACATGAACTCTCAGCTCATCGCGGCTGTCTGCTGTGGGGAGACCGCGTCGTGATTCCCCAGGGACTCCGTCAGCGCGTCCTGGAGGCTCTGCACGTTGGCCACCCGGGAATTGTCAAAATGAAGGCGTTGGCTCGGTGTTACGTCTGGTGGCCTAATATGGACGATGCCATCACTGCCTGGGTGTCCGCCTGTCAAGCGTGCCAAGAGTCGAGGCCTGCACCACCGGCAGCTAAGGGACACACCTGGGAGACGCCAAAGACACCCTGGTCGAGGGTGCACATCGATCTGGCTGGCCCCTTTCACGGCCGGACCTTTATGGTAGTGGTGGACGCCTATTCCAAATGGCTGGAGGTCGCCCTGATGCCCTCCACCACTACCGAAGCTGTCATCCGGGTGCTGCGAGGCCTATTTGCAACACATGGGTGTCCTGATGTCCTTGTCTCTGACAACGGACCGCAGTTCACGTCAGGCACGTTTGAGCGGTATCTTTTGGGACTGGGCATCCGCCATGCCCTAACGGCACCCTTTCATCCATCCAGCAACGGGCAAGCGGAAAGAATGGTGCGCTCGGCAAAAGAGGCACTGGCGCGCCTGGACCGGGGAGACTGGCATGAGCGGGTCGCCGAATACTTGTTCGTGCAACACATCACCCCTCATGCGGCCACAGGGAGGAGTCCTGCTGAACTGCTCATGGGCCGCCGCCTCAGGTCACCGCTCGACCGGCTACACCCGGACTTTGCCGTGGCTGAACCCCCAGGCTGTGCCAACGCACCACGGTCATTTGTCCCAGGAAACCAGGTCTTTGCCCGGAACTATGTGGGGGACATCCCTTGGGTGCCAGCCACAGTAGTGGGAGTCACTGGACCTCGCTCGTACCAGGTGGCACTCGAAGACGGACGCTTGTGGCGACGGCACATAGACCAGCTTAGGCGCAGGGTTGGGGACTTGGACACTACCGAGGTGTCCCCAACTGCGCTTGCGACTCCAGAAGAGACACGTACAGATGGCGAGGCCCCACCTACACCTCCCTCGCAAACTGCCAGCGTGGAGCCGAACCAAGCCGTTTCAGAACAGACTCAGACCACTCCACTTGCGGAGGCTCCACCCACAGCAGCGGATCCAGGGGAGTTGGTTCCAACGCCACCTAGGGTCGCACCACAGCCTCAGCGAGAACTGTGTGGCCCTCCGGACTTGGCTACCAATCCCCGGCGGTCTGGCAGAGTTTCCAAGCGCCCAACTTATTTAAAGGACTATGTTGTTGGACAGGTATCACTGTTGGTCTAAGTATGGGAAATGTAACCGATATGCTTTTGTGCCTAATTGAACCATTACACGTAGTGCTGTATATAAGGAAACCATTACGATTGTAACTAACGCCTTATCTCGGTGGGGAGGGGTGTTATGTAGTGTAGTTTCACCCTGGGCCAACAGGGGGATACTGTATATAGTTTTCACTCAGGTCTGTAGATAGTTTTCACTCAGGTCCGCGTCAGTTATTTTAGGCGGGAACTCTGAGCTGTTGTGGTTACAATGTGACAGCCGGCTGCCTATAAAAGCAGGCCGGCTGAGCTGTTCGCGGTCAGTTCTATTCCAGCTTACAAAATAAAGAGCTACTTGAAGAAATCGCTGTGCCGGCTGCTATGTCAACCCACAACATAACAGTGTGTTTGTTTTGGGGGCTATTGTAAATATATTGGGCATTTAAAAATTCAATACCAATGTATCTTTGGATCAAACACCCACTTCCATTTAACCAGCTGTGTTGTTTTTAATTATGTTTTTATTGGTTTTCTCCAAACCACACAAAAAGGATTGCCACCATACAATAACAGAAACAACCAAATCTCGAAAGTCACCCCTTCTTCCAAGAATAAAAACTGTCATGTTCTACAGGATTGACATGTGTTAGGATAAAAAGAAAATGTCCTAAAATCTCTAAAATAATGTCCTAGTGTCCAGAATTAAATGGATCAAAATATTCTGTATGCTACAGGGAGTCCCTTGTTGTTCATATATGTAATAAAGAGATACTGTTCCACTACTTGTCTGTAGACTCCCCCCCCCACTGCCATTTTTAACTTATATTTGAGTTTTGCACTTAGAGCAATCTGCCAGAACTTTTACTACCAAGGCATGACAGACACTCCTCCAAATCATTCCAGTATCTAGCAATTATCAGCCTGGCGGCAACCAGCAAATATCCAATTAAAATGTACAGACCATCTACAGAACAGCTGTAGCCTCTGTGTTCGAAAAAATTTCAGTATAGGGTTGCATTCAGTCCAATACATTTCAGAGTAGACCCGTCGAATTTAATGGACCTGACTAGCTTAGGTCTATTAATTTGAATGGGTCTATTCTGAGTTGGATTTGGCTGGATACATCCCATAACCCAGAATGTTGTCCTGACCTTTGTTTGGCTCTCATTATACCGGCAAGTAAATGTGTATCATAATAATATATACCAAATTACTCATGTGTAGTTGTCATCCTTTGCATTTGCTGATTATAGCATGGGGTGCCACAGGGCTCTGCAGATAATTACAGAGAAATGGTGCGTTGGTCTGTGAGTCTTCAAAAGCATGAGATTGTTTGCTTGCAAGCTGGAAAAAGTGCTCCTTTCCAGAAATCACCAAGAACTGTCTTGTGACGTGTGCATGTTTTTGTCTGTGCAAAATCTGGTGCCTTCTTGGTTCTCCTGGTCTTTGCTTGAGTGCCCATATTTATTTGGTCATTTATTTATTTTTTGCTTCAACCCTCTTTCCTGCAAGCTACAATTCTGGCCAAAGAAGAGACCACGTGGTGGATGGTGACTTCATGGAGTAATTGTGCAATCTGCTGAAGGTTCCTTATTTCTGATAGTCCACAGCTGTGGTTATCTTAATGAGGCAGCTGGGCCTAGCCTTATCCTCTTACATCCCCCTTGCAGTTGCTTTTCCTTTAAACCCTGAAGAGCATTATCCGCAATTTAAACGGGGGTACGCAAATCAGCAGAGCCTTGTTGTAGAAGCATCCTAGGACCGAACCACTTCTGAATGTGGGGTGAGGTAGCTCTTTTCACAAAGTCATAAATTAATGGGCTATACTGTTTCTTCGCTGATGTGCTAAAGCATGGGTAGGCAAACTAAGGCCCGGGGGCCGGGTGCAGCCCAATCACCTTCTCAATCTGGCACGCAGACAGTCCGGGAATCAGCGTGTTTTTACATGAGTAGAATGTGTCCTTTTATTTAAAATGCCTCTCTGGGTTATTTGTGGGGCCTGCCTGTGCTTTTATTTTAAATGCACCTCCGGGTTATTTGTGGGGTATAGGAATTCGTTCATTCCCCCCCCCCAAAAAAATAGTCCGGCCCTCCACAAGGTATGAGGGACAGTTGAAAAAGTTTGCTGACCCCTGTGCTAAAGTATCCTAGGTGCAGGTCTCTCCCTCCCCACAATCTGCAAGCAGAAATAATACAGTCTGAGAGAGCTGGACAGAATGGCTGGGGCAGCCCAGTCAGATGGTTGGGGTACAAATAGTAAAATTATTAAAAATTATTATTACAATATTTTGCTGACTACTTGTAGGATCTGCAACACAGTGTTGCAGTATGGAGTGCTTTGGTTGAGGGTTCCAGCCACTTGATTCAATTCCAACTTGTTTTGTCATAAATCAAGGCTGTGTACACACCAGGCACTTAAAGCGTCCCAAAGCATCTGCATTTTACCCCTCACAGAGCTACAACTCCCAGCAACTTCAATTATCATTAATTAATTGATATATGAATATACCACCTATATACCAAAATGGCTTCCAAACAGTTTACAACTGTAAAAATCAATATATAATTAAAATACACAATAACAATCCACTGGGGCGTTAAAACATCCTTAGTTAAGCTATGCCATAAAGCAAACAGTCAAAACAAGAAAACCTGATGGTCATAAGGATGAGAGATAAAAATTGCAAGGTAAATAAGCATATTAAGGAATAAGAAATGACGTACACTGGTGGAGGGAAGTCACATAGGTGTAGAATTTATTTTTGTATTCTTTGTATTTGTACTCAAGTTTTTTGAAATAAGTGAGTATATGTTTGGTTGTATGTGCATATTAAATAATAAATAAATAAATAAACCTGCTGTTCAGTTCAGGGAAATGCTTGCTTAAAGAGGTGTGTCCTCAGGAGCCAATGGAATGCCATCATCGATGGGGCATTACCAAAAACGGGGGCCACCAATGAAAATGCCAACTTCTATGTTACCACAAGACAATAATCATCAGGCAATGGCAAAACTACATGGGCTTCCTTAACAAACGACAGTTCCCAGGATTATTTGGGGGGTGGGGTGGGAGTCATGTACTTTAAATATATGGTGTATATGCGGCCCAAAATCGGATAGGTCCTAAGGAAACCAGAGCCTTTAATGCTAGCTCATGTTGAAATGTTATACTTTTGCTTGGAACTGATGTTTTATTAGTGTGGAAATTGCTAACTCCCATAATCATTTACATATGGTAAAACTGCTGTTACGTAACCGGATGAGTAATTTGTTTTGGGCTAAAATAAATAAATAAATGCATTCCCTCCCTCCCTGTTGACTTAAGGAGTTGTGCTTTTCCACTATGGGAATTTGTTTGTTGATGCCATGGACAGCTTGTAGACAGGTGGTTCCAAGTACAGTGGTACCTCGGGTTACATACGCTTCAGGTTACAGACTCCACTAACTCAGAAATATTACCTCGGGTTAAGAACTTTGCTTCAGGATGAGAACAGAAATCGTGCAGTGGCGGCGCAGCGGGAGGCCCCATTGGCTAAAATGGTGCTTCAGGTTAAGAACAGTTTCAGGTTAAGAACAGACCTCCAGAACAAATTAAGTTCTTAACCTCAGGTACCACTGTACTCTCCAGCCACTGCTCTTCCTCTTTAAGCTGCAAGCAGGACTGCAGCTGACACATGGGGAAATTGTGCATAAAAATGAAAATATTTGTGGAAATAACACACAAAAAGACATCACATTGGGAGAAGCTGCTTGCAAAAAAAATTGCATTTGCCATAACAGCATATAAAATACATTCATTAAGAGAAATGTGCCCTAAGATACTGAAGAATTTTCATGAGGATTTTTTTAATGCAAAATTGCTGCAGAAAGGCAGAAAACTGAATTTAAGATTGGAAAAGCGGATATGCAGGATGTCATTTATGTCCCATTTGTGTTTTTTTTTTAAATCAGCCAATCAGGAGGGACTGACAATTAAAAAATTCAGAACTTTATAGTTAAATGGTTAGATAGGGATTGCCTGTCACTTAGACGGACCTTTTTCAGAGAGAGACTAGGGTTAGCTCGGCAGGTTAACCCTATCTGATCCCCTGAGAGGAAAGTAAAAGCCTTAGAAGGGGCTTTGAGATTGTTGCTGTTGTAGAAACACAAATAGCTATTCTAGGTGGAAATAGTCTATCCTGAGACTAGATTTAAGCAAGAGTGCTGCTTCAGGTTATATAGTGCTTCAGGTAAATAGTGTTTGCCATAAACTAAGTATATGTGCCTCACATGAGTTGAAAAACCCCACTGAGGGCAAATCAACAAAAAGTCTAGTTTTGCTCCAGAAGTGCCACCTCATTGCTTTCTGGGATAAGCGGATGCTTCGCTCAAGCAGAACCACCGAGTTTAATTTAATAAAGAAACCTTACCACAAGCAGTCAAAACAGACCACTCCAGTGGGAAGTGGAGTGTTAATGGGAAGAGTCAGATTTTTTTAAACACACAGAAAATCGGTCACGTTACCCAGCTCCCATCTTCAGTGAGGGAGTCATAACACACGTAAGGATTGGGGTGGTGGTAGACATTTTTATAAATTAATTAATTAAAACACAGAGCATATTTGATCACTGGCGGAGGAAGAGGGGAGCGGGGGAGCGCACCGCCCCTGGCGCCACGATCCCGGTGGGGTGCCATCGCGGCTGCCCCCTGCATACTGGGCGCCACACCCCCGCAGGTGGTGCGCTGTGCCCCCAGGACACGTACCATGCCCCTGCGGGTGGCACGCCATGCCCTCTGGGATGTGTGCCAGCTACGCCCACGCCTGTGCTCCGCCACTGTTGTTGATCTACCTTGCCAGGCCTGCTCTGAAAACTAAAGGATAAGTGTGTCCAATAATAAGGGACTATAATGACTATCCCCCTTCATGGATCACTGCCTTGTCGTGGCGAAGGGGCTTGAATAACTCAGAGAAGCTATGAGCTATGCCGTGCAGGGCCACCCAAGACGGACAGGTCATAGCCGAGAGTTTAGACTAAATGTGATCCACCTAGAGAAGGAACTGGCAGTCCACTCCAGTATTTTGCCAAGAAAACTCCATGGACATAAAAAAGGAGCAGCTTTGAGAAGTGAGAGTTTCCAAGGCATGCTCTGGTTCATGGGGTCACGGAGAGCCGAACACAACTAAAATAACTAAACAACAACAACAACAACCACTATCAGACACGAGTGGCATTTGCCAACTCTGCATTAAATAATTAAAATGATGAAACTAGATACCCATAATTATACTGCGACTGCAGAAAAGCCCTTGACACTGCTGGATTTACCTTGCTTGAGTTAATGGCGTGGGAGTGAGATAATCACTTTGAACAGTTCATTATACAAACGCATCCTAGTATCTCCACCAAGATCATCCTGCCCACATCCTAACATTTGGTGGAAAGGCCCTTAATAACATAAGAAGAGGCTGCTGGGTCAATCTAGGCCAGAATCTTGGACGCACGTACAGCACATTTGAGGTTATCCAGTTGTGAGTTTATCAGAGCACAGATTACTGATGTTGATTTATCCCATTTCAGAAATAATCTTTTCCCCACTTTCTTGATGTTTCAATGTACATGGGAATGGATATTTGCAGAGGATGAGCAAAAGGGTCAAGAATTCGGGGACAAAAATAAAGCCATTTGATGGGATGATTTGAAAGAAGTGAGAAAGAGGATTTTGGGGATGGGGTAAAGTGGGTTGTTGACAGCTCCTTCTCCTAAACCAAGTAAGAAATTCCAAAATGAGTTCACATCCAAACTTTGGCCTCTGGGAAGTTAAATTCCACACTCAGAAAATAATCCTATGAGGTGGGGTTGAGCTCTATAGGAGAAAGTTCATTCTAGCCTTCCTAGCCTGGACAGAATGAGTGGAGTTGGCTAATTTTGCAGAGCCGAATTGGCTTCTCAGTCCTTTTGAAAAAAAGTTATTTGTTTTAAACCCAAAGATGAAAACAGCTTGGAATTTTGTTTTCCAACACTACAAAGCAAATCTTCTTTTATGCAAACTCGTAGGATGTTCCACATGTTGGATGTCTGTGCTGCAGAAAGCCATATGAGGTTGAAAGCAATCCATATGTGGAAGAACAGCATGAGGACAAATCTCTCACACCACTTACTTCAGTCTGTGGACCTCCCACAATGCCCCCGGCCTTGAAGCAGTTCCATACACTCCCCCTCCCTGTCCCATTTATAATGCTAAGTGATTCTCACTTTCCCAAAGTCCAGGGATACTGGCACTAAATTAGTTTGGATGAGACAGTACTAGAATCTCTGTAATACTACGGGTGGAGAGAAATTCGATTCACTTTGCATTGAAAGGTGAACCTACCTAATTTGTGCTTTCTAAAACAATAGGAGAACTGAAATGCACCCATCCTTCAAAACTTGCACTCCTCTGAATTTTGCAATGCAGTTCAGCCAAGCAAATGTGTACGAAAATGTAGACAGGTCAAAACTAGCACTTCGACTAGGGCCCAGAAACTAATCGGCAGCCCAGGGGCGTGCTGCCCATAGAGGGAAGTGGCGCAGGGCACCAGGGCGCGAAGTTCTGAAGGGCACCAGAGAAGAGGCAGAGGCTGGACGCGGTGCCTCCTGGCATCAGCTCACTGCCCTTGCCCGCCTCCGCCATGCTGCACCAAAGCAGCGCCGCACCCAGAGCCTCCTCCTCTTCCCCACCAGAGGAGCCATCCTCCAGCCACTGCCTGCCTCCGCCAGCCCCACAAAGCTGTCGGCAGCCCCACAAAAAGAAGAAGAGTTTGGATTTGATATCCCGCTTTATCACTACCCGAAGGAGTCTCAAAGCGGCTAACATTCTCCTTTCCCTTCCTCCCCCACAACAAACACTCTGTGAGGTGAGTGGGGCTGAGAGACTTCAAAGAAGTGTGACTAGCCCAAGGTCACCCAGCAGCTGCATGTGGAGGAGCGGGGACGCGCCCCCGGTTCACCAGACTATGAGTCTACCGCTCTTAACCACTACACCACACTGGCTCGGCCTTGGATGTCTGTGCTGCAGAAAGGTCTGCAACTCTGGGAAACAATGGGGGGCGGCGCCGGAGGGATCTTTGCAGCACAGCGCTGGATATACTTAAGATGGCCCTGTGGCAGCCAGGACAATTGGGACCAGGATCAATGTAATATCTTCAAACCATCTTGGCCCCGAAATCTGCCAACTGCTTCTAGCCTCTCACTTGCTGAAGGGTGTCCTATTCCAAAGAGTAGGCAGAGATTGCAGGTCATTAAGGAAAATATCCCGTTCTTTTGTTAAAAGCATCTGGTAACACTTTGAGCAAAACCATGCTGGGCTCTTCCAGACACCCTTTTTAAAAATAAAATGAAATTGTGCATTCATGGTTATTTGTGGTTACGATGATATCAAGGGAGTTATACACAACGCGAGAGGCGCTGTGGACTAAACCACTGAGCCTCTTGAGTTTGCCAATCAGAAGGTTGGTTGGTTTGAATCCCGACAACGGGGTGAGCTCCCGTCGTTTGGTCCCAGCTCCTGCCAGCCTAGCAGTTCGAAAGCATGCCAGTGCAAGTAGATAAATAGGTACTGCTGCGGCGGGAAGGTAAATGGCGTTTCCATGCACTCTGGCTTCCATCACAGTGTTCCATTGCACCAGAAGCTGTTTAGTCATGCTGGCCACATGACCTGGAAAGCTGTTTGTGGACAAAGGCCGGCTCCCTTGGCCTGAAAGCGAGATGAGTGCCACAACCCCATAGTTGCCTTTGACTGGACTTCACCGTCCACTTTCAATACTATTTGCAGTATGATGTGTGCATGGTCCAGAAAAAAATCCTCCACTAACTCATTATTATCAATGACACATTCTCTCTCTCTCTCTCTCTCTCTCTCACACACACACACACACACACACACGAGTCTAGATGGGCTCAGTGACAAATTGCTTACCTCTCCACTCTTATATCCCAATCATAGCTGTCAACTTTCAGATTTGAAAATAAGGGATCAGCTGCCTCACCTGTCCCAGGGACAGTCTACAGGATATCTAACAATCCGGGATAGCAGCGGGAAGCAGCAGGAAATGGCGCTGGAATAAGGGAATTTTCCATAAAAAAAGGGAAGGTTGACAGCTATGATCCCAATACATCCCTGTGCCCGTGATCTTAACTGGGAGTTAGGAGTCCAACAAGAGGGAAGGGCTACCCATGCATGATACCAAAGCAACACCCTACACAGGTACTTTAAAAACAAAACAAAAAACCTACACCGAAAAGCTGAATTGGCGATTTGAAAATGATGCAAATTAGACTGTCATCTGTCTTGTTCACACAATTGAGTCACTACCTGGATCTCGCACTCATGAAGTGGAGAACATGCAAATCAGTCTGTCATTGCTAAAAATTGCAACTACTGCCCTCAAAATCTAACTTATCCAAAGGAGAAAATCGTAAAGGGGGATTGGGGGGTGGGGGAAGATGAGGAGATTCTGGGACTATTGCTTTAATCTGGACTTCAGGGGGCAGGATGCTTGTAAATTTCACTTCATTGCCAGTAGGGATGGCAATGAGAAAATGGCCCTGGTTCGTCAGTCACAGGAAAGGCAGGTCAGCAGAGTTGTTGTTGCAGAGTGCTCACCAGCAAGCAGTTTATTTTTCTCAAATTGTTCTGCTGTGCCAGATCCAAAGTCAACCGTGTATCTAAAAATACAAGAACACCACACAAATAGAGAATCATCTCCCAAGGGTAGCCCTTAACCCTGCTACCCTCATAATCATAAGTTTCTTACATCTAACTGGTAAAGAATATGGGATAAATATAAATATATATAAAGAAAGTTAAATAATCCAGCTGTCTCTCTTCTGAAACCAGTGCTTGGTGCCCTAAGAATTGGAACTGACTTCTGTTTGTTTTTAACATCTGGAGGAAAAACAACTTCCTTAGATATAGAGATTTGGTTATTCAGGATAGGAAGCCTGATTATTAAAGAATCAAGAGCAGATTAAACCAGGAAAACCCTTTAAGCACATCCAGGTTTTCATAAACATCAAAAATCCCATGATTAATGATAATTCAAGAAGGTTAATGGGTTATGAAAAATTAATTACCAAAATGACTGTTTATTGTCAAAATCATACCATTTAGTATTGAAATATTATACAGAATTCAAGCAAATAAAGGATTTTATGATTAAACTGATGCAGAAAATAAAGGAAAGAATACCCCAATGGGAGTATGGGAAAGCTTATGGAAAAGATCGCCTTATGTATAGCAATAAAGGGAGATTGTAACAAAGTAGTGATGTGGTTTTATCTAACCCTAGTAACAATACAGAGAAAATACCCAGGTTTATCCTGGAAATGTCAAAAAGAAAAGGGGTGTTATTACTGTATACGGTGGGAGAGTCAGCTAGCAAAAAAATAACACTTTTGGAAATATAAAAGGTTTTATAACAGAAATATTGCGAGACGACAACTCCAGTTTTCCATGGCCATTCGTTATACAGGTTGTGGCTGGTGGGAGTTGGAAGTTAGCAACATCATGGATCAGGGATTGGTTAAAATGCAGGAACCAAAGTGTAGGAATAAATGGACAGTTCTCCAAATGGAGAGAAGCAGCAGGTGGAGGCTTCAAGGATCAGTACTGGGACTCGTGCTTTTTAACCTGTTCATAAATGACCTACAGCAGTGGTTCCCAGTCGGTGGTCTGCGGACCCCAGGGGTTCCATGGCACCATTCTCATAACAAAAACTACAATAGAGATAACAAAAATTTCAAAAGTAGGAGGTCCATAGCTCAGCTTTTGAAAAACAGGGGGTCCATGGTACTTAACATGGGAACCACTGTTAGAGTTAGACGTGAGGTGGCCAAGCTTGTTGATGATACTGAATTGTTCATGGTTGTTAAAACAAAAAGAGGTTGCAAAGAGCTCCAAGAGGACCTCTCCAAATGAAGTGAAAGGGTGGTGAAATGGCAAATGCAATTCAATGTAAGCAAGTGTAGAGTGATGCATTTTGGAGCAAAAATCATTAGTTTCACATACACCCTGGGTAGGCAACCTAAGGCCCGGGGGCCAGATCCGGCCCAATCGCCTTCTAAATCCGGTCCACGGACGGTCCCAGAATCAGCGTGTTTTTACATGAGTAGAATGGGTGCTTTTATTTAAAATGCATCTCTGGGTTATTTGTGGGGCATAGGAATTCATTCATCCCCCCCCCCCAAAAAAAATATAGTCCGGCCCCCCACAAGGTTTGAGGGACAGTGGACCGGCCCCCTGCTGAACAAGTGTGCTGACCCCTGACACTCATGGGGTCTGAACTGGAGATGACAGATCAGTAGCAAGACTTGGGGGTCACAATAGATGTTGACCCAACGTGCAGGGACTGTTAAAAAAAAAGAGGCAAATTCCATGCTAGGGATTATTTGGAAAGGAATTGAAAATAAGATGCCCAATATTGTAATGCCATCATACAAGTATATGTTATGACCACATCTGGAGTACTGTGGACAGTTCTGGTTGCCTCACCTCAAAAAGGATATTGTCGAGTTGGAAAAGGTTCAGGAAAAGGCCACCCAAATGATCAAGGGGATGGAACAACTGCCCTATAAAGGAAGATTGCAGTGCTGGTAGGGTTGCCATATTTCAAAAAGTGAAAATCCAGACACAAAAGTTGTTGAGGGGTTGTTGTTTTTTGCAAATTTTTGAGCTATTTTTATGGAAATTCAACAAAATCTACACTTACGACATTTTCCTGGACATTACAGAGATTTCCAACAGCCGAATCCTGGCAATGTCCGGGAACTTCCGGATGTATGGCAACCCTAAGTGTTAGAGACTTTTTAGTTTAGAGAAAAGGTGAGTTAGAGGTAACATGATATAAGTTTATAAAATTATGTAGAGCTTTTCTCCCTCTCTCATAACAAGAACTCGTGGAGCTCCAATGAAGCCGAATGTTGCAAGATTCAGGACAGTAGACTATTCTTACGTTTTTATGTAACACCTGAAGGATTGCAGATTCCCCATTAACCCTGCTTTAAGTAGGGGTTTTGGAGAATTAGGATGGAAATTGAAACAGAAGTTGCCAACGTCTGCAGAATTTGTCCCATGGTCTGGAAAGGAATACAAACGGTATTTGCTGCTGTTGTTTTCAGCCTGCCAATGATATGTAATTTATGATGCCCCCTGGTGGGCATCATAAATTGAAATGAGTGACATGGAATAACTTAATAACAATGTAATTACTTACATTAAATTCCGCCACTGCAGACAGCAAGACGAATAACGTGGATTTTGCCAGAAACTGAACTGCAGCAGAACGGAAACAGCACTGCACAGTTGGAACATAGTTGGAATGGAAATTGATGCCTTCTTACATCCCTAGTTCTAAGTGATGGTTCCCAGCTCTGAAACTCACTGAGCTGTATCCAACTAAATAGATCTGCTAGTGCAAGTATTTCTGCTTGTCCTGTGGTACTTCTTCTGTGCCCTTCCCAAGGGTTTGTGGGGACCCTCAGAACAGATTTAGGGGGGCATGGGAAAGGAGGGAATATTTCTTCATGCTGCCTGAAGTCCTTGTGCTAGCAGATCTATTTAGTAGGATGCTGACTATTATCACCGGCTAGAGCCATGCCAACACACGCTTTACTGAATGGTGTTCACCTTCACACTATAAACTTTTCCAATTTGTATTTTCTCAGACTTAAAAAGAAACTGCTGCACAGTTTTTGATGCTGCTCTTGTCTCCAGAGTTGTTTTAGCTGTTTTAAATTCTCTCTCTCTCTCTCCTGCCCCCCTGACACACACACACCGGCTACCCTTTCTGAGGTAAAAAGGCAATTAGCATGTTATAACAATACACAGACACGTCAGTAGTTGCAATTTTAGAAATTTCTCCTTTCCCGTCGTCATTAGAGAGTATTGCTATGCTTCATGCACTCAAATCATTAGGCACCAAAACAGAGACATGAATACCCCAAACACTGCGTTCCCTAAAGCAGCTGTCATGGCAAATCAGCATCAGGCATCTATACATAGGGAAGTTATGCTTAGGCACTTATCAAGGGAAGGGTTGTAGCTCAGTGGTAGAGAGTCTGCTTTGCATGCCAGAGGTCCCAGGTTCAATCACCGGCGTCTCCAGCTGGCAAAGACTTCCTGCCTAAACCCTGGAGTGCTGCTGCAGGTCAGTGTAGATGATACCTAGCTAGGTGGCGGTCTGACTCTGTACAAAGCAGCTTCATATGAACAAGCTTTGATAGAAAACCCAAAACATAAATCCACATTCTAAAAAAGCGAACACCTTCAGTTCCGTTCTCAAACCAGAGTATGGAATTTGGTATAACCAGAGAGGAGCCAAACGTTGATCAGCTTCAGGTGGCCACTTTTATTATTATCAACAGTCATATCTAGAAACTGGAATTTTCAATGGGCATTGCTGTCCACAAAACATGCAATTGTCATAGCTGGTGGGAGATGATCATTTTCTGTGTTGGAGGCAACATCAAATGGTCAACGTCATGCCTATATGCCAGTTGTAAGATTGCTATATAGTGAATTACATCACCAGCAGAATTCTAATTGAGTTTGGTACCTTTCTCTGTGAAGTAGTGTTTTTATTTGTACACAGATTGTAACAGCTGGTGTTTTTAGTTTGATAATTTTATTTGCTTAATTGTTTATACATGATGGCCCTTGTGGTCCCTTCCAACTCTACAATATCAGGAAGTCTTTAATGTTTGGTGTTTTATTATGTTTTTATAAGTGCTGGAAGACGCCCGGAGTTGCCAGGGAAAATCAGCAGCTTTTGAATTATGGTGCTGGAGGAGACTCTTGAGAGTCCCATGGACTGCAAGAAGATCAAACCTATCCATTCTGAAGGAAATCAGCCCTGAGTGCTCACTGGAAGGACAGATCCTGAAGCTGAGGCTCCAAGACTTTGGCCACCTCATGAGAAGAGAAGACTCCCTGGAAAAGACCCTGATGTTGGGAAAGATGGAGGGCACAAGGAGAAGGGGACAACAGAGGACGAGATGGTTGGACAGTGTTCTCGAAGCTATGAACATGAGTTTGACCAAGCTGCGGGAGGCAGTGGAAGACAGGAGTGCCTGGCGTGCTCTGGTCCATGGGGTCACGAAGAGTCAGACACGACTAAACAACTAAACAACAACAACAATCATCATCATCATCACAGTGATACAGGCCAGTGGTTGATGCAAAAATCTATCTATCTAGAACTGTCAACCAGAAGGAGGCAGAATATGTTTCTTCTTTAATCTGTCCTGCACAGAGCACCCTCAGTGTCTCCATTTCCCAGCTCCCAGTTGCGGGTCTCCCTATTGCAGCCTCAGATCTGAAATACTCCCTTTCTGTGTTTTTTCTTCCCCAGATAATGTACCTTAGTGAACATCATTGGTATTTGCTCCTTATCATTCCTTCCAATAACAAATTCAGGTGGGGAGCGTTGACAGGATTGCAGCCAAAACAAGGCCGTGGGGGGGGGGGGAGAGAGGGAGGTATCAACATATCTGGTGTAACCCCAAGGTTTTTGTTTTATAAGTCTTCTGCTTTTGGGGAGGGGAAGGAGTTACAATTCCATTCTACACCATGCTTGTGTTGGTCCTTTGGCTTGATGATTGTGTTATTACAATTTTGGGGCCGTATCAAATGGAACCCAGTCAGTTTTGCCACAGATTGACAATGATTGGCTTGTGGTAACAAAGAGTTGGACTTCTTAACTGGTGGCGAATGCCCTTCCTGCTTAAATATGAGAGGTCACATCAGTATTGGCATTCTGCCGGCTCCTGAAGACAAGCATTTAGGCAAGCATTTCATTGAATTTGAACTTGTGATCTAATTGTTTTAATTGCCTTTTACACCGTTTTCCTTACTATGCTTCTTAACTGGCTTGTTTTATTGCATTTTTAAATTACGGATCCTTTTAACACCTTGACTGGGTTTTTTAATTGTGAATTTTAATTATGCCTGGATTTTATACTTGTTTTGCATGCAGAAGGCAATGCTTGACTTAGGTGTTTTTTGTCCTTCCCCTCTTTACTAAAAAAATGTGGTACACCAGTCCTGCTGTATTTGGGGACTCTCCAGCTCTAACACTAACGCCAGTGGAATTGGGACTGGCAGGGCAGAAAGGCAGGAAGACCAACCACTAGGTAGAGCCAGAGCGAATGATAAGCAGAGCCACCCCCTGAACCAGGGGTGCCATCTTGAATAAAATATTGGAGTGGGCAGGTAAGTCTCACCTCACATAACTGATCACATGTCGTGTCCGACTCTAGGGTTGTGCACTCATCTCACTTAAGAGGCTGGGAGCCAGTGCTGTCCGAATACACTTCCGGGTCACGTGGCCAGCGTGACGAAGCTGCTCTGGCGAGCCAGCACCAGCGCAGCACACGGAAACGCCGTTTACCTTCCCGCTATAAAGCGGTACCTATTTATCTACTTGCACTTAGGGGTGCTTTTGAACTGCTAGGTGGGCAGGAGCTGGGACCGAAAGACGGGAGCTCACCCCGCCGCGGGGATTCGAACCACTGACCTTACGGTCGGCAAGTCCTAGGCACTGAGGTTTTACCCACAGCGCCACCCACGTCCCGACACAGTGTGTACACACACACAATTTGAATGGCAATGTCTATCAACTTGGGGGGCCCTGGTCCCCTCAAATATTTTATTGGGGGTGCGAAGACTCCTCAGGCCCTAGGAGTTGGCTCTTATTTCCTGCAATGGTTGCAAGGCGGCAAGTGTGACGGCGGCTGGCTCCAGGCAGACAAACATTGCTGGGGCAATGTCCTATTTGCCCTGCTGTAATATCCTCCACTCTCAGAGACCCTGGAGAGTCACTGCCAGTCTGTATAGGGATAGACGTACCAAAGGTTGCACCAGCAGATGGCAACATTTAAAGGTTGTGCAACAAGGGAATCCAACACAACAGTTGTGTAATCTGATTAACAGTAAACTTTGGCAATGCACTTGTATTTTCCCTTGTGCAACAATGTTCTGTTAGCACAACTATACCCCTAAGTGATTTCAAGGTAGTGGTACATTGCATACAACCCCAAACAGTATGACTTGGTTCACTAGTGTAGCAGCAGATACTGGAAGAGAAGCGTCCATTCCTCCCCTGCCCGCCTCCCAGATTTTCTCATTGTGGTAGTGTTTCCTGGCTATAAACAGTGCTTGAGCAGTTGCATGCCAAGGCACCAATTTTGTTGCCCCGGCTGCATCATTTACTGTACGGATTCAACTTGCATTATTTGGTCGGTTGATCTGGCAGGAGACCTCGGTACGGCAAGCTGTGATTCTGGCTCCACTGCCAGTTGCTTTTACAGACTTAATAGCTGAAATGTCATAGACTTTATTAATCAGACTGCATTCTTTGCTAATTGATGGACATAGTTTCGGAGTTGAAATTTTTTAATACTTCACTGAGCTCGGGAGTGATCCGTCATGGAAAAAATACACAGCAGACTTTCTCTCTTGCTTCAAGCGCAACCAGCCCTAGACTGCTTGCGACATTCTCTCTCCTTCTTCTGCTTCATGTTATTTACATTATTATCCCATCCTTTGCCTTAGGCCGGGATATGGAACCTGTGCCGTGCCCTATGTTTTGGACTACAACTCCCATCAACCCTGACCATTGTTTTCATATATAGGGATGTCCTATTCCATAATGATAATTTTATTATTTATACCCCAACCACTCTAGGCAGATTCCAACATATATAAAAAATAATAATAAAACATATTTTTTTAGTGAATAGGGTTATTTACCGTATTTTTCGCTCTATAACACACACCAGACCATAACACGCACATAGTTTTTAGAGGAGGAAAACAAGAAAAAAATATTCTAAATGAAACAGTGGATGTATGATTTTTGTGGTTCATGCTGTGGCCACAGACATGTGATCTGACAGTGAGTTTGGAGTAGCCCAATGCAAAAATCCTGAGGATCCATGTGGATCCATGCTTTGTAACCACGTTTTTGCACCACTGTGACCCTAGGCAACAGTGGGTGCGTGATTTTTTTGGTGCAGGCTATAGCCATGG
>JAXCMG010000019.1:5934798-5958083 GCA_034642415.1 Podarcis siculus
TGCACCATTGCAGCCCCAGGCAACAGTGGGTGCGTGATTTTTTTGGTACAGACTGTAGCCATGGACATGTAATGTGATCTGATGGTGAATTTGGGGTGACCCAATGCAAAAATCCTGAGGATCCATGTGGATCCGTGCTTTGCCACCACATTTTAAATGGGGAGGGAAGGAAAAACACAGAAGGGACAAGAAGCACAAGAGGGGTGTGCGGAGAAGCAGCTGGCTAAGAATGCAGGGGAGGAGTTTAACGGGGTGGGGGGGAGGAAAGGAAGGCAAAAGTCCCCGTCCCCCCCCAGCCAGCCCTCTCTCTCTCTCTCCCACCTGCATGTTTTTCGGCTGCCTGCAAGTCCCTAGAGCACGGAGAGGAGGAGGTGGTGGGCGGGAGCCTGCACGCAGTGTGACTAGGAAAGAATTAGGACTCGATCCTTTCCTTAACCCTCTGCTTGCCAGCAGGGCAGGGGATTCCCTGCTCTTTGTTGAGTTTGAGCAAACGCAGCAACAGAAGCGGGTGGGCAGTAAGACCCTGAGGCAGAATGCAGGAAAGCAGCAGTTTCCGCCTTTCCTCCGCCCGCCCGCCCGATCTTATTTTGCCTGATTTTTGCCTATTTTTGTCCCTGCGCTCCCCTAATCGGCTCCAGGGACCCCCCACATTCGCTCCATAACACGCACAGACATTTCCCCTTACTTTTTAGGAGAAAAAATCTGCGTGTTATAGAGCGAAATTTACGGTATTTATTTTTAAATGTATTTTTATTAAAGATTTTCTTGGTTTACAAAAGTATGTGCAATCTCTCTCTCTCTCTCTTTCTTTTTCCAAGTACAGTGGTACTCTCGTTACGTACTTAATTCGTTCCGGAGGTGTGTTCTTAACCTGAAACTGTTCTTAACCTGAAGCATCACTTTAGCTAATGGGGTCTCCTGCTACTGCTGCGCCGCCAGGGCATGATTTCTGTTCTCATCCTGAAGAAAAGTTCTTAACCCGAGGGACTATTTCTGGGTTAGCGGAGTCTGTAACCTGAAGCGTATGTAACCTGAAGCGTATGTAACCTGAAGCGTATGTAACCCGAGGTACCACTGTAACATTTTTTACAGATCAGTTTCATTTGTTGAAACATTAGGAAGAAGAGGAGGAAAGGGGGTGGGGAGGTGAGAGGGGTTGGGATTGGGTGGCGATGTTTCTATTATACTTAATAAATGTGGGGTTTTGTGTCAGCGTTGCTTGTGCAGGTTCTCTGCTATGCACTTGTGTTCCTTTGGTGGTGAGAGAGGTTGGCGTTGGCCTAGGGTGTGGTTGTTTGTTTGTGATTGGCTGTTGTGATCTTTGTTTTCATGTTTGAGTGGGGTGGGTGGGTGTTTTGGATCAGGTTAGCCATATCGATTTGTTTGCTGTTGGTGGATTATTGTCATTGTTTGTTGGGCTGATAATAAAACATTAAACATTTTGGGGGGAAAACCTTCCCTGTACAGGACTTCCTTCAGATGACTCAGGTGGTCAGATAACTCCATACCCACCAACTTTTCTCCAGTGAAAAAAGGGACATCCTAAGGAAAAGTGGGACCTTCCAGAATCAGATCAGAAACTGGAACGGCTTCTCTAAAACAAGGATGTCCCTGGAAAATAGGAACACCTGGATGGTCTGAGAACATAAGAAGAGCTTGCTGGATCAGACCATCTAGTCCAGCAACCTGTTCTATGGTGGCCAACCAGATGCCCATGGGAAATCCACCAGCAGGACCCACAAGAACACTCTCCCCCTCCTGTGTTTCCTAACAAATGGTATTCAGAAGCATTACTGCCTTTGACTGTGGAGGAAGCATAGCAATCTTGACCAGCAGCCATCAATAGCCCTCTCCGCCATTAATTTGTCTAAACCCATCTAAGCTGGTGGCCATCACTGTCTCCTGTGGGAGCAAGTGCCATAACTTAACTGTGCTGCATGACGTTCTTCCAACATTCAGCTTCTTTGAATGTCCATGAATTCTAGTGCTTTGAGAAAGAGAAAAGAAACATCTCTCTTGTGTCACCCCTTACTCCAATTGAACTTACTCCCTAGCAAATATATTTAGTTCTGCAATCTTCTTTATAGTGACTATTACGTTCACAACAGCAGGAGAAAGAGGTACAGACTCCTTTAAGAAGCCATTGCATGTGGTCTGAAAGAAAGGAGGCGGAGGGGAGACTGCATTTCCTGCCCTACCTAAGTGGTGTCCCTGGGGGGATTTGAATTCAGGCTTCTTAAAAGCCTGCACTCTAGGTAGCACACTGCCCCACACTTAGGAGCTAGCAGGAAGCATTTAATTTCAACTATGCATATGTGCTTCCTCCTCCTGGAATCAACATATTGTGGTTTTATTTTATTTTTTAATTTTTCTTAATAAAAAACAGAATCCCCCAAAAATAAATTAGACCCAGTTTTCAAATCAGCCATTCAGTGGGGCAGAGGAGGGAAGAATGAACCTTGAGGCATGATCATAAAAAGAGAGAGAGTTATGCTCCATAATTATGGCACTGCTTCTGCTAATTAAGGCAGCATGGTATATGGAAAACGAGACGTATAGATAGAGAAATCTGGTTTCAAATTCCTGCTCAGTTGTCAACCTCACTGGGTGTCCTTAGGATCACCCACCTCTCAACCTAACCCACATCATATGGCCTGAGAAACCAGACCAGACCATCTAAACCAGTGGTTCCCAAACTGTGGTCTGTGGACCAATGGTGGTCTGTGCTGTTTTGTGGATTTGTGGATGGAGACAGGCGACAGCCCATCCATCACATCAAATATTCATATAGATTTGCAGTTGTTCATCCATTGCCTCCTCCACTTCTCACATAATATTCTGCTGTGTTACAACCTGAACGCTACAGAATTCAATTTGAAATACAGCAAAGTAGCAGGCAAGAAACAAAACAAGCAATAAAATATAGTTGCAGAGTACTGCAATTGCTACGACAGGCAGAGGTTAGTATGCAACTACGTATGTACTGAAATTAATGAACACAGCTAAGTCGGGCCCATTAATTTCAATGGGTCTACCCTGAGTAAACCTTAGTTGAATTCCACCCAGAAAAACCATCAAGTGGTCCACCAAAACCCTCAACAATTTCCCCGTGGTCTGTGGGAAGAAAAGTTTGGGAACCACAGATCTAAACAAATTGTGAGGATATTTTCACTTTTATAAAGATGCAACTACATACATATGCTAGTGGATAGCCTGACTGGATCTCTGTGGGACTTACTTGTTTCTCCTGGGGTGTGGAGGGTCTCCCTTAATAGACTTGGGGCAGTGGCCAAGTTTGCATATACTATGTGGCATGTCTATAGCCACAAATTTAACCTGACATTTTTTTGGGCAAGGAGTGGGTTGAAATAAACTCTGACTCTTGCTGTCAGGGTTTACACCGAGTATGTGGTGTCAACAGGATTTTTGGGTCCTGTGGTCAGGTTTGCACATAACCCAAAACTATGGTTTAGCATTATGCCTGAATGCTGCCAGTGGCTTAACTATAGTGTGTTTACTTTCAACAAACCAGAAGTTGAAGCAATGGTTTGTTGTTGGTTGTCCAGGGACTCAGGCAGGAATCTTCCCTGGTCCTACCTGGAGATGCAAAGACATGGACCTGGGACTTCCTGCACATACAGCAGATACCCTATCTCTGAGCTACAGCCGAACAAATACAGTACAATCTATTGGCCAAATTTATTTTCACAATGACCTGGGATGAATGTGGCAAGTTCTTTGAGACTGGTTTCTCTGATGATGTCTCCAAGTACATCTTTCATTAGGATCCACCTAGTTCATGTAGCAAAGATTATTTGGAAAGATATACAAGCAACAATATTCAGAGCCAAATTTAGGTGATATAACTAGGGCTCCACTCCTATGCACCTGAGAATTGAGTTTACTGCCGAATACACATATATAAGATTGGGGTGTACAGTGTTATTATATATGGCAGTCTTCACCAGTGAGGAGTTACAGTCCAAAACATTTGGAGGGCATCAACTTGGGGAAGGATGCTACACAGACATGCGCAAACTAGCGGGTGGGCATCCAGCACAACAGCTGTCCTAGCCGAAACTTGTTGTGTAGAAGATTCTACAATCTATTTGCAATCTATTTGCAACAGCCAGAAACCTGCTTATGTATTCTCTTGTGCAATAACAGGCAGATCCATGCCATATTTATAGCCAATGACTTTTCCAAAGAATCATGGGAACTGTAGTCTGCTAAGGGAACTGCAAATTCTAGCCCCGTAGGGGGGGAACTACAGTTTTCCTAGATATGCAGATGAGGGCTCTCATAAATGAAAGTTCCGTTATAGAAAACTCCATGCATACAGAACAATAGCCTTGGGGGGGGGGAGTTTCTGACCATGTCTTCTCCCTGATCTGCTAGCTTTCTGTGCACACAAAGGATTTTTATTTTTACATGGAGGCACTATTTTTTCGTACACACTTGACTGAAAAACAGTAGGCTCCTTCTATCTAGGATGGTCTTCCTCTTCCACTGAGGGACGGAGGGAGGGGACACCCGCCTAGCCAGTCAGATCAGCCAAACCAACCCTGGCGATCAATGGGGTGACAGATGTTGCAGCCAGATCACCCTCACATCCTATCATATGCATCCCTGCCTGCAACTGAAAGTAGTAAAGTCCAGTCACAGGTTTACCACCTCTGTAGGAAGAAGGCCTAGCCAATAAATCTTTTAAAAATAAATTTGCAGGCTTAGTGGTTTGTCCAATCAAAGCTCCAAGGCAGGGAATTATACTTTTTTATTTGTCTGAATAGGGATAGGGAGGTCTATCAGAAGGCTCTGACAGAAACTAATTTTTTAGCTCTCAGAGCCATGCTTAGATGTGCTCCAAAGCTGTGCAATGGTCTTTAAACAGACCAATGTTGAAATCATATTCATGACTCAAAATGATTGTGTTTCCAACAAAGAAATAGAAAAAGAAAGAAAACTTCACAGCCACAAGATTAATGGCTTGTGAAGTCTTAAAAGGAAAAAGCCAATGTTATTTCTTGTCAAAACCATGAAGGCCAAAAAAAGACCCCGGACTGCTTACTTTCTCCTCTTCAAAAGCCATCTGTCCAGTCATATGGACGCTTGATAGTGTGCAATGAACATTCAAAGCCAATGAGTTGCCTGGAAAAAATCCTGGGAACTGTGGCTTCTTAAGTGACTGCAAATTTTAGCTCTGTGAAGGGGAATACAATGTTCTCTTAAACAGAAAAAGTAAAAAATAAAAATCAAATATGAAAACACAGCACAAACTCCATTCGTGGGTAAACAAAATAACTGAGGTAGGAGCTGCACCCACACGTCACCCACCCACAAAAACATCTCCCAAATACATCATTGGCAGTCCTCCGCACACAAACCTCACCCTCAACTATTCTCAACTACCACAGTACCCATAATACAGCTAGTACGCAGTATTTGTTGCAAAGCTAACATCTGGCACTCAAAAAACCCTAGGCAGCATTAAATACAACCAGTTAATTCACCCACCTCTATCTAGGGCAATACAGCATCATACAGACAGCAATATAAATGTTCCCTTCTCATCTCTCACCCCTTTGGACATAGTTGGTTGTTGTTAATCTGTTCTTCACCCTAAGGTCCTGGGGCAGGTTACTGGGACAGATCACAACAATTTAAACACAATTTTAAAAAACAGTTTGAAACAACGTACAATCAAAAAAACTGGGTGGGCCCTAAAAATCTTCTCACGGTAGCAGGGACGCGGACTTATAAAAAATATTGGGGGGGCCCGGGAAAGCTCATGAATAATAAATAAGCTCATGAATATGCAAATAAAGTGGCGCCGCCTCCTCGTGAGCGAATAGGGGAGAGCGTGCTGCGCCTATTAATCAGCTCCAAAGGAAATTGGGTGGAGCTTTTGCTCGGGAGGGAGGGCAGGAGGCATGCAGCCCGCCCCCCCTGTGCATTTTGGGCTGGGGGAGGGGCGGCGATGGCGCTCTGCTGGAGGGGCGCCGGAGATTATTGGGGGGCGGAGCCCCCCCCAAACGAATTTTTGAGGGGGCTCGGGCCCCCTCAAGCCCCATGGAGTCGGCGCCTATGCACGGTAGACAGATTCAGTCTCTCACACTGAGTCGTATTAATAAACCTTACAACCCTTCGGAAAATATAATCCAGACTCTGACCCTTGGCAGCAAAAAAGCACAACTTCAGTTACCACCCAATAATACATCACACACTTTCTCCTCTGGGATAATAAATTCAACTCTAGAAACTTAAAGCAGGTTGTGCCCCTGGGGCAGACCCAATGAGTTCCTATGCATACATGGTCAAAATCAAGGAACTTTAGGCCAATGGAGACAAGGTGTTACTTGTGCTAATGCAATTGACATGTGTGCTTGTTTATATCAACAGCAGCAGAAAGGGGGAAGCCTGAACAGGGATATTTCTTTGGCCTGGGGAGTGGAGTTTAACTCTTTCTTTCCAAATCATGACAAAATTGGCTCTCAGAAGCTGCTTCTACCATGTCATCTGAACAGGGCCAATAGACACTACAAATGCAAATAGCAGCTTTGGAGTGAGGTTTTTTGTCAGGAGCATGTCAGGGATAGAAAAGAGTTAAAATTTTACTCCTCACAGTCCCAAAGTTGTTAAGGCTTCCCTGAGGTTACTGTTTACATGAATTAATCTGCATATTATAATTTTTTTAAAAAAATGTAATCAACATCATTTATAGTTTGGACCATTAGGTTGTATTCAAGGTAGAGCTAAGTTAAAGTCACTTAGCGGTACACTTGTTCTGTTGACAAAATGATATGCACCAATGGAACGTAGGCCAATCCACACCATACATTTTATAGCACACCCAACACACCTTCAAAGCACATGGCTTCCCCCAAAGAATCCTGGGAACTGTAGTTCTTCCTGTTAATCGTGCTGCTTTAAACGTGGATCTTTATTGTATTTTGATTTTGATTTGTAATGTTTTATTTTCTCTTGCCTCTGAAAGCCTTATTGGAAATGTAACATGGTATAAAAATTAAACACACAAACACACTCAAGAACCCTGCCATTTTCACTGCCAAATTTCCGCGATGGAACAAATGCTTAGCCTATGACACTTGCCTCTTACAATCTCTTTAAAGACAGGAATTGAGAACCAGTGGCCCTTCAGATGTTATTCAATTCCTCACTTCGCTGGTCCAGCGCCAGATTTAGGGCGGTGCAGGCTGTTCCTCTGCAAAGGGCACCAAGCCAAGGGGTGCAAATTTGAAGAAAAAATCCATTTCGGGGTGCCAAATTTTGGCCTTGCACAGGGCGCCATGTTACAAAAGATGGCACACGTCCGCCCCTGATTAGCCTCATAAAGCATGACTTACAGTCAAGGATAATGGAAACCGTCCCCCAAAATACCTCGTGGGCAACCGACTTCGCCCCATGTTGGCAGCAACAGTGTGAGAACAGCAATCAAACAGATCACACAGGTTTTTGAAACTGTACAAAAGCCTGAAGCACCTGTTTGCCTAAGGTAGTAGGAGGAAGGCAGGAGGTAGCAGGTACAGTTTCAGACCTCCGAGTCCCTAAAAACAAAGAAATTGCCATCCTCTGTTATCTGTGGCCAGAGGACCAAATTAATTAGCTCAACAGGCTCATCTGATCAGCTCTGCCTCGCCCGCCCCCCTCACCTGTTTTAATCGGGATTTCCATCTAAGGCACCGATTCCAGAGCGTGAAAAGCCTTTTAGATATGAGGTGGTCAGGTCCTTCCTTGCAACTTAATTAAAAGGAGAGCGGGGCGGGCGGGGGAGGGAGGGGGGGAGAGAGGGGTACACGTGACAGATCAAAGAGGAAAACACACTCGTGTGTCCTTGCTCTATAGCCCACCCCCCGTCTCCAAATTTTCCGCGTAGCATAGTTTAAAAAACCAGAAAAAGACCAGAGTCAACGGGGTGAGAATAAAAGGCGACCGTGTACGCTGCTCTCCACTCTCGGGCAGAGAAAATCATAAACATCTCCCCTCGCTGACTTGAAAGGCGGTCGCCGCCTCCCGCTCTCCACCCACCTTTTTTTTTATTTTTCACACATGGGCACAATTTGCAAATCAAAGCGTTTCCTTCTCTTCCAGATCCCCCCGGCGCAACCACCACTCGCTGGAAAAACAAAAACATCCTGGCATGTCTGGACAAGCCAACCCACCAACCAAGCCCCCCCCCCCATCCCCGTCCCCCTCCCCGGTTGAAGAGAAAACGCAATTACGCACCAACCCCACACTTTGTGTGGCTCGGCGTTATGAGCCCCCCCCCCCACACTCCCCACGCATCACCTACCGCTGGAGTTGGGAGTTTTCAGGGTGCCCCGCCACCCCTCGCTAAGAGGGAGAAATCTACCCAGAAGGAAGGAAGGAAGGGGACCCGAAAGAGAGCACCCCCTCCCCTCCCACCACGTAAACATCCCCACGGGGTTACCTTGGCTTCTGACCCCCAGATGCAGAACGCCGCCGCTGTCAACAGATGGAGCCAGCCTGATCTCCGGGGTAAAGGGGGACTTTTGCCCATGCTTCTTGGCTCCTGGAGCTGCTTTTGGCAGCGGGTTTGTGCGTTGGGAAAGGGAGCGGGAGCTAGAGCTAGAGCAGCTGTTCCTAATACCTTTCCCTCCCAAGATTGGTCCTCCTTCTGCGCCCTCTCTCTCTCTCTCTCTCATTCCCCCTTTCCTCCTCCTCCACTCACTCTCTCCTCCTGTACTCCCTCCCCTCATCTCCTTTCTCTTCGCTCTAAACTCCCCCCACCCCACCAAAAAAAACCCGCACAAAACACCCTCAGGGTGTGTATCACCTGCAGCAGGGATGGGTGGAAGACGATGGGGAAAGTTGAGTCTTTTCCTCCCTTCGCTCAAACAACATTTAGGTCCCAGGAATGTTTCTGGACATGGGAGCTGCACACAGCCAGCAGCCTTGATTTCCTGGGAGAAACTCATGGATGGTTGTTGTTGTTGTTGTGTGGTGTCCTCAAAACCCCACCACCACACAAAAAGAGGTCTATAAAGGGTTCTCTTTCTTCCCTTCCCATCCCATCCAACCCCCAAAGCCAGTTTTCCACAACTGAGCCAGTCCACTTTGAAAAGAAAAAAAGTTAAGATCAGAGGAGGAGATTTGTTTATTTTTGTGATCGCCCCTATAAATCCAGCAGCTGTTACGATCTTAATTACCAAGTTGAGGATCTCCCTGCCCTATTGAAGAACTGTCCAAAATGATCTACCTTACCCAATATTTGCCTTGTCTTACAGGGACAAACAAAACAGGTATCTATTGGACTTCCACTTTCAGCTCTGATAAATATTTGTCAAAGGAACATGGGGGTCCAGGTTTAGTCCTCAGCATCTCCAGGTAGAGCTAAGAGAAATTACCTTCCTGAAATGTTGGAGACCCACTGCCACTCAATGTTGACCTGGTCTGGCTTGGTATCAGGGGCACCAACTTGACTAAAATATGGGGGGGCTCCCTCAGGTAAGCAACTCCCTGAATAATAGATCACATGACATGACATGCACTCACCATTCGAATGGCAATGCCCATCAACTTGGGGGGGAGCTGGCCCCCTCAAATATTGGCTCCTATGCTTGGTATAAGGCAGTTTCCTATGTTCCTAAGTTACAGGAGGGAGCAGCTTCCAAACTTCTATGTGTGCATGGCCATGGACCACTTAAAAATTGCTCAAAGCCGCAGTAGCCTACTTAATAAACTATTGTTTTATTTGTTCTGTGAATCAAAGCACATAAGTGATATTTTAATAATTGTATTCTTGCCTTTCTAATACAATGGATAAAATAAACCTAAAGTAATGTTTTTTCCCCCTTCAATGCCATATCGCTGTCAAAACTAGCACTGTATAATGAAAAACACAGGCCTGGTGCATTATTAGCCTGTTTGATGCTTTGAGCATATACAAAACGGCTTTGATCTCCAGTGTGGAGGGGAGGGGGAAATTAATAAAATTTATGTTTGGATTAACTGGGCTAATAAAGTTTACGTACTAATTGCTCAACTATTGTGGAGGCAAAATCCTTTGCTGACCTGCAGCAAGTCATTTGATGATACACCAATAGATCTTAATCAACCTCTGCCCACCCCAAGTCAGATTATTTGTCCGTTTAGCCCAATCATGTTGACTCTGATTGGCAGAAAATCTCCACAGTCTCAGGCAAAATATTCCCCATCATCTGCTAGCTGATCATGGCTGTGTACACATGAACACTCGCTCTGGCTCCAAGCATGCTTCCACCGCTGGTGTCTGAAACCGAGTACACTGGATGTTAGCAACGGTCAATACGTACCCTGTAGCTTCTTGAGAAATACTCATAGATTCATAGAATTGTAGAGCCAAAAGGGACTACGAAGGTCATCTAGTCCAACCCCCTTCAATGCAGGAATCTTTTGCCCAACTTGGGGCTCAAACCCACAACCCTGAGATTAAGAGTCTCATGTTCTATCACATGGGTAGGCAAACTAAGGCCCGGGGGCCGGATCTGGCCCAATCACCATCTAAATCCGGCCTGCGGATGGTCCGGGAATCAGCTTGTTTATACATAGTATAATGTGTCCTTTTATTTAGAATGCATCTCTGGGTTATTTGTGGGGCATAGGAATTCGTTCATTTCCCCCCCAAAAAAATATAGTCCTGCCCCCCACAAGGTCTGAGGGACAGTGGACCAGCCCCCTGCTAAAAAAGTTTGCTGACCTCTGTACAGTGGTACCTCAGGTTACATACGCTTCAGGTTACATATGCTTCAGGTTACAGACTCCGCTAACCCAGAAATAGTGCTTCAGGTTAAGAACTTTGCTTCAGGATGAGAACAGAAATCGTGCTCCGGCGGCAGCAGGAGGCCCCATTAGCTAAAGTGGTGCTTCAGGTTAAGAACAGTTTCAGGTTAAGTACGGACCTCTGGAACGAATTAAGTACTTAACCTGAGGTACCACTGTATAATCAACTGAGTTATGTACTCCCACCCCACTCACACATGAAAACAAAGTTCCCCACAGCCAGTCACAAACAAACAACTGCACCCTAGGCCAACCGCAATCTCTCTCACCACTAAAGGAACACAAACCTATAGTGAAGAGAACCCACACAAGCGATGCTGACACAAAACCCCACACATAGAATAGAAGCATTGCCACCCGACCCCACCCCACTCACCATGCCCCCTCCACCTCTTTCCCCCTTTTCTTCCTAATGTAACACTAATGTCTCCAACAAATGAAACTGATCTGTAGAAAATGTAACTTGAAAAAAGAGACATAGCACATACTTTTGTAAACCAAGAAATCTTTAATAAAATATGTTAAAAACAAAAACCCCAAAAAAACTATGTACTTTCCCTCAAACCAGCTTCCATCCAATCTGAAAATGGAAGCGGCAGTTAAGATGAGGTGTGTACATTTCAGATAACCATTGCACATGCTCAGATGACAGCTTCAGTGAATTGGATTTCAGCACAGGGAAACAAATCAGGAAATGGGCATTGTGTGAAGAAGACACCCCTGCCCTCTCTCTGGTCTGTATGGCATATGACTTGAAATGCAGGGGCGCAGGAATGATCTTGCTGTGTTTCAAACTTCTATACCTACCCAGTTTCAACTAGAGTTGCCTGCCAGCTAGAGATTGAATCTTCTGCTTTAAATATATGGTGCAGATGTAGATGTCCCTTCCCTCAGGCTCTTCCCTCAGGCTCTTAATCTCAAAATAACTTAATCTCTCCCCACATCTTTCTCCCCCACAACGCCTATGATAGCAGTGTGTCACACCAAACGTAACTGACTTGTAGACAGGACTTTATGAACTGAAAACGGAGGTACTATATGTGCCTTTGTTAGCCATGAAAATCAATAAAAACAATAATAAGAAAAGACATGGCATACAAGGAAAAAGAAAAGGGAGGGAGGAGGAAAACACAAGATCAAAATGAGTTCTTAAAACTTACAATTATTTAACTTTCTCTCCCCATTGTCTGGTGTGTAACCAGCAACACGGTTTCAGACTTTCACCTACTGTGTATTTCTCTAAGGGCTATCGTTCAAAATACACTTTATTTTGTTTTGGCTACCAAACTGCTGTCATCTGACAATGGCATTTTATGAAACATAGCCCTTCTTCCCAGCCCTTAATCTGAATTTTGAAAGAGAAGTTGAGTTGTGATGTTTCTCAGCTCTCGCAGTTAAATCCCCCTGTGATTGTCAATGTTTAATACAAGTTGGATGTGTGTTTTTTTGGTGGGGGGAAATCTGTCTGACAAGGAATTCAAAAGGATTTAGAAAAGAAAGAAAAACCCACAAGAACGCACAAAGTTCTGAACAAGAGCCTTAATCTGACAGTAGCAAAGATTCTGATTAGTGTTCTTACATCTTTAGGATGTAAGCCTGCAGAGAGTCTCAGACAAGCACATAATGTGCTTGGAATAACCTGTCAAGCACATAGCGCGAGCGGACGAGGGGAGTCTGCAGGTTTAAAATTGCCGTTCTTTTTAGGAACTTATGACTCCCCGTTAGCTGAATTCCTTTGTAGAGGTCATCTGAGTACAGTCACCCGTAATCCCTTCAAGAAAATGCCAATTCTGCTGCTGTACTAAAATTGAGCTACATACTGATATAACACATGCTGTTTCCCCCTCTTTGCTTAAGCTGCCAAAGACCCAGTTTCACCTCTCCAGTAATTCCTCCCTCTTACCAGGTTCGACTTCCACCTGCCACCCAGTTTCACTTTGGCCATTCCTAAGGATTAAAAAAGCAATAAGTCACGGTATTCACAAGCCATTATTTCGGTTCCTTAAGTCTCTTGGCACATAGGAGTACCCAAGGGACTTAGGCCCCATCTGAACTATACATTTAAAGCAGTATCATACCACTTCAAACATCCATTGCTTTCCTCAGAGAATCCTGGGAAATGTAGTTTGTTGATAGTTGTTAGGAGTCCCCTGTTGCGCTCGCAGAACTATAGTTCCCAGAGTGGTTTAAAAGTCAACCTCTTTTCCCAGGAAACTATGGGAATTCTCTCTCTCTCTCTCTCTCTCTCTCTCTCTCTCTCCACCCCTCCCCAAGCTTCTAGAATGGCTCACATTGCTCCGTTTCAACAGAATCTTGAGTGTCAGAGCATGTGCAGAGTTTTTTTTGCAGAAGAGAGGTTCTGAGGGAGCATCGCTGAACTCCTGAGCAAATGTTCCCACGAAGATCTTCCTTCAAAGAGCAACATATGTGGGTTGTCCTCTGGTATCTTCACAGCACACAAGTTCCCCGGTTTCTGAGTGGTTTAAATACATAATATGGATGCAGCCAAGCTTCCACTGGAGTTCATGTTTCAAAGCCTCCTTAATGTATGGAGGGGATATTTATTTAAGCTTAAAGCTGGGGTGTTAAGGGCAAACTCTTCTCTGTGTGCTGCAATGCTCCGAGGACAAATTCCGTCCTCCCCCACCACAGCACCAGAGTGTTGGACGAGGACCTGGGAGACTAGGGTTCAAATCCCCCCCCCCACAGCTATGAAGCTCACTGAGGGACCTTGGACTAGCCAGTATGTCTCAGCCTAAGCTGTTGTTGTGAGGACAAAGTGTGGAGAGGAACACCATTTTCACCACATTGAGCTTCTTGGAAGAAAGGTTGTATATAAATGTAATAATAATAAAAAATTAATAAATAAAAAATGGACTTGGGGAGGTAAAAATCTCACTGGCTGCAATAGGAGTCTGCTTTCAAGCCTAATTGTTTTTAGAGACTATTTTCAGGGGGGTTTCAGCTGAGGAGGGAGGCTGGGCACCCAGGGAGATAAGCCCTCTATGAAGTAGTGGGTGGACATAGCAGACACAGAGATTTCTCCAAGTAGTTCTTTATAAGTAAGCTGGAACTGAACTGAACAGCAAACAGCTCAGCCGGCCTGCTTTTATAGGAAGCCGGCTGTCAACACTGTAACAACAACAGCCCAGGGTATCCCGCCTAAATTAACTTACGTGGACCTGAGTGAAAACTATATACACAATACCCCTGGTGGCCAGGGTGAGAACTTTGATACATAACACCCTCCCCTCTCACCTTACTGCCACCTGGGCTAAGCACAGAGGCACTGGAAAATAATCTTCTGTTTAGTTAACACAGCTCAGAACTGTGAATATGTCCACATAAGAACATAAGCAGAACCTGCTGGATCAGACCAAAGTTGTCCCCCTCCCCATCCAGCACCCTGGGCCATCCCAATATATTTTGGCACCTTAGAAGGACCACAAAATGGTACCTGCCTCCTGCCAGGGAAGAGCTGGTGAGTGAAGATCTACATCAGACACAAGGGGGAATAAAGATCTACATCAGTGCCTCCTATTCGCCAAGAGGCCACTGTAGAGTGGCAGCAGCAACGGGCAATGCATTTCTTGGGAGGCTGGATCTGTTGGCCTTGTGAATCCTGCTGCCAAAGGTGGCCACCTCACCTTGCTCATGGTTGGGCTCGTTCTGCTCAGAGTGGACTTTGAAGATGCTTGAACTCAGGACGAAAGGGAGAAACGTGCTAAGAGGAAGGCACGTTTGGCAAACCCTCACCGTGACCAACTCCCGCCCAGAAACCTATGTCCCCACTGTGGAAGGATGTGTGGATCCATAATTGGCCTCCACAGTCACTTATGGAGTCATTGTTAAGACCATGTTCATGGAAGACAATCTTAGTTGGCTACGAGTGGTCGCCAAAGAAGAAGAAGGTCAACCAGATGCACTGGAACTTAGAGCAACTCATGCGTTTTTTAGGAGGTCTTCTCAGATAAACTCCTGGTAGAGGGAGAATCAACCATTACAGCACAGAAGAACACGTTCAACGTATATTATTGCTCCAGCTCCACACAGACACAGCTGTTCATTAACCAGGGTCTTATTGAATCATCCACTTAAGTGTGCCAAAGGCAGCACATTACTTACCTGGAAGGGGAGATACCTTGATCGTGGAAGGTTTTCCCAGGCTCATCCATTGCATTTCCCTGCTTGTTATTTTCCAGCAATTGGCATTCGGAGGCATGCTGCCTCCTAACAGCAGAGGTAGGACATTGGCAGCCTTTACCTCTATGAAATTGTCTAGCCCTCTCTTAAAGTCATCCATGTTGGTGGCCATCAATGCCTCCTGTGGGAATGAGTTCCATAGTTTAATAATAATAATAATAATAATAATAATAATAATAATAATAATAATTTATACCCCGCCTCTCTGGCTGGGCTTCCCCAGCCACTCTGGGCGGCTTCCAAAAAAATATTAAAATACTATAGCACATCAAACATTAAAAGCTTCCCTAAACAGGGCTGCCTTCAGATGTCTTCTAAAAGTCTGGTAGTTGTTGTTCTCTTTGACATTTGGTGGGAGGGCGTTCCACAGGGAGGGTGCCACTACCGAGAAGGCCCTCTGCCTGGTTCCCTGTAACTTGGCTTCTCGCAGTGAGGGAACCGCCAGAAGGCCCTCGGTGCTGGACCTCAGTGATGGGGGTGGAGACGCTCCTTCAGATACACTGGACCGAGGCCGTTTAGGGCTTTAAAGGTCAGCACCAACACTTTGAATTGTGCTCGGAAACGTACCCCTGCCCTAGTGCTGTATGCAGAAGTACTTTTTCCCATCTGTCCTGAGTCTTCCAGTATTCAGCTTCATTGAATGTCAACATGTTCTCATGTGTTCTCATAAGCCATCCATGCTTCCTCTTACTCATACTTTATCTAAACTAAAAGAGCCTCAAATGTTGTAGGCTTTCCTCTCTTTTTCACCTTTGATCAATCTTTCACACCATGAAGATGATTAAAATCTATTTAGGGGTTCAATACCATCTGTGTTGCTTGGTGTTGTGAACAGCCTTTTACTTCTGCTTACATTTGGGGCACAAATGGGGCATGGTTCAAACTCTGCCCTCCTTCTTCTGTAAAAGAAACATATTTAAAACTAGAAGTTAAGATTCATTATTATTATTATTTGTTCCCAGGATTTAGAGCTAACTTCAAAGCCGCCATGACATTGTAATAATCACATTAGTTGGCAATGTGACAGTTGAGTTTCGGCTTTGCTTTGGGATTGTTTCCCCAACTTAGCGGTGCAATATACTTAAACCAGAAGGTTTTAACTGAAACAAGCATTGTTTCTCTTTCATGTTGTACGGATGCCCATCCTGGTTGTTTGTGGATCTGTGGCCAGCCATGAAGATTGGAGCATTTCAATTCACGAACATAAAAAGACCCCTGCTGGGTCAGACCAAAATGTCCACCTAATTCAAGATCCTATTTCACTCAGTGGCCAAACAGACTTCTCTGGAAGGCCCATGAGCAACGCTTGAAGGCAGTAGGCCTCTTCTACTGATGCAGAAATAGGTAGAAATTCCACTTAGCTAAAGGCCATCAGATGCCCTGCTTGTGGGTTTCCCATTAGCCTCTTTCAGAAACAGGATGCTGGACTAGACAGGCCTTTGGTCTGATCCACCGGGGATCTAATTATGTTCATGTCCTACAGTGACTGATAGACTTAAAATGCCTCTGTGTGGTCCCAATGTGTTTTCCCACATGGAGCTAATATCAGGCAAGATCTGCTTGACCCGACTGCACTGGCTGCCCATTAGTTGCCAGGCCCAATTCAAAGCTGAAGCAGCTGATGGGGAGGCAGAGATGTCATGGGTGTCTCCTCTTCCTGCTTCAACAAGCTCCTCTCCTACCTTGTCTCCCAGAACCAGAAGAGGGCAGAAACAGGCGGAGCAGTGGAAGACTGCATGCAGGCCCAGTCTCTGATTGCCTGGGAAAAGCCATGGAGGGCTTTTTGTGGGGAGACAGGGGCTTTTAGTCTTGGCAACTGATTCATGGGTTCAGACCTACCAGGGATGAGCTGCTGTGCTCATGTAGCTAAGTTTGTGAAGATTGTGCTTTTGCTAATAGTTAACTTTAACTCTGTTAACTCTGCTTTACTGCCAGCATGCTCCTTGACACCTGTTTGTTTCTTCAAGCACTTTTCTGTACAGCAATATAATAAATCTTTGTGTGCTATTTTTACCAAATAAATGCATTTTTATGCACACTTTACCTTAGTAAATACATTTTTGTACACATGACTTGGCTGGAGAACTGCGTTGCAGAATTTTGAGAAGTGCAAATTCTGAGGATTGTTTCAGGGCATAAAAAAATAGAATTAGGGTTCTCCTAAAATGAGAACTATGGGACGCGGGTGGCGCTGTGGGTTAAACCACAGAGCCTAGGACTTGCCGATCAGAAGGTCCGCGGTTCGAATCCCCACGACGGGGTGAGCTCCCGTTGCTCGGTCCCTGCTCCTGCCCACCTAGCAGTTCGAAAGCACGTCAAAGTGCAAGTAGTTAAATAGGTACCGCTCCGGCGGGAAGGTAAACGGCGTTTCCGTGCGCTGCTCTGGTTCGCCAGAAGTGGCTTAGTCATGCTGGCCACATGACCTGGAAGCTGTGCGCCGGCTCCCTCAGGCAGTGGAGCGAGATGAGCGCCGCAACCCCAGAGTCAGCCACGACTGGACCTAATGGTCAGGGGTCCCTTTACCTTTACCTTAAAATGAGAACTGAATAGGATCTCTACCCCCATCCCTTGATGTGCTACTTGATTCTACACATGTTTACCAAGAAATTCATGCTGAAAAGTCTCCAGTGGAAATAAATAGGGCTTAAAAAGGCTTAAATTTGACTGGGTTGTGTGCTTAGTCCCTGTTGAAAAGGGAAATTATTTGCCAGCAAAGCATAAACTTAATCCCAGACTGCTAATGTGGAAAGGTAGCCACCTGCTGGCTCTCAGAGAAATCCACAATATGCCTCTTTGCCTTTGGTTTAGTTTAGAAACAAAGAACTGGAAAGGCGGCCTGTTTGATTACTAGGAAAGTTAGATGAATTCAAGCAGAGGAACATGCACAGCTGGATACTTCTGACTGAAATCCTGCTAGCAAAATTGAGGAAGGCATAGCCTGCTATAAGCAGATTGCATTTGCCTTGATTATGCTTGTCCCCTTGCAGCTGGCCATCCTCTCCCCAAAACTTACGTACCTTTGGTCAGCAAGTGGAAGTGGCAGCAGGTCGACATGCTCATAGAGTGTAATTTTCAACTGGCCTTCAGTAGGAAAAGATGTTATGGATTCCAGAAAGTATGTTTCTCCTGAGCCAATGCAGGCAGACAGCTGACAGCATGTGACATCGCTTCCAGAACATCAGCACTGGTTGCCTATATCCTACCGGGTCAGTTTCTTGTGTTGATATACAACCCCCACCAAAGAACTTGAGTCCAAGATATCTTAAGGGCCACCTGAGCCCTTATATCCCAGCTTAATCATGGAGATCATATGGAGGGCCACTGCCTGTTGTCCCCCGGGGTTATAGACCAGCCTCAGAATCTCTTCCAAAAGAGATTTGACAGGCTTCCTTGCTTTTGACTTTCAAGCGTCTCTTAAAGATCTTTTTATGCTGACATGCCTTTGCAGTTGTTTAAGTTTTATTTTTTTATTAAAAGGTAAAGGGACCCCTGACCATTAGGTCCAGTCGTGGCCGACTCTGGGGTTGCGGTGCTCATCTCGCTTTATTGGCCGAGGGAGCCGGCGTACAGCTTCCGGGTCATGTGGCCAGCATGACTAAGCTGCTTCTGGCGAACCAGAGCAGCGCACGGAAACGCCGTTTACCTTCCCACCGGAGCGGTACCTATTTATCTACTTGCACTTTGACGTGCTTTCGAACTGCGAGGTGGGCAGGAGCAGGGACAGAGCAATGGGAGCTCATCCCATCACGCGGATTCGAACCTCCGACCTTCTGATCGGCAAGCCCTAGGCTCTGTGGTTTAACCCACAGCGCCACCCGCGTCCCTCATATTTTATTTTATTTTATTAGCCAGTCACTTTGTTATTTGTATTTTTTATAAATTGTGTTTTATGTTTTAACACTGTAGAACTGCACTGACATTTTATGATATACTGGCATAGAAATACTCTTATAACTAAATCAAATAAATCCCACCCACCCCCTTTTTTTTTTGGTCCAGTGTCACCCCTGCTTTTTTAAATTTGCTGGTTTGTAGAGGTTAGTGGAGCTTCCGCTGCAACAATTACACAATCCTCTAGGTGTACATTGATGTACAGTGCTATTGTCTCATCAGGTTAAGAAGCATGGGTAGGTTTAGAAGTGGCCATTATTATGTTCTTGGTGTAACCTTGCCTCCATCTGTTATATGGCCACCCCTCCACCTCATTGCCTGTTCTGTGATGGAGCACAGATATGCAGGTGAGCGTCACCTGTTGAATCAAAGCCTTCCAGGTAGTTGTTGAAGCCATGGAAGAAAAGGAAATGGTCTCAACCTAAGATTAAGGGTCACCTTACATGAACTGCCAGGTGTGTTGTTGCCAGTTTAACTCTGAGCCTGTGGCAGCTCCTGATTAAGCTGTCATAACACAAAGATTTGGGCTGTTTGGTATGTTAAGACAGCATCACAAATTTATGCACAATTTGCCTGTAGGAGTTGCTCACAAACGAAAGGAACTAACTTGCACTGAGTCACCCACTGTTGGTCCATCTAGCTCAGTATTGTCTACTCCAGAGGTGAAGGAAGTTTTAGCTTGAGGGCTTCATTCCTTTCTGGACCATTTTGCAATGAACACATGTCAGAGGTGGATGGGGCCAGAGGTGAAAGTGGGTAGGGCTAAGAATGTAAAATTAACAGTTGTACAGTAGGCTACTTTCTACAAACACAGACCCACTATTATATGCCATTCATGCAGGCAAGGATCTTTATCAGAGTTCAAGGACAGATTCCAGCCAGGCAAAAACACCCAAGAAGGGTCCAATGTAAGGCTAATGAGGGATGTAAGAGTGTGCAACATGGGGAGAGTCCCAAGGCCCAGATGATGATGATGATGATAATGATGGTGACATTATTATTATTATTTAGATTTGCTAGTCACTTGTTACCCAAAGGTCTCAAAGTGACTTACAATACGTTACAGATAAATAGATTATGCCATAACAGATGAAAACTTGGAAGGCTGCATTTGTCTCCCAGGCCTGAGATCCCCCATCCCTCGTCTACACTGCCTGTCAATAGTTCTTTGGATTTTAGACCCAGGAGGAGGAGGAGGAGGAGGAGGAGGAGAGGAGGAGTTTGGATTTGATATCCCGCTTTATAACTACCTGAAGGAGTCTCAAAGCGGCTAACATTCTCCTTTCCCTTTCTCCCCCACAACAAACACTCTGTGAGGTGAGTGGGGCTGAGAGACGTCGTGTGACTAGCCCAAGGTCACCCAGCAGCTGCATGTGGAGACTTAGGGCAGGGGTTGGGGTTGGGGTTGCCTTCTGCTGCCTTCTAAAGGTTGCATAGTTACTTGATCTTCTTGGCTCCAGGATTGCACGACTCCATGCCCTTCCAACGTTTCTCTGATGAAAACAGGGACATCATAACACACCCTCCAACATTTCTCCGATGGAAAAAGGGGCGTCCTAAGGAAAAGCGGGACTTTCCGGGATCAAATCAGAAACCAGAATGGCTTCTGTAAATCCAGGACTGTTCCTGGAAAGTAGAGACACTTGGAGGATCTGTACTGTCTCTCACACACCCCTGCAGTGTCAACCAACAATCCACAGCTGAGGGTCAGGGTCTTTCTTAAGATCAGCTGAATGTATTTTTATTTTAAACCAGAACATATGCCTCAGTTTGTAGAGCATGAGACTCTTAAACCCAGGGTGGAAGCCCCATGTTGGGCAAAAGGATTCCTGCATTTCACAGGGTTGGACTAGATGACCCTTGTGGTCCTTTCCAACTTAACAAGAACTGTTTAAAATGCTGCTAAGTTATCCATTCCTGCAAAACTCTAGAATCCACAGCTAAGGGTCAACAGACACTGGTGTCAGTAGTGGGATATGAACCATGCTTTTATTCAGAGACCAGAACAGAGGCAGAAGTACGAATGGCTTTCTGCTGTGAATGCCAGCAGGCAGACACAGCAATACAGAGTTTTGCTGCTTAGCAAGAGATTTGGGGAAGTTGCTCCCGTTCTTCACTTTGATAAGTTTACACAATGAGTACTTGTCTCCCGTTTACTGTGCAAGCAAGTCAGCCAGGCCATAGCATGAGTACCTGCCAGCCATCTCATCCTAGGTCACCTCCTATGCAGCATCAGGCAGGTGAAGTCACTAACATCCATGGGGGGGGGGATACCTAAGGCGAATTCTGGGACTCCAGAATCCACAGATACCTGCACAGTCTCTAGCTCAGGTGTGGGGAACCTCTGGCCCTCCAGATGTTGCTGAACTCCTTCAGGGAAGAAGAACACGCGTTCTGCTCAATTTGTGTCTGCATTTTCTCGAGAGGAGGATACCTCGAGGAGCATGGTTGCTGGACTCTGGTAGCAGCAGGATTATCTGCAACAGTCGGGAGGACTTTAAGATCCTGGGAGTAAGCCCCAAAAGGACTTCTGAGTAGATATGGTTAGGACTGCACTGTACTACATTTATTGAGGCATAAGTCCATTTCAATAGATGCATGACAATTTATTTGAGAGGCTTACGATGCTCTCTACTGGCCACATTTTGTAGCACAAGGGGCATGAATTTGAGAGTGCAGGAAAAGTTGGCTGTAAGCACAAGTCAGGGCTGGTTCTGCCATGAGGTGGATTGCCTCAAGCGGCAAATTAAAAGGCAACAAATTATTAGTTGTTAAGATGACAATTTCAATACCCCATTTGGGGAGGCTGTGGATTTATTGTTTCAGAACCAAAAGGTCATGGGTCATCTTAAGACATAAATTCTAGCTCTTTCATATATTCCACCCATGGTATATACACATGGTATTTTCCACTTGACTCATTTGATGACTGCCTGGTTTCTGTGGTGCAGTTTATTTAGTCCTTGTAGCTGTTAATCAAGCACTTGGTTGCTCCATGCTGTAATAAGGAGATGGGGTGAATCAATTTAACAAAAACCAGCAACCAAAACTCAGCCTAAACAACAACACCAAAGGGAGCCAAGTCCAAGGTGCTGAAGACCAACTTATTTGAAAAACACTCCACTAAATGTATTATAACATAATGAGTGCAATTGTCCTTCATCAAAGGAAAGAATAAAGTGTTCTCTAATTTTCAATATATAAATCCAATAAATAATAATAAGAATTTTAAGGTCATATATATATATATTAATGTTCATAACTGTATATATAAACCACATGTCTGAAACCCCACAGAAGAGTTCCTGAACAAATTGACCTCAAATATTTCTCTGCAAGGTCAAAGTGGGAAACCTCCCCATTGTCTTTCCTCACAAATCCTGTCCTCACAAATCCTGTCTTAAGGGCACATTCAAGATATGAACAGGGTGTGAGCCTGTGACCTGTAACCTAGATTCAGGAATTACTGTATTTTTTGCTCTATAAGACTCACTTTTTCCCTCCTAAAAAGTAAGGGGAAATGTGTGTGCGTCTTATGGAGCGAATGCAGGCTGCGCAGCTATCCCAGAAGCCAGAACAGCAAAAGGGATTGCTGCTTTCACTGCGCAGCGATCCCTCTTCCTGTTCTGGCTTCTGAGATTCAGAATATTTTTTTTCTTGTTTTCCTCCTCCAAAAACTAGGTGCGTCTTGTGGTCTGGTGTGTCATATATATATACACACACACACACACACACACACACACACACACTGTTTTATAATACAAAACACAGTCTGGTGCGTCTTATAGAGCGAAAAATACGGTATTTGTATATATTCCCCATTTCCCTTTCCCAACCAAAAACATGAGATCTGGCAATTTGCCTTCTCTGTTTGTAGTGCCAGTGTTTTCCCTGGCAGCTGTCTCTGTCATTTTCTATCTTTAGTTAGCATGAAGACGGTCAGCACTTTTCTATTGGATGGGTGTCACTGAGCAGAGTTTTCAATGGAGATGGTGTATCCTGATTATGTGGGGGAAACAGAACAGGAGAGCATTTGGGTGTGGATGATGTCATGCAGATACAGAACTGGACTTGCGTATTTGACAGGGTGAGCTCCCGTTGCTTGGTCCCAGTTCCTGCCAACCTAGCAGTTCCAAACCACGTCAAAGTGCAAGTAGATAAATAGGTCTACAGCGTTTCTGTGCGCTGCTCTGGTTTTGCCAGAAGCGGCTTAGTCATGCTGGCCACATGACCTGGAAAAACTGTCTGCGGACAAACGACAGCTCCCTCGGACAGTAAAGCCAGATGAGTGGCGCAACCCCAGAGTCGTTCGCGACTGGACTTAACTGTCAGGGGTTCTTTACCTTTACCTTTTTAAAAGCACTGCACACTGCCATGTGATGTGAAAGTGC
>JAXCMG010000019.1:5968083-5990717 GCA_034642415.1 Podarcis siculus
CGTCTTCCGCCTTATAATATTCTAGTTAACCCTTCCTTCTCCCTTCAGTACCACTTTAGCTAATGGGGCCTGTAACCTGAAGCGTCTGTAACCTGAAGCATCTGTAACCCGAGGTACCACTGTACATAATTAAACAAGAACAAAAACTCCAATAGGGATCTTCTACATACTGTGATAGCCTGGGGGGACCCCCTAAACTCTAGAAATTAATGGATGACAGGATTTTGATTATTTGAGGTGTGAAGGGAGAAATATAAACTGCAGAGGAATTCCTGGGCTTGGAAGGTTGCCAGGGTAACTGGGTGTGAGGTGTCAGGAAAATAAAGTTTTGAGCAGGGGTTGCTAGGAGTAAGAAGGTCTGGGATCCATCTTTAGCTGAAGGCTGGCTGGGAGAGATGCCTTGGACTCTGGGGCTGTATACTCCTCACTCCACAAAGAATAATAGGAACTGTAGTTTACCCCTCACAGAGCTTCAATTCTCAGCACCCTCAATGAACCAGTACTCAAAACTGGAACATTTTCAGCTATCACAGTGGAAACAGAAAACGCAGACACTGGAAGTCTCTGAAAAACTAAAGACAAGGCATTAGCTGGAAAAGGATAAGAGGATAACTTTATGACATCATTTTTTATTGCACACACACAACGGATTATCATTCACAGCGGCACCCACCCACCTCACTTGCACCTGACAACTTTGGGACAATGTTTTCCTATAAGGACCCTGTGTTTGGAGGGTATGGAGTGGGAAGTGCATAATGTTGGATGGGGAGGGGGGGATAGAAAAATCTGTAAAAGATATTTAAAAACAACAACACAAAGCAATGCATGACCACTGAGTAGGGGAGGCCAGGCGCTCCTGCACATTTAAACAGCTGCATAGAAAAGCGAATTGCTGCCCTTCCAACCGCACCTTCTGAAATTCCCTTTTGTACGCCACTACTAAAAGCCCTGTCCTCTTATGCATCTGGCTCCCTAAACACTGAACCGCTCCCATTCTGCGATTCCCCCACCCGTGCCAAAATACAAATCAAAAACAAAAGAAAGTTTAAGACTTGTTATTTGGCACCAGGCGGGGTGGCAGAAAGTCAAACGTCAGAAAACCACCCAGAGCAACTTCCCTCCCGGCAGGTCCCACCACATAAACCGTCCGCCGCCGTGTGCGTAGCGGTGGCGGGGAAACACCGATTCCTTTTCCTGGTTCCGCCCTCGGGACGGCCCCACCCTTGTTTTGACTCCTAACCTTCGCCTCCTTCCCACCCCCACCCCCGTCTTTTCCTCCGAGCTGTGACGGGGGCGGGATCCGGGAGGTGCTTTTTTTGCCGGCGGAAGGGGAGATAATCACACGCCTAGCCCCGCGCCGACGGTTCTCGGCCCAACAACCCGGGCGGTTGTTTCCGGGGGGACGGGGAAAAACGTCGCGCCGCTTTGGCTGGGCTGGAGATGCTGTAGCAGCGCCACGTCTCGGGCAGGAGGGAGGGAGAGAAAACATGGGAGTCCAGCTCGGGCAGGTCAGTGGGGAGGGAATGGGGCCTGGCTGGGGGTGGGTGGGGGGAGGGGGATTGGCTTGACCCCCGCCCCTCCACAGCAGCTGGGTGTCTTGGGGCTGGTGGGTGCTGCCAGGGGGGGAGAGCAGTGGTGGCTGGAGGTGGCAGGCAGATGTTTGCTTGGAGGAGGAGGAGGAGGGTGGAGGAGATCAGCTGAGCTGGAGAGGGAGGGCAGCCTCTGTGTCTTTCTCTGTGTGTCTATGTAGTGCGAGGGAGGGAACATATTAGTGCATATAATGTATTTTGGGAAATATCTGGTACTGTGTTTAGAATTCCAGGCTGACCAATCCTATTTTTGTGTGTGTGTCTATGTGCATTACATATGAAGCAGAGGATGCAATAGTGGATGTTGTGCATTTTAAGGAAACATTTGAATGCTCAGTGGCATAAATATGTTTAAAGATCTAAGATGTCTATTCCCAAGCCTATGCATGCTTAGTCAGAAGTAAGCCCTACTTAATTCAGTGAGACTTAACCCTCAGGAAGGTAGGCATAGGATTGCAGCCTAAGAGCTAAGTATCCTGGAATGAAATTAATAATAATAATAATAATAATAATAATAATAATAATAATAATGTGCTTTGAAGTTCTTCTTAGGTCTCTGCACAAAAACAATCTAATGTAGTGTGTGTTCTGTGTGTAAGAGAGAGGCATCCAGCTGGCTAAAAGGAAGAGGATGGAGACTTGAGCAATGGAGATTTATTTATGCCCTTATATGTGATTTTTCCTGCCTTCTGAATAGGAGTTCAGGGCACTGTGCATGGCCCCTCCCTTTTTTTATATGCACTGCAACCCTGAGAGGTTGAAACAGAGTGACTGGCCCAAGGTTGCTCCATGAGAAGATGTTGGCCGAGTTCTGTGCCTGGCTGGAACAAATTATTAACTTTTAGGATGGAAAGGAACTCGGTGTTTGGAAGTCTGAGTGTATCGGAGCTGAATGTATGTTGTTGGTTTTTCATTGCATTTCTGCCTCAAGTTTCTTCATTCATGAACCCTGAGGCAATGTTCATCAGGGTTCTTGGGCAATTCAGGAAAAATGATCTTTTCCCAACAGATCCAAACCTGTTGAGGTTCAGACCATAGCCTTAGGTCTGAGTGAATTTTTGGGAGTCAGCAGCTGAGTAAAATGCTAAATTTAGATCACCCTAGAGCACCAGAAAACATTTTGATGCAAGTTACTCTATAAAAATTACTCTAAATTTCCTGAAAACCTTTACTGGTTTAATGCTACAAAGCCTGTGTTTTTCTGTTTTGTTCAGTACCCTCACCTCAATTGTATGTGTGCATATCTTAGTAGGCAACAGTAACTGCTTTAGTCCCAGAGACTTAAAATATTTATTCTTGGTGACATTAATGAATTAATGACAAACATTAATTCTTGGTGAAAAGTATGAGTATGCAAGGCTTTTGATCACACAAACCATAACTAAACAACAAAGCCATATAATAGTGCTCTATTATTTTCAACAGGGATTGCTATTTTTGGTGCATGATCTATCTTCTCATTCAATTTGATCTCTCTAAAACAGAGTTGGAGAACATGTGGTCTGCCAACTGTTGTTCCCATTGGCCTCAGCCAGCATGGCCAGTGTTCAGGGATGCTGGGAATTGTAGTCCATCAACAGCGGGAGGGCCACAGGTTCTTTGGTATCCCAGAGGTTCGAGGACTAGTTGATGAGGAAAGGCTCCCTTTAAAGTAGGATGCTTAAACTCTGCTGATCTAAAGTTTGCATTTGATTTCCGTGGTTCTTCTTTCCTCTCCAATGCAACTTTTGCCATCATGTCTCTCTTTTCAATCTGACCATCCTTGCACGGCAGTGAACCCTCCTCACAGCCCACTCTTGTCCTAATTCATTCGTCTGCAATATGATATGAGTGTTGGTTGTTCTGCCAGATGTATAAGACTTCAATAAACAAGTGCTTAGTCCTGTAAGTGAAACTGTCTGGGCACGGAAGGATAAAATAGTCTAGCTGTCAGTGGGAATGGTGAAAATAAAAGGCAACTGGTGGTACGAATTGCAAATGAAAATAGTTTATGCCTTATCATAAACTTAGCTCAGATCCAGCTAGTGCCGTCAGTGTACAGATATATGTTTCATGCACAGTAACCTCATAATTCTTGTGTGGGTGGGTTACTTGGGACTTGCACCTGTCTGGTGCTTTGTTTCTTGCATCTTCATTTCACCATCTACACTCCAGATACAGCTCTGTGCTGCGGTTTCCAATCTGGTTGTTTAGTGCAGTCCTATAATAGCTGCACATTTGACACTCTGGTTGTGCTTTAAAGAGCTACTGGAGGCACCTTATGTTGGCTGCTTTTGTGCCTTGTTTGTTCATTCTTGGTATGCGTTTAGTTTTAGGTGCTTCATATATGTTACCATGCAAACCTCACAATAACCTTGTAATGCAAGTAAGTATTATTTCCTTATTGCATCTAAGGAACGGAGAGCAGGGAAGCCGAGTTTGTGAGGAAGTGGGTCATATCAAGCCACCTGGTCACTTAGAATGATTTTGCTTATTTCTCTAGCTGTTTCTTTACATAGAGTAAAGCAAGTATGCTCTGAATACTACACATGGGCTAAGCAAACCTTGCTTTCTAGGGAGTGCCCTTTTATCAGAAGCTTATTTGTTTAAGTATTGGGAGTGTTGTGCTAACCAAATACTACTACGCAAGCTGAGCGGTTATTAACACCTGCAAAAATCAGAGCTGGTTCTGTTTCCTCCTGGGCAACCATAGCTCAGTGGTAGAGCCTACCTTTGGTATGCAGAACATCCCAAGTTTGATCCCTGGCACCTCTACTTTAAAAGGTCAGGTGGCATATAATAGGCAAGATTTCACCCTGAAGTGCCACTACCAGTCAAGCTAGACCAGTGATTCCCAAACCTTTTCCACCCTGGACTTCTTGAAGGTTGCTAATTGTCTCGGCAAACCCTTAAAATGTTTCTTCTGCCTGCTTCAGCAATTGTAATGTGCTGTGCCAGAAGCTGTACATTTTAAAATTGTATTTTTATAGCTTCTTTCATTTTCTGTATTGTATTATTTTATATTGCATTCCGAATACTGTATAGTACAATATAAAATACAATAATAAACCATAAAACATAATAGAAGAAAAACAGAGAGCAATAAGAATACAATTAAAAATCTGATATTTAATGCACTGTGCTCACCTTCCACAATTGCTGCTCCCACTGTTCTTCACAGACCCAGAACTGTCTGAATGAAGCTTGCCATGGACCACCGTTTGAGATCCCCTGAGCTAGATTGAGTCCTGTAGTACCAGTTTCAGTTGATGGTGCCTAAGATGGTGGACACAACACTTGTAGCTATTTTCTGTATCATGTGTCCTCCCAGTTCTTCCCCATCATTCAGGTTAGGCAGGTGGGTCAAGCGAGTGGTGGATGCATTATTACTCCAGCCACCCTTAAAGAGGAGGTTGTGCGACAACATCTAAAGAAGCCAGAGGTCTATGATAATGATCACCCAGTCATTAATACCATTCTTGGGCTGGGATAGTCTAAGCTGTTGTGACTCACGCTTAGGAACCTTGAGGGTAACCTCACAACTGGATTCCTGTGATGTGCTCTGTGAAGAGCTACCCTTGAAATTGGCTCAGAAGCTGCAGCTAGCTTGCTCAGTGGGGCATCTGCTGCACAACCCCTGTACTGCCAATTAGCCACCGAGTCAAGTTCAAGGAGGGTGTTTTGTTATTGTTGATTCTGGCTGCTGTAGTTGCTGCAACTATGTTCTATGATTATCTGGGTTGTTTGCTTATTTTAATGATTTTTGTTTGAGATTTTGGAATTGGAAAATTTGTATGTGTATCTATAAGTAGATAGAGAGATAGATATGAAATAAACAGATAAACAAATAGTCAGCCATAGGATCCCTGTCTCTGATGGACCTGCCATGCAGAATTCAGATTTCCCCTTTAAGTTCAGTGCTTTTTTTTACTCTTTCTCCATAGGAGTGAATTCACACCAACAAGCTGATGGCCACCCACTTGAATGGCTTTAAAAGAGTAGACAAATTCATGGAGGCTAGGCTCTGCTTCTTGCCTCTGAATACCAGTTAATGGGATCACCACTGGGGAGAGGTGCTGCTGAGATTTGTTTCTGCTAGTGGGCTTCCTGTAGGCATCTTGGTGGCCACCTACATATCTTGTGGCAATGAATCCCATGTAAGGCATTTCCTGCCCCTTCATCTGCATGTAGTTCTGCCAAGGGTTCTGCGTCTGGGACATGCTAGAGTGCATCTAGGTTTTCGATGGACACAAGTGGGATCTGGAACAGAATGTCTCAGTGTGGAGTTGCAGCTAGCTAGCCATAACCTTTCCCAAGATAAAGTGTTACCCCAGTTTAAGAACAGCCCTGTTTACGTACTGTTCGGTTTATGAACTCTGCAAAACCAGAAGTAGTGTCCCGGTTTGCAAACTTTACCTCAGTCTAAGAACGGAAGCCAAATGGTGAAAGGGCACCGGTGGCGGGAGGCCTCATTAGGGAAAGCACGCCTCGGTTTAAGAACGGTTTCGGTTTAAGAACGGACTTCCGGAACGGATTAAGTTCGTAAACCGAGGTACCACTGTACTCCATTCCATTCTCCTTCCCTTTCTCCATTTTCTGTTCTCCCTCCCAACACAAACACCAACCCCTCCCCAACATGTTATGGGACTGCTGAGTATGTGCACTCCCTCAGAAGAATGTTTTGGGGTTCCCTCTTCCTCATGGTCCCCCCCTCCCCCCCAAATTCTTCCTACTTCCAGAAACCTTTGTGTTCTGCCAAGCCAGCTATTATTTCCCTCTTGTGTATGGATGGTGCCATTTTCCCTATATGAGGTCCAAATAAAGAGAATCAGCCATTGGTTTAAGTAGTGCATGTGATTGTTCCACTGTAACAGAATGGGGTTTTGTTGTTGTTGTTGTTTTACAAAAAATAAAATGCCTTTTTGTCTCTAGAGCAGTGTTTCCCAACCTTGTGCCTCCAGCTGTTTTTGGACTACAATTCCCATCATCCCTTGCCACTGGTCTTGCTAGTCAGGGATGATGGGAGTTGTAGTTCAAAAACAGCTGGAGGCACAAGGTTGGGAAACACTGCTCTAGAGCAGGCTTCCTCAACCTCAGCCCTCCAGATGTTTTGAGACTACGATTCCCATCGTCCCTGACCACTGGTCCTGCTAGCTAGGGATCATGGGAGTTGTAGGCCAAAAACATCTGGAGGGCCGAGGTTGAGGAAGCCAGATCTAGAGAGTGACGCAACTTAGTAATTGCTTTCCCCCCCTTCAGGCTACTGTAATGATCTCGTGGAAATCCTGAGCTGCCTGCTGACCGGACTTGGACCGAGTTGAGTTGCCTGCTGTAAAACTACAGATGAGAAGCCCGGTATTGTGTCCTCTTGCGCAGCCTCCTTGCTGGCAGTTCTTCTGATGGATAGAACCAGGACTCGGCAGTTCTCTTGAAAAGTGTGTTTTGTTCAGCTGGGGAAATATTTCCCCTGCATCTTAATAGCATCTGCCATGGACTCTTCGGTGATCCTGCTGGAGAAGCAAGCCAGCAACGGGGGCCCCTACAGCTCTGAGCAGCCTGTGGAGATGGAGGCCAAATTGGAGCGGCCAGCAGAAGGAGATGGCCTTCATGGTAAGCTGTTTCTGCAGATCAGATTTGTGTTGCTGCGAGGAATGTGTTTCTGAAGGTAGCACAGTCAGGCTAAGGACACAAGGCGGGCAGTGGACAACCTGAGGAAGTGCCATCCCACTTTGGGCCTGCCGAGAGACACAGGTGATGTCCACTCTTTCCAGGATCTCTCCTTGTTTTGAGATTTTAGTGCAGTGGTTCCCAAAGGGCATGGTGTGCCACGCTGGTGTGACAGGAGAGGATGACAAGGGTGGCAAGAAGATTAAAGGACCATCAAAACATTCAAATGTTTCAGTGTAGTATAGTATAGTATAGTATAGTATAGTATAGTATAGTATAGTATAGTATAGTATAGTATAGTATCCGTTTTTTATATTCAAAATGAGAGCAAGAGCATCAAGTGATAAATTTGGTGCAGTGCGAGCAAATTTTCATTCTGAAAGCGTGGCACAGAGAAAAAAGTTTGAGAACCACTGCTGTGGTTCGTGAGCTGAGAGTTGGTTTAGACCCTGGGTGAGGATCCAGAGGCTGAGGGTAGTGGTGTGTCAGAAGGAAACTGAATATATATTTAATTTTTAATGTACATTTTTTGTAGCTGTGTATTTTTGTAATAGTTTGTTTAAGTTGTCCGTTGTTGCTTTAGTTTTTTGTACATCGCTGAGACATATTTTTAATATATTAAGTGGTGTAGAAATTAAATAACCCAATCGAATCAAATAAGGTGAGCCCTGCTGGATAGGACCAGATGGCCATCTGCGTTGGGCCCTTGTGCCTGAATTCCCCCATCCTTGTCCTAGCAGGTCTGGTTGAAGGGTCAGGAACAGGCAATTTGACAGAGCTCTGCTTGAGGACCCAGAGAGCTGCAGCCAGTCAGGGTAGATAATACCCTTGACAGATTTCATATAATACTTCTTCCTGTGTTCCCAGTGCCCTTCTTCTGAGCAGCCAAAGGTCCCAGGCTAGTCAAACCAGGTGGGCCTTTGCCAAGGCAATTCTTATAGCGGGGATGCTTTAAAGACCTAGGATATCCTCTCTTTATAGGAAGGGGAAACAGACGGGAGACCCATCCTTCCACCCCTAAGTTTGTAAGGGATGTGAACCTAGTGCAACCCAATATTCTGCTCTTTTCCAGTGACTAGTGTAAATGACAGCAAAGTGCCAGCTGAAGGGGAATGCCTGGTTCCAAACAGCAGCGAGGTGCCATGTGCGAATGGACCAGCATCTCGCTACCCTGCCTCTTCTGACCCCAACGGCAGCCCACGTGGGGAAGTACCAGCTCCAGGTGTGCCCGGTTTCCATGACAACCTAAAGTCGTCTCAGGGAGCTAGTGCTGAGGGCATAGTGCTTAGGAAGGAAGCGTTGCAGTCCCTCAAACTAAGCCTTCCCATGCAAGAAACCAAATTGTGTAAGCATCTGTTTATGGCGGAGCCCCCTGTTTTTTTCTCTTGCTCCAAGAAAAAAGAAAAGAAAAGCTCCTCCCCCCACTTTCCATTACTCTCCTGGCCTCTGCAGACTCTGTCTCCAAATATCACTTCAAAAAAGCTTGATCTGATAACTGTAATTTTGCTCTGTGGCAATTGGTGCTTGTGACTCTGTATTTAACACACTTACTTTACTTAACATTGTTGGGCTGAGTAAATGTTGCCATTAAAACACTGTTAAAAACAAAGGACCCTTATTGCTTTCCTTTTTTTAATTTTTGCATTCCAGTTAGACAAGTGCAAATTCAGAATAATTATATTGTATAAAGCCAGGCTTGTATTTTAACAGCTTGCCATAGGTGAACAGGAAGTCCATGCAGGTGAATAAAAGTGCTGGCAGAGGAGAGATGAATTGCCTACTTGGTAGGAAGCTATATTTTTTCTACTAGAATCTTCTCCTTGGCCAGCATGAGAATACAGACTACATACTGTATTTTTTCACTCTATAAAACGCACCAGACCACAAGACGCACCTAGTTTTTGGAGGAGGAAAACAAGAAAAAAAATATTCTGAATTTCAGAAGCCAGAACAACAAGAGGGATCGCTGCTCAGTGAAAGCAGTAATCCCTCTTGCTGTTCTGGTTTCTGGGATAGCTGCGCAGCCTGCATTCGCTCCATAAGACGCACACACATTTCCCCTTACTTTTTAGGAGGGAAAAAGTGAGTCTTATAGAGCAAAAAATACGGTATATTAGTACGTATATATGTTTTTGCATACGGCGGTTCGAATCCCCGCGGCGGGGTGAGCTCCCGTCGTTCGGTCCCAGCTCCTGCCCACCTAGCAGTTCGAAAGCACCCTTAAGTGCAAGTAGATAAATAGGTACCGCTTTATAGCGGGAAGGTAAACGGCGTTTCTGTGTGCTGCGCTGGTGCTGGCTCGCCAGAGCAGCTTCGTCACGCTGGCCACGTGACCTGGAAGTGTCTCCGGACAGCGCTGGCTCCCGGCCTCTTAAGTGAGATGAGCGCACAACCCTAGAGTCGGACACGACTGGCCTGTACGGGCAGGGGTACCTTTACCTTTACCTTATGTTTTTGCAGGCTGATAACTGTTTGTTGCACTTACTTACAAGCCTGTAACCCTGCACAACATCACCTGTTTAGATAAAAGCCCCAAACACTTGAGGTTTAGCTAGTTGTTTATCTGTGGGCATTTATATCTCACCTTTTAAAATGGTCCATAATATTAAAAGTTAATGTAATGAAACAAATATGAAACAAGCAGCATTTTAAAAAATAATCAGTTGGCAGGGAAGAAAAGCACATAATTAAAATACTTGGGGGTGAAACTTTTGCTAAGGTCAGACAAACCTTTCTTGTGGAGAGCTTTCTACAAGTGGGATGTCACCACTGAGAGTGATTGTAATAATCCGTTTTCAAATCTAACCGCGAGACCACAGATCAGTCAACTTGTCCTGTGGCTGCTGCCCACTCCTTCCCTCAACCCAATAAAAACATGGCAATTAGGGTTCTGCAACAGGCAGTATTCTTAATCTGGAGGGAGCTGTGAACAAGTTGCTTGAAGAGCTGTGGATCGAAACTGTGCACTCTTAATATCAGTGCTTACACAAGGCGTTGGGGTTTGGGGCACTTTTTTCAGCTGTACGCTAAAACCGCATGCTTTGCTTATCTGCATGAATATTGTAGTAAGTCGTGAGACAGGGGTAGTCAACATAATGCCCCCCCCCCCAGATATTGCAGGATTCCCAACACCCATCATCCTGACTGTTGGCCACAATGGCTGGGGCCTGATGGGAAAAGGGATCCAGCAACATCTGGAGGCCACCATGTTGGTTAGCCCTTGAGTTACGGAAATAAGTTTGGCATCGCCCGGCTCAGTCCTTCCACACAATTCATATATAAGCGGGACTGAAGCCAGCTTTTTATGAACAACTTATATTGGGAGATGATGCATTTCAGTGGATAGCCTCTGCTCAACTCACAGTGACCTGAGGTTGTCCCAGTGCCTCAGTTCCTCATTTGTAAGAGTAGACTCTACTGACCTGACTCTTGTGGGGATGTAAAAATGGAGGATTCTGAATTTGCTTTGCGTCCAATTTAAAGCAAGCAAAATCTTCAGATGTAACCAAATTATACATTGAGGTGGGTCCTGCTGACTGGTCAAACCCAAGAGCTGGAACTGATGTTCTTGTTCCCTTGAGCTGCATCTTCTCCATGACCAATTGTTAACAATCTCACAGTGCATCCCAAAATTTCTTTGTCTGTTGGTGTCTTTGAGGTACTGGGTCCCATTCTAGGCAGGGTACAGAATGGGTACTGTTAAGCCTTGGTAGATAGAAGCCTCATTGGATGCTCACTAAATTAACTTCATTTCCCCCCCCAAAAGCATGCAACCTTTCAGTCTAATAATTGAAATGAAAGAACTGTCACTTTTCTGCCTCTCTTGCTGTTTTTACCTTCTCCCTAATTTTTGCTAAGCAACATACATTTCTACCCAGCCTAGTAATAGACACACACACATCTAAATACATAAAACCTGTCTTTCATCCTGTAGGTTCAGCCGATTCTTCTCTCCCTTTAGAGAAGGAAGAACAAATCAGACTTCAGGCAAGAAGGCGCCTTGAAGAACAGCTCAAACAGTATCGTGTAAAAAGGCACCAGGAGAGAGTAAGAGCCTAGCAAGTGGTTTCTCTGGTGTTTATGAATTCTAATGACTTGGGAAATCCTGTAAACTGCTCCTTGGTGCTGCAAAGCATCATTTGAGGTGATGCTGTGGGGTGGACTCCGTTTGTGGAGGGGGTCACTGCAGTAGTGTGATCTACATATCTCCATTCAGCCCTTTTTAAGGCCAGGAGCCTTAGCAGCTTTCACAGACAACGGGCCCCATTCAGAAGTAACAGATAGCCATGTCATGTTCTCTTGCTATATGAGCAAGCTGTGGTGAACATTGGGCTTATGCACCCATCACTCCCCTATCTTCTTCAGAAGCTCTTGCCTATGGTTTTACACAAACCACAGTTCCTTGTGACATCTAAACCCGAGGAACTGTTGTTTGTTTAAAGCCTTTCTTGGTCATTAAGCCAGGATCCGATACCTTGGAAGCTGAACGCCTTGCAAGTCAAACATTTTGGCTCCCGAATGTCGCAAACCCAGAAGTGAGTGTTCCGGTTTGCAAACGTTCTTTGGAAGCCGAACGTCCGACGCCGCTTCCGTGGCTTCCAGTTGCGTGCAGAAAGCTCCTGCAGCCAATCGGAAGCTGCACCTTGGTTGTCGAACGTTTTGGAAGTCGAACATATTCTGTTTGGCTTCCAAGGTACAGCTGTACTACAGTTTGATCCTGGCTTGTTTTCACTAATTGTAGTTGTAATTAACTGCAATACCCTAAGTTTGGAAGTGCTGTGGCTAGCCCCAGCCATAACCCTGCGTTGGGTGGCAGTTGACACTTCCATATCTCATGGACATGCCAGTAGTGTGCTAAGTAGTGAGCATGCATTCACCCTCTTTATTCTCTGAGCATATACAGTGTGCATGCCCTAGAAGGTTATTTTCCCCTCCCATCTATATTAAAAGCTAGAGGACAATTTGCCATTGAGGCTGATGCTTCTTTGACTCTCAATCTGGTGTGCCAATAGAGAACCTGTTGCTGGACTCCCAACCCCTGCCGTCGTTGATCCTTTGCCATGCTGGCTGGGGCTGATAGGAATTGCAGTCCGGCAACATCTCAAGGGCCACAGGCTCCCTATTTCTGTTCCATACAATCACAGATAACTGAAAACAACAGTATTTGGCTCAAATCAATGACCTGGTTCCCACTAAACACTAAGCCAAACCATGGTTTAACTTGAATGGGTGGTCTCCTTGTGTGTTCGCCTGCTGCACTCAACCAAGCCATCGTTTGGTGTAGTATGTTGTTCAAACAACACACCAAGTCATGCCATGGCTCAGCTCAGCTCAGTGCAGCACAACAGCAGAATGACTGAGGAGGAGCAGAGTGGCTGAGATTCACTCTCTCAGAGCCCACATTCTTAGCTATGGTTTGACTTCGTGTGATGTGCAAACCAGACTGATGTCCACCCATGGATCTTTCACAAAACTGATGGGCCTGACACTTGTTTGTTCAGGTAGAGCCATTTTGATGTGTTAACCACACTGATGTGGCGGGGATGTTTGCCGTCCCTAAACCTGGTGGTGAAGGAAGAATCAGCTGGAAATTTAAATATTAAATTTAAATATAAACTTGAAGTATTACATTTAAAGTTCTCGCACTGAAAGGAGGAGACTGACTTTTGCATTCAGGAACCTCAAAAAGAAACCTTGGTTGCCGTTCTAGGATGATTTCCATTTGTTTACATGACGGGCAGTTGATTGGTTTAAAATAAAAGACTTTGGTGATCAGAAATTGCATTATATTTATACTACTTCTTGTCACCTTTTTTTTCTTGTCCAAGCAGTCTACAGCTAAAAGCCGTCCCTCCAGTACCCTCGATCCTGAGCTGATGTTGCATCCAGAGACTTTGCCGAGAGCCAGCACTGTGTCTATGACAAAAGAATACTCATTCTTGCGAACCAGCGTCCCGCGCGGACCAAAACTGGGAAGCCTGGGGCTTCCGACACAATCAAAAGAAAGGAAAAGTTCTAAATCTAACAGGTCAAGTAGAATCCGGTCTCTGGCAGACTATAGAACTGAAGATGCAGAAGGGCATGTTCCGCTTGATTCACCAAGTGGCTCCCTGAAGCAGAATCGAAGCAGCCTGACGTCTGTTGTGTCTGAGATCAGGCTAACCCCTGATCCAGATGACCGGCTGGAGAATTCCTCCCTGGCCGGAGATAGCATCTCTGATATTGACGGAAGTGAAGTAGGATTGAGGCTGGACGGCAACGAGAGCGACAGTTCTACGTACAGTAGTTTATCGGGAAGGGGGCCCTATGGCGCTTTGCTCAATTCCGAAAGCAGGCAGGGCACTTCGCTGACTGTAAATGGCCAGGAGGTCCCTTTGGATGCAGTTGGACAGTTTCCTTCCATCAGGGAAGTCTTGCAGGCCGCTGCTGCGACAGAGCACCATCCCGACGATCAGGAAGTCAATGGGGAAGTGAGAAGCAGGAGGGACAGCATTTCCAGCAGGTAAGTGCATTGCAATGGCTTTCAAACTTTTGAACCTCCAGGAAATATTTTCCTGCCTTGTCTGCGAAGGAATACCTCTGTCTCTGCTGTGAAAGGTGCTGCGGCGTCTTCTGCAGTGTGCGGTCAGCTTGTGAAGAGCATTAGCTTGGACTGTTATATGAAGGCGCTTTGTACTGATTTGGTTGGCAAGTCCATCAAGCTCAGTGCTGTCCACTCCAGGGATGGGGAGCTTGTTGCCCTCCAAATGTTGCTGGACTACAGCTTCCATCACACTTGACCACTGGCCATGCTGGTTGGGGTTGATGGAAGCTGGAGTCCAGCAACATCTGGACGACCTCTGATCTCTGCCCTACCTTGACTCACAGCATCTCTCAAGAAGTGTCCTGATAGTTCTGACCAAAAGGCCCCTCTAGTCCCCACAGCACCCAGCCAGGTGCCTCCTGGGGAGCCCACAAGCTGGGCAGGAACACAGCTACTGTTCCCCAGAGACTGGTATTCAGAGACATATGCTGCCTTTGATTCCTGGAGCCATCATGGCTAGTAGGCAGCAGCTTGGGTGGGAGACTCCCTGGGAAGGTAGGAAGCAGCCTTATACCAAGTCAGACCATTGGCCCTCGTTCATTCTGCATTGTCTGCTTTGACCAGCAACATCTCTCCAGGGTTTCAGGCAGGAGCTTTCCCCTGCCCTACCTGGGGACACCAGGAGTTGAACCTGCGACCTTCATCGTGCAAGGTGTTACACTCTGCTACTGGGCTTGCAGTTCTTCCCAAAGCTATAGATCCCTCATGTACGCTGCCTTGAGATCCATCATGAAACAAAGGTGGGATATGCATGGAGTAAGTGTAGTTGCAATGCATTGGGGAAAGGCCATAGCTTAGTGGTAGAATGACCACTTTGCCATGCGGAAGGTCGCCAGTTCAATCCCCAGGATCTCCAGGTAGGAGAGCCTCCTTTTCTGAAACTTGGGAGAGCTGCTGCCAATCAGTGTAGATAAGCCAGAATGACCAATGATGTGACTCAGTATGAAGCTACTCTGAGTGCCTTTTTGCCTAAAGGGCTGGCTATAACTGCCTTAAGTAATAAGTGAACAATATTCACCCAGACCGCCCCTGTGGGTTGACCTCTTTCCGTGTCAGGTGGTTGACTGAATCGCATTCAGCATTTTGTCATAGAAGAGGACCTTCAGTGTGTCCCCCTGTTTATGAACCTTACAGCATCCTTCTCACAACCCATTAAGTATTTAATCCATGCACAGATCTTTCCAGCTTTTAGCACTTAACGAGACGCAAGGGTTCCTGCCCTAGATGCACTTATCCATTTTAGCCCTTTTAAGAATGGGATTACTTCTTGGTTCTCAGAAGCTTACTCGCCCATGATACTATAATGAGTTTCTCAGTGCCCATCTCTTTCAGGTCAAGTATAGAATTAGCAAGTGGTCAGTATTGCAGTGCCGATTGTGGTTGCTGTTCTTTCCCTTCCATCTTTCTTATAAATGGATGGCCAGTTTTTAGGTATCCTTTTGGCTCGAAAGTTATTTGAATGAAATAAAAATATTAAACACCCCATAGTTTTTTTAAGTGTCCATTTGCAGGGCTCAGAAAATCTACTCTCCATCATGCTCAAGAGGGACTAAATTTTCTGAGCAAGTGTAGGTTGGCTGTAAAGAGTTCCCAAGGGCATTTAGCAATGGCCCACATTGCATCGTTGTCATCCCGCCATCATCCCGCTTCAGGCTCATGATACAGTGTCACTTTGATGTTTTCAAATGGCAGCCGCACTCATGGGGTGCGGTGGTGGCGGCGGCAGCAGCAGTGGCATGTCAGCAAGGAGGGTTGGAATACAATCAGATTGCCTTAGTATCTCAGCTGGGGCTATGGAGAATCTATTGGGAAACAAGGCCCATCCTGTCAGCTCTGCTGAAAAACCAGCTCCATCATGTTGCTCCTTCCTTTGTACTCTTTCCATCCTGGTGGTATTTCAGTAAGGGCTATTGTTTACTTAAAGAATTGGTTCCTGCTTTTTCTTTTTCTCCCCTCTGCCATCCTCCTTTTCCTTTTGTGTCAAATCTTTTCAATTGTAAACCAGTGGGCAGGGACTGTCTTGTTTTAATTCATTGTATGTAAGCCACTCTGGGAGCCTTTTTGTTGTTGTTGAAAGAACAGCCAGGTACAAATGCTCCAAATAAGAAAATAATAGGGGCGATATCATGAGCTGCGAAACAGCCATGTATGTCACTGGCACTTGTACATTGATGAAGTGTGTGTATGCTTTTGTCTCTCCCCAGTATATCGATGGAGAGTTCTATCGCAGGCACGCATGACGAAATGTTGCAGGTCCTCAAAGAGAAGATGCGTCTCGAAGGGCAGCTTGAAGCGCTGTCATTGGAAGCCAGTGAGGTACAAATGACACCACCCCTTCTGTACAGGATGTTACTGAAGCTACTTAAAGCAGGAATGGGCACCCTTTATACGAAACTGCTGGGAGAGGATGTCCAGAGTTTTGGGGTTCGGTGCCACCAATATGCCGATGACACCAATCTGTCTCTTTTTCATCTAAATGTGAGAATGCTATTTCAGGGCTTAAATCAGTGTCTTGTGTCAGTAACAGGCTGGCTGAGGGTGAACAAATTGAAGTTTAAGCGAGAAAGAGGTCTCCTAGTTGGTGGAAAGGCAGATCAGAGAATTGGGATTCAACCTGTGTTGGGTGGGCTGACATTCCTCTAACAACTCAGGTTCGCAGCTTGGATGTACTCCTAGATTCAACCCTGAGTGTAGATGCCCAGGTTTCAGCAGCAGCTGGGAGTGTGCTTGCATATTTAAAACCAATGCACAATATGCACCCGTTCCTGGAGATGTCAGATCTGGGAACAGGGACGCATGCCTTAGTCACAAGGCAGCCCTGCATAGGGAAGTTTTTAATGCTTGATGTTTTACTGTGCTTAATGTTTTAATTTGTTGGAAGCCACCCAAAGTGGCTGGGCCAACCCAGTCAGATGGGTGGCATATAAATAAATTATTATTGTTATTTTTGCTGTTGTGGTTGTTATTTGGTATACTCTAAAGCACTGTATGTGTGTCTGCCTTCGGAAAGTGTTCAGGAACTTCAGTGGTCCAAGATGCTGCAGGCAGATTATTGCAGAACCTTACTGCAGCACCTTATTGCAACAGCTCCACTGGCTGCATGTCTGTTTCTGGGCACAATTCAGAATGCTGATTATTCCCTACAAAGGCCTATACAGCTGATTCCAGACTGTCTGAAGGACAGCATTTCCCTCTGTGAGCCTGTCGGCTTTTGAGATCTTCAAGAGAGGCCTTTTTCTCGGTTCCGCCAGCCTCATAGGCACATTTGGGAGGACATGAGAGTTGGCCTTTTCCATCGCTGCTCCCAGATTGTGGCACTCCCTTCCACCGGAGGCTCGCCTGGCCTCCTCTTTGTTTTCCTTTTGCCAGCAGGCAAATACTGTTTTGTTCCCACAGGCCTTTGGACACTAACTGGCTTTTGTGGCAGGGTCTTCTAAGGGTGAAGGGACGCGGGTGGCTCTGTGGGTTAAACCACAGAGCCTAGGACTTGCCGATCAGAAGTTCAGCGGTTTGAATCCCCATGACGGGGTGAGCTCCCATTGCTCGGTCCCTGCTCCTGCCAACCTAGCAGTTCGAAAGCACGTCAAAGTGCAAGTAGATAAATAGGTACCACTCCAGCGGGAAGGTAAACGGTGTTTCTGTGTGCTGCTCTGGTTCGCCAGAAGCGGCTTAGTCATGCTGGCCACATGACCCGGAAGCTGTACACCGGCTCCCTCGGCCAATAAAGCGAGATGAGGGCCGCAACCCCAGAGTCGGCCAAGATTGGATCTAATGGTCAGGGGTCCCTTTACCTTTTACTTCTAAGGGTGGGGGGCATAAATGATTCTAAGTTGTTTTGATTTGGTGTTGTTATTTTTATATGATAGCTTGTTTAATTGTTCTTCAATATTTATAACTGGTTGGTGTGCAATTCAGCAGCGTGTTGTGAGCCACCTTGGGTTCTGCACTGGGAGAAAGGCAGGCTATAAATAAAATAAATTGTTTGTGGGGTTTCAAGCTGTAGTTTTACACTGAGTAGAAAAGAGCCTGTAGAGGAGTTAGGGTGGGGTGGGGTTTTCTTTTTCAGTTGGGGGTGACATTTGTAGAAGATTATGCAAAAGCTGGATTTTAAGGAGGTACTGAAGAATCCTATGAACCTCATTTGATTTTTCCGGTGCCTTGTGAAACCATCATTTCAAAATTATTATTTTTTAATCATTGTTTTTTGTTCAGGCTCTCAAAGAAAAGACGGAACTGCAAACCCAGCTTGCTGCTTTGAACATGAAGCTTCAGTCCCAGATGGAGCACAGTCAGAGCAGCCAGCAGAAGCAAGACTCGCTGAACTCGGAGGTGGCCACTCTGAAGCAGTCTTGTTGGGACCTGGAAAGAGCCATGGCGGAACTTCAGGCTGCCTTGGAGGCTAAGAACGCCAGCCTGGCTGCCTCCAACAACGACCTGCAGGTGGCAGAAGAGCAGTACCAAAGACTGATGGGGAAGGTGGAAGACATGCAGAAAAGTGTCCTCAGCAAGGATAGCACGGGTGAGTAGGTGCTGCTCTCTTTATTCTTAACAATCATTATTTATCGAGTGGCTCTTTGTAAATTTATTTAAAATATTTATTAAATGGCTTGATCCGAAAGGCCTCCCAGCAGTGTAGTAAGAAAATGGTAGAGAAAACACAGCTAAATTCTACAAATGGATTAAAGATAGATAGATAGATAGATAGATAGATAGATAGATAGATAAAGGTAAAGGGATCCCTGACCATTAGGTCTAGTCGTGAACGACTTTGGGGTTGCAGCACTCATCTCGCTTTATTGGCTGAGGGAGCCGGCGTAGAGCTTCCAGGTCATGTGGCCAGCAGGACTAAGCCGCTTCTGGCGAACCAGAGCAGTGCACGGAAACGCCATTTACCTTCCTGCTGGAGCGGTACCTATTTATCTACTTGCACTTTGACGTGCTTTCAAACTGCTAGGGTGGCAGGAGCAGGGACCGAGCAATGGGAGCTCACCCCGTTGTGGGGATTCAAACCGCTGACCTTCTGATCGGCAAGCTCTAGGCTCTGTGGTTTAACCCACAGCGCCACCTGCGTCCCTCAGATAGATAGATAGATAGATAGATAGATAGATAGATGCAAGTAAATCTATAAAACCATCATCATTAAAGCAAAGGTAAGACCAATGAGGAGCTTTAAAAAATAAATATACCAACAAATAAAATATTTTCAGCAGGTTCCTGAATCACTTTAGCGATCATAGATTTGTGTTGCCCTTTTCTGCAGCTTCTGCAACTCTCCTATAGTCCGAGAGAGGCCTCTATTGCAGTTGACTTAACTGCAACAAAGCATAAAACATGTAATCGAAAAACATTAATTAAAAAAAGCGCCGCAACCCCAGAGTCCTTCGCAACTAGACCTAACTGTCAGGCGTCCTTTACCTTTTAAGAACTACAGTAATTGTTTTTAAAGGTGCGATGGAAATGTCTAAAAAATTAGATGCTTCTTGCTTGATCGTTGCTGCTGATCAACCTTCATAACCTTTCGAATGATTTCCCTTGGCTTCTTAGTTCATGATCTCCGACAGCAGCTTTCCTCGTTGCAAAGTCAGCTCCAGCAGGTGCAACTGGACCGCACCACGTTGACCAATAAGCTGAAGTCGTCTCAAACAGAGATTGCGTCCCTGCAGAAAGTGCGGCACTGGTACCAGCAGCAGCTGGTTGTGGCCCAGGAGGCAAGGGTTAGGCTGCAGAGTGAGATGGCAAACATACAGGTAAGGGGGACTCTCCCTTGTTAGCTGCCGTGGCACTTCTCAGTGCGCGCATAATATCTTGCAATTGAGATGGAGGAAGCTGTCTTATACTTAGCCACACCAATGGTCAAGCTGTCTTAGTAGTTTGCACAGTGACTTGCAGTGGCTCTCTAAAATTTCAGGCAAGGTTCTTGTCCAGTCCTACCTGGAGATGCCAAGGGTTGAACCATAGCACCTTCTGCATGCAAAGCAGATTCTCTTCTACTGAGCTACACCCATTCCCCAGTAAGTTAGGCTGAGAGGTTTGGCCAGGACGCACCTATTGAGCTTTAGCAGCTGAAAGATGATTTGCCCTGGCGGTCTTCCACCACAACACACAACATATTTCAAGAAACCATGGCTTCATTATTTGCATGTATATCAGGGGAAACTAATGTGTTGTCCTCCAACTCCCATCAGCTTCAACCAACATGGTGTGAGTTGTAGACCCAAAACATCTGGAGAAGCACCAAATTGGCAACCCTTGGTATATCCATACATAAATATTCCTTTCTTCTTCAAGTTAGAAGAAAGGAGATTCCGACTAAACATACGGAAAAACCTTCTGACAGTAAGAGCTATTCAACAGTGGAACGGTCTCCCTTGGGAGGTTTTGGACTCTCGTTCCTTGGAAGTTTTTAAGCAGATGTTGGCTGGCCATCTGTCATGGATGCTTTAGCTGAGATTCCTGCAATCTAGGGGGTTGGGCCAGTTGACACTCAAGGTCCCTTCCATCTCTGCGATTCTGTGATTCCATGTATTTGACACTTGGGGCCAAATTAGGCCACTATGGAATTAGACAATTGGTGCCTTGCCATCTAGAAACCTAAGATGTGGTGCAATCCTAGTTGGACACCCTGAAAATAATTTAATTAAAATGAGAGCTCCTTCACTCCTCCCTTTGTCAGGAGCCATGATTAGACAGGGAAACCTGATTAACCATAGTTCCCTGTTTTGTGTGACCTGGGAAACAATGGTTACCAGCTTTGGAACAAGTTGGGCATTAAAATCATCGCCAAACCATGGTTTAATATTGTGGCTTGTTCCGAAGCTGGTAACGCATTTCCAAGATTGGACAAAATGAGGAACTATAGGCTTCATGGTTTAATCATGGCTTTAGATGAAGAGAGGAGCAGAGAAGCTGTGCTGGCAGGGAAAAGATTCATGCATATCCCAGCTTCTTAAGAAGGTGAGAGATGGTTGTCCAGATACAGTCAATTGGGAGCGGTGGTATCCAGCATTGATCCTATGTCATTCAAACGTGCAGCAGCTAAAATCATGTGTTGAAAGGCCCACTGGAAAGGAATGTCTTCAGTTTCTGGCAGAAGACACTCAGAGAGGGAGCCTTGGTCATGGTGTTATTCCAAGGCCATGGAACCACCACAAAGAAAGCCCTGTTATTGTTCCCATCTCTCAAATATTGTGAGATGGCTCTGAGAGCAGGGCCTATGAAGCACGTCCAATAAAATGAAATATTTGTATATTTCTTCGGAACAGAGGACATGAATCCTAACCCAACTGGTTCCGTTTCCCTCCCCTTTGAACTGCTGTTAACCAACATTTAGTATGACATTTTTCTCTCCCCTTACTGTCTTCCGCAGGCTGGTCAAATGACCCAGGTGGGCATGTTGGAACATCTCAAGTTGGAGAATGTAACACTCTCTCATCAGTTAACAGAGACTCAGCACAGGTCCATCAAAGAGAAGGAGCGTATAGCTACGCAGTTGCAAAATATTGAGGTAAACTTCATAGGAATTTTCTTTGGACTCTCTTAGTATTTCCTGTAATATGGGGATCTCTAAAACTTCAGAATTGTAATAGCTTAGAATACTGCAGTCAGCTTAGAATACTACAAGAATATTGCAGTCAGAAGCAGTGTCTGGGCAGAAATGGCTAAAATGTCCATTTTTTTGGATGATTTTTCTTAAAAATAGCTGGGGTGGGGGAGTGGTATAGAATTGTTCTGTGCGTCCTGGGTACTTATGGAGTACAGTGGTACCTTAGTTTAAGAACAGCTTAGTTTATGAACAACTTGGATTAAGAATGCTGCAAACCCAGAAGCAGGTGTTTTGGTTTGTGAACTTTGCATTGGAAACAGAACATGTTCCGCTTCCTGTTGAGTGTGTTCCATTTGTAAATTGAGTCCTGTGCTGCTATGGGAAAGCACGTCTTGGTTTAAGAACGCTTTGGTTTAAGAACAGACTTCCGGAATGTATTAAGTTCATAAACCAAAGTACCACTGTAGTGGGGAGCTGAGGCTAATACAAATGTCTCTATAGTATAGGCGCTGAAGAAGCACATTCTCTATTGTTTCTATTTGTCCAGAATCGGAGGGACATTGTCTCTCCGAATAAGCAATCTTCCTGTATCGATCTTCAATGACAGCCGAGGGGAGGGCACGACATTGTGCCAGGGTAAAAGCCCTCCGGTGCTTAGGGACTTCGAGATTAGTTAGATATGCCATGGGGGAGGCAGGGTACCTGATGGATTCATTGGACATAAAAGTTGGGGTCCTGGCTAGATCCAGTTGGCCCTCTGTGTCTGCTACACATTGCTTAATGAGTTCTTTGGCTTGATCGTATCCCATACAGCCATGGATCACTGTCTTGTTGTGGCGAAGGGGCTTGAATAACTTAGATCACCTCCCACGGGCATTTGCAGTCTCAGTTTGCAGTACAGCACATGGTGCTTAGCAGTGGTTGTTCAGTTGCTAGCTTGCCCTCTGGTCTGAATATTTTTTATATGAATAATAGGACAACCTTGTCGTAAAATACTTCCCCTGCCCCCTGTACCACCCAAAAGAAATCAGAATGCACATTATTTATTGAATTTGGAGGGGGTAATGTGGTAAGTGAGTGATTTTTTTGGAGCAGATTCTGAATCATCTGGGTGAGAAATTAATTTGGGGTACAGTGGTGCCTCGCAAGACGAAATTAATTCGTTCGGCAAGTTTTTTCTTCTTGCGAGTTTTTCGTCTTGCGAAGCACGGTTTCCCATAGGAATGCATTGAAAATCAATTAATGCGTTCCTATGGAAACCGCCTTCAGA
>JAXCMG010000019.1:5995639-6007509 GCA_034642415.1 Podarcis siculus
GCTTACACTCGTGTAAGCAGCTCCTCTCCCACTTTCCGGCTTCAAAGTGGAGGGAATCCACTGCAGTTGTGAGCAGAGGATCCATGGCTCCGCTTCCTTCCCTCGAAGCAAGGTGCAGGGGTGCAGGGGGGAAAGAGGGCAGGAAATAGATGCCGGGCAGGAAGACACAACCACACTTTGACCACTGAAAGTCCACCCCAGCCTCCCCAGATTTCCACTGAGACGGCCAGGCTAATCTCGATGGCCATAAGTCAGGCTCAGAATTATTAACTGGACTTAGATAAGCCATGGTTCCCCTTCCTACCCTCCTCTGAGGCTCAATTTAAAGCAGAAAAGCGGATAGGAGCCGCCCGCTTTGCTGCTTTAAATAGTTTAGTGCAACATTTGATTCAGAATATTTTTTTTCCGTATTTTCCTCCTCTAAAAACTAGGTGCGCCCTATGGTCAGGTGCGTCCTATGGAGCGAAAAATACGGTAATATGGATATTATTATTCCCCACCCTCCATAGGTAGAAAATCTCCAGCTTGAGAGTGCCAGTCTCAAGAAGCAAACCCAGAAGGTCAAGGAGCAGTTCCTTCAGCAAAAGGTGTCTATAGAAGTGTTTTAAAATACCGTATTTTTCCGTATATATTTTCCAACTATTTTTGGGGACTCAAATTAAATAAAATGGGGGGAGGTGGCTCAGAGTTGTTGAGCTTTTTTTTGCTTTTGGGGGGCTTTTTTGCTTTTGGGGGTGGGATTGCACAGAGTTGCTCAGCTTTTTTTAGGGGGGATTGCCAAAAATCGCTCGCACGCAATGCAAAATCTGCCTATCGCCTGTCCCCTCACCAGCTGAAGCTGCCAATCACCTGCCCAATTGCCGGAGCGTCAGCCAATCCACACCAGCCCTTGACGCAACAACCAATAACACACCCAATAGCCGCTGACAGACACAGCAGCAACCAATCAAACGTTCACCATGTATAAGACAACCCCCACTTTTAAGCATGATTTTTAAAGAAAATAACCTAGTCTTATACACAAAGTACGGTAATAAAAATAAATAAATAAATGGCTCATAAGGATGTCAGCTTATGACTGGGGAACTTGGGGGTCGAAATATCACCCTCCAGGCCTTTCTGTCTGGCTCTCAGAACTCTTCATAGACCATAGACCTCACCAAACCTACTTTCTCTTCCTCCTTGAGTGCTTGAATATGTCCTTGAATCTGGACAGAGAATAGAGGTTTGTGTGTATGTGTGTGTCAAAACTTGCCTCCTTTACAAAGGCAAAAATTTCCAGTGGTTGCTCCACCCACTTTTGCCTGTGGCCACACCCACCAGTGGCATGCAGCCTTTGGAATATTGTCAAGAAGGGAATGTGGCTCTTGAGCTGAAAAGGAGTCAACACTCCTGTACGGACCTCCGGAACGAATTAAGTACTTAACCCGAGGTACCACTGTATAGTGTAATTGCCAGACTGGTGTAGTGGTTAAGAGCGGCAGTCTTGTAATCTGCGGAACCGGGTTCGATTCCCCGCTCCTCCACATGCAGCTGCTGGGTGACCTTGGGCCAGTCACACTTCTTTGAAGTCTCTCAGCCCCACTCACCTCACAGAGTGTTTGTTGTGGGGGAGGAAGGGAAAGGAGAATGTTAGCCGCTTTGAGACTCCTTCACCGGCAGGTGAACACTTTTTTTGGTAAATGAGTGCTTTTAACGAAAGGGTTGGTGCTGTGCTGTCTTTATAGTAATTATTGGTTTGGTTTTAATTTGTTTTGTATACATATATTTTACCAATTTTTAAAAATGGTCCCGTCCCCCCCGTTTTTTAGTGGGTCTTATTTTTAACTGTAAGCCTCCTTTGAGTCCCATCAAAGGCGGGGTATAAATAAATATGTAATGATATATAATGATAATAATAAAGCTAAGCACATCAATTTCTTTTCCAGGTGATGGTGGAAGCTTACCGGAGAGATGCAGTTTCAAAGGACCAGCTGATCAGTGAACTGAAGTCCACCAAGAAGAGGCTGGACTCTGAAGTGAAAGAGTTAAGACGGGAGCTGCTCCAGCTTCAGGGTGAAAAGAAATCCGTGGAGGTTGAGAACTCGAGGCTGGGGAAGGAAGTGTCTCGAGTTCAGCAGCAGATGGAGGAATTGGAAAGCCAGTTGCAAGCAGTCCAAAGAGAGCGAGATGACATGGAGAGAGAGTTGCAGGTGCAGATGAAGCCTTTGTTGTCCTTCTTAACGTCCATAATAATGCTTCGGATCAGCCTGTTGGAATACGTAGACAGTAGCTATGCTGTGGACATTTGTTTGGAGGGCAACAAGCCCTCCATCCCTGGTAAACTGTGATGGGAATGAGCCTAGCCTTTCCCAAAGCTCTCATGATCTCCTGCTTCTCCCTTCAGCATGGCCACAATGGGGAAATCATAAGCTTTTACTTCCTTTACAATCATTGATTAGTGTACTATTTGAAACCTTTTATATGAGCGATGGTGGACTCTCCTTCCTTGGAGGTCTTTAAGCAGCTGTTGGCTGTCCATCTGTCATATATGATTTCGTTGAGAGTGCCGGATTGCAGGGGGTTGGACTAGATGTCCCTTGGGGGTTCCTTTCAACTCTACAAATCTATGATTATTATACTTAGCAATGTATTATTTGAAGTCAGCCAACTGTGGCTTGAAGTTGCCTGGTTTCAGATAAACCATTGTTAAATTTAACCACGGTTCAGCTGGCAAAACAAGCTGTGGTTCATTAAAAAACACAAGTGAGACCTTCCTAATTCCTTGTGCCTGCAATGGAGTAGGATGGAGGAGAAGGACAGAACTATGAGACTAGGGGAAAGCAAGGCTCATTCCCATCATGATAAACTATGGTTTATAATGACAGTGAACATTGACCTGCATAGATGTTGGAGTGATCTAGAAAGGCAGTTCATAAATTACCATCCCAGAGTAAATTTGATTGTTTGTGGACCATAAAAGGTCCACAAATTACCGTATTTTTTGCTCTATAAGACGCACCAGATCACAAGACGCACGTAGTTTTTGGAGGAGGAAAACAAGAAAAAGAATATTCTGAATCTCAGAAGCCAGAACAGCAAGAGGGATCGCTGCGCAGTGAAAGCAGCAATTCCTCTTGCTGTTCTGGCTTCTGGGATAGCTGCGCAGCCTGCATTCGCTCCATAAGACGCACACACATTTCCCCTTACTTTTTAGGAGGGAAAAAGTGAGTCTTATAGAGCAAAAAAATACGGTAGTTTTGTTTGAGTTCACCCACTCGTCTTTGCCAAGTATATAAAATTAAGACCTTTTTATTACAGAAGAACATGTAGCTTACAGTTCTCCTGTCCTGCTTTTCAGACTTTGCAGTTTGACAGAGAACAGATGTCTGCTCTAGCTGAAATGAATGAAGTATTAAAACGGCAGGTTGACGAAATGCAGCAGGAAACCAAAATGTGAGTATGACAGATTACACCTTGCCTAGCATAGCCACAGCAACTAGTACTCATTGATTTTGTTCATCAAGTGCCTATGCGGGGGAGGGGGGTCTGCAATCTATTAATGGGGGCATAGTCTTCTTTTTGCCTTTTATCTGGATTTCTGATTCCTATAGCATTGATGTCATTTGTCACATAATGGTAATCTAAGAACAATGCAGCACCAAATTAGTTTTTGACATGTTGGGATCACAAACATGCACTATTTATATGGGAGTGTCTCTTTTAATTAAAGGTAAATGGGTACTTTGAAGTAGCTTCAATTGCCTTTAAAATAAGATAAGCTTTTCTTGCCCAATGAGACTAAAAATGTATGTAAGGCAGATTAAAAAGCATTAAAGCCAAAAGAGTGGGTTTGATTCTTACAATATGCCTTTGTATAATTGTGTGGTTTGATTAATTTGTTTGCCTGTGTTAATGCGGTGCATGCTTGTGATCCCATTTGCTACTTAATCCTCTTTAGTACCAAACTACAGTGGAATTATTGTTGGGAACATTGCCAACGTTCTGCTTTTAATGCTGTTTGTTCTTTAGCATATGCTGTGTACCACTGATGTCATATCAGCCTTCTGGGTCAGATTCAGGTTGGATTAAATTTAGAGTGATAGCCAATGTCTTAAGTAGACTCCCCCCCCCCCCCCCGCGCGCCCTCCTAGCAGGGGACCAGCTCTGTTGCAACATCCTTGATGCAAAATGTGACAGGCTTTGGGTAGTCCTTAAACTAGCAGTTCGGAATACAGACTGATCTGACTTAAGGGATATAGCCCATTGGAAAGTTCTCTTATGGGGCTTAATGCAGTCCTGCTTTCAATGAGGCTTGGGTATGAGCTTGTGTAGTAGAGTGGCTAGACTAGGCCCTAGGAGGCCATGGTTCAATTCACCACTTGGCCATGAAGCTCATTGGGTGACCTTGGGCAAATCACTGCTTCTTGCCCTAACTGTACATCATAGGGTAGTTGTGCGGATTAAATGAAGAGGGACTTTGAGAGAGTAATTACTATCATTTCCCTAGTTATTGTGCTGTTGGGTTTATTTCAGAGTTTCCTGCCTATTTCCCACTTTGCCCATTTCACTTAATTAACAGTTGAAAGAGAACATGATCCTAGTGAACAATGACTAAGACTGGCCATCTTTATCTGCCTTCTGTCTCCAACTTATCCCACCATTATCTTGATGGCATCCATTCAGGTGTTAAGTAGATTTTAAGGGTAGCTAGATTTACACCTGCTGACGTTTATGCAATGCATGAGAATCTCGGGATGTTTCTAAATGCTCTCCAGGTTACATTTTTTGAGATCAGACTGGTACCAGGGCCAGGAAAGTTTGTAATGGAGGGTCCCCTGTCTATTAAGTTATGTCAACTTTTAATAAACCATAGAATAAGATCAGATTGAAACGTGCTTATTCGCATCATGGAAGAGTGTATAGCTGGCTGGAACCTTTAAATGTCCAGAAGGCAAGGTCCTACTTGTTCATCTTAATGTGGAGTTTTTTTGAGGTAGTTTTTTGATATAACTTTCAAAAAAAATTACTTTCAGGGCCTTTACTGAACAGAAGCAAAAAATGAAACGACTGGGCTCAGATTTGAGCACAGCACAGAAGGAGATGAAAGCAAAACACAAAGCTTACGAGAATGCTGTTGGGATCCTCAGTCGCCGGCTACAGGAAGCCCTCTCCGCAAAAGAATCATCTGAAGCAGAGCTGGCCAAGTTGAAGGCACAAATCTCTGACAGTGAAAACAGCCAGGCTGGCCTAGTAAGCAAAATTCCTGAGCAGGCCTAACTTCACTCACTTAAAACAGGAGTGGGGAACTGGATCTGGCCCAGTGAGTCAGTTGTCTATCTCCTTTCCTCACTGGAGACCACTGGTGGGTGAGGGCACCCACATGATGTCCAGAAGACTTCAGGTGACCCATTTTGGGGGCCCTGCCCAGTTTGAAATCAAACTGGGCAGATGTGCAGCCCGCAAAACATGTCTTGAAGCTATTTGCAAGACCCAGTGATCATTGAGTTTTGCTGCTCTGCAAGTTCTGAGAATCAGCTCATTGCTGGATTTTGCAGAGTGATATATATATATATATATATATATATATATATATATATATATATAATGGCAAGGGGTGTGGCATCGCCGAAATGGCCTTGTGGGGCCTAATGTTGCTTGTGGGGCCGATGTTCCACACCCAAACTTTAAGCAATTGAATTCCTACCCCAACTGAGATGCCTAACTAGACTTACTTTGTCTTTTCGCTTTCAGGAAAGGATTCAGGCTCTGGAGACAGAACTGGAGGTTCTCGGCCACAGTAAGATGGTTCTAGAAAAAGAACTGCAAGAAGTGATCTCGCTCACCAGCCAGGAACTGGAGGAGTACAGAGAGAAAGTCCTTGAGCTTGAGGACGAGGTAATTGTGTTGGCTTCTTGTTATCCTATATCTCCTTGATGTGGTGCTGCTTCTGTAGGCTGGATGCATGCGACCAGTTCCTGAGGATCAGCACTGGCCTAGATCTGCCTAGTGGAGGCAGACTGGTACAGAAACTGACCTATGAACCATAGCTGTTGTGCGGAATATATCTCAGCCCAAGGGCCACATTCCTTTCTGGGCAACCTTCTGGGGTCTACATGCCCGTGGTGGGCAGGGCCAGAGGCAAAAGTGGGTGGAGCCATGAATGTACACGTTAACATTCATACAGAAGGCAAAAAGCAAAAACAGCAACAACACTATTATTATTTGTACCCCACCCATCTGACTGGGTTGCCCCAGCCACTCGGGGAGGCTTCCAATATATACAGTCATACCTCAGGTTACAGACGCTTCAGGTTGTGGTTTTTTTGGGTTACGGATGCACCGAAACCCGGAAGTACGGAATGGGTTACTTCCAGGTTTCGGCGGTTGTGCATGCGCAGAAGAGCTAAATCGTGCTTTGCTCATGCGCAGAAGCGCCGACTCACAACATGTGCAGACGCGGCACTGCGAGTTGCGAACATGCCCCTCACACGGATCACGTTCGCAACCCGAGCGTCCACTGTATATAAAAATAATGAAACATTAAATATGAAAAAACTTCCGTATACAGTATATGCCCCTCTCTATCTAGGCAAAAATGAGGCATTATCAGATTTTAAGGATACCTTCCAGCCAGAAACACTCAAGGCCAGGCCAGTAAGGTGTGTGGCCTTGGGAAAGTACTGAGGATCAGATGGAGAGACTTGGGAAGTCTGCATTTGGTTCCTGCCCCTGAGGTTCTCAACCCCAGAACTATGGAGCTCTGATTCAAATTTCACCTCTGCCATGAGCTCACTCTGCCATTGCTGGCACAGAAGGTCAACAGTGTTGAGCACCTGCTAAGGCCCATGCAGGGGTGGACTTTGGTAATCTTTTGTAATATGGCGCCCGTGCGAGGCCAAAGTTTGGTGCCCCCAAATAGATCTTCTCAGTTATGGGTTTTCTCAGTTTTGCTCCCCCTCGGCTTGGTTCCCTGTGCCACCCACAGCCCATGTTCCACCAGGGCCCTACTGCCATTTCCCAGCAGCCTCCTTGCTCTTCTACCACTGCTATTCCTCTTTGCCCGCTATGCACCTGCTCTCTCCAAATGAGTATAACCTCTGTGTGCTTTGCCCTGCCCTGTCTCTCCCCTGGGAGGCGAGTGCCAGTTCAGGCCAAGAGAAGGAGGGAGGTAAATGTGCAGCAGGAACAGCAACCAGCAGGAGGGCCCCCCTGCTAAGAGAGTCTCTGGCCCAAGGGAACTTGTACTGCCTTTGGCAAATCTATGCTTTACAAGTCCCTTCTGCAGTATGGGGGCGATCCTGCTCTGCCTGCCAGCATTGTTACATTACAATAACGTCGTATATGTCAAGCATCTTGAGCACTGAAAAAAGCTGTACAAATGCTTGTTGTTGTAATGCCATATGTGGTGCTTGGGTTCAAGGCCTAACAGATTCCTTAGCCCTCTGGTTAATGCACGATAGCCAGTGAAACACAAGGCACTACGATGCTCTAGACTGGGCATTGATTTGTGAGTTTTGCCATGTGGGAAGCTCAGCTGTGCGGCATAGGACAACATCGAAATGAATGCAGATGATGTAAGGACATCCTCCTTCAGCTCCAGACAGAACTAGATTTGCGGGTGTACCAGCTGAAGTAAACCTGATGCAACAGCTGTACCTTAAATTGTTTTGCCAGGATGCCTCCAGGGTCTGCAGCTATACACAACACTTCTCAACTCTGCAGTTACACAAATATACTTGTTATCTCGCTTTCCTCCTCCGGGGAGAAGTGATTTTCTTTTAACGCGTGATAATTTTTGAGTTGAAAATACTGGAAATTTCTACAGCCCATTTAAAAAGTAGGAACTCCACAGCGGACTGTCCCAAACCATCTTTTAGATTTGTATTTAAACAACCTGAAAAGCTTGGTTGAAAAAACCAATTAATTCCTCTATGCTGTGCAAGTATCTGGGCAAGTAAGGTGATAGTATTCTAAATGGATACAAGTTTGGAATACAGTTTGATTGTTTTACTTCGCTAGCTATATTTCTGTACCACCCTTTAGCCAAAAAAAGTTTTATGGGCAGTGCACTGACAAAAGGTGGAACCAAGAAGTGAAACAAACAAATGAACAAACAAACATAGTCATACCTCGGTTGGTTGGAGCCTGGTGCTAATAACACCAAGGTTACAGGGTTGATTCCCATAAGGGACAACTGCATATTCCTGCATTGCAGAGGTTTGGGCTAGATCAGGCATCCCCAAACTCAGCCCTCCAGATGTTTTGGGACTACAATTCCCATCATCCCTGACCACTGGTCCTGTTAGCTAGGGATGATGGGAGTTGTAGTCCCAAAACATCTGGAGAGCCAAGTTTGGGGATGCCTGGGCTAGATGATCCTCTGGGTCCCTTCCAACTCTATGATTCTAGTGTTGTATCCAACTTAGTCCTACTCAGAATAGACCCATTGACATTACTGGATGTAGCTTAGTCATGCCCATTACTTTCAGTGGGTCTCCCGTGAGTAAGAATATAAGAAGAGCCTGCTGGATCAGACCAATTGCCCATCCAGTCCGGCATCCTGTTTTCCCAGTGGCCTTCCAGATGCCCTTGGGAAGCCTGCATGCAGGACCTGGGTGCAACACCACTCTCTCTTCCTATGGTTCTTAGCAGCTGGTGTTCAGGAGCATCCTGCCTCCAACTATGGCAGTAGCAGTGGGTATAAAACAGCACCTGAATAAAGCCAGCAACAGAAATAAAGCAAATAGCTTTAAAAGCATAAAAAATGGAACTCAGAAAGGCTTTAATCTGTACTAGATGAGCCTCTCTGGACAGTGCATTCCATAACTAGGTGCCACTACTGAAAAGACCCTCTCCCTAGAAGCCACCTGACAGGTGTTCAAGCAGAAGGGCCTCTGAAAATGACTTTAGGGTCTGGGAACTTCTAACGGATAATTCATCGGTTTATAAACAGTGTTCCTTCATTGTTTGCTACTCAGTGACATTCAGTGAGCCTGCGAAGTGATTCCTTATGGTGGCTGCAGTAATCATTCTTATTGTCCATTTAGCTTCAGGAAGCCAGGGGCTTCCGGAGAAAGATAAAGCGACTGGAAGAGATGAACAAGAAGCTCTCCCTTGAGCTGGAGCATGAACGCGGGAAGCTCACTGGCCTCGGCCAGTCCAACGCAGCTCTGCGGGAACACAACCGCATCCTCGAAGCAGCGCTAGCAAAGAGAGAGGCGGACCTGGTGCAGCTGAATCTTCAGGTACTCTGAGACGTTTCTGCCTGGGCTGGTGCTGTAAATCAGTTCCAGTTCTTTAGGTTCTCATTCATTTTGGTCTGCAGTCTGTGAATATTACATAGGAGGGAAGTATCATATTGGAGGGACACAGGAAAGGGCCTTCTTGGTGGCAGCTCCCAGGCTCTGGAACTCCCTCCCTGTTGTTCTTCCGCTGACCAGTGAAGACCTTCTTGTTCCAACTTGGGAACTGACTGCTTTTAATGAAGGGCTGGTGCTGTGCTGTTTTTACTGCAATTATTTGCATGTTTAAAGCAGATTGTATATATGTATATAGTTTTAATAATTTCAATGTTTAATTCCGCCCCATGTTTTTAGTGGTTCTTGTTTTTATCTGTAAGCTGCCTTGAGTCCCATCAGGGGAAAAAGCAGGGGATAAACACACAAAAACACACATTTGCACACCATTTAATCACTGTCAGCTCTAAGTGGTGCACAAGAGGCTCAATACACCAAGACTAAAAATGAGCTAAAACTCATTATAAAATCAGAGTTTGATTAAAAAGCCTGCTGGAAAGGACTTGAAATCAACCTCAACAGGAAGAGAGTTTCACAAAACTGGTCCCACAATGCTGAATGCACAGCTCCTTGTCACTATGAACCATGGGGAATGTAGTTTGTTAAGCTTTCCAAGAGTTGTTCAGAGACCCCTATTCCCTTCATCGAGCTACAATTCCCAGTGGTTTAACAGCCAATCCCTCTTCCCAGGGTGCTGTGGGAACTGTAGCTCTGTGAGGGGAATGGGAGCCTCAGAACAACTCTCGGAAACCTTAACAAGCTACATTCCCCATGATTCTTTGGGAGAATCATTGGCTTTTTCAAGTGGTATGTTGACTTTTTCAAGTATGATGATGCTTTAAAGAGCATATGGGGCCTTAGTTAAGCACACGTGATTTCAGAAATCATCAGCCAATGCAGTGAGCAAGGACACCAGCTTTAAGTCCTTTGTATCGGGAGGGTTCACCTTGTGGGTTTTGTTGATGGCCCAGGTCCAGGCAGTTCTGAAGCGCAAAGAGGAGGAAGACCAGCAAATGAAGCAACTAATCCAAGCCTTGAAGACGGCCTTGGAAAAGGAGAAGACAAAGGTCAACAGCCTTAAAGAACAGGTAAGAACTGGTGTGTGTGTGTGTGTGTGTGTGTTACTTTTCACCATGAGCATTTTAAGACTTGCCTGCACAACTGGGCAGAGGGCCCTGTGTGTGGTATGCATATAAATGAGCAGCAGCCATTAAGGACTGTTGCATGATTATAGTTAAATGGCAATGAGCTGTAAAGCCCTCCATTTCAGATCTTGGCTGAAGCCACAGGCTCAGTGGGTGGCCTCTGATGCACTAAGACCTCCCTAGTCCCTATTTCTATCTGCAGCAGGAGGATGCCAAAATTGTCACATGACAGGCTTTTGCTAAGATTGCCAAGGTATTGCATGTAAGTTTTTGGACTACAATTCCCATCAGCCCCAGCCAGTGTTGCCAGTTGTCTGAGATGGGGGGAGTTGTAGTCCAGCAACATCTGGAGGGCCAAAGACTCCCCAGCCTGGAATAAGAGAGAGAAATTGCAGGTGATAAAGATGGAGAAGGGGCAATCTTCAGTTGTAGGCTTGTGGTCCTTAAACAGAGATGCAGCGCACAGGGGCGAAAGGTTGAGGGAAATGGATGGGCTAGGATGGCAGAGATATAATGATCCATACACTGATGCTGTTTGCTGCTATAGGTTGCAACGGTCAAAGTTGAGGCAGCGCATAATCGCCGTCATTATAAAGCAGCTGCCCTTGAACTTGGCGAGGTGAAACGAGAGCTGCAGGCCAAAGAAGTCCTCATCCGGGCCCTTCAGGCTGAAGTGGACAAACTGCAGTGAGTATCACAAGGAAACTGAAACTACATTTCTATTAAAAATATGTATAGTTTGGTGTTTTGGGACAAGGTTCTATGGCTGCTTTAAAAAAACATATATTTTAGGAGGAATTGCAAGGCCTCCTTATGGGTTAACCATGAACGAAGGCCTAACACATGAATAACGAGAGTTGGGGCCAACCCACTGGGCCTGCCCCCCAACATCCCACCTGGTTCTACCCCACTGATTTCCACACATTTGGGAGCCTTTATTATGCGGGGAGGAGCCTGCACAAGTGCAGAACTTCAGAACTTCTCCCAAGAAGTGCAGGTCAGGGATGGAGTCAGGTGGCTGAGCTGTGTTGGAAGCCAGAATGGAGAACTGGTAACTGAAGGAAGCTGTATGTATCTCCCTTATCCCCAGGAGGGGGCTCTCTTTATCCTCTGTGAAGCAGCTCTGAAAGAATTCTATCCGCTGATTGCTCTGTGCCTCCTACTGCAAGAAACATGGCGGTTCTCCTACTCTGTGGTCCGTTGGTTGCCTGCCTTTGGTGGTTACAGTCCCCCATTTTCATTCTAGCACAATTGCAATCTTGGTTGATAATGTACAGTGGTACCTCGGGTTACATACGCTTCAGGTTACAAACTCCACTAACCCAGAAATAGTACCTCGGGTTAAGAACTTTGCTTCAGGATGAGAACAGAAATTGTGCTCCAGCGGTGCGGCAGCAGCAGGAGGCCCCATTAGCTAAAGTGGTGCTTCAGGTTAAGAACAGTTTCA
>JAXCMG010000019.1:6007519-6124266 GCA_034642415.1 Podarcis siculus
GGAGGCCCCATTAGCTAAAGTGGTGCTTCAGGTTAAGAACAGTTTCAGGTTAAGAACGGACCTCCAGAACGAATTAAGTACTTAACCCGAGGTACCACTGTACAGTTTATTTTATCTCCCCTCAGTGTTCTTGCTGTGCCTCCTCGAGAGGTGCACTCTGCAATCTGAGAGCTGTGTTCTCCTCACCGTGGTGCGAATCTGCCTTTTTCTTCTAGAGTTGAAGATGGGAAGCATTCAGCAGAAGTATCCCAGTTCCAGGAAGAGCTGGCAGAAGCTCGTTCCCAGCTCCAGCTCCTCCAGAAGCAGCTGGATGAGCAACTTAGCAAGCAGCCTGCAGAAAACCAAGAGGTGAAGCATCAATGTTGCTCATTCACTTCTTCTTTACTTGCATGTCGATCCAGGGGCATTGTTAGAAAAAGATAATGTCAGATGTCACACCACTGAGTGGGCAATGATTTGATGGGTGAATCTAGGTTATTAAACAGGGCACCAATTGGGTGAAATATGTTTCATTCAAAATTACCTTATCTGGAGATTATGGCGGGGTGGGGGGATGAATGGGATCAACTGAGGGCAAACTGAATTTATTTGGGAAATTATTTTAGAGTAAATGCATTTTAAAACGACTGATTTGGAGTTGGGAGCAAAATAATTGAAGAATTTACCTGGAGTGGGAATTTGCTGGCCGGCCTCCTGCGGCATTTTAGGTTCTAGGTTTTGCATAAGTATGTATAAATTAGCAAATGCACATTTTATGCAAAATTGTGAGCTTTGCAGAGGCATCTGGTTGGGCACAGTGAGAATAGAGTGCTGGGTTAAATAGACCATTTAGTCTGACCCAACTGGGCTCCTCTCCTGTTTTTATTCAATCAATCAATCAATCAATCAATCAATCAATCAATCAATCTTTATTACGGTCCAGAGACCCAACAAATCATTACAAAGCAATACACAATTCATACAGCCTACCTCCAGGTTAAACATGCATTTTGTTCAGAATATAGGGATCATTGGTTCTTGCAACCACCGATAAAAACTTTGCCACTGCTAATGTTCTAGCATTTGTCCGGTCTTCCAATAGGAACCTGACACAGTGAACCTCTGATTTTCCCAGGAAAGGTACCAGCAAGGGTAGTATCAGTTCAGCCCTGGCCTGCTCATATTTTGCACAGCTGTTTTTATTAAATCTCACTGAACTTCAATGTGATTTAATTGACCTGCAGTATTACAGCTTCTTATGTAATTATATTTTGAAATACTCCCCCCCCAAAAAACCCCCCCCACATTTCTTAGGTTGAAGATCTCAAGTGGGAAGTGGAGCAAAAGGAGAGAGAAATCCAATCCCTGAAGCAGCAGTTGGACTTGACTGAGCAACGCAACCAGAAGGAGTTGGAAGGTGTACAAGCCGTTTTACAGGTATTTCATTGGACTGTCAGCCAGTTGTCATGGAAGATCTGTTATGAGACATAATAAGATGCTAATGAAATAAAAGGTTTACGAGTGTTCCAAGCCTCCACCAGAGTTCAGATTCTATAAGACTTGTAAGACTACGGCTGCAATCCTATAACTCCATATGGGAGTTACCCATATTGAACTCAATGGGACTTGCTTCTGAGTAGATAGGTAGAGGCTTGCCATCTAAAAGAAGTGACCTCTTTCCTTTTTTTGGAATGATCTTTGGTTAATGCAGAAGGTCAATGTCTCCAACAATCCTCCTTCATTCTAGAATATCAAGACAGAGTTGGAGATGGTTCGGGATGATTTGTCCTTAACCCAAAAAGATAAAATCACGCTGCAGGGAAAAGTGACTGAACTCAAGAACAGCATGAAAACTCTACTGCAGCAGAACCAGCAACTGAAGCTGGACTTGAAGCATGGAAAGATGAAAAAGGTACTTAAGAAACACAGTCTTCATCTGTTTTTCATCCTTTTCCTAGAGAACACAATAATCTTAGTTTTATCATAATTAATTTGTAATGGTTCCTTTTTTGCAATAACTCCCCAAGGCTCTCAGCAATCGCCTCAAGCCCACTTTTTTTCAGAGACAAAAGTACTACATCTTCTGCATATAATAGAATTGGCAGGGGTATGTTTGACAGACTAGGATAATAAGTATGTTCCACTGGTAAGCTTCCTGCCAAATAATTTATATAAGAAGAGTAGTGGCAAAGATGCATCCCTGTTTCTTTCCTTTGAGAGCAAGGATGGAGTGGGATAGATAATCTTTGCTATTACTGCCCAAAATAAAAGGGTAAATACATGTAACCTTCCAAATTGTCCCCCAGTAACCATCTTGGAAATTAAGAGACTTATCTCTAAACTCAAAAGAGGCAAGGCCCCAGGAATTGATGGTACTTGAGAAACAACAGTAGAACAAAAGGCTTTTCCCTGAGAACAGTTGAGCTATAAGAGCAAGACCATTGGTTGTATCTCATCCTAGACCTACTGAAATTAATGGACCTAAGTGAGTAATGTCTATTAATTTCAATGGCTGCTTTTTATTTGAAACAAATACACAGTGGCATTTATGGCTGTTAACTTAAGCTTAAATGCCTGGTGAAGTGTTAGAAGCAGCTGTTGTCTTTTCGTTAAAGAAGAAACAACGTAAATTGAGACGTGCTTCATTTTAGACTGGTCACAGAATCCAGTTTTTATTGGTTCATAATTGTCGTACATTGAGTGGAGTGGGATTGTGCACACAGGGTAGGATGCACAGAGAGAGAGTGTGTGCCTGCCCCCTGCCCCCAGGACAAATACATTGCATTATGAGCTGCTTTGAACCATCTGTCTTGGCTTATTGAACTTTCACAAGCTGCAATTAAAATAGGAAGCTTCTAATGAACTGAAAAACAGTTGTTACCAACTTTGGAACAAGCCAGCTAACTCCCGAACCGTGGATTTATCATTGTGGCTTATTTCAAAGCTGATAGCCCTAAGTCGGATGAAATGGGAAACGGATAATAAAATAATCTAAGCTGCCATTTATACAGTGGCATTCATGGCTGATTAAATGTCTTGACCATATTTGGGGGTCTAGTGAGAGTGTTATCAATTTAAAAAAAAATTATTAAAAAATATAACACACAATAATTACACAATTACAGAAAGTGAAAAATAAAACCACAAACACTGAGAGTTGTCTCTGAATACACCAACAAACTTTTGTCAAAGTGTATATGCTAAAACCATTATAATTTTAACAAGCAGCAAAAATGTAGTGTATCGGCAGCAATTATGGTCTATAGCAGCTTATATAAATGCAAGAGGAAAAGAGGAAAATAATAATTAAAATATGTACTTCATACATGCCAAACTGTGCTGTAGACCATAGGTCCTGTCCTACCGTATGCCTTGCTGTGTAATTACACAAAGGAAACACGACAATTTTAATGCAGTCTGGGGCGACTTTATTAAAGAGTGTAGTCAATTGAACAGGATGCCAGCCCTGTTTAATTCCAAAATATTTTCTTCTTCTTCTATCTATCTATCTATCTATCTATCTATCTATCTATCTATCATTTAATAAAATTTATTTACCACTTGATTGTAGGAAACCTCAAACAGCTTACCAAAAAAAAAGACAGCAATATTGTTGGCAAAAACAATTATAACTAATTAAGGTGTTCAAAATTTAAAACCAGCAATAAACTAAATCCACATTCTAGATATCTAGAATGTCTAAACAGGTACTGAAAAGAGTACAGTGAATCACTAAGCAGGAATTCCAAAGCGTTAGTTGCTGCCATGATAAAAGATTAAGTTCTTACAAATGACCTTTTTCTGCTGGTCTTAAGAATTGTGCTTCAGGTATTCACAGTAGAGAGAGCTGATGCTCCTGCATGTGGATTGATTTGTTTCTTCTTTCAAAAAGAGGAAAACACTGAAGGGAGAGTCAAATCCTTCAAACCCGGTGACTCCAGTGAAGATTCCTGACTGCCCCGTCCCGGCAGCTTTGCTGGAAGAACTGCTGAAACCTTCAGCAGCTGTGAATAAAGAGCCTTTGAAAAACCTCAACAGCTGCCTCCAGCAACTCAAGTGAGTAAAATCCTGCTGTTTCTCTGGTATTTTTTTTTTAACCTGCATATTACTACTTATAAGTATTTTAGCAGCTTCGTGAACAGTGACATGGACAGATGGTGTTTGCTTTTTTTGTCTGAAATGCTCAGGTCTTCTGTGTCGGAAATATGTCAATATTTATGTTCTGCTTTTAGGGTTGTTGTTTTCTTTTTCTTTTAAGATATATTATTATCAAATGACAACTAGTAGGATATTGGGTTAGGCTGCCATTCTACTCACACTTGCTTTGGAGTTCATAATTACTTTTGAGTAGATGTGGTTAGGATTGCAGGCTAAGTGCTCCATCTCTGTGATTCTAAATGTAGAAGTCTCTATCCATACAATTTAATTGTTTTCCTTGCCATGTACATTGCCCTCTGTCACTATTCAGTCCTACCTTCTTACGTAACACTTTGTTTTCCTCCCAGTACAGTGGCACTTAGGAGAATTGCAAATGCTGTAGATCAGGGGTGGCCAATTCTCAAGAGACTGCGATCTACTTTCAGAATTAAAAACTGGCAGTGATCTACCCCCATTTTTAGGGGTTCAGCTCCAAGTTGTTGAGCTTTTTTAGGGGTTAAAGAAAGCTTTTGGGGGGGATTAGGTCACTCACAAAAAAATTGCTGTGGATTAAATCAGCAGCACAGAGAAAGCTCCGTCTTCCCTTCCAGAGATCAAACAACAATGGAGGGTTGGGCAGGAGTCAGTTTTAGCGACACTAAGGAAAGGGAGCCAGAGATCAACCGCAATATACCAAAACCTCACAGGGATCTACCAGTAGATCACGATCGACCTGTTGGACATCCCTGCTATAGATGATAACAACAAATCAGAATTTCCATGTTCAGTGTCAGTTTGCCACTCAATCCTGATTGCTGAGCAACAGAGAGCGGGGTTGCTGTTTTCATTGTGGCTTCTTGGAGGCATCTGCTTGGCCACTGTGGAAAACTGGATGCTGGACTAGACGGGACTTTGGTCTGATCCATTAGGGCTCATATTACATTCTTATCCCACCCTTTGCTCCTTTCTGCTTAACAAAGGCAGGAGATGGACAGCCTTCAGCGTCAGATGGAAGAGCATACGATAACAGTCCATGAATCGATGTCTTCATGGACCCAGATAGAAGGGCAACTAACGGACTTTACATCTAACTTTGCTGCAACTACGACGGGCAACCAGAGCCTCTCCGTTGTAGACCTAAAGGATAATAACCTAAGTGCTGGGGAAAATGAAGAGCCGATGCAGTGACTTCGTCGCCTGTTGCTTCACTTCACAGCTGTTCGAAGTATGTGAAACATGTTCATCAGCCCTATTTGAAACCAAGTTTTAGAGATCTCCATCTGTTCTTCCTTTTGAGTAGGGGGGGAAATGTCAAGAGGCAAAACATTTGAGGATAATGCTATATTAAAATACATTTTAATCTGTCTTGGAGGAAAAAGAAATGTGATGTTTGGTCTCCAATAAGACATTTTCATCTGTTCAGAAGTGGTTAAAGTGACTTTTGTTGCAGATGAATGTGGGCTTCATTACGCCACTTCCAACCTTTTTTTTTTGTTAGTAAAAAAAAGTCATATAGAAGGCTGAGGATTTTGCTGATATGCAAAGCTATGTGAGCAGGGGTGAGCACACTAAGCTCCTTCCCCCCCCCCCCGTCCCACCCCCAAACTCATGTAGGGCAAAGGTTTGAAACAAGGAGTCTTTTCTATTTGTGGATTGCATAATCAGGGCCAGAGACTGAGGTTCTAAATTGAGCTCTCTGCATCAGGGCTTCACCCTCCATAAGTGGAAGGATGACAGGGGTGGGTGGAGCTGAGTGCATTTCTCTCCCCCCCTTGCTCACATGGTACATTTTATATGAATTCAGAATGGCCAAATAAGACTAATGACTTGGTCTGCTGTAGACATGAGAATATGAACCAGAACTTTCACTCACCCTAGGCTGGTAATTGAATCCCTTTTTTTTGTTTTGTTTTAGAGACACACCCTTGATTGATAGAGAAGACCAGGTCTAACCAATAACTTATTGGTGGCCATGAATCTCAAAACCACCAACTCTGAAGTAGTTCCATTGCATCAATTGGGACTACTTCAAAGGAAATAGATTGAGGATCCACAACCAAAGGCCAGTGGGGAGAGCTTTGATTTCACTTTGGCAGATGCATTTTGCACCTTTTTTGTTGTTGTTGTTCCAGTCTTTTGAGGACTCCTCCAGTTCAGGGTGTATATAAATACTTCAACTCTGTTCTTGTCCTGGAGTATCTGTTTTTAAGTGGACTTACTCTGTAGGTTACAAATCACCAGGGGTTGGGTTTTATTTTTGCTTTGTTATTTTTTATTTTATTTTTTGCATCTTATATTTTGGTTGGAAAATGAGATATATATATATATGTATGTATGTATGTATTGGGGCCTAAGGAAAGCCAGCCCCTAAAATACTGAGTTTTAGAAATTTACTTACTGTATATTTCAAACATGAATGTCATACTGCCTGTAAACCCTCGTTTGTCGGCTTTAATCCCCCCTCTCCTTATGCAGGGATCCAGACCCTGCAGTCCTTCAGAAGTCATTTGACTCCCACACCCACCATCCTTAACCATTGGCCATGCTGGCTGTGGCTGATGGGAGTTGGAGTCCAACGTCATCTGGTCTAATGACTAGTTAGGAGCCTAGTGCTCATGTAGCTGCCTTTACAGATAGACCCTGCTGAGCTATAATTAGCAGGCTGAAACAACATGCCTTAGGTTTTCTCTTTTTATCTCCCCCCCCCACATTACTGACAACAGAAAGCCACCTTTGCTTGTGTTTTGAAGCACAATGACTTGGCTTGATTTACTTTCTGTTTTGAATATTGCCCCAGGATGCTTTAGAGAAAAAATACTGCTAGAGAACGGATGGATTGTCAGCAGTCTTGACTAAAAGATATAGAAATCTGGGATGTAACAATTGCAGAGTCCGGAACTAGAAGGTTAAGGTGCAGACAAAGCTGTTTTGAAAATGATAGCTACTTGTCTTGCCACCACGGCCACCCTGCCCTGGTCTTCTGCAACATCACATTATGGTGTACACCTAGCTACTACCGAAAATGGTGGCAACCTCTGATTTCCTGCAATATTAAATGCAGCTCATCAGTGATGTTGGTGTGTTTTACTGACTGATGATCTTCAGTGGGTGGGCCAGGAGCCACTGCTGATCATGCCCCACCCTAAGGTGGGTCACACCAGTGACAACATTTAGCAGTAGTTGACTTAAGGGGGAGAAACAGGGAAGGCAAAATGGAAAGCAAGATAGACACGTATGGTGGGGTGTTTTTTAAGCGTCCCATGTTGCAAGCTGGGGTTAAAGGTGGACCCCAGCTTTGAAAAAATTTAAGATTTCTATATTAGATATTACAGTGGGGAAACAGGGTACTAGATGCATGATTGCCACCTCCATAGTATTTAGTTCTGACCTGACTTTCAGGGTAGATTGATAGCAAAAACAAAAACTCTGGGGTAAGTGGCTTTGAGGGTCTTGGCCTCTGCATCATTCTCAAACTGCATACTGTATTAGACTCGAATTTAAACAAACTTATTGAGGGGAAGGAATGTCTTTGGATAAGGATAGTTTTATTGTGGGTTTCCTTCCAGATAACATACAGAGACCATCTTCCCATCAGGGACAGAGTATGGTATTCCCATGTTGCTTTTAAGAAAAGAAAAGAAAAACCCCACTCACCACAACCCTGGCTTCATATTGAAGATTTGATTTTTCTACGGTTTGCATCCAATGTTTATCATATTCAGAGCTGATGTATTGAAATTAATGGACATAAATAACTTCGGTCCATTAATTTCAATGGATCTACTCCGATTATAATTTATTGGAAACATCCCATAGTCTTTTTTTTAATACTATGAACCATAATTTTGAAACTGCAGTAAAACATTTTAATATTTGCATATAGTATATGAAGGAAAGGTACTTTTAAAATGTAAATGTTTTTTGTTTCTGTTAATGTGACAATGACTATTTTATAAGACTAATCAAACTGTTATCGAGACGAAACATTGAAAGCTTTATTGATTAACCCGGATATGCTAATAGCTTTTACTAGTAAGTCTATTTTGCAGAGTAAATAGTAATGAGTGATTTCTTTTTGCTGCTGTTCACAATCTTGAAGCTTATGTACTTGCTAACTTAAAGAGGAAGAAATTCTATAGTATTTAAACACCAAAGGTAATACTATGTAATGATTAATATATATTCAGCTCCCCAATTTGCACCAGTGGGATTTTCATGTTGCTGTTCTACTTAGCACACGGTATTATTTACAGGAATGATTCTCGTATTTATAAATCTTGACAACTTCTGTTCATGTGTTAAATACTAAATTAGGTGACACACCTCTTTCAGGCCTTTACCAATTCCTGACCAGCTCTTTAAAACAGAACCAGATTGTATATTCATAAAGCAGTATGTAGCCTTGTATGTCTTTCTCCTTTGGGAAAGGAAATCTTATTTCTCTTCTTATTTCCCAGCTGAAAATGCTTCCTTCCTTTCTTTTACGACATCTCCCCTCCCTTGTTTATATCTACTATTAACATGCCATTTTGACCAGGAAGGAAATAGGTCTAAACTTGAGAGAGCAAAAGAGAGCACACTTAACTAGCAACAAACCTAATTACAGAACTTTTATTGTTCTCTCCCTCTGTCTTCAGATACTGTGCCCTTTTTAAAAGGTGCAGTCTTTTAAATCCATAATTCAAGGAAAAGCTTCCAGAGCAACCATAGATTAGCCAAGTGGACAGGTGCCTCAGTTAACACTGGCATGTTTTTAGAGATCGGAAGAATCATCTTGAAGGGATCCAGTGTATAAGATTATTGGAACGTGCTTCTTTTGTTGGCTTCTTCATCCCTAGAGCTCAATACCTATTAAGGTATATTTTTAATTGCAAAATGGGGAAGAAACCACAAAACGCTCTGTCTGAATATTGCAGAGGTTTGTTTGTTGTTGTTGTTTTTTAAAAAAGCTTCAGCATTCCTTTTGGAGCATTGTCTGAGGGATTTTCTGCAGTCTTTCAGTGTTACGGTAAAAAGAAAAAGGCACATTTTATGCTTCTCTAAATTGAGCGTCTGCATTATTGCAGAATGTTGCATGTTAATTCCACAGTCTTCCAAGTTGTCTGGAAACTTGGGTACTCTGTTAACACACTTCTTCCTTTTCCTTGTGGAGGACAATGTTCTTTTTTTCCTATCAGGAAAATGTTATTGTTATTTCGGTAAAGACAAGCGGTTTTCTAGAATGACATATGCATGTTGGATGTATTGCGCATTACTGCTTCTTCAGTATGTACAATTCAGTACTTGTGGGAGTATCTATAAGCAGGTGTGCTGATCAGCATGAGAGCATTAAAGGTAGATAACTCTGATCTTTATAAACCAAAATGTATCAGATCCTCCTTTGATGTGATAGACACACAATTAAAAACAGTTAATCCCTGTCACTCTATTTATAAGAGGGCTCCAACTGTGCTGATCTGTTTACTCTTCCTCCTAAAAACTCAGAGTTAATGTTAATGCTTACCTGCTGGAACTAGATGGTTTATGTCCCAGTGGCGCATATCATTCTAGCCACTAGGAAATTATCTATGAAAACCTGCCTTGCCTTGAATGGACCTGCACAGAGTTATTTGAAGAAATAATACCGAAATTTTCTCATACATATTCTGTCACATCTTAAAGGTTTCAATCAGTTGCTGTGTTGATAAGGAAAAGCATCACCTCCATAATGATGTTCAATTGGGAGTTCCAAACAAGGGAGGAGTTATGAAGTTTTTGACTTAAGGATTCATGACTGTGACCTTTTTAAAAAGCATGTTAATGAAAAAAATAATTAGGATGTGCATAAAAGTTCTTGAACAGGTTTTGTGCAATAAACTATTTTTCATAAAAAGTGTTTCCATTGTTTATTATGGTAAAATGGGGAGGGGGGTGATTCAGGATAACAGCAAATTTTGAAGAGCTAAAAGCACATTTTAAAGGACAGGAAATGGGGAAGATGACCCACAAGCTGATGAAGGTCAGTATACCAAGACAACAGAAGAATGGAGAGCTATCCAAGATCAAGTTAGGGATTGAAATTCTACCATTTCCCTGTTTTAAACAAGGAAAGTTAGAAGGATGTTAAGAGTATCTATCCAAGCTTTATAAGCTACAGTATATGTATTTTAAGAATAGGGTGGGCTCAGCGGCATAGCAACTTTTTTTATTTGGAGAATTTTCCTGTGAAGTCTTATAACATGTGTTTCTTGTAAACAGATTACAGTGGTGCCTCTCAAGACGAAATTAATTCGTCTTGCAAATTTTTCATCTTGCGAAGCACGGTTTCCCATAGGAATCACCAAAGTCTTCAAAAACCTCAAAAAAGGCTACCACACCGCATGCTATGAGTTGCTCCTCGAAGTCAAGTCGCAACTGCACCTCTTCAAGCAATGCACCCTGGGTATTAACGGTTTTAAGAAAAAGGAAACAAACAAACTTGCAAGACGTTTTTGTCTTGCGAAGCAAGCCCATAGGGAAATTCGTCTTGAGAAGCAACTCAAAAAACGGAAAACTCTTTCGTCTTGCGAGTTTTTCGTCTTGCGAGGCATTCGTCTTGCGAGGTACCACTGTATATCCAAATTCTGTCTTGCCAATACATGATAAACTTGATTCCTTTTAAAGCTTGCATTTAGACCATTTACATTCCAGGAGTAAATTTTCAAAGACATCCTGATTTGTTAGGGGCCCACTGCCCCTGCCCCCAGAAAAGTAGAACTTTCCAGTCCAAGCTTTTTTGCGTTTTTCTCCAGAAATCTTTCTTTCTCTCCGACAGTTCTTATTGGCATAGCAACTTTTTTTTAGGAAGTCCCCAAAAATTTTTTAGACAGTGTCTGCCCTCAAGCCCCCCCCTGCTGCCCAGAATCCCAATCTCTGATGCACAGCTGCAGTACAGACCCCCTACGCTGCCGCCCCCCCACCTGGTGCTGACTGCACACACACACACACACCACCCTGGGTTACCTACGCTACTGGGTGGGCTATAATTGAATTTTCAATTCAAAGGTTCTTGCATCTGTAGGATCATATCACCGTGAGGATGAGATGTGGCACCAGAACCTCTGTTGCTCTCACTGGACTGGTGCATGATGACATCCTGGCTTTAACTGCAGAACAGCAAAAGCAATAATGAAGTGGCAACTTCAAAGAAGGGGCTTTAAATGGAACCTTATCGAAGTTCTTTTGGTAACTGGCTGGAGGTGAATTTCCCAGCTTTGATACACTAGAACTAGATCAGCTGCCAGAAATGGCTAATTTAACGAGTAGATTAAGAGACCAGGATGAAAGAACCTGTAAGGGAAGATTGGAAAAGATTTGTAGATAATTGGAAAAATCATTGTAAACATATTAAAACGTTGACAGGATTAGAATTAATTGAGCAGTGTGAATTATACTGAAACCAAACTGAAAAAGAGAAAATATGGAAAAATTAGAATATGTGTTCTAAACGGAGGGAAGGGGGGAGGGTTGACCTTCTGGAATTTTGTATGGTAATGTTCAGTTAAGACATCGGAAGAACAGCTGCACTATGGTCCAAGTCCTAGTTTATTAGAGGGAATCAAAACTATAGATTCTAAAGTGTTCTGTAGCCATGCCTGTACTCCTTTGTTTCTGTGAAAAGGATTACATAAGCAAGACAAAATAACTACCCACAGAACAGTGATAAGGAAAAACACACATTCACAACTGCTATCAGCAAGGATGTGGGCTCAAGCCTGAGATAAATGATTATGCAAAACACTAGGATGTGCCCAGACTTGTTCTGAACAGGAAAAACAATTAGTGCCTCTAGCAATGTCACACCTGTGGGGAGGAAGCAGACAGAAAACTACTGTATTAGCACTCTGTAACCCCATCCAGGCTTTACACACACAAGGAAACCGCGAGTTGCCTCATAACATGCTTGTTATGAACACTTACCTGCTATTACCCTAAGGTAAGGCTAATATTGGTACATGGGTGGCGCTGTGGTTAAACCACAGAGCCTAGGACTTGCTGATCAGAAGATCGGCGGTTCAAATCCCCGCGACAGGGTGAGCTCCCATTGCTCTGTCCCAGCTCCTGCCAACCTAGCAGTTCGAAAGCATGTCAAGGTGCAAGTAGATAAATAGGTACCGCTCTGGCGGGAAGGTAAACGGCGTTTCCGTGCGCTGCTCTGGTTTGCCAGAGGCGGCTTAGTCATGCTGGCCACATGACCCGGAAGCTGTACGCTAGCTCCCTCGGCCAATAAAGCGAGATGAGCGCCGCAACCCCGGAGTCAGTTACGACTGGACCTAATGGTCAGGGGTCCCTTTACCCTTTACCTTTAAGGCTAATATTAATAACTTAGTTATTACACGGACCCCATACATAAGGGCAGCCGATACTGCCAATTGATCACAGGAGAAGCGCCACTGATTCAATAACTTGGGTAGACCGTTTGTACAAAACACTGTCAAAATGATCTGTCAAGCTTTGACTAATCAACGTTACCGCACAGCGCCACCTAGGGTACATATCGCTGGTACTACAGCCTTACATTGGACTCCTTTCCATTCAACCCATTCTGTCAAGGGAAAAAATCCTATCAAGCCAGCAAGGCTTCAATGTAGCAACGTTTATTAATTACTTCCTGTCTAGGTCAAGGCAGTTTGCAGATGGTTACAGACTAAGGTAAACTAATATATATATATATATATATATATATATATATATATATATATATATACAATTTTTAAAATTAGTTTTCTCTTATAACACATAGACAAAAACACAAAAGAAAAACATTACATTTGACACAACATAAAAACTTAACAATAAAAACACACAAAATAAAAGAATTTTTCCCCTTCTTATTCCCTGATGTATTTACATTGCTAAAAGACACCCTCCAATCTGGATTTCATCCTATTACATATTTAGCAGTTCCCAATTTCATATTTATAACATCAGTATCTTCTTTCATTACAAACTTCTTAACCTTACTTCTAATTGTCATCCATGATCATCTTTATTATTAATCTTTTTCTATCCCTTAGCCTAATCTGTTACTTCTAGGGATTTCCTAATTACCTTATATTACAGTATCACACTAAATATTCTTTAAATTTCTTCCAGTCTTACCTTCCATGGAAGAAGGTAAACTAATATAAATTCACTAAAAATCAACCACCCAACAGATCTTCTCCATTCCACCTTTGTTCCACTCAGAAAAACCATTCGGAAATATGACTCTAGAATCCATGGCTGTGTTTGTTCTACATCTTCGACCGCAGGGAACTCTCGGACTCTACCGGACTTTTGAGCGTCCTCTAAGGACCAGGAGGAGCAGTTCAGTTTTTTCCCCTTTTCATATGCAGTGGTAAAGGCTTAATAAAATGAGCCACGGAGAAGGGAAGTCGATGATAAATTTATGGTTTGCATTCGGTCAAATATTGTGCAAACCTGTAAAACTGAAAACGATGCATAAAATTAAAAAGAAATTAAAAGTGGCAGTTTGCAATCCGTCTGTTTCTGGGAATGTGTTTGGCACATCGCCTCCCCCACCCTCCCATCAATGCAGTTCCAGCCTTAGGGTTAAGGGGGCGGCGCCTCGCTCAAGGCCGCCGCCGGACTCCCGAGGGAAACTTCATTTCCCATCATGCAACATTCACCCCCGTGACGTGGCTCGATGCGATTTGGTCTCGCTTCTGATGCTCCCTCATCTGTTTTCCTTTGGATTGAAATTCCTGTCAGGGAACCAGCTGGGGGGGAGGGGGGAAAAACCCACCCTGGCATTTTGCCAAAACCCTTTCCACTTTTATCCTCGCTCAGTCCCTGGCCCTGGCTTATTTCTCCCCCCTCACACCAAGAACAGGCCGCCTCAAACCCGTGAATGCCATTCTAAGGAAGGGGCTCCGTGTTATAAGAATGTCACCCCATAGAAACCTGGAAGGGACCCCAAGGGTCGTCCAACCCCCTTCAACTGCAGGAATCTTGCATTATTATAAATAAAACGCTCCCCGTTCAACTAAGCTAAGCGCCACTTGGGAGAAGGACATTTCCTTTTTTCCCCAGGCGCTAAACTGTTATGAAAATCCCAGCCAGGCAGTACACTAGACAGCCCTCTTGCGGGTAGGGCGGGTTTGCTGTGGAAAGTGACCGTTGAAGGAGGTCCTCGAGCGCCAGGCGCCTGCGCACTGGGCCGCCTCGGCGAAGAGAGGGAGGGAGAAAAAAAAAGCGCTAGGGAAGAGACGGAAGCCGGGAGGCTTTTCCTGAGGTACTTGGACTTGTCCCTTAAAGGGCGTGGTGTGTGGTGTGTTTTTCCCCCTCTTTTGCGGGAGGGGGTGGGGCGGTGGGAATCGTCCGCGCACGCGCGCGCACTGGCTCCCTCATCCCTCCTTCCCTCGTTCGGCTCCAGAGGGAAGAAGAGGGGAGCGATGGAGCGCTGGGCGGCGGCCGCCGCTGCTGCTGCTGCTGGCTGGCCGGGCTGGCTGGCCGGGTTGTGGGAGGCCTCGTGGTCCCGCTGGCCGACCTGGGAGCTGCTGGCCGCCTGCGCGGTGATCGGCGCCCTAGGCTGGATGCTGCGCTTGCTGGAGAGGAGGCCCGGCGGCCGGCGCCGCGGCCAAGGCCCCGGACCTGCCGCCCAGGGGGCCTCCTCGTCCGCCGCCGCCGCCTCGACTCCTCCGCCGCCTGCTGCCGAGGAGAAGCAGCGCTGCCGCGGGAGCCCCCACCAAGGTGAGAGGGAGGGAGAGACGCCCCACAGACCTCTCTGCTCCTGCGGCGTCTTCTCCTTATAGCATGTGCACATTTGGCACCTGAGGATCAGGGCTTTCTTGTGGGGAAAGGAAGGAGGGATCTCTGAACGATTATATATATATATATATATATATATACAGTATATGTGTTTGTGTGTGTATAGTATCTCGTTTTGGCTCTGTAGAGTTATGATCCCTGGTGTGCGTGGGGAGTCCGTGCTTTGCAACAACTGGCAACAAATGCGATGGTGCTTTTTTCCTTCTCAAAGTACATTATAATACAGTGGTACCTCGGGTTACATATGCTTCAGGTTACAGACGCTTCAGGTTACAGACTCCGCTAACCCAGAAATAGTACCTCGGGTTAAGAACTTTGCTTCAGGATGAGAACAGAAATCGTGCTCCGGCGGCACGGCAGCAGCTGCCGGAGGCCCCATTAGCTAAAGTGGTGCTTCAGGTTAAGAACAGTTTCAGGTTAATAACGGACCTCCAGAATGAATTAAGTACTTAACCTGAGATACCACTGTATTTTGTTTTCCTTCATAGATTTAATAGTCATTTAAGATTGTCCCTATCTCCTGTGACGTGGCTCTGGTTTTATGTTTTCTTTTATTTCCCCCCTGGTGGTTTTTCTTAAGTTTGTATGACGCAAAAAAGCCCTAAGCGTTGGTCTTAAAAAATAGGATGGATTATATCAGGCATCCCCAAACTCTGCACCCTCCAGATGTTTGGGAATACAATTCCCATCATCCCTGGCCACTGGTCCTGTTAGCTAGGGGTGATGGGAGTTGTAGTCCCAAAACATCTTGAGGGCCGAGTTTGGGGGTGCCTGGATTATATGGTGGTTTGGGTTTTGCGTGTGTGTCATTTGTTATTTTTAGGCCTTTGGGCAATAGAGGCCTTCAAGGCGGTGTACAAAACGAATGCAGATACATATTGCGTTAGATCATAGACACGTTGAAAATGATGAATTTAAGTTCGCCATGGCTAACAATTGATTTTAGTATGATTACTGGGAGTATGGCCTAGTTAAAACTCAGTAATAATAATAATGACATAAATGTGTATGGTATTTAAAAAAGCGCAAGAGTGGAAATCCTTTTAACGTGAGAAGTAAGCAGGAGAAAGAGCAGAGGAATCTGTGTGGAGACTGGAGTAAGCATATACCATGCAGATAATGTGGAAATAACATGCAGTTGTTTTAATTAATCAAGAACATAATGTTGTCTAACCTTACTTTTAATTTGTGTCTAATATTTAGCATAATTCTCATTGTTGAAGATGAATGTCATTATATTGTTACATGCCACCCCAATCTCTGCCCAGCGATAACAATATTCCAGGGGGTTCCAAGCACCCACCCAGTGTTGTGCTCCGGTGGAAATCAAGGCACATCAGAGTCTGCAGTGTCTAGGAAATATGGTTTATTCACACACATTTACACCTGAAGCCTGCAGTGGAGGGGGGTCCAGAACGTTACACCTCAAGAGTGTCTTGTAGCTCCTCTCATAGCTTCAGCAAGATTGGGTCCAGCAGTCAGTCATGGCCCCCTGCTCTCTCGGTGCAGTTTCTCCCAGCCAGTGCACATGGAGTTCTGTCCAGTTTCCTCCTTGTTCCCAGAACACCTTGCCAAAACCCTCTGTGTAAAAACCCCTCAGTTACCTGTAGGCTCTTTGACTTGATGGATTTTGCTGTGGGTTAATGTCAAGGCCATCGTCTCCCTTTGTCATTCTGTCTGGCAGAAAAACAAGCTCAGCCTGTCTGCTCTGATTAAACCCCAGCACCCAAGAATCGGGGGGGGGGGGATGGGACATGAGAGAACTAGGGATAGGGAAGAGAAAAATACTTTACCCTTCTCATTCAGATCTGATAACTTGATATTTCAAGCTGTCAGAAATTTATCTCACTAAAGCTGATGAGTTTGTACAGCATATCCTGTCTTATCACATCCTGTAGTCTTATTTTCTCTCTTGCATTTCTTTCTTGATGTTCCACTTGATTTCTTTAATATTTCTCAGTTTTCCTACTTGAACCTTTAGATTTTTGTTTTTTAGTCTCACCCAGCCAGCTGTTGCAGATTTCCTAATTGCTTTTTTAAAAATAATTTTTTTTAAGCCTGCAGATGTACTTCACCATGACCTAGTATATATTTTGGGCACTTTTATAAATAAGTGTGGATGATTCTTCCCCCAAATTGATGTACATCCCTATGTAAAGAGATCTGTATTTATAGTTACACCTCTATTAATACATCTGAACTGTCGCTGCAAGCCTGCCTACTCCTGGGAACATTCCACTTGCAGAGTAAGATGAATTCCAGCTGCCAGCGCTGACTCACAGTTTGGGAGTCTTTTCTATCACACATGGAGTTCTTATTGACATGAATACTTTATTGAGACTCTTTAAATGTAAAAACCTTGCCCACAAAGTTAGCTCAGATCTCAACCTGCCCCTCCTTACCATATTCTTTTCCCTTTGCTCTTAAATAGATTTTTCTTGTATGGGGCATGCCACCTACACTGTTTTACTCAAATATTGTATTTTGAGTTTTCCACAATGTTTTTCTACTTTTGTTTTTAGGCAAATAAGAATTGCCTTTAGCCTTGAGATGTTAGGAAAAAGTGCAGTGGAATATTACTCAAGAGTGCTGTACCTTGATTATGTTGTTGGAATATACCTTATATCAACTGGCACAATGTTTGGTAGAACAGAAGTGATGCTTGCTTTTCACCAGGGGAAAGTCCCTGCTTTTCACCAGGGACTTGGTGGAACGCTCTGTCACAAGAGACTAAGGCCCTGAGGGACTTGACATATTTCCGCAGGGCCTGGCCTTTGGTTTGGACTCAGTCTGACCCTTATGTTTCCCTCCCCTTATGGTTTTGATTTATGGTCTGCTATTAAAATGAGGCTTCATTTTAAATTGTATTTTAACCCGTATTTTAATAAACTGGTTTCTCCCCCCATTATGTTTTAATGTAATTTTATTGGTGTTGGCCGCCCTGAGCCCAGCTCTGGCCGGGGAGGGTGGGGTATAAATTATTATTATTATTATTAATAATAATAATAATAATAATTCACCCATGATCTATCCTCTTCTGATAGCACCACCAGCCAGCATTCACCCACCTACTTTCCCTGACTGCATCCTAGTTTTCCTAAAAAATTCTTAGGAATGCTTCTAACAAGAACTCTTATACAGTGGTATCTCGGTTTACAAACTTAATCCATTCCGGAAGTCCGTTCTTAAACCAAAACCATTCTTAAACCGAAGTGCACTTTCCCTAATGAAGCCTCCTGCTGCTGGTGCCCTTCCACTGTTCAGCTTCCGTTCTTAGACTGAGGTAAAATTCGCAAACCGGGACACTACTTTGTTTTGTGGAGTTCGTAAACCGAATAGTTTGTAAACAGGGCTGTTCTTAAATTGAGGTGCCACTGTATTTGGTTTTAATTCTCCTAAACTCAGACTAGTATTTGCATGCTTATTGATTTTGTCTAATATTTTCTTAGTAAATTCCCTTTTGAGACAAGTTACTAATTCCCTCTTGATAGAATAAATTCACATTAGCTTCTCATCTGTTCTCTGTGTTCACTCTTGGGGTGCCAAACTCTGGAGAGTGACCAGGTCTCAATGCAAAAGACCCCTAGAATTGAGTGTCAGATTGCATGTGAGAATTGCAGGCTTGTGTACTAACTGCACCTTCCATAACACAATCTTATGCCAGGAGAGTCAGTTTACTTTGAATGTTAATAAGTAGCTAATCTGTTTGAAATTATTAACTTCACTGGGAACGTGGGCAGTAAGTTTTTGTGACCTAAAAATAGAGGCAGTAGGTTAAATGGTTGAGTATATTTGATGTTCTTATCCCACTGAAATATTCTATTTATTCTAATCTATTTTAAAACTTCTTCCAGTTTTCCTTTTATGGTTGAATTCTTGCATCTGTTTCATTCTCTTTTTAAGTAGAAGAGCAGACGTGGATCTGAAGCTTCCTGCCAGATGCTTAATGACTAAGTACTGAAATGGTGCTCCGTATTCTTGCTGCTAGCATTAGTCAGTGTTTCTCAAACATGGGTCTTCAGCTGTTGTTGGACTACAACTCCCATCATCCCTAACAATTTGTCCTGCTAGCTTGGGATAATGGGAGCTGTAGTCCAATAACAGCTGGAGACTCAAGTTTGAGAAACAGTGCGTGTAGTTAGTATACAAGAGGAACAGTCTCCCTTGGGAGGTTGTGGACTCTGAGGTTTTTAAGCAGAGGTTGGATGGCCATCTGTCAAGGATGCTTTAGTTGAGATTCCTGCATTGCAGGAGGTTGGACCAGATGACTCTTGGGGTCCCTTCCAACTCTACAATTACAGTGGTACCTCGGGTTAAGTACTTAATTCGTTCTGGAGGTCCATACTTAACCTGAAACTGTTCTTAACCTGAAGCACCACTTTAGCTAATGGGGCCTCCTGCTGCCGCTGCGCCGCCGGAGCACGATTTCTGTTCTCATCCTGAAGCAAAGTTCTTAACCCGAGGTACTATTTCTGGGTTAGCGGAGTCTGTAACCTGAAGCGTATGTAACCTGAGGTACCACTGTATATGAAGTTACAGAGTAAATTGTTTGAGGCTGGAATTTATATATTTGAATACACAGGTTTCCTAAGAGGCTCTTACTGAATCATAGCTTTGAATTCTGTAAGTTATTGACAGTAGCTGTATATGAAAAGGGACGCGGGTGGTGCTGTGATCTAAACCACAGAGCCTAGGACTTGCCGATCAGAAGGTCGGCAGTTCGAATCCCCACGACGGGGTGAGCTCCCATTGCTCGGTCCCTGCTCCTGCCAACCTAGCAGTTCACAAGCACAACAAAGTGCAAGTAGAAAAATATGTACCGCTCCGGTGGGAAGGTAAACAGCATTTCTGTGTGCTGCTCTGGTTCGCCAGAAGCGGCTTAGTCATGCTGGCCACATGACCCGGAAGCTGTATGCTGGCTCCCTCGGCCAATAAAGCGTGATGAGCGCCGCAACCCCAGAGTCGGCCACGACTGGACCTAATGGTCAGGGGTTCCTTTAACTTTACTGTATATGAAAAAAACCCCACTGTTTTAAATATTTCCCTGTAAAATTTTGAAATTATTAGGAAATATTACAAAAATGGGGAAGGGGTAATACTGAGGTTTCTGTCTTAGTGCTGTACGCCCTACTGAATTAGAATCATAGCATTGTAGAATTGAAAGGGACTCTTGAGGGTCATCTAGTCCAACTCCTGCAAAGAGGAATCTTTAGCTCGAACCAAACAATCCTGAAATTAAGTCTCATTTGTAAACTTGAGAGCTTACAAAGTTTTAGCATTACATAGTGTGTTTAAATTTAGTTGCACAGTGCTATTATCTTCCCACACAATGCACATGATTGAGATAAGATGTATTTCAAAGTTGTCTTTGTAATCTGAACCTTTGCATTCAGAACAGAATTGCTAGTGTAATAAACAAAATCTGCCCTTACTCTCTTATGGGGGACACAAGAGCCCTTTGTAGGTTCTCCATCGGTAGGAGAAAATAACAGCGGCCAACCAGAGAATATTGAGAAGCAAAGTAGCTAGTAAGCCTGATTGGCACGAAATATTCTTAAGAGTTGCTTTGAGCAATGCTTGTCATCCACCTGGGTTTATTAAGATACTTCAGCTGCAAAGGGGGCCAGGCGCCCAAAACAGATACAGGAGAATGCTGGTGTGGTGTAAATTCTCCCCTTGCATTTCTAGTTAGCCCAGCAAGCACCTTATCAATCCTTCTTTTCCCAGTTGGTGCAGCTATCCACTAGTGTGAGAACCTACTATCTAACTTTGGAGACTTTGGTTTTCTGTACACTGTTTCAACCTGCACCTTCAGCTAGACTAGTCTCGGTGAGAGCCAAGCTAAGCAACCCTTGGGAGAGGATTCGAACGTCATGGGGCCAGCCACCTCTGAGGAAGGTATTAATGAATGAACAGGTTCACATGCAAGCAAGTGTTCCTCCTTTAGGGATTTAAAAACTTACCATAGGGTTCACACAGCCCCAATTACCCCTTTACCTTTCACTTGCCTATTCTTTGATGTCCCACAGAGGAACTTACGGTCTTCAAACAAAAACATCCTGAAGGTCCCAGGCCACAGAGAGGTTAGGCTGGCCTCAACTAGAGCCAGGGCTTTTCGGCTGTGGCTCCAATCTGGTGGAACGCTCTGTCACAAGAGACTAGGGCCCTGCGGGACTTGACATCTTTCCGCAGGGCCTGCAAGACAGAGCTGTTCCACCAGGCCTTTGGTCAGGGCACAGCCTGACTCCCTTCTTTGGCAATCTTCACAGAACTTTAGCCTAATAGTTGCCATCAATTTAAGTTGAATTAATTTTATAATGAAATGATTTTAGAATGTACTATTTTATTGTTGTTAGTTGCCCTGAGCCCGGCTTCTACTGGGGAGGGCGGGATGTAAATAAAATTTATTATTATTATTATTATTATTATTATTATTATTATTATTTGATAACAATGAGCTGACATTAGGAGAAATTGCTCTTCAGTATTTGAGCCCTCAAAGCTAATAATTTGTTTGGTTGTCTTTTCATTTGGTGGTGGTTGTTTTTCCTCTCTAGGAACGGTAACAATGGATGCTATTTTATCACGATTAAAGCAGCTAACTTCTGATGAGCTCAGAGAAGAGATCGTTAAAGCTGGACAGAAATGTGGGCCTCTTACACTTACGACGAGATCAATTTTTGAAAAAAGATTGGCCCAGGCACTATTGGAACAGCAAGGAGAATTAGAGGCAGAAACCTCGCTTTTGAATGGTGGACTTGGAACTGCTGCAGCTGATGGCAGCCAACTGCAAACAAAGAAACCTTCAAGGAATCAAAATGGTCACATAGGCTCCTCTGAGGATGGCGATTTTGGGTACAGTATGGGTTTGAACCCCCCAGAAGAGGAAGCCCTAATGCACAAGGCAGACAATGATTCTCTGATCAGTTCTCAGACTCCATCAAAGGAGCCTCTGCTATACTATGGTGTATGTCCGGTTTATGATGATATATTGGCAAGAAATGGTAATTTATTTTTATTTTTACCACTGCAGTGTAGTTAAAGATCAAGCTAAGCAAATGTACCTTTCATGGAGGAAAAAGGGTGCTATTGGAGAATAGTAATTGTGGTTAATTTATTTTACAGATTAGTTATTTAAAATGTATACCCTACTCTTTTATAAAATGTTGAGGGTGGCCAGCATTTAAATTTTTTAAAAGTGCAAAAAAACAGAATCATGTGTTCTTTCATATAGCCTTTTCATGTATTTCTAGCTTTAGGTTTTTCCTATATTCATTATTACTGTAGAAGAGTTTGTTGGTAATCTACCAATAAGCATTCCATTGGGAAGTAAATTGAAAGGAAATTCTTGCAATTAAGCAGTTTTCAATAGGTACTGCAAGCCAGTGTTAGAAACTAAGATGAAAGCTAGGAGCTAAATGGCACCTTAAACCTAAGTTATGGGCACAACAAGAGTGTCTAGGTGCGCTTTTTTTTGTAACAAGAATACAAAGCTGAAAATTAATGAACTGAACCTAAAATATTATGTTCATTTTTCACATGGTCTAATCCTTCCCCTGCCCACCCCCTAATATTATTAAGAGGGTCTTGTCTTCAGAGAGTAGCTGGAAGTGGGGAGGCAGAAAAGGGTCCTCCTTTCCTTCCACTCTGCAGTTTTAATCTGAAATCTTAGGCGCAGTACTACATCCAGAGCTTAGAAATTGCTTGCTGTAATGAAACTCCCTGTCGCAAAATGCGCCTAATACAATGGGAGTTTCGAACACTGCTGCAAGCCTGAAACTAGAGAATCTAATGTTCTCTCTTTGAGGAAGCATAATCCCGAACAACCAAGGATGACATAACAGCTCTTGGGATGCTCAAAATATTTCAAGACTGATCTCGGTTCCACCCTTACTTGGTATGGGATTAGATTTGAGATTAAGTATTTAGGAGACTAATGCTATTTATGGAGTCAGTCCTAGAATATACAGATACTATTTTTAAGCTGCAAGAATACCAGATGTGTACAAATATCAGAACTTCACTGAAGAATTAGCCTAGTTTATCTCAGTATCGTATCGTTATTTTTTTATTATAGTAGCAGAGGATATTCTGGATGGGAGTGGGAGAATGCATGCCAGGCAGTGAGAACTGTGTTCAATAAAGATTTTTGACAGTGTCACATTGGTGTAGTTTGGTAGGGAATTTTTCAGTGGCTTGTCCTTTCTTGCCTGCTGATGAAAAAGTGTTTAGGGTTGCATCATAATCATGATGAGAATGGTTTGTAATAAGCCAGATTTGCGGCATTAGTGCAATCTTATCACGATTGTTCCCTTTCTCTGCAAGACCCCAAAAATTTGGCATATTACTACAAATTTGCTATCAAAAAATGTATAAGAATTTAAGCCTCTTTTCCTGGAAGTAAAATTCACCAAGCCAATTTTGAACTCATTTGAGCATTTTCTCTTGCAGACTACCACGATGGAAATAAACTAATTTGATTTGTTTCTGTTCCAGAGAGGGTGCATGTATATGAGGATAAAAAGGAAGCCTTGCAAGCTGTTAAAATGATAAAAGGTTCAAGATTTAAAGCTTTCACAAATAGGGAAGATGCAGAGAAATTTGCCAAAGGCATATGTGACTATTTCCCATCTCCAAACAAGCCCTCCTTATCTTTGTCACCTGTGAAAGTTTGTTCCGTGTTCAACAGAGGTAAGTGGATGCTTTTAAATGTTTTCCAATTCTTTAACTACTTAAGTGGCTTTTGCAGTTGGGACTGTAGTATATACTTAAAATACTGCCAGTGCTGTTCTTTTTCTGCTTTTAAAATGTAGCTCTGAGAACTTTATTTTGACAGGGATCATGTAAATTCCTAAACTGGTTTAAAGCTTATAAATATTCTTTATTTTAAAATTAACGCTGAAGGATCTGTTCTTAATTTACCTGCCTAGAAGTTCTGAACAATAGTTATTCAGAGTTTGCATATAAAATAACCTGACACACTTTATGAACAAAGATCACATCATGAGTAGAATACCATTTTTATTTTGATAGACGGCTTATGCTCTCCTGAGATGGAAACAGTTAGTAAAGAGAGAGCCAACAGTTACAAAAGTCCTCGTACGCAGGATCTTACTGCCAAGCTTCGGAAGGCGGTTGAGAAAGGAGATGAAACAGCATTCTTGGAACTTATCTGGAGTAATCCTCGCTATCTCATTGGCTCTGGAGACAACCCGACAATTGTTCAGGTGTGGGAATGGTTTGGCCTTTGCCAAAATGAAGTTTGAATTAAACCCTTTGCATCCTTTCCCCAACTTGCTAACCGAGGGAAATGGTTTCAAAACTCATCTGCACAAGAGATGGGCATAGTGTTAGTTCTACAGTGTTTTTCTGTGCTGCTTCTGGAGGCTTTCTTTCATGTAGAGTACCTTGGGGCTTCATTTTTTAAAAAATGATATTGGGAGGGGGATGAGGTTTGAAAACGAAATCAGTAAAAATAATCTAAATTTTCTGGCTGTTTTTGGAAAGTCTGTAACCAAGAGGTGACTAGCTTTTGTAGCCCCAACCAACACCTTCCATCCCCTTCTGGGTGCTACATGCCAAAAAAGTAGTCATAGCCACCTCACAGCTAACATGCACACACAAATACACATACACGGGATGCAGATCTTCCATCCTTTCAATCAACATTGTGCTAAAAAAAACCAGAATCGTGTTCCTGTTTGTTACAAACAGGTTTTCTCTTCTCTCTCTCTCTCTCTCTCTCCCCCTACACTTTAAGCCAGGCATAGGCAAACTCTGCCCTCCCGATGTTTTGGGACTACAACTTCCATCATCCCTGACCACTGGTCCTGTTAGCTTGGGATGATGGAAGTTGTAGTCCTAAAACATCTGGAGGGCAAAGTTTGCCTATGCCTGCTTTAAGCTGAACATACAGGCTCAAATGGTAGCAATAACTTGCATAAATATGAGAGAGGCTTGTTCTCTGAGCAGATTGTTGTGGGGCTTTAGTAGTATCCCCAAATGTGCCATGTTTGCCGTTTTCCAAATTCTTAGATTTCCCCTCTGAGACCTAACACCGTCAGCTTCCTGGTATAGAGTTCTCCAGGTAGACTGAAGGCTTTACAGTATATGTTTGTGTTTCCTGAATTTTTGTGTATGTAAGATCTGGGGAAAAACAACAATAATGCTGTAAGCGTATTCCTCTCTAGCAAATCGTTCAGATTTCATATTTAGTGAATGTGTGCCTATTTCTTTTTAGGAAGGCTGTAGATACAATGTCATGCATGTTGCAGCCAAGGAGAATCAACCTGGTATCTGCCGGTTGCTATTGGACACTTTGGAAAATCCTGAATTTATGCGATTGATGTATCCTGATGATGATGAGATAATGTTACAGAAGCGCATCGGGTACATTGTTGACCTTTATCTTAACACACCAGATAAAGTGGTGAGTTTCAGTGTCTCACTGGTTTCCTTTTCTTTGTGTTGGATACTGTAAGAATAACACCACTAGCCTGTTATTTTAAGTGAAGAACATATGGGGTTGGATCATGTGATGGGTGAACACAACCATAATCTATTTTGCAACTTAAACGAGTTATCAAAGAGATTTTTTTAAATATAAAAATAAAAGTCAAGAACCCCAAAATAGCCTGCTTAAAAGGAAAAGTCTTAATTGTTCATCTAAATGGGGCAAGCCTATGAACGCAGTGGATCTCAAGAGGTAATGAAATTCCAGAAGTCTAGTCGGATAATGGTTAAAGTAAAAAATCGGCACCTTGAAATTAACCCACAAATGGGGCAACCAGTGGACTCCTGCAGTATTGGGGTCGATATGTGGTTATGTGCATCCCAACGCTTAATTTATTAATACACTTACCTCAAGTGAGGGTCACATGGATCTCGTTCACCCATGCAAATGAAGAAGCTTTTCCAAATGCACATATATACTTAGGTGAAAGCAAGGGTCCAGAATAGGAAATAATTGTATTTTTTCTTTTTATAGGGATTTGATACACCACTACATTTTGCTTGCAAATTTGGGAACCCAGATGTGGTTAGTGTGCTTGCTTCACATCCAGATATTGTAAAGAACCCAAGGAACAAGTACAACCAAACTCCAGCAGAAGTAAGTTGTCCTTAAAACATGTTATGACCACTTTGGTTTTTGTTTAAATGTGACTGTTCTTTACCTTAGTGCTCTCTGGTAGTTTTCTGCCATATAAGTTGGCAAAAGCCTCCCCAAATTATTTGTAGCTTGCAGTGAGGTTTTATTAGTTAAGCCTATAAATTATTGGGACAGAAGTGCTGCCTATTGAGCTGTTCCAAATGGATAGATCAGTACAAAATGTGCAACTACTCTGTTCTTTAACCAATACCTTGATGCTTTTTTCTAACAGGTAGTTTGTGAAAGAAGTAAAAATAAAACTGTGGATCTGAAAGAGAAAATCAGGGAATACTTGAAAGGTTTGTATTTAATCTTGGTTGTCTTTAGAGGTTCTGCAGAAGTAATACCAAAAAATTGTATCATCATTTAACTTTTTATTGGATGATGCCAGAAGCAAATGGCATGTATTATTTTATGTAACTGGGGTGTTAAATAAAACTTAAATGGTCTCCGAAGTAGAAACAGAATGATCCAGTATCAAGTGAGAGTTTTATTTTTGAATTGTAGGGAAATTGAAACCACAGACCTGGGTAGTATTTAAGTGTTTGATAAACATTCCTAGAAACTTAACACCATTTTCAATTATTTGTAACCTAGGTCAGTGTTATGTGCCACTCTTCAGAGCAGAAGACAATGCCTCACAACCTGTGATTGGACCACCTGTGATTGGAGCACCTTGGTCACCTGATCAGACAGATGATAGCCCTCATGTTTCTTTACCCAGATATTTTGGCAGCCCCAAAGATCCTGTGTTGACAGTAAGGGCTTATGGAGGCCCAATGAGCCCTTCTAAGGTAATAGAAACCAAGAAAATATTTGGTCTTGTTTTTCCTTTTTGGTGTTACTTTGGGCTATCATACACCTGGATTAAAATGAAATCAAGTACACCTGTAGAAGTCCAGAATCAGGTACATTCTGTAGAACAGTTGACAACAGGGGTCAGCAACCTTTTTCAGCCGTGGGCCAGTCCACCGTCCCTCAGACCATGTGGTGGGCCGGACTATATTTTGAAAAAAAATATGAACGAATTTCTGTGCCCCACAAATAACCCAGAGGTGGATTTTAAATAAAAGGACACATTCTACTCATGTAAAAACACGCTGATTCCTGGACCGTCCACAGGCTGGATTGAGAAAGCAAATGGGCCACATCCGGCCCCCAGGCCTTAGGTTGCCTACCCCTGGTCTACAAGTTTAGGAGCACAGGTGAGGTTAGTGTGCTTACTTCAAACCCAGCTATTGTAAAGACCTTCCTCACATGCAAATTCTTCCCTCCCCCCACAACCCCCCTCTGTGGATTTAACATTTCCTGTGACACTTCTCAATCTGGGCTAAATAAAACCAGCCTTGGTGAACTTGAGAACTTGCTGTGAAGAAAGCTGGGAGACTGCTTGAACGAGAGTGGAGGAAAATTCCAGTCAAATGCAATCAAAGCATAGTGAGGACTCATCACTGAACCTACCTAGTGGCAGTGAAGGCGGCAAAGAAGGCATACTTTGTTGCCTCCATTGCATCCTCATTGTGCCGTCCAGCAGAGCTTTTGCCAGGTAGTGCAGGCCCTTTTACAGTCTGGCACTCATTTTACTTTAATATGGGTTATCTAACAATTTCACTTTGTGGGGAGGGGGAATTGAGTGTGTGCAGGTGGTACCGGCAGTGCAGTCTTGCAGCCCAAGCCAATCTATTAATTCTGGTTATGTTAAAATTGGACTTAGGTTTGTTTGCCATTACATAGACCTGAAAGTACAGCAGAACCTTGTTTATAAAGGACTAAATTTATAAAGTGCCACACTGGGTGCTCTTTGCAACTAACAAAAGAATAGCTCCCTAGAGGTCTCCATTTTATCTATATAGTCAAGCACCTTATTGGCTCAGAGGAATTAATTGCCCCTCAGTGTCATAATCTTAAGCACACATGCAAAAATACAGTACATAGAAAATAACTGCTGTCTTCAGATGTCAGCTATGGAAAAGGTAGTTGGAAAGAATTAGATATTTTCAATTCATTTATTCATTTCAAGCTTATTGATAAATTACTATTTTATTTCTTTTGGGGGGCATTTATGTCCTGCCCTTGTACTGTAAATATGCCACTCAGACTTACAACATATAAAACTGAAATTTCACAAAAAACAAACTCAAGCAAGATACAAAAAAACGGTATTTGGGGGAAGAGTGCAATGACTATATTGATTGGGGGGGAATGGAACAACCCATTTTTATGCTCTTAATTTCTTAGCATAAGATATGCATGTACAATTTTACATGGTGTTCTAGACCTCTGATAACTAGTGTAAGCTGTAGTTTTTAAAAGTCAATAAAGCTTGCTTTGTTCTTGGTATTTTGTATAATTGAATAAGAACTCATTTTGAATAGTTTAATGAGTAGAATCTCATAACAGAGACAGTAACACTGATAATGTGGACACACTGAAGTAAACTCTGTCCTTTGACGAGGTTATAATGGATCGTCACTATTTCACAAAGCAATATACGAATAGCTTTAACTTGGTAAAACAAATAAAGTAGGTGTTATGCTGCATTTGTGTAATTGTTCAGATAGAGTCAGTTAAAATGTAGGAAATAGAAGTTGTGCTTCTGAAATCCTGTGTTGCAAAAGTAGTGTATCCTGGGACATTCTGATCTTGCAGCTCCTCTAGTGCTAGCACAACCTCTCTCCAAAACTAGGGCAGTGTTCTTGTTGGAAGTTACACTGTGGGCCTCATCCATGTGGCCCAAGGCTATTTGGTGTTGGGAGCTGTACTATGGTGAAGCAAATTCTGCATCACAAAGGGTTACATCAGATGGGCCCCTAAGTTATTGGAAGTTTGCATGAAAGCTGGATGGTTCTGGATGACTAAAAGATGCTCATTTCAGATTTTTAGGAAGAGAAGATTAGCATGCTCTAGAACTACAGTAACTGAATGCAGTTTTCCTCCCTTAAAGGCAGAAGAGTTCCACAGACTTTGGAAGACCCCACCTCGAGAACGAGCAGGATTTTTTAACAATCTCAGAAAATCTGATGTGGAAAGAGGCGTTGAAAGAGTTGGAAGGTACTTCAGAATTAATGCATGAAATAAGATTTGTCATGTTTCCTGATTTCCATGCCGTCTGTCATTCTGTCTTCTTCGATTGCACCTCCATGACATGTATCCATGGCAGCTTTTCAGCTCTCTCACTCCTTAAGGGCCCAGAATGTTTCAAAAGACAAAAACTCCCAATCATTTTGTTTTGCAACTAAAACGTCCAACCTTTGCTAAAACTCTTAGCCCATGCTCTGATTGCAGCATCCAGGATTGTGAACACTCTGTGCTTAAATTGAAATAGCGTCCCAACAAAAGCTGACTTCTGCAACCATATGAAAAGGATCTTGACATTCTAAGAATGTTGAATTCTGCGCTGTTATTTTTATCCTTTCTGGTCTTGCTCACGCAATACACAGCCTATTTTATTAAAACCTCTTCCTCATTGGCTTATTCTGTCTTCAGTGCAGAAGCCACTGCGCTGTTTTGTCCTGGGTCCATGTTTTCCAAATCCGTGTCAAGCTTCTGGTCCATTAGCAACTTTCGCTCATTCCCTATCTTATTCTCCTTCCCCCTCTTCCTTCACTTGCATGCTTATGTCTTTTGCCATGTTGGAACCTCCTTTACTTGTCAGGCAATGCTCATTTTTCCTGCACCCTGCCTTTCCCGAACCATTTCTTCTACACGTTTTCACTTTTCCTACCACCTGGCCTTATTTGTATCATCTGTGTTTTGTAAGTGCCAAATAAATACATTGCAGAAACAGGAGCAATGCTAGTAGACTTAGCAGTGCAGTGCATACATCTATATGTGCTCTGTTTTTGGAAAGCTGCTGTCTCTTTATTTCTCATAGAATGCCTAATTCATCTTGTGTTAAGAGTATTTTATGTGCCTTTAAAGGTTTCATTCAGTAATAGAATTTCTGTTGAGATTGCTCATATGCTTTGACAGTAGAAAGCAAGATGGGATGGAAATTATTCTGAATTGTTTTTTGAAAATGCGGGAATTATAACTAACAATTAAAAAGAATTTGGTGAAGGCTTATGGCCATGCTTGGTGCAGAATTCACTTGTTAAAAGGATTTTTACAATTGATGTACAGACTTGGGGCTGGCTAATTAAACATGTGTTTTAGTAAACTTGTCAAATTAATTTTATGTCTTCACAAATGATTCGTTCTATCTTGTTTATTGCAGGGAGTTAGCTCATGAACTGGGGTTCCCGTGGGTTGAATACTGGGAATTTCTGGGCTGTTTTGTTGATCTGTCTTCCCAGGAGGGGTTACAAAGGCTAGAAGCATACCTGAGTCAACGGGAAATGAGCTATAAGGCTCAGCAAGAGAAAGGGGAGAATGAAACCCACAACAGATACAAAACCCCACAGCTTTCTGGTAAGAGCAAAGCATCTCTTAGTAGCTGAAGGTTAGAAAATGTTTGGTGACTGAATAGATCATTTTTCAGACGTTCCAAAATAAGTCTAATAAAAATTGCTCAAGTTTTGAGATTTACCAGTGTTAGATTAGTTGCTTAGCACAGGACATTTTAGAAGTGTAAGTTAAAGCAGTGTTGGCAGCAGCTTTTCTTGGGCCTTTGGGCAAGGCATTCTGTCTGGGGCTCCTTCTCCCAGAGTCTCTGGGGCTCCTGTTAATGGGACCCCTGCTGGGATGTGAACTCTAGGCAAATGCCTATTCATGCCAATCCTTGAGGGCAGTATTGAACTGGACGCTACTTGTTAGTATATTTGGGAATTATAAAAATGCAGAAATTATGATGTCAGGTTCTTGGGGATGGGCCAAAGAATTAAAAAATCACTTTCATGTTGCTCGGACTTTCAGAACATGCCTTCCATGCTACAAATTGAACTCCATAGCCTTACTGACATTCCCACTGTTACACTTGGAACAATCAGGTCAAAGTGACAGTTGCCCACAGTTGTATCAAACTTTTATAGTAGAGGTGCTGAACAAATTAATAGATTGTATTCTAAACAGTGTAAATAATATTTCTTTTGAAGACTTCAGTCTCTCTTATAAAATCCCCCCCCAAGCTGTGAATTAAGTTTTGTTTGTAAGCTTAAGGGGGGAAATTCCCAAGTTTTATGAAGGCAAGGGTTTGTAGATGGATTCTTTGGGTTTATGCCGTCTGCAACAAGGATGAGGCACAGGAATTGCTGTAGCTGTGTAAATGGCAAAATTCTGGTGTTGTGTTCAGTCTCTCCCCATACCAGCCCAATAAAGTGGGGTAACTGCTACCCAGAAAACTGTCAAACTGGATGAGGAATATCAGTGTACTGAGCAAAGAGGTTAAGCAACAGAGTTGAAGAGAGACAAACAGAAAATGCACCCCTGTGTTGTCCTAGATGCATATTTTGCCACCACTAAACCAGCTGTACATTCTGTAGATGGAGGTGGGACATGTGCTTGGAAAACTTTTCCAGTCTGTGCAGGTATAGCCCAGCTCCCTCATCCCTAGGTAGTTTTCTCAGACCTGCTCTAAGGAGCTGCTTCAGGCTTTGAACAGATACTTGTACAAAGCTTCCTCAATTAGGTTTTCACATCATCTGGCCACTGCTTGATTGCAAGCTATCTTCCATGCCCCTTTAGCCAAGGCAGCATCAGTCCAGGCATTATTTTGGTTGGGGATTTCAAGTCAGCAGCCCTTACCTTTCAGGGAGCAGTATCTGACAGTTAAAGGGTAGTGGTGCCCCATCTTGCATTCCCAGTTGTGGTACAGAGTAAGGGTAAGTAAAATGAAGCCAAGACATAGATGTGAGCCAGTAGATGGAAATCTCCAGTTTCCAGTACTGATGAGAGAATGCTGTTTGTATTGCAGTGCTGGGTCGGTTAACATTGTTTGTTTGAATCTGACTGAGTCCCTTGAAACAAAGTGGAATATAGAACGTTTGTTATTAAAAACTGACTAGTCAGGCAGATGAGATGTCACACACTAAAATTCTTTTATTTTGTTTTAAAGGCAAAAGTAAAAAAAGCTGCAATTCTATTTCTGTTGGGGCATTTCTTGATGATGATGATATGAGTTTGGAAGAAGTAAAGAACAGGCAGAATGCTGCCAGAAATTGCAGCCGAACTGTTGCATCCAATGAACCAACCATCACTGACATCAGAAGCTCAGAGTGTGACATCCTGTCCATTGAGCGGACTGAAAGCATAATGCCTACAGCAGAAACTTCTGATAGGCACTCGGAGAAAGCAGTTCCTGCCAGTAAAAATGGATTTTGTAGTCCTGTGACCAGCGATAGGACAGTAAATCCTCCTAGGAGGCACCCAAGTCGAGGAGAAGAGTGCCTTCCATCTCCGGTCTCCAATTTAATGGAAGAATTTGATAAGCTGTCTTGTCAGGATCAGATGGTGGCAGGAGAATGTTCACCAGAGAAGCCAAGCCAGGCTGCCACAAAAAGCGGGTGTGAGAGTGCTCAGATGGAAAATACAAGGCAGCTTAGAAAACCTAAGGACCATCTCACTAAGACTTATTCACCGCTTCTCAAGGCAGGTGCAGCTGCTGAGGATACAAAAATAAGGACAGAAGAAAAAACACCACTAGAAGTGGGGAGGCTGTCAGCAGAAACTGATGTCCGGGGAGGGGAGACAAAACAGTCTTGCAATTCTGAATTGCAGTCTGAGATGTCCTCGCAATGTCTCCTAAAAGTCTCATCCTCAAATGAAAAAGCCAAGCAGCTGTTTCTCTTAGGGTATGAAATGGACTGTTGCTTAAAAAACTGACCTCTTGTCTTGTGGGGCAATAATCATTGGGGATTGTGGCACTGCCAGGTTCTGTTTTCCTAATCTAGCTCCCTTTCTGTCTCTAGGGAACAGCCAACAAAGCTGGACAATGATGTGTTAACAGCATTACATGGGTTAGAGATGGATCCACAAAAATACCCTGCTATTTACAAGTGGAGTGTGTCCGTTCAGTCCTACTCTCCTTCTGACCGGCAAAGGTATACTTGGTTTCAATAAAAGTTAGCTGATGTGCTCCATGGGTATGGCTTGCTAAAAGGACTAAACCTGGTCTGTGTGGTACAGCTTATAGGTTTACAGTATGGCATGGCATAATGCTTGCTAATGAACTGATTGGCCAGTATGTTTCCCACCTTTCTCCAGTAGCTAGTTCTTACTGGCAGGGTAGGAAATTCGCTCTGCCTTCTCTCCTCAGCTTGAAACATGAGGTAGAGGCATAGTGCCTTCTTCAGTACCTGACAGGCAGTTGGCAATCCTGTCGTGCAAATACAAACAGAAGTGTTTACTTCCACTTTGGAGGTGGGACAGAGGAAAGCACAGGGTCAAGTCAAAACTCCGCAGCTACTTTTAAGGGTTCACAGTTCCAAGACTTTCTCACCAGAACCTGGCTGACCTCTAGGCTTGCATATTACTAAGAACTACAGTGGTACCTCTGGATGCGAACGGGATCTGTTCTGGAACCCCATTCACATCCTGAAGCAAACGCAACCTTTGTCTGCGGGTCACAATTCGCCGCTCCCGCACATGTGCGTGACGTCATTTTGAGCGTCTGCTCAAGCAGTGAAACCCAGAAGTAACGCGCTCTGTTACTTCCAGGTTGCAGCGGAGTGCAACCCGAAAATATTCATCCTGAAGCTACTTCAACCCGAGGTATGACTGTAATTAACTAAACTGTTCTACAGTGGTACCTTGGGTTACAGACGCTTCATGTTACAGACTCCGCTAACCCAGAAATAGTACCTCGGGTTAAGAACTTTGCTTCAGGATGAGAACAGAAATTGCGTGGCGGTGGCAGTGGGAGGCCCCCTTAGCTAAAGTGGAACCTCAGGTTAAGAACAATTTCAGGTTAAGAACGGACCTCCGGAACAAATTAAGTTCTTAACCCAAGGTACCACTGTATTTGGGTGCTCAAAGCATAACCACCTGGACAAGGTCTTTCTTAGAAGACAACAGCCAATTTACTTGCAAATTATATTCAGTGATAAATAAAAGGTAAAGGTAAAGGTACCCCTGCCCATACGGGCCAGTCTTGCCAGACTCTGGGGTTGTGCGCCCATCTCACTCTATAGGCCGGGGGCCAGCGCTGTCCGGAGACACTTCCGGGTCACGTGGCCAGCGTGACATCGCTGCTCTGGCGAGCCAGAGCCGCACACGGAAACGCTGTTTACCTTCCCGCTAGAAAGCGGTCCCTATTTATCTACTTGCACCCGGGGGTGCTTTCGAACTGCTAGGTTGTCAGGCGCTGGGACCGAGCAACGGGAGCGCACCCCGCCGCGGGGATTCGAACCGCCGACCTTTCGATCGGCAAGCCCTAGGCGCTGAGGCTTTTACCCACAGCGCCACCCGCGTCCTCTTCAGTGATAAATGCTTGCATTTAAATATAATGTCTCAGCTATATGTGGGTATTAATATTGATATCTAGAATAAAGGTTCTCACAGCAATTCAACTTCTCCGCCTTGTTACATTTTCCTGATATATAAAAAGTGTTGTCTTTTCTTCCAGTTGGTCAACTCCATCACTAAAAGGAAGATTCAAGTCTCAAACAGCTTCAAGCCCTTCAAGTGGTCTGGCATGCTGTAGCCCAGGAAAGAGCAGTCCAGTATTTAGTAGTCCTGGGAAGTACAATGTAGGTGCTGCCAGCTTCTCACCCGATTCTGGGAGCCCTGGATGGTACAGCCCAGCATATGTGAACTACGTTATGTTATCTAAGCGCCATCACTTCTAAGCACCCACTCATCCAGTAGAATGTGACTTTTTAAAATTTCAGTTAAGTATTTTTAAAAGGAAGGCGTAAAATAGGGTGTTGAAACACACAAATAATGTACCCCAAACTCATTTTATTTATTGCTGTCAGAGAAAGGGCTGCTTGTAGCAAATATTTTTATTCCATTTACCAGATTATTGGTGATTTGCAGATTAGTAAATTAAATTAGAGCACCTGAAGAGTTTAAGCATTTCCTAGAACCTAGAAGTTACTTTTCTTGGACATTTATCCATGTCCATTTTACTATCTGTACAGTGCTTCTCACTGGAATCCCTTTCACTGTAGCAACTGTAGATTAAAGGGAACTCAAGGCAAGTTGTCAAGTTTTAAGGTCTTCCAGTTGAGCTGAAAGGAGGAAAGCTCTTTTCTATGTATGTAGACTGCAAATTTATAGTTTGTTAATTTATCTAATTAGAGGTATTTTAAAAGAGCCAAACACTTTAGTGTCCTATGTTCTTAATATTTTGTATCCAAACAATTTCTCTACCACAATCCCACTTATCATGGGCAGATTTTGCTGTTCTTCAGGGGGGGCAGGGCACATTAACTTTTAAATGAAAGGCCAATGCTAAAGTTTGTTAGCTACAGGAAAACTAATTCCCTTTTGGAGACTTCCGGGCATAAATAATGCAGCTGCCATTGAAAGAGTCAAAACTTCTGGCAGCTTAAGTTTTGACATTTTGGAACGACTCCTTCAGACTTTGATAAAGTCTGTGTTATTAGTGGCTGTATTCACTGCAAGCCTTTTTAGTAGCCTAGATCTCTACTGCACATAGAGCTGTCGTGGCTTCCTTATACCAAGTTTGAGCATTTTGTATACTGTTTCTGAGTGTGATGATTTGGTACAAAACTCCAGAACCGCACTTAAGATTCTTCCAGTTTTATTAGTGCCTTTTGTAACATTTTTATCTTGCTTTTTAATAAGTGCTGTTCTCTTATGTAAACAGTAACCATGTTTAACTTTCCAACACTTTTGGATGCAGGTTTTTTTAAGCTGTTCCCTTATAGTTTAAAGACTTGAAGCGATGCTGTAACCATCCATTTATTATTTTGTATATTTAATGTAGGTGGTCTAAATGTAAATTACAGAATAAATATTTCGAGATTGGCTGGGTCTTTATCATTATCCCATTGTTTAAATGGGCATGCAAATATACAGCCTCTCTTGGGTGCACCTCAATTCCCTTACATGACTATTCTTTTCTGTATAATTTTCCATTAGAAATTAGAGTGCTGTTCAACAGATATACATATTGTAGCTGCCTTCTAATATAGGTTTTTATGACTTTGACAAGAGACTATAGAAGGAATTTCTTGACTTCTGTAGTGGAATATTTAGAGGTGCTTAATTTAGAAGTCAGCTTTTATAAATCTGTCACCATGGTATATGGTTATCTAGGAAGTCCAAACCAACTTAAAATAGCTTGCTAAAAACACTATCACTCTGAGGTACGATGCCTTCCACAATATTGAAAATAAGCTCTCAACACTCACTGATCTTTAAGCTAATATATATGCCACTGTTCCAAGGCGCAGCTGCCCTTAAGTGAAGCTCTCTTATGGTGTATAAAGAGCATTCTTGCTTAGAATCTTCAGACTGTTGGTTTTAAAAGAAAACCAACTTTAAGAAATTGACAGTGTTTTGTTGTAACTTCTTTGCTTTATCCTTGTTATGCATACCTTTCTGTATTTAAGAGTAGGGGTTGTAGTGACCAAGTCATACTTGGAGCAGACCCAATGAAATTAAAGGACCTAAGTTAATCATGCTCATTAATTTCAGTGGGTGTACTCTCAGTAAGACTCACATTGGATATAACCCTGTGTTGCCGCAGCACAAGCCGATCAGTTTGTAACACTTGCCAGGGGGGCGTCTAAAGGGTTAGTGTTAGAAACATATTAATGTTTAGAATTCACATTCGAGTCCTTTTTGTCAATGTGTTCAAGTGAATTTTTAACAATCTTATTAAATTTGTTTATTTAAAAAGCTCTTGCCTCTATTTAGTGCTTGTGTGTTGCAAATATATTCTTTTGCATATTGGACTTCATTCTCACCCCCAGCCCCTGAGCAATATCGGTGGCAACCTGGTAGAATCAGGCTTCAAAAATAATAAACTTGCACTCAATTCATAGAGGATAGGCCTCTCAACGACTACTAGTCGTAATGGCTGTATACCCACCATGTTTGAAGGCAGCTACTGCCAGCTGCTTGTTATGAGTGGAAGAGTGCCATTGCCTTCAAGTCTGTCTGCTGTGAAGAAAATGCTGGACTAGTTTGGTCTGATAACAGCAGAGTGCTTACGTTAACTGCTGCTGATTACAGTTCCTTAGAGCTTGTATTGTCTGCACAGTCCTACATAAAACACAAAACAGGCGAAATAAACAAGAACAGTGGCGGCCCAGTACCTGGTGCTGCAGAGTGGAGCAGCCAGGAGCAGCAGCAGCGCCCAAGACAAGAGGATGCATGGAGCTGGGCAGCGCCAGCCACGGGGCTGGAGGTGTGCAAGGATCCCTGTGGGTAGGGAAGGGGCTCCACAGTGCCATGCCTGCAGCGAGATTGCCATGCAGCTCCCCTTGGGTATGCTCCATCAGTGCTGTCACCGCTTCCCGTTCCCACGGCTGCACTGAAAAGGACTCTAAATTCAGGGCTTGGCACCAGCTCATGAGTTTCACCCCTTCAGATCTCCCCCACACACTTAGAACTTCATTAGCAAAATCATGTACATACAGCACCATAAACAGACTAAAAACCAGTCTATAAATGCTAAGTGGTCTATTGTTTACCTGAAGAGAAAATAACCACTGCTATTTTAGCAACTCTTGATATCACGGAAGCCTCGTGAAAGTTAATAAAAAACTATATTTGCAGATATTTTACAAAGATAACTTTGTTTGCATTGATTCAAAGACAGACCACCACCTTTTTCCAGGTAGCATTTCACCAACAGCAGATTCCATTTCAAAAAGTAGTTTTGATACATTATAAAATGAAGACAAATAAGCATGCTGAAGAAATAGTGCAGGCTATGCTCTTGGGGGTGGTAAGGATGAGGCTCACTTCTAAATTTAGTTTAGCACCCGTGTCCCCAGGTGTGCTTTGCCTCAATGGGAATAATGACAAATGACATGTAACCATAACTACTGCTAATAAGTCCAGGCCTTGAGGAGTGGTTCAATTCAGACTTTTACACTAATTGTGTGAGAGGGGCATTTGTAAAGCAAATGAGAACACTCATTTTCATATAAGAACAATTGTATGTGATACTGAAGGGCAAGAAGAAAAGAATAAAGTCCAGTCTCCTTTTAGATAGTCTCTCTTCACCTTGGATACCATTGTGAGAAGGGCTGTTGAAGCAGCCATTGCAGCATCATATTCTACTCTTGTTCCCGCCAACAGGTGTGTATGGCAGCAGGACACCCTCTAATACATGCCTTTTGCACATTTTCAGTTTCCAACCTTTGCTCTAAAGTAACACGGACATGTAAGGGAGCTAAATTATTAAGTTATGAAAACTCAGCCACAATTGTAGTTGCTGAAACCGCTCTGCCCCCAACTCTTGCTGATCTAGCAAAAATAATTTTGCCGATTACCAAGGCAAAGAATTGCTTTCTAATCCTGTGGTATTTCTGTATCCTCTTTCCACAGAAGAGAGGGGGAAATCATCTCTACACACAGCAATATGCTTTGGTAAGAAGCCTGGGAACCTTTCTTGTTGCAGCCAGGCAAGTGGCACCCTCACATGAGTTAAGTTTGTAGATTCTCTGGTTTTAGGTTCATTCATTAAGTACTGCTGTAATGTCTCCATTCATTTTAATGGTGCAGGAGACTACTGCAGAAGTACTTTCTGGAATGTGCCAAAAGCACCATGAACACAGCAATGCTGAACAGCCCTTCTATTTACAGATAAATGAAGTGGGGGAAAGAGTAGGCATTCACTGAGTACACTGTGAAACGCAATTTCCTACCAAGCCATAACCTTGTACACCACAGCGGCACCAGCGGTGCCAGAAAAGGCCCACTCAGCTGCGTGTGATTTTCTCAGGAGGCATAAAGCCTGTGTCACCGAGCAATCGAAGCGCCACTTTGCCACTAGGACGGATGACCAGGTGGGTGATGCTGCCATTGTTGAGGGATATCCGAAGCCAACCTTCGGGAGGAAATTGTAAAGCTCTGAAAAAGATAAGGAAAGCAGTTACTTCAGCATTTTGAAATGAGTTGTGCTTCTTTTCACTGTTCTGTTTGCACTGAACACATTAGCATTTCAGCTGCAATATGTACACGATAGCAAATTCAGAACAGAAACACTCCTACCCCTTTGCAACTGAGAAATAAAAAATGTGTGGTTTGGGGGGGTTTTTCTACAGAAATAAATGACATTGCAAGCACAGTAAAATCCTTCTGATTACAAACCTGAAGTCTCAGTCACAATGCAGTCCTCCTGCCCTCTTGCTTCCACCCCACACACTTGGCATTACAGTAAGCTTAGAGATACTACTTTCACTTTCGGCAAACATCTGCCTGCCGCTTGCTTTTGATGGCTAACTTGCTGACGTCCCTGCTACAACATGTGTTGCCTTGTACAGATCCCACCTTACTTTTAACAAGCTGAAAATTCCCTCCAGGGAACCTTGCTTTGCCTCAGGAGTTATCCAAAACTGATTAACATTCCTACAATTCACCATAGCACTTTGCAAGTTACAGGTACTTTAAGTGGGAATGAGATTGCTATAAGAGGCTGGATTCTGCAGTACAGAGCACAAGGCCATCCAAAGCATAAGGCTATCCACTGAACTGCACTTCAGTATCAAGGGTCCCAACTTCAGTCTGAGGCTCCCAGTGGCTATGAGGAGCTTCCTAATCAGCAGCCAGGGCCAACTTGATATTTTTCATTTTCATCTCCAGGGTTGGTTCACCCACCCTCACCATCTAGTGACTCAACCCCAATTCACAAGGCAAATTTATTCCAAGCAAAAGGACCTTTTGGCTCTTGCATTGTATGAGATTATCACTTCCAGGTAGGAAGAAGAGACAGACAATGGAAATAACAAATCACTATGAGCATCAGTGGAACTGATCTCAAAGATAGCGCAAGAACACAAGAGTCTGCTAGATCAGGCCAATGGCCAGTGTCCTGTTTTCAGTGTGGCCAACCAGATGCCTGTGGGAAACCAGCAAGCAGGATCTGAGCACAAGAACACTCCCCTGTCCTGTGGTTTCCAGCAATTAATAAAATCCTACTTGGATTTAGAGGCCCAATACATTCAAGAAAATACCTAGCACACACAGAAAGAAGACGGGCTAAGCTATTTTGCCTGTTAATTGTAAACGTGGAAGAAAAATATACTCTGGGGAGATAATTTGTGATTTTGTAGTGAAAGGCCAGACAAATGAAGATTTAAAGTTATCTAGTCTTATAACACAATGGTAAAATCTACGTCCATTACATTTATTTAAAAAAACACTGACCAGGTGATACGTTGGGACAAACAAAAAAGTTACAATGTAGTCAGCAAGCCTTCTTATGTGAAACAATATCAAAAGAGAGAGGTGGTTATGTGCACTGGAGAAAAGTCCCACCATAGACCAATATGTAATTTCAGAAATTTAAAAAATGGAATTTCATTGTGCCCATGTAACATTTGTTAAATTTCAAAATTAAAACAAACATTTGGGATTGTATGAACGGTGAAATGTGGGAGGGGGGGAGAAAAAAGGTTCATTGCTTCAAGGAGTACAGGCTATAAATACTTAAATGAGTGTGCCCAATTTTGAGGAAAGAGGCAGACCTGCATGATCTTTCCTTTGACCTGAATTCCAAAGAGATACATTAAGTTGAACAGTAGTCCCAGAAGCTAAACTGTTCTTTTAAGTTAGTGTAATACTCAACCATCTTGCCTCAAGTCCAACAACCGTGTCCATCTTTTGCAAGAGTCAGTTACTACAATGGTTTCAAGTACAAATCACTCTTTCAAAAAATGAACATGTGTTGGCATAGCTTGATAGTTAGAAGTTCAGCAGAAAGACATCGGTACAACTCTGAAACCATACAAAGAGCTTAACGTACCATCTGTTTCTACATACACTGAAATATGGTTCACACATAAACTACTCTTTATCACTTGCACTGTTAATCTAGTTAGCCAGCGCAAGCACACATGTCACCCTCTATTAGAAATGTAATGTAACAGATGTGTACTAATATAGACAGGATATTAAATATTAAAGGGAAGCTACACAAGAGGTTGTTATGGAGGTTATAATCTAGCAAAAGGTCAGCAGACACCCTAGGTTTTAATATGCAACTAAGAAGGCTTTTAACCTCTCTATGTGGCAATAGTCACGTTTCAATGTGGAAGGTTGTAGGAACAGGGTCAGCCTCTTATCAGGCTTGCACTACATGATATGACATTCCTTAAGGCAGATCCCTATTCAGAAGAAGGCGATCTTATCAACTTTTGAAATTTCAGGTCTCATTTGCTTTTGCAATGTTGACTGCCAGCTCATTTCTTACTTGTTTGCAGTACACTGTTAAACAAATGCAGATAGGTGCATGAGGTTTGCAACAAGATAGTCCAGCTCAAAACAACTGAGCTGTGATGGAATATTTGATCTCATACTAGCTATTCCTACCTAATGTTTCTTGCCGACGCAAACAAAGCAACTCTAAACATACTCAACTTTCTGAGCTCATAATGTTCAATTCCTCTAATATATGGATGGCATACTGGGCTCCGTGTCTCCCAGAAATGTTTAAGCCTCCCAGAAAACTACCACTGCACATATTTTCAACCACTCCTCCTGGATAGCAAACCCATTCTGAGCACACACCATCCCAATGGAACCTGTGAATAGATAATTAATTCCTTCACAGCATAAAGCCATCAAGGTGGTGTACAAGATAAAAACATAATCTCAAAAAAAAAATTCAACAAGCTCTAAAAACAATAAAGTCATTCCTATGGGAAAAAAAGCAGCAAAACTACCTTTTCAGATATAAAATATTGGTATTCCACACATAACTGAGTCACAACATGGGCCAAATCCTTAAACAGAAATTTCCTCAGTAGGCACCTAAACATCATGAGTTTGGATGGTACAGTCACACCTTGGTTTTCAAACAGCTTAGCTCACGAACAACTTGGAACTCGAACGCCGCAAACCCGGAAGTAGGTATTCCAGTTTGCGAACTTTGCCTTGGAAACCAAACTTATGGCGTGGCTTCCACAGCTTCCGATTGGCTGCAGGACGCCCCTGCAGCCAATCGGAAACCGTGCCTTGGTTTTCGAACATTTCGGAAGTCGAACAGACTTCCGGAACGCATTTTGTTCGAAAACCAAGGCACAACTGTAATTGATTATAGAGAGCTCAAAGGTAAAGGTAAAGGGACCCCTGACCGTTAGGTCCAGTCGTGACCGACTCTGGGGTTGCGGCGCTCATCTCGCTTTCAGGCCGAGGGAGCCAGCGTTCAGCTTCCAGGTCATGTGGCCAGCATGACTAAGCCACTTCTGGCGAACCAGAGCAGCGCACGGAAACACAGTTTACCTTCCCGCCAGAGCGGTACCTATTTATCTACTTGCACTTTGACGTGCTTTCGAACTGCTAGGTGAGCAGGAGCCGGGACCGAGCAATGGGAGCTCACCCCGTCGCGGGAATTCGAACCGCTGACCTTCCAATTGGCAAGTCCTAGGCTCTGTGGTTTAACCCACAGCGCCACCCGCATCCCCTAGAGAGCTCAAACTTCAGCACTAAAGGTCCAAGTTTCCAGTGCAGGCTAAGTGCACTTTAGTTATAGATGCTTAAGCCTGTATGCTCTGTTCTCATGCTGCACTTCCAAAACAGAAGCATTTAACTAAATTCAGCATCTCTTTCAACCTAAACAGGTCTTCAGCACAGTTCAAAGAAACCAAGGTTACACTGTCTTAGAAGATGCAACAAAAATGGTAGAGTTGAGCAGGATGTAACATGAGGGACAACTGTACATCTCTCAAAACATTTATTTGATACCAGAAAGGAAATCCAGTTTCACAGCTCGGGGGCAGAAGACCTGTTAGACAGTTACTTTGGATTTAAGTAATAATTTGTTTTGCTAACCCAAACTTTGGTCCAGGATTTGGAGGTTCTGCAAGCAGAGCAACAGATAAGCTGCATTCTCATTTTTCCATTTCTAAATTTCATAATACGTTTCGTATGGAAGGACTATTTGTTTTAAAATCCCCTACTCAAAAATAGAGATTAGAGCAAAGCTTCAAGTTAATCTGGCAGTCATATGCTCTCTGGACAGCTGTTCATTTTACTGTGCACACACCCTCCCCAAATAACTCAGAACCGCTAAATGCATTTGATTGCTTAAGTTAAGGGTTAGCACATTATTGTTTGGGCCATGAAGAGCCAATCTAAACTATTTCAGAAGGTTTCCCATACCCACCAGTTTGTTTCAATGCCATAGTTACCTGCAAACTATGTAACGAATGACATTAGCATGACAGACGTAGATTTCATAGCTATCCTCTTCCTGCTTTACATCAGCCCTATGAATGTAGTTTCGAAAGGCAGCTTCAATCCGAGCCCCATCTTCGTAATACTGCTAAAAGGCAGATAATTGGTTATTGATGTATATATTTAAACATGCACAAGCTTTTCATCTTTAACTTACCATTAGTGTTGGCTACAGAAAAGGATTTTGACATTTCTGATCAAGAGACAGGGGTCATTATCCAACCTCAATAACCTGCTGGGATTACTGCCCTACTGAAGGCTATTTTTCTCCACCATCTGAAGCCCATCTTATCAAGAGAAATGGACTTCCCAGAACATACCTCTTCTGGACCAAACTCAGTGTGCTGGGTCGTGCCTTTTAAACTCTAGGCCAGTGTTTCCCAACCTTTTTTGGGCAAAGGCACACTTGTTTGATGAAAAAAATCTCGAGGCACACCACCATTACAGCCCCGTGACGTCAGCGCGCAGCGTCGCGCCGGGAGGGACGCACGAAAGTGTAAGTTTCAATTTTTTCCCCTCCCCTCCTGTGTAAAGGGGAATGCACTCTGCTAAGTAAAGGCACTTGCCACAGCAGCGTCAACGTCACAGCACCCACCGGCACCCAAGAGAGAAGGGGTCTCAGCAGCCCTTTTGCCAGGAAGAGGAGCAAGAACGAGAGGAGGAGGAGAAAGAGGAAGAGAGTCCCCCCCCCAAAAAAACATTCTCCTTTTGATCTTCCTTATTTGCAATTTCTCATTGCAAAACAGCGGTTGATATAGAGCTGATTTTTTTGTTATTACAGTCCCCACCCCCTCACCTAGAAAAACACCCCCTGTCAAATTTATTATTATCATTATTATTATTATTATTATTCCCCGCCACTCTGGGAGGCTGAAGCCCTTTAAGGCTTCCTTCTGTCCACTCTCTGTGAATTACCTGCCCAGAGCGGGTTTCGGGGGGGGGGGCGCTGCTGCCGGTGTCCTCCCCGTCGAGTCTCGCCTTGCCCGGCGCGTGGCGGCCGCCCTTTCCCACACTCTGCCGGCTGCGCTGCCAAGCCCCGCGGCTCGGCCTGTCAGCGTTACTGGGCTCGGCGGGCGGTAATTCCCGAAGAAAGCCGGCGGCGCTTGAAGAGCTGGCAAGCCCCCATTTGCATGTCTGTTTTCCGCAGCCCTTGGAGAGGATTAAGTTCCCTCCTTCCTGCCGGGGAACCTCCAAGCTTTGGGGGTGTGGGGGGAGGAGGCAGCAAAGCGAGGCAGGAAGGAGAGCGCGGCTTGGCTGGGTGAGCTTTGGCAGGGGCAGGGAATGAGAGCCGCGAGGCGGGCGCTGCGGGCGGAAGCGCTGCCCGCCGAGCTCGCAGGCAGCCAGGCAGGCAGACGGCGAGAGCCCCGCGCTGGGCGGCCTCTCCTCGCCGCCGCCGCCCCGCCTCTCGCCGCCCGACTCGCCCGCCTCCCTCCCACGGAGGTAGGCTGGTGTGCCGTGGGAGGGAGGCGGGCGAGTTGGGCGGCGAGCGAGCTCCCTCCCACATCCCATCGCCGCTCGCTTCGGCCGGCCTACTGGGCTGTCGCAGGCGGAAGGCCTGCGCATGCGCGAGGTTTTCGCGCCTTCCTCCAGTAGGCCGGCCGAAGCGAGCGGCGATGGGATGTGGGAGGGAGCTCGCTCGCCGCCCCGCGTGTGCTCGCCGCCGCGGCCCCGCCTCTCGCCGCCTGACTCGCCCGCCTCCCTCCCACGGAACACAAGGCAACGTTCCGCGGCACACTAGTGTGCCGCGGAACACCAGTTGGGAAACACTGCTCTAGGCAATGGATAACTTATAGGAGGTGCTACTAACTGTGCATCATCCTGTTTATTAGGTCATTAAGCTGGGCTTTGTTCTGTGTTTCCTCATTCACCGAGTTCAGAATGACTAAAGAAAAAAGGTAGAACCTTGCTGCTGTGGCTCCCATTCTTTAGAGTTCTCTCCGTAGTGATATACTGAAATGTTCATTCCTTTTGCTGTTGTTTAATAAAATATTCTGTTAATCAGCATGTGCCACTTTGGGTGGATTAGCAGACAGAAGAAACCTGAGGAAACTTGTCTACATTGCTATAAGTAAAGCCAAAGATTACACAACATTAAGGCAATTGCTTAGACAAAAATCTTACCACAGCTTCTGGTTTCCAGTGGGAGCTAGGAGGATTTGGTTCAATTGGAGCTCCTTCACGCAGAAGGTCAGTGCTTGATTTCTTCACCCCTGGGGGAAGAAAAATGAAGACATGCATTTCAGAGCCTTGTCTCCAGGGCAATCTCTGACATTAAACTCTAGATCTGCATCTGTACAAAGTAAGTTAGCATATCAAAGGTGCTGCAAATCTTTTAATACCCTGGTTGTAAACTCGTGTTATGACAAGCAAGGAAGAATTGCGCATGGCCTGAAGGTTTTGTGCTAGAATGTACTCCTTGTACAAGTAACGTGCATCGTGTCAGAGACAGAGATTAAGAGAAAGGGTCTTGCTGGTGACTTGTGGAAGTCAGTCGGTTTTTCACATCTCAGCCAGTGTGATGTATCAGCAGAGTATGTGCAGCACTTAGCAGAGTCTTAAGAGATTTCTTGCTTCCAGCAGCCAGTTTCTTCTAGAATTCAAAGTTAAGGGGAAAACTCCTCCCACTCAGTTCAAAGTAACAAAGAGTTTATTGTCTCCAGACACAAGACAAAGCTAAGCACTACTACCTACTATGTACATTTCTTCTGGTCCTTGACGTAAAGATATATCACCATGCTAGCTAACGCTGCTGTGTAAAACCCACAACCTCTTCCCCCAACTCTCACAGATTCAGTCAGACCCTGACAGCAAACAGGACAATATCAGGACAGGCGCAGCATCAGAACAGGACCAGACAAGACGTCACATAATGAAAGCAATGCCCCAGTGACTATTATACTTGTCTCTACTCGTAGGCATATCTCCTGAACCAATGGAAGGGTGAACGACTCAGCAAGGCATACACTTGAGCTTGCTCTGTTGTTATGGTAACCCAGTGCACCTGCACTCTTATCTCAGAACATCCAGACATGGGGGATCAGAGTGGTTCCCCACCACTAACATAGAGGAAAGAATTTCGGCAAACCTCTGCAGGAACACCTTGGTAGTTCAGTCGGTAGAGCGCAAGACATAATTTCAGGGCCGTGTGTTCAAACCCCATGTTGAGCAAAAGATTCCTGCATTGCATGGTTGCACTAGATGACCCTTGTGGTCCCTTCCAACAGTACAATACAATTCTATTATTCTATGTACTAATGTTCTCTTAAACATATCACTATGTGTTCTTTCCCACTCTGCAGTCAATATTGGTTCTCACACAATTAAAATTAATAAACAGTAAATATATTACTGTTCGGGGGTTGGACTCGATGGCCCTTGTGGTCTCTTCTAACTCTATGATTCTATGATATTAGGAATACATGGGAGGAGTTTATCAAAAACATTTAGCAGGCCTTCATCAGAATATTCCAGGGCAGGCAAACAATTCACGTAACACACAAATGTAGTGTTTCGTTTTTTTAATGACATAAAGGCAGACTGAAGACATAAAACTTAGGAACAAAAAAAAAAAGCCCAATTCCAACTAAAATTCCCCATCTAAAATGCCTATGCAAGGGCTTAATCAGGCACCATATGTCAATGCTTTGATTCACGAATGCACCCAGCTTAGTCTGCATGGCCCACTCTGTGTTTATTAAAGCCACACTGTCTATTTAGAACAAATTATGTTTCCTGATTCAACAAGAGAATTCACTCACCAGGAAGATGCTTGCTGATGATGTTGGTTGTTTCAGTTGCTCTGGTCATAGAAGAATGGACAATTTTATCAAATTTCAGTCCCAAGCTTGCAAGCCTTTGCCCTGTCAACTCAGCTTGTTCACGACCTGAAAATTAAGGCAATGTATAAATTGCAATGTGTCTCTTTTAACACATTCGAGGGGGGGCGTGTAAAATAAGATTTCTACATTATGTAGACCTTTTATCCCAGCACAATGATACACAAACAATTATTGCCACTGCTGTTCTTTCAACTTGTATCTTAATCCGAACAGATACAATGATTTTTTGAGTATGTGGAAGCACAAGAAGAATTCCAAATGGGGCCTCCTTGCTAATCAAGGGTTTGTTTAATCAGGAAGAAGGCTGCCTTGTTTGTAGAACTATTTAATAATATTGTTTTATATATATATGTATACATAAATATATTATAAAATATATATGTACAATGCTTTATAGCAGTACAAAATTATAATCTAAAATTCAACAGAGGATAAATAAGTAGAAGGGAAGGGTAGTGTAGGCAAGTGTAAAGAAAATATATGTATTTGTTTCAGTTACATATGCTGAGCCTTGGTGACAGGAATAGTTGCTAGGAGATGGGAACTAGGATGCTGAGCCAAAGACTATATGGAAAAGGAGGGCTTTGAAAGATTTGAAGAAGCGGGGGGTGGGGCAACATACAGGTATTCTGGGAGGCAGTTCAAAGCATACCAATCAGCAAGGGTGGGATCTTCTCAAAGAGTAGGAACCCTTCACATGGATTAGGGTAGTCAAGTACAGGCAATGAGCAAATAAGAACAAAGGGATGAGAAGCAAGGGAAAGAGGGATTTGAAAGCCACTAGACTTAGTGACTTGATTAGTAGGCAAGACCAAGTGAACCTACAGAGAAATGCTGCAATATAAAGTTTTCCTGTGCATCAGAAAAGTCAGTCATATTGGAGAAGAGGGAAAGAAATCATGTGTCCAGCTGTGCTCCTTACTGCAACAGCAAACTAGGCCAGATACTGCTCTTCCAGCATTGGCAGAGAAGGCACTGGGGGCAGAAAAGGCTGGGCAACAGACTTGGGGATGAAATGACACAGCTACTGCAACTATTTATTTACACAGCTGACCAACAAAAGTTTGTAATGCCTAAATGCCAATTCACAATAGAAATAATCTACCTGTTAAGAACAACACTCTGGTCTCTGCCACAAAGTACTAAGGGTGACTGAATAGTTTCCCTACCCCACATTTTAACGAGAGGCAATCAAATCAGTAAATAAACTGGCAAGTTTGCTTTCCCCCCAGCTCTGAGGTATGAAAGGGTCAGTCATACGTACCAAGCTTGGTCAGAATTCTCTCTTTATCACTGTTCCCATCTGTGTTGTACTGAGAATGGCGTATGAGGAATATGTGTCTGGTAGCTTTTGCTTTGTAGTGGGCTAGACGAGATGAGTCCTCCTCTTCCCCAGTCTCTTCATTTTTCTTTTTCAGGTTCATAAGAGCCAGTGGTTCTCTCCTGAAAATCATTTTGAAGTTTATATTTCTGTATCAATAAACGATGGGGCAGAGGTAGCCAACATAGTGCTCACCAGATGTCTGACTAGAATGCCCATAATTCCTGACCATTGGTCATGCTGGCTGGGGCCAGTGGGAATTGGGGAGTCCAACAACATACATAGAGCTCTATGTTAAGATACTCCTGTAATAAGATAACTGGACATGCAAATGAAGTGACCCAACAACATCCTTTTCAGTGCCAAGTGTTCGCTTGACAAAATCAACCAGATTTACAGTGGTACCTCTGGTTACGAACTTAATTCGTCCCGGAGATCCATTGTTAAGCTGAAACCATTCTTATCCTGAGGGCGCTTTCGCTAATGGGGCCTGCCTCTGGTGTGCAATTTCCATTCACATCCTGGGGCAAAGTTCACAACCAGGAGCAGGTACTTCCGGGTTAGTGGAGCTCATAACCTGAAGTGTTCATAACCAGAAGTGTTTGGTAAAGAGGTACCACTGTAACAATACTCACATCCCCCACGCAATCCCTCATTAAGAAGTTCAACATCTCAATAATGTCTCATTGCCACCCACTGAGAAAGGCAGTTTGGTAGCAGTTTGTGAAGCCAGAAAGAAAAGGCAACAATGCAAAGCTTCGGGAGTCTAGTGCAATGAGAGATTTAGAGGTATGACTGGTGCCCAAAGATACACTTTTAGACATACTAAAGAACTGAGGCATGAGTCTGCAATGTGTGCGTAAAAATACATACAGCATCTAAGCACAGTGCACAACAGTGGAAGTAAATATCAGCTTATGTACTCAAATGTGGTTTTTTGAAGTTTTGGAATATTATAGAAGAGTCAGAGAGTTGTTTTAACTTCTGGAAGACAAAGTGGACTAGCACAAAAGAAAGTATATATAAGACAGCCCTATCACACAGAACACATTAAATATTGATACATCATTTTGATGATGTTTATGCTATTAATAGGGACGCGGGTGGCGCTGTGGTCTAAACCACTGAGCCTCTTGGGCTTGCCAATCAGAAGGTTGGCGGTTCAAATCCCCGTGACAAGGTGAGCTCCCGTTGCTCGGTCCCAGCTCCTGCCAACCTAGCAGTTCGAAAGCATGCCAGTGCAAGTAGATAAATAGGTACTGCTCTAGTGGGAAGGTAAACGGCGTTTCCGTGTGCTGCTCTGGTTTCGCCACAAGCAGCTTAGTTGTACTGCCCCCATGACCCGGAAAAACTGCGGACAAACGTTGGCTCCCTCGGCCTATAAAGCGAGATGAGCGTCGCAACCCCAAAGTCGTCTACGACTGGACTTAACTGTCAGGGGTCCTTTACCTTTACCTTTAATGCTATTAATACATTTTGCAACAGCAATATAGCAGCACCAAGTAATTTTCTTCTCACATATTTTGTAGGGGTGTGCACCAACCACTAGATTTGATTCAGACTCCGATTTGGTGCTTAAGAAACTAACCCAATGTAGCTTGACCCAGTTTAAATCAGATTTTTTTTTAAGGGAAGAAATTGTAAATGCTACTTGATGAAGTTGCTACAATAGGAACAACTTAGTTTCCACAATACCACTAGCACAACTGCAAATACATGCACCACTTAATGCAATTCCAAAGTCTGGATGTTAGAAACAAGCCAGAACTGTACCCACCCCACATATTTTCCTTTAGTTTATTTACAGATAGTCTTATGTCCCATTCACACCCAGAAGTTATCTTAGTACTTAACAGTTTAAGCAGAACCATGAGATAAGAGGTATGAGATACAGAACAGAAGACAGATATGTATGGCCTTCACAGCTTTGGGGAAGGGCCATAGCTCAGCAGAAAAGCATATAGGAGGTCCCAGGTTCAACCCCCAGTATCTCCAAATAGGGGGGGGGGAGGGAGGTCCAAGCCTGAAACCCTGAAGAGTTGCTGCCTATCAGTGTTGACAATATTGAATTAGATGGACTATTGGCCTAGCTAATTAATTTTGATGAGCTCTAAAAAAAATTAATTAATATTAACAAAATTAAGAAAACTTGAAGAAGTTTTAAAATGAAAAATATTGGCCTGGCAAGCAATATAACTAATTGTTCATTGCTATCACACTGATCCAAGGAACTTCTCTGCAAAGTCCTCAGGGACCCAAAGAATATTTATTATATATATTACTTATAAAATTTGTATGCCATCCTTCATCTGAAGATCACAGGGCGGTTCACAGCATAAAAGTTAAATGTGCTAAAAATTAAAACATGCTAGCAAGGCAAAATTTTAATACCAAAGTTTACAATTCTAGCATATGAGCTGACACATGATTGTGCACCTGTTCTGAGTTTACCTATTCACTGCTCTCAGAACGACTTTGAAGAAAAGCTAGATAGTATAGACTTTGACGTGTGAGACAGACAAGTGGTTTTTCCCATGGTGGGTACAGTTGAGAAGCTGCAGTGTTGTGCCATAGAAGGGAATAAGCCAAGTTTGAACAGATGTCACCAAATGACATATCCGTAATAAGCCTCTCATTTATTTGTGCACACATCTGCAATGTGTAGTGGTGCCAAGCCATTATAAAATTAGGAGGTGGGAGGACTTTTGCTCAGATTTAGTGTTATTAAACCAGAGATAGAACCATCTGGGAAGGAATTAAATAAAAGTATAAGCTTAGCACTTCCCTCTAGCTCAGCCTTCCCTACCCTGGTACTCTCCAGATGTTTTAGACTACATCTACCATCAGCCCCGTGGGACACAGATGGCACTGTGGTGTAAACCACTGAGCCTTGGGCTTGCCGATCGGAAGGTCGGCGGTTCGAATCCCCATGACGGGGTAAGCTCCCGTTGCTTGGTCCCAGCTCCTGCCAACCTAGCATTTCAAAAGCATGTCAGAATGCAAGCAGATACAGTGGTACCTTGGGTTAGTAACTTAATTCGTTCCAGTGGTACCTCAGGTTAAGAACTTCATCCATTCTGAAGGCCCAGTCTTAACCTGAAACTGTTCTTAACCTGAGGTACCACGTTAGCTAATGGGGCCTCCCGCTGCGCAGCCACTGCACAATTTCTGTTCTCATCCTGAAGCAAAATTCTTAACCGGAGGTACTATTTATGGGTTAGCGGAGTCTGTAACCTGAAGCGTCTGTAACCTGAGGTACCACTGTACATTATTTAATAGATTTATACCCGATCTCATCAGGAAACTTTCTGTTATTTTGAGATTCTCTAAAGGTTCTCTAACCCCAATTATTAAAATGTCCTTTCACATCCAATACTGGTGTAGAAGACTCTCCTAAACTGCCAGGAGTCAACATAACCACCTAAATATGTTAAGTGGGGAATTATATTTGCATTGTTGTGGCATGGTAAAGAGTCGAGTTTATTAACAATGAGTGCTGAATTCATAATCTTGACTCATCACCAATTTAAATCTCCTTGGATATTAAGAGAATGAATCCACATCCTGCTGAAAATTGCTGGGTATACTCCTCAATTTTCATTTTCCACCCCAGGCACAGCTGTGCTTCAGCAAACAAGGGTGAAGCATAAATACCAGTTCAGGGGCAGACATCCGTTTGTTCACATTAAGCTTTCATAAACTTGGCAGACTGAATGCAACTTCTCCTATTAAGTTTCTCAACATTTCTTAAGGTGAACATAGGGAAGTGGCAAGAAGTACAAGTGTGGTTCTCAGATATAAGTTCAGCAATCACATCTCACAAGATTTAGCAGAAGTCTGTCTAAATCACATATTCACAGTAACATACATGTGCATTTCAGCACTGCCTGTAGTTAAAAGCTGTGTAAGAAGCCATCCACGCCAATACAAGCCACAACTAGGGATGAATCTTGACCTGTGGCAGAAATAGTTGAAAATATAAAACTGCTTGCTGGAAAGAGGTGGATGGGGTAGCAAGTGCTGAGTACAAGTGACCACCAGGTTTCTGGGCACCCTGAGCATCCAGATACAATGGAATAAATGTCTGGCAATAAATACACTGGATCACATTTACCTCTTGTCACTCAAGGTGTTAGTAAGGAAAAACTACAGCCATTTAGTGCTGTAGTCAAATGCTAATGCAAATTAGAATGTGCAACCATAACCGAACACTGAAAAGATGGGAGAAAAGCCTGCTTGTAAAAAATACAAGTTTGTTATCTGAGGTATTTTTAACATTTTGCAGTCACTGAATTGATTGGGATTCTCTCCCAGTGAGAATTTGGGCCTTAAAATCAATGTTAAGAATGGCAAGCAGGGAGTCAAAAGTGGTAGGAAACAGATCGTGTGTATAGACTGCGTAACTCCAGGAAAAACAGGCAGATCATAAGAGTTGGAAGAGACCACAAGGGCCATCGAGTCCAACCCCCTGCCAAGCAGGAAACAAAAGCGGTACCTATTTATCTACTTGCACTTGGGGGTGCTTTCGAACTGCTAGGTGGGCAGGAGCTGGGACCGAAGGACGGGAGCTCACCCCGCTGCGGGGATTCAAACCGCCGACCATACGATCGGCAAGTCCTAGGCACTGAGGTTTTACCCACAGCGCCATCTGCGTCCTTGTGATAATCCATTCTAAGATTGCAATTCAGTAAAGTTACTCAAAGTGTTTGGGTTAAGAATGTGCTTTTGTTTAATTAGGCTGCAGATATTTCAAAAATTGTACTTTTTTATTAGAGGTACTGAAGGGAAGGGTTGTATTATATTAGGAGAGACATTTCCCATCTCTCCACAATGAAGATTGCCCGCTGCAACAAGTTCAGACACTTATCTTAAAGCATACATCTTTCTTAAAGAATTGCATTTACTCACATGCACGTTTCACCAACTAAGTCCCATTGAAAATGAATAAATTCTATTTAAACAAGTTATTTTTATTTGGACTCCTGGTTCATACAAAACAAAGACCCCCACATAGCCTTCATTTGTGCCAGGGCAGAGTCCCTGCATCTTTTTATATTATGCCAGAACTCCATAATAAAGATTACACAACACATCATTTATGAAATACACTGCTACAGGATGTAGAGGTAGTGAGGAACTTAGATGGCTTTCAACAAGGATTAGACAATGGCTCTTAAGCCACAACTACTTGTTCCCATATAGCATTCCCCGGAGTTATGCATTACCTTTGGGCTTTGCAGCTTCCTGGAGACATTTACCTGACTTTTTTTGGGACACATGAACTAAATGACTTTTTAGAATCCTTGTTTCAGCAGATTTATGTTCCACTTTTTGACTAAGTTCTCAAGTTTCAACTCACAAAAGTCTCTCCCTTATTCCCCAAGAGGGATTTCTCGCCATATTTTGTATTAACATGACGAAGGGCCTGTCATCCCTGTACTAAACGACGATAAAGTCAATCAAAGTTGTATCACCAACTCTGATTTATCAAAGTATTTCTGTATCACGATGTCTTAAAACACCAGAACCTTACAACACAAAACACCTATTACAAAGCACATGATCTATCCCCCACTCAATGCCCATGTAATTAAGAGGCAGCAGCTCCTTAAAGCAAAGGCCGGGTAAATCCACCCCCTCACTTTAGCAACACTGCACTTCAAACCCACGAAATCGTCTGAAGATGCAGCTCTTTCGACAATCGGGAAGACTCAGCGTTTCATTTTTCACTTTCATTTTCTTTTCTGGTGAAGCACTTTATATAAATAATAAAGCAACCGAACGATTAAAATATGACGATGGCGAAGTCTATGGGGGGTGGGATAGCGGGTTGCCAACAGAGAGCAGCCTGGCGTGCTCCTGTGCTTTTGAAGGGTTGCCAACTTACGGCATCTTGGCCTTGCTCCTATTCCCTTGGGGAGGTGTTTTTTTGGGGTGCGGGGGTGGGAAATGGGATTTTCGCCCGCCCGCAAAAAGGCCTGAAGATGCTGTGCCTCACCTGTCCCAGTTGTCGTCCCAATAGCCGCAGTTGGGCTTCTCCAGCCAGCCAGGCGCCGTGGCGGGGCAGGAGGCTGCGTTGGCCGGCGAAGACAGAAGCAGCAGCCCCGGCGGGGGAGCCGTGGTCGAAGGTAGGGGAACCGGGGCGTCGCCGGAGCTTTTCCCCACCACCTGCTGCTGCTGCTGCTGCTGCTTCCCGAGAGGCACCGCAGAGAAGAAGACAGAGCCGCCCGCCAACCCGCAAGCGGCGGCCGCGGCCACCGCAACAACCCGCCTGAACGCCATGGAAGGAACTGAGGGAAGCAGGCAGGCAGGCAGTCGGCGACGAAGAAGAAAGCGCGCGAGGAAGCGGCGCGGAAAAGGGGCGCCCGAGCCTAAATAAGCGGAGAAGGAAAGGCGGACTGAGGGAGAGGGAGGAGCAGGAGGAAAAGGCAGCAGCCGGCAGCCGGCGTCACACGCCCCCTTCACAGCGCCGCCCTGCCGAGGCGGGCAAGGCAGGCAGGCTGACTGACTCCCGCCGCCGACGGCGCCCGGCGTGGGACAAGATTGCTCCGTCCCTGAGGAGAAAAGCGTTTCTGAAGGAAACTGGTGAGGAAGGGAAGGGGGCGCCAACCTCCTCGCGCACGCGCTCTTTACCTTACCTTGTTTTTGCGCTTTCCTTTTTTTTCATTCTGTTATATTACCCGTTCTCCAATCTTTTTTATTTTATTTTAATCGAATAAAGGGAACGAAACAAACGCCTCGCCTGGCGTACATGATGTGCGCATACAAAATGAAGATGGGGGTGGGGGGAGAGCGTAAATACCGGTTTTACCTGAATATACACTTTGGAAAAGCAAAAGAATAAAAAGAATAAAACACTACCCCCAACGAATCTAGTTGTGAGGAAAAGACTAGGGGTGGGGGGTGGAGGAACCGAAGTCAGGAAAATAGTAGTTGTTCAAATTATATATTTATTTTATACGCCGCCTTTTCCCCCGGACGGGACTCGAGGCAGCTGGCAGATAAAAATAACTGTTCAAAAACAAAAGTTCGCATTCAGCTACTTCCCGAAGAATTTATACCAGCGTGTTTGCTTGCTTTGTTATTTGCATCGGCTCTTTCCCCCTCCTAACAGGAGTTTTCTGGGCGACTTTTCTCAAGGTTAGGTTTAAAGCAATTACATCAAAACACACTTAATGTATCCACGCCATGCGTTTCAAATGCATGCAATGCACATACAACATGAAGAATATTTGGGAACTGTAGTTTCTTCCCTCACAGCTGCAATGCGTAGCATTCCTAAGTACAGTTCACAGATTCTTTGAGAGAAATCCTCTGCTTTAAATGTATCACAGAAAACTATGTGCACTGAATGTGATTTAAATTCTTCGTGTGGATCTGCATGGTTAAAAAGGTAAAGGGACCCCTAAAGGGTCTAGTCGTGACCGACTCTGGGGTTGCGGCACTCATCTCACTTTATTGGCAGAGGGAGTCGGCGTACAGCTTCCGGGTCATGTGGCCAGCATGACTAAGCCGCTTCTGGTGAACCAGAGCAGCGCACGGAAACGCCGTTTACCTTCCCGCTGGAGCGGTACCTATTTATCTACTTGCACTTTGACGTGCTTTCGAACTGCTAGGTTGGCAGGAGCAGGGACCGAGCAACGGGAGCTCACCCCGTTGCGGGGATTCGAACTGCCGACCTTCTGATTGGCAAGTCCTAGGCTCTGTGGTTTAACCCACAGCACCACCCGCGTCCCTAACATGGTTAGTGCATAACTAATATAAAAAATGCATGGTTAGTGCATAACTAATATAAAAAATCACACAAAAAGCAGAACCAGCAAAAAAGAATCCTCAAAGAATCAATTCCTCTCTCTAGGCTTTATCAGCACTATACAATTAAGGCAGTATCATACCACTTTAAATTGTCATGGCTTTCCCCAAAGACTTGGGAACCGTAGTTTCTTAAAGGTGCTGCGAGTTGTTGAGAAACCCCTATTCCCCTCAGATACGTGGCTTAAGAGGGTGATGACCACAGCATTTACTCAACAATCCACAGACCTAAAAAAGGTTTCCGTGCCTTATTTGGGTTTTAAAGGTTGATTCCAGTAATGCTAAGACAATTGTGTTGACAATCGCTGCTGCTGTGAAAAGTATAGAAGTGTACTTCTAGCAGTCCATTGCCAATTAACTCCATCTTCACCTGCCATGTTTCTATGTATGTGTATATATCACACATAGCCCCAAAATATTATTTCCAAAGAAGGTGAAAGGGCATTAAAACAACAAATAATATTAAATGTAAGAAAGTGTAAAGTAATGCACACTGGGGCAAAAGAATCTGAACTTCACATCTTGGAATTTTCATAGCTGAATGCAGCTGTAATTTTTTCAAAAAAGATAAATTCTGTGGTAGGGATTGTTACAATTGATTGATAATAAGACCGTCCATATCATAATGCCCTTACACAAAGTGTGACTGCTCTTGGAATACAATATTCGTTAGAGTCGGTTGACCCATAACCTGTTAAACTTAGGCCCACCATCTGTCATTGCTACTACATCACACTTCGACCAGTGCAATCAGTGGAGCATGCACAGCTCCAGCAGAGTTTTCCAGCATAACATCAGAGTTTTCCTGGGCTGGATCTACGCTGATCTGTAAAAATGCTGTAAAAACAACAATGTAATATACAGTAGCTCTCAAAGCAATTTCCCATTGTTGAAGGTTTGCTGCTCTACAGCGCCATCTGGTGTCACCTATTTATAACACATGTTTAACGCTATAACCGACCAGTGTAGATTCGCCCCTGCTTTCCAGTAATCAATCTTTTACAGAGTTCTTGGTTAATTAAACTCCTTGCCTGCTCAGTTCACTTCAAAGTATAAAGTGTTGATAAGACAAGCTTAAAACACACTAGGAACATAAACTTTAAGAGATGCAGGTACATCATGAACTAATCTCCTATAGCACAGTTCTTCTGGTGTTAGCAAGGATGCCAGCTCTTGGGGGCCAACCCCTTTTGGGCCCCCTCAATGTTTTTAGGGTGGGGGCCAGCCCTCCCCTGAGTCTTCTGACATCACGTGCATGTCATAGCCCCTCCCCTTGCCTTCACAAGCTGGAGCCTCAGGATTTTAGAAATAAAGCTTGTAAATGTACAAGTTTACAGAGATCCACTAGGACTTTACCATACCAGCTCACAGTTCTCTACCATATAGCATGTAACCTTTAGCTTCACTGCTGATACCTTGCACAAAGCAAATACCTTGCTCTCAGTTAATACCTCACACAGATTGCTTAAAGAAAGGGTTTGCTTAAAGGATTGCTTAAAGAAAGATTGCTTAAGGAAAGGGTGTGTGGATAATCCATGCTTTAGGCATTAACCTTCGACTGTTTCTAACCACCCCATTGCAACTGGGTCTTTCTCTAAGCAGAATCCGGACGTGGGGGGTACGGGGGTGGGGTGTTTAAGACATGCTCTAAGCACCTGATGCAATTTCACCCATTTCACCAATTACACCAACAGTACTGTGCTCAGTTCTGGTCACTGATGTAACATTTGTGGCTTTTCGGTGATAGAGGTGCATAAAATTAAGCAAGAAAGTGGTTAGAGAGAAGTTTCTCTCTTTTTTTCATAATAGTAGAAATCGGGGTCCTCCAACGAAGCTGAATGGTGGAAGATTCAAGGCAGGCGAAAGGACACGTGGTTAGTTCAGCTATGGAACTCCCTGCCACGGGATGCTATGATGCTCATCAAGTTGGATGGCTTTAAAAGAAGACTATGTTCCGCTTCCACTGTCATAGAGTCCCAGCTGCCTGGAATTAAAAGTGGGGAGAGTGCTGTTGCGCTCAGGTCCTACTTGCGAGTTTCCCATAAGCCCCTGGTTTGCCACTGTGAGAATTGCAGGCAGGACTAGAGAAATATCTGTTTGGTCTGATCCAGCAGGCTGTCAAATTACAGTTACAGTACTTTGGGCTGGCAAACTGAGTCTGTGCAGTTCGTGTCATATACAGTTTAGCCACCAGGTGGCGCTGGACTTAAAGGTTAATGCCATCACTTTGAATTGAGTCCAGAAATAAACAGGAAGTCAGTGCAGATGGCAAAAGACTGATGGATCTTCCAGTCTCGGTTAGCAATCTTACTACTGTGTTTTGGACCAGTCTCAAGTCTCCAGATTGTTTTCACAAGCAACTCCAGGTAATTCAACTGGGAGATTTTATGAGAGCGTGGATAAACTGTGGCATTTGTTATATTGATTTTAATGGATTACTGTTCCTACCTATTATGAATTACTGATTTTATATTGCAAACTGTTTTGTGAATGAGCATTGCAAAATGGCATATTGTCAGAGACTGCCTCCAGGTCCCAGCTCACAGAGGACCAACGCTAGCCAGTAGAACTGTACAAAAGTCTTTATTGAAATATAGTTTCCATTTCCAAACCCTAGCGTGCGTCTCTACGTCTAGACCCTAGACCTGCGAAGCTCCATCTGAGTCTCCGCCCCCTGTACACCAGCTTAAGACTCTAGCCTTACTCCACCTCTTGCGTCTCTCCTTTCGCCTCTGGGTCCTACCACCCCCCGGGGTCCCTTCCTTCCTGGACGCTTCGGATGCGGACCCCTCGGACTCCTCCCCCTCCTTTCGGTGGGCTTTAGGACCTGGCTCCCTTTCCGGGCTGCTCATTGCGCCACCCTCTTGTACATTTGAACTTGGCGCGCGCGCGCTGTCTCCGACCCTCCTTTCTACCGTTTCCTCGCTCTCTGACGCAGGCGTGGCCAACCCCGACTCCTGTCCTTCCGCTGACGGAGAGCTGCCTGGCGCCGATGCCTGGGACTCCTCCCCCCTACTGCTCTCCGGTGGGGAAGCTGGTCCCGATTTCCAGCTGCTGCTCTCTGGTGGGGAAGCTGGTCCCGATTTCCAGCTGCTGCTCTCTGAGTCCCCTCTGCCCCCTCCTTCCTGGGGTGTTCCCTTTGGCAACCCCCTAGCTCTGCCCACGGGAGCCCCTTTCTGTGAATCCTCCGATTCGCTGGAGAGACTTAGAGACCTCGGTCGGCTATCATCGCTAACTTCTCCCTCGGATTCCTCCCCATCGGTCTCTAATCCCTCCCTTTCCTGCCCCTCTGCTCCTGAGCCCCTGACATCCATCCCCCCCTCGAAGCCCCCCCTTCACCCCTCCCCTCCTTCCGGTGTGGGTCCTGGGTGCTCCGTCGTGGCGGGGGTGAGTGCCGGATACAGTTCGTCCCCCGTGTCGTACATCAAATCAGCTAAGTCCGGCTCGTCCTCCGTGCACTCGTCGACGTCGATCTCCTCTGCTTCCATCTCTCTGCCTTCGTGTTCGAACCCCACGTCCTCCCCCAACACGTCCATGTTCGTCTCTCCCCCGTTCCCCTCTGAGGGTGATGCCTGCCAAGGACCCCCCAGCCACTTCCTGCGCCACTGCTCCTCTGGTCGATCATCCCACCAATAAGAGCGGTCTGAGGCAGACCCCGAGGGTGAGCCCTCCGGGGAGCGTGTGTCTGGTGCCGGCTCCTCGTCCGAGTCGAACCCCTGGAACGTGCTGGCTGAAAGTGTGGGTGTGAAGAGCCAGTCGTCGAAATACTCGGCTGGCATGGGCCTGTGTGGGAAAAGGGCATGGAACTCGTCCTTGAGAAGAGGCTCGTCCAAGGCATAGTCCGGCACCCAACTGTTGGCGTTGGCCGGGGTATCCTCTCTGGCAAGAAGGTATTCTACTCCCTCTTCCCCCCATCTCGAGTCTAAAATCTCTGTGGCCTCGTTGATGCGCTCCCCTCTTGGCGACCCCCCTTCCCTGGGTCCTTCTCTGGGCGGATCTGGTGCTGTGCCTGGCTCCTGAAATCTATGAGGTGCTTTGTAGGGCGTGAGCACCGATCTATGGAACACCGGATGCATTCTGGAACCCTCCGGAAGTGCTAACCGGAAGGCTACTGGATTGACCTGTGCCTGGACTTGGTAAGGCCCTAGCTGCTTATGCCCTAGCTTCTTCTTGGCCAACGATCTGGTCGGCACTGCTTGCGCTGCCAACCAGACCCAGTCTCCCACCTGTATGTCTTCCCCTACTCTCCTGTGTCTGTCAGCCTGCAATTTGTATGCGTGCTTAGCCAGTTCCAACTGCCTTCTAAGCTGTTCGTGGACTTCCTGCAACTCTGACGCTAAGTTTTCCGCTGCCTGCGGCTCCCCCTCCCCCACTCTCTCTAAACCCGGGAAGGTTCTGGGATGCCTCCCGTTGTTGGCGAAGAACGGCGTCACCCCTGTCGACACGTGCTTCGTATTGTTGTAAGCGAACTCTGCGAGGGGCAGGTAGTCTACCCACGTGGTAGGCTGCTGATTGGCATAGCATCTCAGGTACTGCTGCATGATGGCGTTGACCCTCTCCGCTTGTCCGTTGGTCTGCGGGTGTCTCGCCGACGCTAGATTGATCTTGACGTTCAGGATGCCCATCAACTTTTGCCAGAAGTTCGAGATGAACTGCCGCCCCCGGTCGGATAGAATAGACCGTGGCAGACCGTGGACCTTAAACACGTGGTCTATGAACAGTCTGGCGGTCTGTTCTGCCGTGGCCACCTTCGCACACGGAATGAAGTGTGCCATCTTGGTAAACATGTCCACCACCACTAGCACTGCCGTCTTTCCCCTCGAACTGGGCAGATCCGTGACAAAGTCCAGGGCCACCCGTTCCCACGGTTCCGATGGTGTCTGCAGCGGTTCCAGCAGTCCCGCCGGCGGTCTGTGCACTGACTTGGCCCTTTGGCAGGTGTCGCATCTCGAGACGTAATCCGCTACTTCCCCCCGCATCTTGGGCCACCAAAAGTCTCTGGCTACTAGTTCTACGGTCTTTTCCTTGCCAAAGTGCCCGGCGGTGGGAGCGTCGTGTAGCTGCTGCAGTACCCTTGCGCGGAGATCGTCTCCCGGCACGTAGAGTGCTCCCTTGCGGATGAGTAACCCGTCTCTAATCTGGAACTCGTCGTCCTTCGCCGTGCCCTTGTGCACCTCCTCCATCTTGGCTTGTGCGAAGCGGTCCTCCTGCAGCGCTTGACGTACGGCGTCCAGGTCCACGGTGGCCGAAGTGCATGCCCACGCTTCCGGCGCGAAAATGTGCTTGGCCGCCGACGGGGCTGCCTCCTCGAGGTATTGCGGCTTTCTGGACAATGCATCCGCCATCACGTTGTTGTCGCCCGGGATGTACTCTATCTTGAAGTCGAAGTCCGCGAAGAACTCTGCCCATCTAATGTGCCTCTGGTTCAGGAACCTCGCCGTGCGCCAGTACTCTAGATTCTTGTGGTCCGTGCGGACCTGCACTGTGTGTCTGGCTCCGATAAGGAAGTGCCGCCATGCCTTGAACGCTGCATGGATGGCTAGCAACTCCCTGTCCCAGATGGTGTAATTCTGCTCCGACTTGCTGAGCTTCCTCGAGTAGAAGGCGCACGGCCTCCAGTCCCCCTGCTGGTCTTGTTGCAACAGGACGGCTCCCACGGCTCTGTCTGAGGCGTCTGTCTCCACCCTCATCGGTCTGCTGGGATTCACATGCAGCAGCTGCTCTTCGGACGCGAAGAGACGCTTGAGTTTCTGAAAGGACTGCTCCGCTTCCTCCGTCCAGATGAACTTCTTCTTCTTGGAGCTGAGTGTGTCGGTGATGGCCGCCGTCTGCATAGCGAACCCCTTGATGAACTTGCGGTAAAAGTTGGCAAAGCCGACAAACCGCTGGACTTCCTTCCGATTGCGCGGGCTTTTCCAGTCCAATACTGAGCGAACCTTGGCGCTGTCCATGGCGAGCCCCTTGTCCGACAGTTTGTAGCCCAGGAAATCCACCTCCGTCATGTCGAACTGGCACTTCTCCAGCTTGGCGTACAGCCTGTGCTCCTTCAGCCTCTGCAGAACTTCCCTGACATCCCTCTCGTGCTCCTCCCGCGACTCAGAAAATATCAGGATGTCGTCCAGGAAGCAGACGCACTTCTTGTAAAGGAGTCCCGCCAACACGTGATGCATAAAGGCTTGAAAACAGTGAGAGCCATTTTGTAATCCGAAGGGCATAACTCTGTATTCGTAGGTGCCCAATGGCGTGAACATGGCCGTCTTCCACTCGTCGCCCTCCCGCATGCGAATCAGGTTGTACGCCCCTCGCAGATCCAACTTGGTAAAAACGCGTCCTTTCCTCACCGTCGCGAGCAGGTCGTCTATCTTGGGCATGGGGAAGGCCGAGGGCTTGGTTTTCGAGTTTAAGATTCTATAGTCCACCACAAGTCTTTTTTGGGGCGTGTCCCGCTTCTTCACAAAGAAAACTGGGCTGCCTCCCACAGCTTTCGACTCCCGGATGAACCCGCGCTTCAAATTGTGATCTATGAACTCTCTGAGTTCCTGCAGTTCATCCTCAGACATGGAATACAGTTTCCCGGTTGGCAGCGTCGCCCCCGGCAGGAGGTCAATCTTGCAGTCATAGGGTCTGTGGGGAGGTGGCTTGTCCGCCTCCTTCTCGCAGAATACCTCCAAAAATTCCGCATACTTGAGAGGCACTGCTTGCAGCGTGCCCAAATGTAGCTGCGGGTCATCCTCTTCCCCTTCTGGGCTGGGTAGAATGCAATGTTCCGCACAGTAGGAGGAGCCAAAAGTCAGTTGGCGTTGGTACCAAGCCAATGCTGGGCTGTGCCTGTGCAGCCAACTCATGCCCAAAACTACTGGCGTGTCCGATAATTGGGTGACATTGAAACTGATGACTTCCCGGTGATTCCCAATTTGCATCACCATAGGTGGTGTCTGCTGTACCACCTGCCCCCCCAGCAGTTCCCTGCCATCCACTGTGACAACCTTCAGGGGCAGCGTGGCTGGCAGTAGCGCTATGTTGTGTTGTTGAATGAACTCCAGTGCTATAAAGTCCGCATTACTGCCAGAGTCAATCGTAATAGGCACTTCTAAGGTGAGACCATTGGGCAGCTGGAGCGATGCGGTGAGCTGCACCACTGGTTTGGGCGGGAGGGGGTCTGTGGGCTGCAAAATCTCTGGGGACTTTTTCACTGACTCGTCTGGCTGGGCCCCAGTGCCTCCGTTTCCAGCCAGACTCCGTCGTTTCCCTGCTGTGGTTCTCTCTGCTGAGTTGCTTCCATTACTGTCATTGAAGCTGCAGTGTGCTTGTGGAGCCTCTGGGGACACTCCTTCGCCATGTGCTGAGGATTGTCGCAGATGTAGCACTTCCTGTTCCCTCTAGGCGGCTTCGTTTTGACTGCTCCCGGTGTTAAGGCTCTAGTGGCTGAGTGAGCCCTAGCACCGCCAATCTCCATCGGCTCCTCCCCCCCTCCCTGTGGAGGCGTGGACTGCGCACGCGCGACATCCCTGGGCAAGAGGAGGGGCACTCTCGCTGGTGTGCGTCCCCAACGTCCTTCTTCTTTGCTCCATGGCCGTTCTTCCAGCCTCACCCCCACCGTTAGCGCTCTCTCGACCACTTGCTGAGTGCTTTTGGGTCTCTCCCCTCGTGCGATCTCATCCTTGATATGGGGGTTCAATCCCTCCCAAAAGAGATCTCTAACAGGCGGAGAATCCTTATCCCAACCCAGGGCGTTGACCAATGCAAAAAAGCGGGAATGATACTGCCTTACGCTGGCTTTCCCTTGTCTTAGCCCAAATATGTCCTTCCGGGCAATGTCAATGTCTATGTTAGATAGAAAACAGGAATCCATTGCTTTAATGAATGCATCTGCGCTTTGGAGCGCTGGATCTTTATCTCTCCACAGATTGCGCAGCCATGCTTTCGCGTCCCCATGCAAATGGGACAAGATAAACCCCACCTTCTCTTGCTCATCTCTAAACTCTTTTTCCAACAGTTTCAGCGCAAACTGCACGTCTGCTCGGAAATTGGGGTACTGCTGTAAATTCCCATCGAAATGAGATACAAGGCTGCCTCCTCTCTTCCCCAACCCAATCCCCTCGGATCTGGGTCCCGTTTGCCCCTGCTTAGCAAGCACTTCCAACCTGGCTTGTAGATCTCTGCAGGCAGCAGCCGCTTCATATTCTCTCTTCCTGGATGCGATTATCTCCGCGCTGAGTTGCGTCACCGCTTCTTGCAGGGAAGCTATTTGCTGTTCAGTAGTCATGTCGCCTGACTCTTGTGAGCTCGCAAAGCACCAGTCTTCTTCCCTCCCTGCTTCGCTCCCGTAGTGCCGCTTGAGGCGAAGAAAACTGATGAAAATCTGAGATGGAGCTTACTGTCAGAGACTGCCTCCAGGTCCCAGCTCACAGAGGACCAACGCTAGCCAGTAGAACTGTACAAAAGTCTTTATTGAAATATAGTTTCCATTTCCAAACCCTAGCGTGCGTCTCTACGTCTAGACCCTAGACCTGCGAAGCTCCATCTGAGTCTCCGCCCCCTGTACACCAGCTTAAGACTCTAGCCTTACTCCACCTCTTGCGTCTCTCCTTTCGCCTCTGGGTCCTACCACCCCCCGGGGTCCCTTCCTTCCTGGACGCTTCGGATGCGGACCCCTCGGACTCCTCCCCCTCCTTTCGGCGGGCTTTAGGACCTGGCTCCCTTTCCGGGCTGCTCATTGCGCCACCCTCTTGTACATTTGAACTTGGCGCGCGCGCGCTGTCTCCGACCCTCCTTTCTACCGTTTCCTCGCTCTCTGACGCAGGCGTGGCCAACCCCGACTCCTGTCCTTCCGCTGACGGAGAGCTGCCTGGCGCCGATGCCTGGGACTCCTCCCCCCCTACTGCTCTCCGGTGGGGAAGCTGGTCCCGATTTCCAGCTGCTGCTCTCTGGTGGGGAAGCTGGTCCCGATTTCCAGCTGCTGCTCTCTGAGTCCCCTCTGGCCCCTCCTTCCTGGGGTGTTCCTTTTGGCAACCCCCTAGCTCTGCCCACGGGAGCCCCTTTCTGTGAATCCTCCGATTCGCTGGAGAGACTTAGAGACCTCGGTCGGCTATCATCGCTAACTTCTCCCTCGGATTCCTCCCCATCGGTCTCTAATCCCTCCCTTTCCTGCCCCTCTGCTCCTGAGCCCCTGACACATATGAATGCTGTGCATGCAATTTCCCATCCCATTCAATATTTTCTCACTCTTTCGCCACATCTTGTCACAACTTCTACACCCTATCCTTCCTCCGTGAGCGAAAGATTTTTTGTTTTGCAAAGGCATGGAATTGTACACGTGTAATAAAGAGAACTGAAGAGCTTGTGGTTATTTTCAGTTCCTTTTTGCTTCCTTTTGCGGCAAGAGCTACAGTTGCTTGTGAAACCCACAAAAAGTAAGAAAAACAGCTGTAAGGGTGGCCCTTGGGTAATTATGGTGTCTCTGCATTTATTTATCAGTGAATTTATATACCCAGTGATTTTTTCTGGGGGGACGCAGGGGTACGCATACCCCTAAACATTTTGTGAATCTTTGTACTTTTGTCCATTTATTGTATTTATTTTCCCCAATTTGAACTATAAAATGGTGGTTTTCTTGTGTCAAAATGAGAGTACCCCTAAACATTTTTTTTTAAAGCACTGTCTATACCAACTATTACAAATCTGTTTCAATGGATCGTACAAGTTAAAATGATAAAATGCATTTATTTGTTGCATTTATATCCCACCCTCTTCTCCAAGGAGCTCAGTGTGGCATACATTGCTTTCCCCCATCTCATTTAATCACCACGACTACAACCCTGTGAGGTAGGTGTTAAGTTGTGGGTGAACATATCAGACGACACAGCGATTCTTCAATTCACAGGCCAGAAGAGAACTGAACTGAAGGGTTCAGCCAGCCTGCTTAAATAGAGCTCCACTACAAAGCAACAGTAACCAATTTCTGTAACTATCCAATCACTGAACGTCACTTTCAATCCCTTATTTGCATATGTGGACCTGAGTGAAAACTATCTACAGTATCCCCCTGCTGGCCCAGGGTGAAAACTTCAGTACATAACGGTAGGTTAGGCTGAAAGGCAGTGACTGGCTCAAGGTCACCCAGTGAGCTTCATAGCCAAGTGGGGACTTGAACCCTGGTGTACCAGTTCCTAGTTTGACACTCTAACCACTATATCATAAATAAAATGGAACTGGCAACCCAAGATTGCCATTAATTTCTGACACTAAACATCAGAAAAGTCTAGACTACACAGGTAAGGTTTTGGCTGAATAGCGGAATTAGATGAAATTATTATTATTGGCCAATGGGGCCTGTTGACTGCATATACACCAGGCTTCCTCAACCTTGGCCCTCCAGATGTTTTGAGACTACAATTCCCATCATCCCTAACCACTGGTCCTGCTAGCTAGGGATCATGGGAGTTGTAGGCCAAAAACATCGGGAGGGCCGAGGTTGAGGAAGCCTGATACACACCATACATTTAAAGGAATTTTCCTCCCCCCACCCCCAGAAGAATCCTGAGATCTATAACTTACTTGTGACAGAGCGACAGTTCCAAAGCGCCTGCAACAAACTACAGTTCCCAAGGGCTCTTTGGGGGTTTGTGATTTGAATCTGTGGGGTGTGCAGTCAACAAGCTCTAATAATAATAATAATAATAACCATTTTATTATTTATGCCCCACCTATCTGACTGGGTTTCCCCAGCCACTTTATCAGCCAATCATAAATCTTTTCATCAAATCCCAATATTCAGGTTGTGAGTGCCATTGGTGCCGTTGCTCGTGAAGCCAAAACAGCACCACCCATGCACAAGAGGGAGATACAGTGGTACCTCGGGATGCGAATGGGATCCATTCTGAAGCCCCGTTCACTTCCTGAATAGAACGTAAGACGCAATGGCGCATCTGCGCGAGTTGCGTTTTGCCACTTCTGCGCATGTGTGTGACATCATTTTGAGCGTCTGCACATGCATGAGTGGCTAAACCCGGAAGTAACATGCTCCATTACTTCCGGGTTGCCACGGAGCGCAACCTGAAAGCGCTCAGCCTGAAGGACATTCAACTCGAGGTATGACTGTACCAGCAGCCTTGGCAGGAGGCCTCAGGTTTGCAGAAGTGCTCTATGGAAGGATAGGTGAGGTTGACAACCCAAGAACAGCCCAATGAGGACTCAGTGAGAACAGACCACAGACTTACTCTAGAGCAGGTGTTGTGGGGAGTAGAAAGGATCAAGAATCAGTAGCCTTAGTGGAATAACCTGAACAGGAGTGCTCTGCACTGCAACATTTTGCTGCAGTACTTGTGAAAGAACAAATAGCATATTACAGGTGTGATGATAACATGTCAAATCACACCATACATTTAAAGCACTCTTATACAATCTCGCTTCCCCCAATGAATATTGGGAACTGTAGTTTTTTTAAAGGATGCAGATAGATGTCATGGGAAATATTAACAAATACAGTTCCCAGGGTACCTTTGGGGAAGCCTTGATATAAGACAGCTTTAAATATATGGTGCCGATGTGGCCAACTCTCTCTCCCCACCCCTGCATTTCTGAGTGTGTTTTTGTGGCTTGCTCCACCTTTCCTCCACTCTCTTTCTTGTTGTTGTTTTTTTCTATCTTTGCTGGATTTGAGGCTCAAGAATATGATATAGGATGCCCAGAGAGGGTGGTTACTGCTGCAGGCTCTCTGGTTTGGTATTCTAATGTCAACCTTCCTTAAATGAAGAATGTGAAACAAAACACAGGGTTTGGAGAGGGAGCCTGTACCAGAGTTGATGACAAAACACTGCTGTTGCAAGAGGAGTGGTTTTCTAAAATCAGACCATTTCATAGACCTTCTTCATTAAGGAGCGTTGCCTTGGATTAAAAAGCAGTATATAAATAAACCACAACAGGAAGTGAGAGCTGGACCATAAAGAAGGCTGATTGCTGAAGAATTGATGCTTTTGAATTATGGTGCTGGAGAAGACTCTTGAGAGTCCCATGGACTGCAAGAAGATCAAACCTATCCATTCTCAAGGAAATCAGCCTTGAGTGCTCACTGGAAGGACAGATCCTGAAGCTGAGACTCCAATATTTTGGCCACCTCATGAGAAGAGAAGACTCCCTGGAAAGACCCTGATGTTGGGAAAGATGGAGGGCACAAGGAGAAGGGGACGACAGAGGACGAGATGGTTGGACAGTGTTCTCGAAGCTACTAGCATGAGTTTGACCAAACTGCGGGAGGCAGTGGAAGACAGGAGCGCCTGGTGTGCTCTGGTCCATGGGGTAACGAAGAGTCGGACATGACTAAACGACTAAACAACAACAACAACAAAGCTTAATTCAGCTGAAATTATAGAATTCCTTTCACTTGCTTCTTTTTAAAAACAACAGTGACCCCTAGAGGTTTGATATTTAACAGCCACATAAACAATTTTAATTTACTGTGGCGTAAACTCCCGTGGATTTGAGGCCACTTCAAGTAAGCCTACTTGAAGTGGCTTCTAATCCACGGGAATTTAGGCCACAATAAATATAAATAGTTTATGATGTGACGGTTAAATATCAAACCCCTTTAAACACACCCAAAACGCTTGGTTTGAGTAAGTTGCCATTTTCTGCAGCATATATATACATATCCAGTGCTTTTTTCTGGGGGGACGCATGCCCCTAAACACTTTGTGAATCTAAGTTTGGCCTCATTGAGGGGCAGTATTTCAATATGAGTAAGAAAATGAGAGTACTCCTAAACATTTATTTTAGAAAAAAAAGCACCATGTATTGCAAACAGGAGAGGGAAAACATTCAGATGGACTTTTTGCTGTGTGAAATCTACTACCTCCAATTTATCTGAAAGAGAGGCTCATTCCCTTTCATATTTGTAGAGAGCAAGGGGGCAGTCTGTTTGTTGCTACGGCAAATGGGGGCGACTGGTTGGTACTTAGCCAAATTTTGCTTCCTGTTGCATCACAGTGGGCTTTGAGATGTTAAGAGGAGTTCGGAAAGGTGGGGCAAGGACATAAGGCTTGCTGAGTCCAATAGTGCTTACTCCCAGGTAAGCATGCATGAGACTGAAGCTGTGGCGCATGAGCCTGTTCCATTAGATGTATTGTCTTTATCCCACAAAGCATCTTACAAAATTTAAAAATTGTAAAACATGTGCTCAAAAGCCTCGTTGACTTTTATTGCATCACATTGCATTGCATCCATATTCTAGATTTTCTCCACACAACAATCCTGTAAGGTAGGTTAGGCTGAGAGACTGTAACTGCCTCAAGGTCACCCAGTGAGTGTTATGGCTGAGAGCAGACTTGAACCCTTGTCCCCCAGGCCCTAGTCCACTACATTTCAGTGGGGCTTACTCATGTAAGCATGTAAGGCTATAGCACCCAGAACAGATCTATTCAGAAAGATGTTCAACTGAACTCAATAGGATGTGCTCACAATTAAGTTGCATGGGAGTGCAGCTGGTGGAGGACAAGGATGCAAGACTCCTTTGCAAATAGGAGTACCAGATGCTGTGATTAAGAACACGTAGGTTTAACAGTTGTGTAGGACGGGGGATTTTAGAAGTTGCAGCTTCTGTATTTTAGCGCTGTAGGGTCAAAAGGAGACACACCTGCTCAAATTCTTCCTTATGCACAGACCAAAGTCCTGTCTAGTCCAGCTTTATGGAATACATAATAGTTTTTGTTGTTGTTGTCATATTGTATTTTCTCAATTAATGGAGCCTAAAATGACAACAAATAGCATGTGGGGTGTCTGCAACATTTTTTGAAGATAAAAAGGGGAATCGTAATTGTAAAGATTGGGAACCGCTGTCCTAAATCATAAACTCCAGTAAGTGTTTCAACAAAACCGCTTGATTGCTATTCTTAACAGTGTATGTAGTGTGTCCGTTGTGAGATTCTCTAGTGCATGAGGGCTGACCAAAGTTGTTGACCTTTTTTTAAGATTGAAGTTGTTGTTGACCTTTTTTGTTTATTTTTAGGATTTTACCCCAAAGTTGTTGACTTTTTTTTAGAACCCAGGGAAGGAACTGCCTGTGGGGGCTGGATTAAACCGACTGGCGGGCTGGATTAGGCCCCTGGGCTGGACTTTGCACATGATGTATTGCATGGATTCTCAAAATGTGGTCCATTGAGAGTTTCATGAAGATTGTTGGCATCCATCTGTCTCAGGAGACAATTAAAAAGTGTACCTTTTCAGGTAAAATCAAACCATTGGAGCATTACAGCACCTGCTGTGACTGTAGAGAGGGATACAGGAGAGACATATTTTATTTCAGGTGAGGCAGATGAAGGCATCCACTTTTTTGCTGCTACAGGTGCACCAAGGTGTTTATTTTCTCTGCGCTCCTCCCAGCGGTCTACAGTATATATCTGTGACTTTGCAGTTGAAGACCAGAAACAGTACATGGCATTGCATTAAATAGGCATCTTGATTTTTAATTGTCTGTCTTATTGTTTCTTTTATTGAATTTCAATTTGAATACTGTGGAGTTCAAATTGTAATACAATTAAATGCAATATATAAGAAATAAAAAAGCAACGGAAGGTTAATTAAAAGACCCTACAGTATCTTGCTGTAAGTGTTACATTGCTACAGTTGGCTGAACAATCATTAAGGGGCCCATCGTAAACATCAGTAATTTTAAAGTGGTCCATGCGAAAGGAAGTTGGGGGACACCAATTTGCCACATGCTTCTGCTCTGTGTGTCATTCCATACTTAATTCTAGGGGGTAGACGCTGGTGGCCGTATTGTGGTGGCACCTGTGCTTGGCGCCCCCCCCGAAAGGTTTTGAACAACTAGTCTGAGATGGTGTTTGATGGCAAGAACCAGAATGATGAAGTAGCAAGTGTTAAGACTAGAACTTTAGGCCCCATCATGAATTTCACTGCGTGACTTTGGGGGCAGTCACCCTCTGAACCTAGTCTGCCTCATAGGGCTGTCGTCAGGATATAAGGAAGGAAGGGTAAAAGTGCGGGTGGCGCTGTGGTCTAAACCACTGAGCCTCTTGGGCTTGCCGATCAGAAGGTTGGTGGTTCAGATTCCCCACAACGGGGTAAGCTCCTGTTTCTCTGTCCCAGCTCCTGCCAACCTAGCAGTTCGAAAGCACAAAGTGCAAGTAGATAAATAGGTACCACTGCAGCGGGAAGGTAAACAGTGTTTCCTTGTGCTCTGGTTTCCGTCACGGTGCCCCGTTGCTCCAGAAGCGGTTTAGTCCTGCTGGCCACATGACCCGGAAAGCTGTCTGTGGACAAACACTGGCTCTCTTGGCCTGAAAGTGAGATGAACGCCACAACCCCATAATCGCCCTTTGACTGGACTTAACCATCCAGGGGTCCTTTAGAGAACCAGGTACACCCCAAGCACTTTGGAGGAAGAATGGGGGTTGTCCACATGGGAGCAAAATGTGGACTGCCCTGCCCTGCCATTGTTGTCACTGATCTTTCTCACTTAATAAAATATGCTCAGAGTCGAGAGTGGACTTCATGCTCTTTATTCAGCTCACAGTGGTGAGGAGGGAATGGAAGTCCCCTCAAAGTATCTGCTTTATATACATTATTTACACAATGGGCTGCACATGATTGGCTAATTCTGGAATTCTCCTGTAGGCCAATCAGGTTGTGGATTCACTTCTATCTGGAGCTGGATTGGGTGGCTCCTGCCAACCAATCATACTGCTGCATTGTTCTAGGACCAATCAGACTGCTGCATTCTGAATCCTATTGTTCTAGGATCAATCAGACTGCTGCAGTTTGGATCCTATTCAACTCAGTATATAACACTTAAAATGGAGGTTGTTGTTTGTTGTTGTTGTTGTTTTTAAAAAACATGTTGAAGGATCAAAACCCCCAGCATTTAAAAGGGCGAAAGTCCAGGACCACACTAGGATGGGAAGAACATAATACAGACCCCCAACATTAAAGAGACAAGATGCCGCAAATGCTTCCTTGTGGGCAAGCCGAAAGGTAGAAAGTGTAAAACTATACCTTTATCAGGGACTTCCTGATTATATGATTGTGGAATCCTTTATGTACCTTTGCTTTCCCATACCACAGGTATGAATGCCAACCAAATCCAATAGCGCAATAAATGTGTATGAAACACATCACAAGATGGCAGAGCTCTAGAGAGTTTACAATCTAGAATTTGGTGCAGAGAGGACATAACAAAGAAAGAGGAGGGAAGGAGAGGGTAACAGAGAATACATTTATTTTTCGTAGGTGATATGGGGTCTACAGGGTTGTGTTTAAAGCTGTCTTAGGTGACTTGTATGCCCAAATTATATTGCAAATTTATGGAAATTAAAAGCATTAAAAGGTTTTTTGGAGGTTTCAGAAAATCTCAGGCCACACATAAAAGCTTTGAATCATAGGATAAAGAATCAGCTTGTGGGGTTTTTTTAATCACTCCAGTGCAAGGACAATCTAATCCCCAGCCTTCTCAAACTACTCCTGTTTTATATGTAATCAGATACAATGAGGGCCTGAGAGCACCCTCCCCACTCTCAAAAGAGCTGTTCGGCTTGTCTGGACTGCTTTAAAATGTTGAAACAGATTGGGGGATGCTGGCGAGAGATAATTTCCAGACACAAACTCATTTGAGCCTTTTATAGCTGGTTCTCTTCCAATTGTAAAGGATTTAGATTGTACAAATGCTGATATTTCAATATGAATGGCAAGTGAGTCTGTTTCATAGAATCAGACAGCACATAATTGGAGCCCTCGTTAAAAATAGATCTGTCAGACGTGTGAAATCATTTTCACTAATAGCAATTTTTAAGTCCTTGTCCAATTTTTTTTTTAAATTAAAAAACCGACATTGATTGGCATTCTGCTGAGCGACACCATACTGTGTTTTGAACAAATGTCTTGTCTGAGGGAAAATAATTCCAAAGTTTCATGTATATATATTTTCGAATGTACAAAAAGGGCAGCGTTCAATTTGGATGAACATGTTGCCATTTTCCAGCATTTTCCCTACAGAGAATTTTTGCCACCATCTTAAATCCATGACAGTCCTAATGGTGGCAGTACCCTCTAAAGGTTGGAGCCATGGCTGACACTGTCTCCCAGGGGTAGCCAAGGTCCAGCAACATCTGGGGGCAACTCTCAACAGCCACAGTTAGCTTGACCAATGAACAGGGGTGGTGGGATTTGCAGTTCAACATCTCCCTGGCCTCCTTGCTTCCAACCAGACTAAGCGGTGACATATAGCCTGTCAGCTGTCTTCTCCTCCGGCTCATTGCTGCCCCCTGCAGAACTCAGCAGGGAAGAGGATGGGCACAAAACTAGAATGAGTTGGCTGTGCCTGTCGTTGGCTCTGGCGCCACCTGCTGTTGGGCTCCCTGCTTTCCACCCTACCAGTCCTAATGAACACAGACCACCAGTGGAAATAAAAGGGTGTGTTGCCTGTTATATACTGAGTTGAATAGGATCCAAAATGCAGCAGTCTGATTGGTCCTAGAACAGTAGGATCCAGAAAGCAGCAGTCTGATTGGTCCACAGGAGCCACCCAATCCATCTCCAGCTGGAAGAGACTCCGCAACCTGATTGGCCTACAGGAGAATCCCGGAATTAGCCAATCACGTGGGGCCCATTGTGTAAATAATGTATATAAAGCAGACATTCTGGGGGAACTTCCATTCCTCCTCACCACTATGAGCTGAATAAAGAGCATAAAATCCACTCTCGACTCCTAGTATATTTCATTGTCATTGTGGCAGGCCAGGGGAGGAAAACCAGAGGGAAGGCCGAATGGAGTGGGGAGACAGGGAGGCTGGACAAAAAAACACTCAATTGCAACGATCCCTAACTCATATTCGTTTTGGTGCAGGGACACACACACTGATGCCAAAGCTCTGTCTTACCAATTGTGTGCCTCTTCCTTGGCTATTAATCAGGACTTGGTGTGCAGCTGCTGTTGTGCTACTCCTACGCCCAGCGGTTGCTCCACCCCATCCCATTATCTTCTTGACGGCCGTGCAGGGCCATCTCTCACACAGATGCTAACAATAGCATCAAATAGCACCAAAGTGTGTCCGCAGGGATTAGCATAAGGGTGTGTGTGTTTAATGCAGCTTCCAGACAGAGGCTTTCTTTCCACGTCTTCTCATTTTGATGCTTTTACTTTTTGGTGCTTCGGTTTCCCTGTGCTCTCCCCAAGCAGCAGTGGGAGTGTCGGGACCCACAATGATGGTATTGGGAACCTTTGACTCTCCAGATGTTGCTGAACTATAATGCCCATCCTCTCAGCCAAACAGGCACACTTGCCAGGTGGCCACTGGAAGCGATAGTTCGGAAGGCAAGGAGCCTGAAAGTTGACCCAACACAGAGACAGCCAGAGGCAGCTGATTTTTGTCTTGTCCCCATTATGCCGAGTTCTGCAAGGGAAACACTCAAGACTGAGGAGGAGCAAGCTGACAGCCAGTCTGGACAGGTTGTAAGTAAGAAGGCAGGTAGCTGGGGGCTGGCTGAAGACCAACTGAGTTTGGTGGGGCGGTGCCCCATTTGTTCTAATGGACTAGCGATGGGAGTTGTAGTTTAGCAACATCTGGAGGACCAATGGGTTCCCCAGACAGGGAGCCAATGGAAATACAATCATACCTCGGGTTGAATGCGCTTCGGGTTGAGTGTGTTCGAGTTGTGCTCCGCGGCAGCCTGGAAGTAACGGAGCGCGTTACTTCCGGGTTTCAACGCTCGAGCATGCGCAGAGACTCAAAATGACGTCACGCGCATGCGTGGAAGCGGCAAAACGCGACCCGCAGACGCGCCATCGCATCGTGCGTTCCGTTCGGGATGCGAATGGGGCTCCAGAACGGATCCTGTTCGCATCCCGAGGTACCACTGTATAGCAGCAGAGGCAGACTTATACAGTGGTACCTCGGGTTACATACGCTTCAGGTTACAGACTCCGCTAACCCAGAAATATTACCTCAGGTTAAGAACCTTGCTTCAGGACTAGAACAGAAATCATGCTCCGGCGGCGTGGCAGCAGCAGGAGGCCCCATTAGCTAAAGTGGTGCTTCAGCTTAAGAACAGTTTCAGGTTAAGAACAGACCTCCAGAACGAATTAAGTTCTTAACCCGAGATACAACTGTAGTAGCACGACTATTTCTACTACACTGGTCACCGAGCCTAGGGGGTGACACAGGGCATTGCAACTATGGCACAGTGAATTTAGCTGAATGGAAGGTGAACAGTGGGGTGGTGGTGCCAAATTTTGGGCATGCACAGGGCGCCACTGAAATGTTAAAGACTAAATTCTGCTCCTGATGGCAGGATGCTCAAGGCCAATGTTTCCCCTCCGACACAGGGAGAACAATGGGGATGGGCGCTGTGACAGGATGGAGGGATTGGAACCAAGCAGAGTATCCCACTCTTCTTAAACACGTGAAGGCTGTGTTCTCTGCCATGTATAGGAGCCACCTACCCATAATGTCCCTAGCCTCCCTTGATTTATTCAGTTGCAACTTGGCAGGCTTAATCTACCCTGGTGGCTGTGTGTGCAAATTTCATCTACTTCTGCCAAAAGGCGGGAGGGAGTTACAGATATTTTTAATACATTCCCCATAAAAAGAAATGGTGTTTCGTTTTTAACGAAGTTGCTGCAGACCTGACACATGAGTCGATTAGGACAGACTACAGAATGTCTCAGAACAGATTGGGCTTCTTCCCGAAGTGATAAGAGATCTGAACCAAATGTTATAAGGCCAGTGCCGATCCCTAAGTTATAGTGATTATTTCTAAACGTGCATATATTGGCACAGGCAGATTATATGCAAATATGGACCCTCTTTTCTTCTTTTTGCTGGTTGTGTGTTTTGTTGGTGACACTATAGTGCGCAGTGAAGAGCCATTCCTAATTAGACACAGTACATAAAATACAAACATCATCCAGCATTGTGTACCCACAGATGCCAGGCAGCTGCCCATAGGAAGCCTGCAAGATGGCCCTGGAAGCAATAGCACTTTTCCTACTTGTGATTCCCAGATACTGGCCTTCAGAGGCATACTTCCTCCAACATTGGAGCCAGAACAGTGGAGAAGAGACAGTAATGGACTAACAAGATTGAACAGTAGTCTGATTCAGCATACAGCTCCTTATATCCCATACAAAATTGTGATATGAGGTACTTTTATGCCTCTTTCCCAGAACCCACTATGTCGATAAGTCAAAACAAAGTGCTTAAATGCTGCAATTTTACACACACCCCTCAAAGAAAAACCACCACATTAACTCAAGAAGCTGAAAAATATATACATATGTATTGAGAGCCACAGAAATTAGAATTACAGACGGAGGTCCACAAAGCCTGCACAGATACATTCCAAAAATTCAAGGTAGTAGAACAGGTGAAATACAGACTGTTAAAGAGATCCAAACGACAAGGTCCTCAAACCATGCACTTGGTAACAACATTGCCTCCAGTCTTCCAGTCAGTTTTGTCTTTTATCTTTTAGGCTCTGGTGTCGATCACTCCAAACACTTTAGTGGCCACCATTTTGGTCAGGGATGAAGAACCTGGAACTCCTCCAGTTGCTGTTGGGCTCCAGCTCCCATGAACCTCAGTTGGCCATGGCCAATAGCATGGAATGATCGCAGCCGTAGTCCATCATCATCTGGGAGAGCCACAGTTTCCCCATTCCTGATTTAGGGTCCTCCTGCAGGCATGTAGTCCTCACTTGGGAGAGGCTCCCTTGTAGTCCCAATAATACAATAAACCTGGGCAAATATTTACACAATCCTGGGTTTGCCTTCTTCAGCAAGCCAACTTTGCTGCTGCATATCGGATTTTCAACATTAAAGCATACATCTGCATAGTTTTCATGTGTGCATGTATGTGTGGTTGTTGGGGTTTTTTTACAGTTGAGGTTATCTACCGAAAAAAGATTAATTCATTTCACTTATATATATATTTATATATATATATATACAAAATAATAAAGGCCTTGGGAATCTCTTTGATACCTCTGAAAACACGGTTGAAAACTTGTCAGCCATTCCCATGAAAAATATATATCCGAAAGGAATGTTCTCTGTTCTCCCATCCTTAACATTGCAAGAGCCCTTTACTTTGTCATCATCAACTAGATTATTATTTTTTAAAGCATATCAGGGTAAATTCTGGTCTTCAACCCAAGCAGAAACATAGTACATGGAGTGTCTCTCATAAACTGTTCTCCGTTGCTAATTCAGACAAAGAAGTAAAATGTTAAGGCTTCAAGTTAAAAAGAAAATCAAAAAATCAAAACTAATCTCTCTCTCTCTTTCTTTCTTTCTCTCTCTCTCTCTCTGCAAATATAAAACCCACATAATGCCAGAAATCTCAGTATCTTTTATCGTGAATTCAAGCTACAATACTGCAGTTTGCCCAACTCAGTGAAATGACAGTGATGGGAGGAGACGGGATGGCATACCCCAAAATCTGTAATGCAAAACTATTGCTGTTTCTTCAGTAAGATGGAGACTTCAATGCAAAAGCTGAATTGTACGGACCACATTTGAGAACGTAATAAGATTCGTGCTGGATCAGACCAAAGGCCTATCTGGTCCAAGATGCTGTTCTCACAGTGACAACCTGATGCACTTGTAAGCCTATAAGCAGGACCTGGTTGCAGCATACAGTCTCACCTCCAGTCCTGGAGGTAGTACATAGCCCTCATGACTCCTGGCCACCGACAGCCTGATCTGCCATGATTTTGTCCAGTCCCTGCCCACATTGATGGTAACCGAGACATCTTGCGATTGCATATTCCATTATCACACTGTTCAAAGCATTTCCTTTAGTCTATCCTGCATCTCCCACCAAAGATTTGCTTGAAAGGGTGTTTGAAGTACAGGCTTTGAGAAAACTAAGATTTACCTGCACTCGATCATTTATTGTCAGCTTATTCTGCCTTGATCGTAATAAAGGATCCATGGCTGGTGTAGAACACCAGAATGAGGGGAACCCAAGTTACATCTTTGGCATGTTGTGTTATGGCCCCATAGGTGACTCCATCTAATTTAACCAACCGGAATAAATGACTGTGCAATCCCATACATATCTAGTCACAAGTGAGTCCCACCAAGTTCAATGGGACTTGACTCCCAGATTATAGGACTGTAGCTTCATTCTCACATCGGCCTTTGTTTTACCCAATCAGGAGCTGGAAAAACACACCAGCTTGCTTAAACTTGATTGGATGCCTGTGTCCCCCTGATAGTTAAAAGAGTTAGCCAAGATCCAATGGGGTGTATGTGAAATCAGAGCATATGCCCTGAGTATTATAATACGGGATACTATTTGCTTTGGGACGCGGGTGGCGCTGTGGTCTAAACCACAGAGCCTAGGGCTTGCTGGTCAAAAGCTCGGCGGTTCGAATCCCCGCGACAGGGTGAGCTCCCATTGCTCTGTCCCAGCTCCTGCCCACCTAGCAGTTCAAAAGCACATCAAAATGCAAGTAGATAAATAGGTACCGCTCCGGCGGGAAGGTAAACGGCGTTTCCGTGTGCTGCTCTGGTTCTCCAGAAGTGGCTTAGTCATGCTGGCCACATGACCCGGAAGCTGTACGCCGGCTCCCTCGGCCAGTAAAGCGAGATGACTGGACTTAAAGGTCAGGGGTCCCTTTACCTTTACCTTTACCCTTTGCTTCAGCAATCGCCAGGTAAATGGGTAACCAAAAGGAGAAGCAATTCCCTCCATTTTCTCTTGCTCTATCCTTCCCCCAAATCCCCCTCCTTACAGTTGATGCTGGATAGGCTCTTTTCAGTGGAGAACGAGCTATTTCAGGGCTCACCCCACGGCCAAGGAAACAGCCCTGGCATCATTATTGTCACTTTTTAGACACTGGCTTAAGAGACATTTTTATTTACCCAGGCTATTGGTGGTTTATGGTTTTGAAATCATACTTCTGCGTGATTTCAGCCTTAATTGTGGTGCTCAGCTTTTAGCGGGGTGGGATAGGTTTCATATTTTTTAAATTCTATTTTTGGATAAGCACATGGCAGTGTTCTTTTTTAAAAATTTATTTGGCTTTCATTTTATTTTATCTGTTGGTACTTTATCTTCCTGTTAAGTTGCCCTGCAGCATTTTATTTTTTTTAAACAAAGCCACAAATAAATTCAATAAATAATATTACTGACAAAAGAGAGAGAGACCAAATCAGTACACAGATAAACAACCCCTTCAGGTCTTCAGGGCACCTTGGTTGAGACAAGCCTGGCTGGATCAAAGCCTGTGTGCGAATCAAAACTGGCACCTATGAATTGTAAACTTTTATGGGATGCAGTAGCCCTGTTCATATAGGGTGCCATGTGCCGCCTCTTGCTCCAGTGATGTTTGTGACCCAAGTTTTAGAAGCATGTGCGGAACCATAAGAGATCCAAAGCTTAAGTGCTGATCCAAAGGTATCTATTTAAATCTATTACTGATTCAGGAAATTATCCTGTCTTTCCACAACCTTCCACCTTTTGTCCATTCCCTTCCCCACCTGCCACGGACACCCCTGCAATCCTGTTTACCACCATAAATCTGCCCAATTCAGTGGCAAATTTAGCAAAACGGAAGGAATCTCTGGATTGACACCTGACAAGCTCGTCCTAACCCGTACGTGCACCAAAACAGTGCTGAACTCTCTGGGCCTTTCTTCTTAGCTGATGTATTTAGAATCACAGCATTAGACAGAAATAGGGCAGAACTGGGTGCCTCTGCCTTTTTTCAGGTTAATGCTAATCTGCAGATGCAGACTTCCAGGAAGATTTGAATAATTTACTGTCGTCTCTGGGCCATTCAGGCTATTTTAAATGCAAACTTCAAAGAAGAAGGAGGGGGGTGGAATCTGGGGCTATCATAAGCCTATTAATATGAAATGTATCTCCCCATCCCAGAGGAGTCTTGTGTCTGGATTTAACAAGCTACTGTTTGCAGCTTGTGTGTGCACGGATCCATCACACATCTTAACCTAATGATATGTCTCCCTCAAACGCATTCAGTTTTCAACCTCTATCGCTACAGCTACTGCAGCTTGGAAATGAAAGCTTCAGAAACACCCAACCCCCACATAGAAACAGGGTTGTAGCCAAGTAAGTGCTACTCAGAGTAGACCTATTGAAGTTAATGCACCAAAATTAGTCATGTGCATCTGTTTCAATGGGTCTGCTCTGCATGGGACTAGCATTAGATATTGTCCGTAGTCTTACCCAGGGGTCGGGGGTTATTTGTGGGGCTGGACTATATTTTTTTTTTTGGGGGGGGGAAATGAACGAATTCCTATGCCCCACAAATAACCCAGAGATGCGTTTTAAATAAAAGCACACATTCTACACATGTAAAAACACCAGGCAGGCCCCACAAATAACCCAGAGATGCATTTTAAATAAAAGGGCACATTCTACTCATGTAAAAACACACTGATTCCCGGACTGTCCGCGGGCTGGATTTAGAAGGCGATTAGGCCGGATCTGGCCCCTGGGCCTTAGTTTGCCTACCCATGGTCTTAACTTTAAGCAGGTATTCTGAAGTCTCAGGTGTGTCTCTTCATTGGGCAACACTGAAGTTAACCTTTCCGCAGGGCCTATAAGACAGAGTTGTTCCACCTGGCCTTTGGCTTGGAATCAGTTTGATTCCCTCCCCCTCTTTCTTTTTCCTTTCTCCTCCTATAAAGAGATTGCACCCTAATGTTTTAATGTTGTATCTTAATCTTTTAAATTGCATTTTAATCAACTTGTTTTTATTATTGGTTGTTAGCTGCCCTGAGCCCGGTCTTGGCTGGGTAGGGCAGGGTATAAATAATTTATTATTATTATTATTATTATTTACCATTCATCTGCAGCTAATATTTCTCCCACAGAGTGAGGTAAGCACTGCTATCACTTGGCTGACATTTCAGTAAACTAGGCTGCATCCTAAATCAGTTAAAAGGTGAAGTCAATACATAATAGATAAAAGCCTTTCAGCCGTTTCGGCTTCACAGCTTGAAAGGACAAGTGTTCAATGCAGTGAATCAAAAACTGGCACCGCTGTCAGTCTCTCTGTGCACCAGCTGCCCCCTTTACATATTAAAAATAAGTTTTAAGAGCACTGCAATTAGCACCCACGTGCTTAAGTTATTTGCTGCCTTATTGTGTGTGCTTTTAAACACTGAGAAAAAAAATCCAATGGAGGCTGCTGCGCTAGTTTGGTTGCATCTGTGGTTGAGGCAAGATTCCATCTTTGTGAGTTCCAATATGAACCAGTGTGAATGACGATGCTTGAAAGAATGGATTGTGCACATACCCAGAGTAGACCCACTGAAATTAGTGGACATGGCTAACTTAGGCGCTTTCATTACAATGTGTCTACTCTGAGTAGAATTTAGTTGGAGCTACAGAGCCTAGGACTTGCCGATCAGAAGGTCGGCGGTTCGAATCCCCACGACGGGGTGAGCTCCCGTTGCTCGGTCCCAGCTCCTGCCAACCTAGCAGTTCAAAAGCACATCAAAGTGCAAGTAGATAAATAGGTACCGCTCCGGCGGGAAGGTAAACGGCGTTTCCGTGTGCTGCTCTGGTTCTCCAGAAGTGGCTTAGTCATGCTGGCCACATGACCCGGAAGCTGTACGCCGGCTCCCTCGGCCAGTAAAGCGAGATGAGCGCCGCAACCCCAGAGTCGGCCACGACTGGACCTAATAGTCAGGGGTCCCTTTACCTTTACCTTTAACCTAGTGTGTGGATTGGAACAAACAGGGGTGTTGCCACAGATGGGTTGGCAAGGCCTCAAATCTCTTCCTAAGTGCTCTGAGTGTTTCTGGGTTGGGTAATGGGGGGTGACCTAGGTTACTGGGTACATCCTCATCCTCATCAGCATTATTGGAGGATGATAAATTGATTTGAGATGGCTTTATCTAGAGATGATTTGGGGTTAATGAATGGAGGTGAGGGAAGGGGAATTGAGTGCAATGAGTGGGAAATTAGCTAGCTTGTGACATTTATAGTTTAAATTTGACTCTATTCATACAAATCAGGATATGCTAATTTTATGCATTTCTGTGTATTTGGGCCCATGTCCCAAATCTGTTAAGTACATAGCAACAACTCTGGGAACACAGCTAGCCACTTGTCTTTGCATTTTGCCAAATTTTGCAATGCAGCATTCAAGTTTTAGTTCTTTTTTTAAAATATCAAAATAGAAATGCATATTTTGATAGAAAATGTGTTCAAAAAATACATATTTAAATATGTACTTCAACGCACACCTTTGAGCAGTTGTTTTTTAATTGAAGATGAATGCAGAAACAGGACACAGCAGAAGGGACTTGAATGAACACGTATGGAAGTGAGATGGTCCAGAATCTGAATGATTTAGCTATCCCTAACCTACTGAAGCCAAAACCACAATAAATCTTGTGGCACCTTAAATGCTAACACATTTATTAGGATACAGACTTTCATGACCCTGAGAACCCTCTTCATTGAATTCACAATGCATCTGATGAGATTAGTCTGCAAGCTCATAAACAGCTGCATTGTCCCAGTGAACTCAATGGGCTTGCAGGGGTCAGCAAACTTTTTCAGCAGGGGGCCGGTCCACTGTCCCTCAGACCTTGTGGGGGGCCGGACTATATTCTGAAAAGAAACAAAATATGAACGAATTCTTATGCCCCACAAATAACCCAGAGATGCATTTTAAATAAAAGGACACATTCTACTCATGTAAAAACACGCTGATTCCCGGACTGTCTGCGGGCCAGATTGAGAAGGCAATTGGGCCGGATCCAGCCCCTGGGCCTTAGTTTGCCTACCAATGGGCTTGCTTCTCTTACTTCTGGGTAGGCATGCATAGGATCGCACAGTTATTTTAGGAACAGAACAGACTACAAACAATGAACAGATAACAAAAGCAGCTTACCAAAAAGGGAAAACAAAACAGTAGAATAATACCTCCATCAAAACAACAATCAAAAGAACACAGTACTAAAACTCCAGGAAAAGACCCACACTGTAATGAATTAAATTACTAAATGCTAATCACTAATTAAATTCTAGCTTGAATGAACATATTTTACCATCCATCGAAAGGCACAGAGGGAGCCTAACAAATTTGCCCCAAAAGGAGTTTCTTCATTGTGGTGCCAGCACAGAAAAGGCTCTGTATCTCATGCCCTGCACTCCCTGCCAGATCTCACATCTGGACAATATTGTAGAGATTCAGGGCCTGTAAGGCTGATTACAAAGCCTGAGCAGAGTCACACAAAAGCAGGTACTGTAGCTTCTGAGATAATCCAGTCCTAAACCATTTAGGGTTTCAAAGGCCAATTATCAACACGTTAAATTGAGCCTGGAAACAAACAGATTACCAAAGCAGATGAAGTAAAATTGGCATTATATGCTCTAATAATCTCCAAGCACCAGTTAATCTTCTTTTGCAGTGGGCCCTGGGGCCATGAATGCTTCTAACACAATGTATTTGTCACAACATAAGGTGCCACAAGACTTTCCACTGTTGTTGCTGTAGGTGCAAAACTATCCCAGAGAATTGGGAAGGGAGAAATTTCTTGCTGATGTCATGGAAAGCCAGCCAATCAGCATCATGAACAGCCTGCCAGCTTTGGCTGCAGACCTTCAGAATTATTATGTTTCAGAGTTTTGCCCTGGAGACAAGGAGTCGTTACGGTTGGACTGAATACTGTAAGAGGGTTCCCAGGCTAGTCACATTAAATTTGTCTTTCCCCTAAAATCATGGAGTTTGCTTAATAGTATGCAAAGGATCAGGTGTTAGGTTGCCAGTGCCAGCAAAAGGAAAGACCTCACCCCCTTGCCTGCTGCGACATTGTAGTCTAATTACACACATCCTGTCTTCGAACACTAAGCACTATCAATACTGGTGCTCCAATATATTGAGGCAGCCCTCTGAACACCACTGTTGCTTTTCACTGTCCCATTTTTAAACTGCAACAATTTGAACCACCTCACCAGCACAGCGCAAAGCCACAGCTTGTATCCAATGGTAAACCCCACTCAGAGCAGACCCACTGAAATTAATGGATATGGCTAACTCATTGTCTATGGGACGCGGGTGGCGTTGTGGGTTAAACCACAGAGCCTAGGACTTGCTGATCAGAAGGTCGGCAGTTTGAATCCCCGTGACGGGGTGAGCTCCCGTTGCTCGGTCCCAGCTCCTGCCAACCTAGCAGTTCGAAAGCACGTCAAAGTGCAAGTAGATAAATAGGTACCACTCCAGCGGGAAGGTAAACGGTGTTTCTGTGCGCTGCTCTGGTTCACCAGAAGCGGCTTAGTCATGCTGGCCACATGACCCGGAAGCTGTACGCCGGCTCCCTCGGCCAATAAAGCGAGATGAGCGCCGCAACCCCAGAGTCGGTCACGACTGGACCTAATGGTCAGGGGTTACCTTTACCTAACTCATTGTCTAATTTCCATGTGCTGTTCTGTGAGCCTGATCAGCTGAAACACTTGAACCAAGTTCATGCTCTGGTACTAAACTAGCTCCATATATTTTGTTGGCACGTATACCCTTGTGAAGTCTGCAGGCATGAGCCTGCCAGCCCCAGGCTGCGATCCTGTGCGCAGTTACAGGGAAGCAAGGGCAGGCTCACACAAGTCTCCAGAACCATACATGCACTCGGGCGGCGGATCTGTGCATGCACAGCCACTCACACATACATACCACATACATCATGGAACATGTGATGCAGCTGTACGTGTGTACATTCCTCCATCTGCACCTCCCCAGTTTTCTATGATTCCTCCACCCTTATTCTCTCGGAAGGCAGGACCAGAGGATGCCACACATTTTGGTGCGGACTGAGTAGATTGTATTCGTTTTGCTAGACATTGCACTGTTTCCAAATTGGAGATGGCACAAAACTGCCCACATGTTCTGTTGAAACTTCGCTTGGTAGTTCATCATTCTGGTAATAAATATCCTTGCACCTTTCCGTGAACATAAGAATGATGCTTCTGGGTCTCAAAATTGTAGTTTGAGAAATGGCCTCCGCTGCGCCAACCCTTTAGCAGACGGAATCCAGGCAGACGGAACCACAGGGCTAGTTGGCTTCAGAAGACAAAGACTAATGACAAAACAAATCAACAAACCCACAGGTGCCATGAAACATTTCCTGATCCAGAGTGCTCATAGAGCGATGTGCTTATCCAGGTGCAAAATCCTGTACCATTCCATGAAACAGTTTTTTTGGGGGGGTTGTCTGCAGTTTAGACTTAGAACCTTTGCAGCCTTCTTTGCTTCCACTTTAGAATCTTTTAGCAGTCCCCTGCTCCCCTCATCTAAGAAACCAACACAGTTGGGAGAATAATGAAACAAGGATGAGAGAAGAAAACTTAAAAGGCACTGAAGGTTCAAACCAGACATGGTGTTGAATACATCTTTGCATCTGATCTGCAGGTTTAGTCAAATGCAAAATCCATCCGTTGGAGGCTGGGGGTGGAATATGACGCATTTATAATGGGATTAAGAGAAGAGCGGAGGGGGGAATTCAACTTCCTCTTGTGATGTGGCCATCCTGGGGAGAAAACCTTATTAGGAACGTCTTATACTGAGTCAGATCATTGGCTCATCTAGCTCAGTATTGTCTAAACTGATTGGTCATGGCATTACAGGATTATAAACAGGGCTCTGTCGCAGTCCTACTCAAAGATGCAGGGGCCTGAACCTGGGATCTTTTGCACACAGAGCATAGGTTCCACCACTGAAGTATGGCCCTCCCCACTTCTGAAGCATGCATTGACTTGGGGATGAAATCCCTCCATTGGCATCAATGTTAACTTTCCTTCCAATGCAACCAGGCAGAGGGCCTTCTCGGTAGTGGTGCCTGCCCTGTGGAATGCCCTCCCTTCAGATGTCAAGGCAATAAGCAACTATCTTCCCTTTAAAAGACATCTGAAGGCAGCCCTGTTTTTAATGTTTAATGCTGTATTGTGTTTTTAATATTCGGTTGGGAGCCACCCAGAGTGGCTAGGGAAACCAAGTCAGATGGGTGGGGTATAAATAAATTATTATTATTATTATTATTAAGGATTTTCTTCAGGTGACAGCAGAGGAGGAAAGGATTAACTTGACCACTCCCCACCTGCATGGATCCCATTCGTTAACAGTGGTTGACCGGAAGAACCGGAAGCATGCCCCAGAGCAGGATCCATGCCTCTTCTATCAAAACCACCCTGCAGAGAGGAAGCCAGCTGTGGCTGTCTCCAGCTGTGCGAATTTGCAGGGTGCCAGTGCCAGCTGAAGGGCTCTCGACTGAGATGGCCTAAATATGCTAAAACAAAACACTCAAGTTTTTGAAAGCAGAGCTGTTTTGAGTGTCAGCTGGATGTGACTTGGCTGCATGGTCCGCTGAAGTTGTGTGTGTTTGTATTTATTGCCATGTTTAGTTGATTTTATGTGCGTGATTAATTGCAGCAATGCAGGGAAGGGGCAAGAATATGATCAGGATTGTTGGCGATGCAGTTGAGATCCTAGCTTAGTGGTAGAGACAGGTTCAATTCCAGGCACCTGCAGCTTGAAAAAAGATTTGGGTGGCAGGATCAGCCAATGGTGAGACTCTTTACTTGAGACCCTTGGTGGGCCGCTGACAGTCAGGGCAGATACTACTAGATGAACAAATACAAGGCATAAGGCATCTTTCCATCTTCTGCTGAGGAAACAGGGGCTAACTTTTCCACTCAATGGCTGTTGATCCATTAGGGTGAATGGGGTACTGCCCCACAACCTCAGTCTGCCCTCAGCCAGTCCCTACCTGCCTCCCTCCTTACTTGCAGCCAATCCAGGGGTTGCACTGACTGTCACCTTCCTCTGCCCTTGTCTAACTGCTGCCCTTGTAAAACACAGTAGGGAGGAGGATAGGGACAAAATAGAAGAAGTTGGCTCTGCTTGTCATTTGCTCTGGCGCCACCTACTGCTGGCCTCCTTGCCTTCTGCCCTAACAGTTTGACTGGCACCTGACATCACTGTTTCAGTCATTATTTGGTGACTCCCTTGCCTCGTAGCTGGTGGTTGTGCTGCAAGGAAAAACCTCCAGGTTTCCCTGCACAGAACAAATATAAACTTAATGGAGGCCATTTTTAATTGGTAAATAGAACAGGATTTACCTCCTCCCTACTCAGCGCTGTAGTCATGATCTCATTCAGGTCTCCTGCAAATGGTCTCTGGTGTCACCTCTCATTTGTACACCTGGGTGTAGAGGTTAAACTTTTTAAAATTTTTACCCCTTCACTTAGGGACACTTATAAAAGAAATCATTTGAATAATAAAAAAGAAAGGTTTAAGGCAATCACGTTAAGCATCAGGTCCCTAAATGCAATGCTTTTACAACTTGCTTTTCTCTAAAAACGTGCAAATCCAATAGTGTCCGTGATTGACAACTCTGGGGCGGCAGAACAAGAAACACTTTCTAATTCAGAGAATGAACATCTTGAATCTTTGTAAACAAGTCGCTTGAGGATTTTTTTTTTTGTCTCCAGATTCGCATTCATGTGAGCTCTAGCCAAAGTGAGCACCAGCACTGGAATATACCTGACTTGTCTCTAAATATTTAGCGTTCACTGATCATCAGGCAAGCAATAAAATTCATCTCCTACAGGCACGTGCCCGGCTAACAATCACACACTATCAGTTACACACGCAATCATGTGCGTGCGCGCGCGCACACACACACACACACACACAGCAAATTTCAACAGATCATATAACACCTTGCATTGAGATTATACACACTGCACCTGTGCAAGACAATACACTGTATTACAGCCCATCTCCAGTAGCACAAAAAGAGGATGAAGATGGCTGTTTACATTAATAGGTTACCATCTGAATATTTGATTTTCTCTCTCTCTCTTGAGTAAGACAGGCTTTTTTCTTTTTTTAAAAAAACCTACCTAAAATTGTCCAAGGAAGAATGGAAGTTCCTTATTTAACGGTTCTATGACATGGACAGATGCAGTTGTTGACACATAATCTCCTACACGACCACAAATGGCAATAGGGTAATTAAGAAACCACCCCTTTCCTTATTTTGCCCATATAGACCAGTCAGTTGAAGAGGGATACAATCAACATCACTTGGGAGTTCTCCTCATGTGTTTGCTCACCAATGCAGAGATCCATACATGGCCACTCGTGCGCATGACCTTCAATGTACCTGTGAGCTTCCCCATTCATTCCAATGGAAGAAGCAGATCTGTCCTCATGAACATGAATCTGCATTCTCCCCGGAAATGAACCAGAAACCATTGTAGGTAAGGAACAAGCCAACCCTGCTGATTGGGGGCAACGGTCTGCTACATACTCAGCTTCTCCAAACAACTGAACAGTTTGATCACTTGTAGGCCAACCCCGCTACCCAAATATATAAAGCCCTTGTTGGGCCCGGCCGCTCCTTCATATTCTTTTCCGTCAACCCTGGAGAGTTTAAGAGAAAACACTAAGCCCACATGAAATTGTTTTTAGACCACAGCACGACAATGTCCACATGACAAGGTTTGGTGGACAGAGACAAACGCACAATAGCTTTCCCATTCTCTTCCACACACAAAAGAACCCAAAAAAACCTCTGAATTGTGGTGCCATACGTCAGTAGATGTTAAATTAGTTCCCAATTGTCTGTTCAGGATAGTTTCCAATGAGCTGTACAAAGTCTGATTCCTTCAAGAATAAGGCTGCAGCTGGTTTTTGGCCAGGAAAAAAAAAGATTGTGTGTATGTATTTTTTTTTTTAATAAAAACAACACAAAATAATACAGAAAGGTCACCATCAGCTGCTGCTCCTACTTTTCATCTTGTTGGCATTATTGTGTGACTCTTCACAGTGCACCTAGCTTCATGGCCGGGTTTGCGGATGGCTCTTTATATTACGAATTTCTTTTTATACTGAAATTTCGTAGGTTGTTCCACCCACTCCAGACACTTTCTTAACGTTTGAGTGTCTAGCAGGACTCATGGGGGCCCCCTGAGAGCTAGACGTTGAACCTAGTCGACACTCTACTCTGGAAATTCCTTTTGGCTGTCCATTAATTTTACTGTGAGGTGTCTTCAACTGGATGTCTTCCCTGTGTTGGAAGAAAGACAATGGGATTGGGAGTTAGTAGACAGAAAGCAACAGAAGCCAAAGCTCAACATAAACTTCCAAGAGGTTGTTTATGCTCTGGTTCTGCAAAGAACAGCCAAGAGAACACATTCGCAAGAGCCACTTGCTTAGGAGACAGAAAGACCTAATATGAACCATTGTTGTAGTCACTGAGTTTTGTTTAGGAAGACAGCTTTTTTTCCCCTAGGCAGGGGTGGGGAATCTGTGGCCCGCTAGATGCTGGACTACAACTCCCATCATCCCTGAACATTGGCCATGCTGGCTGGGGATGATGGGAGGTGCAGTATGACGATGTCTGGAGGGCCAAAAGTTCTCCATCTTTGTGATATGGAATTAGCTCAGAAGAAAATGGTTCCATGTGTTTATGGTGAAAAAAAACATGCTGTGTACAGGACGGATTGGCTGAAATATCACTAACCCACATACCCAAAGCAGTTTTTACTCAACGCTTAAAAAAAAAATCTGGTTTAAGAAGAGAGAGAAGGATGGGCATACATTTAATTTAACAGATATGTTAATTTATTTATTTTTCAAAATTGGGCAGCTTGGCTGAAGTATGGCAAAAGGCAGTGTCTAATGAACTGCACTTGATTCTCTGACTGATATAATAAATAATAATAATAATAATTTATTTATACCCCACCCTTCCTGGTTCAGAAAACCGGGCTCAGGGCGGCTAACAACAAATTTAAAACACTTAATTGATGCAACAAAAAACAGCATAAAATACAGTATATAACGTGAATAATAATAAATTCAGAATTCAAAAATCAATTTAGGGGGGAAAGTCCATCCAATAAACATTAGATGATCACCAGGGCTAGCTGGCTAAATTAGTCCTATTTGGGCCAGCGAGGAGGCCAGGGGAGAATTAGCTGTGGGGTCCCAGAGCAGGTAATCTTCATAAAAAGGGGAGGGGGAGGGAAGGAAGGAGAATAAAAATCAGACTAAGTTCAAATTGAAAGCCAGGTGGAATAGCTCTGTCTTATAGGCCCTGCGGAAGGAAGTTAAATCCTGCAGGGCCCTGGTCTCATCTAGCTGTCAAAGGTGGTGGGGAAGCCAGGCTTCAGCTTCAGGAGAAACATACAAACATACCAAGTCCTGCCACTGTAATTTCTTAATTTTATCTGCCTGACCTCCAAGGAGCTCAAGAAGGCATACATGAGGTTGTCCCGCTTTATCCTCACAATAGCCCTGAGAGGTAGGTCAGCCCATGACCCAATGCCAGTTAGTAATCTTCATGGCTCAGTAGGTATTTCAACCCATGTTTGCCTTCTCCATGTCCAGTAAGACAGGCTCTAACATACTTCTTGAGAATGCAATGCTTCAGAAATTCCAGGTCCACCCCTTACAAGTGTGAGGAAAGGAGGATGTCACACACCTATCAGGAAAACCTAAATGTCATTCTGCTCCAATGCAAACATGGCAAAATGCAGTAATTGTTGTTGTTGTTTTAAAAAATTGCACGTTCCCACACATCATTCAAATGAAACTGCTACATTCCCCAGGAACTATCCCAGGAATTGTCATTCCAATTTTAAAACGAGCTGCTGCCCGCACCGCATATCTTTGGGCAAAGAAATCCCACCACATTAGCTCATAAAGGGTTAGAATTAGGTCCGGCAGATATCCTAGATCCAGGTCACAATATATTTATAACGAGTGGGTGATTTTTTTAAAATAAAAAACCCACTGTATCTGTTTTTAATTCATATTGTGAGCTGCCTTAGGTCCTGCACTAGGAGAAAGGTAGAACAATTAATTAATTAATAATTAGTTAATTAATGGTTAACACTGCAATCCTATATGTAGCACTTCTACGCAGACATCAGGAGTGCCACAGGTGGTGTCTTAAACCCTGGTTTCACCAGCAATCCAGGCACAGAGAGTCAGAGGCACCAGCTAAAGAGTTCAGGGCTGTGAGCTGACTGCTGGAGATCAGAAATCTACTGTGCTTGAGGCTGTCAGACAGGAGCTCCCAGAAGAACCTCTCAGAACAGCAGGGCCCGTAGGATCAGAGCCTGGAGCCAGATGCCTCCCCTTGCATGCCGCTGGGCCAGCAATGCAAGGAGGGCACCAAGGAGGGAGGCTATGGAACTGAGAAGTACCTGTCTCCAGATCACATGATTGGCCCTTGAAAGCTATGGCATTCTCCAGCAGGGGGCAGAGCCTGGGAACAGCATTTCCCAAGGCTTCAGCCTGAACCCCAACCCTTGTTGGAGCACGTTGCTCGCTTGGAGCTATCCATGGTCCTGCAACCTCAGATGAGCCCTGCCTCTTTATCCATGGGATGTTACAAAAGGCCCTTAATTATTGCTCAGTGCCTTCCTTAGAAGCTTCAGAGGCTTGAGAATTTATTTTCATTAAAAAAAGGGGGGGGAACACTTCTGCTTTTAAAATCTACCCAACTACAGAAACAGCTTGAAAAAGGTGGACAAAGATTTAATCATTTAGTTATTTCTGTACTCCTTTTTCAAGATGTTTCTATAGTTGGCTAGATTTTAAGATTCTCTCTCTCTCTCTGTATGTGTGTGTGTGTGAGAGAGAGAGAGAGAGAGTGAAAGAGAGAGAGATATGCCAAGCTCAAGGAGTTCTGCTTTTTTTTTTTACTCTGAGAGGCACTGAGCTATAATAACAAGTCTTTCATCAGTGAGCACCAAAGCACTCTTTGTTCATTTGAAGTGCTTCTTCCCCCTTTTTCTTGCACGCCTGCTGTCAACAACAACAGTGATATGAAAGCTTATCCGTACCTTGGAGTCCCCATAGGCTGTGCCTCTGTTATCTCCATGGTGTTAACGAAGGAGACAGCTTTAGGGCCTCCATAAGAGGGCGACCTGGGAATCCCCCCGGGGGATGATGGGACTTGGTGGCTGGGTGACTTATAGGAGCCATTGCTCATCCTGCCCTGCAGTGCCTGATGGGCCTGGACATTGTTATTGGCTAGGTCAGCTTGGAGGGAAGGAGTGGAAGTCCTTGAGGTTCTGGTCATCGCACTTGAGAGCGAAGAAACAGATGCCTGCAGCACAGGATTCCTCACGCTAAAGCTGTTGCCGCTCATCAGGTTGTCCCTAGAGCCATACCTCATGACTATGCTACGGGGGTCTTCTGACAGCATGCTGACTTGCTGAAGGCTGTAGGAGCTAGGGGTGTCGTACACACCAGAGTCTGCAAACACCGAGTCTGGGTGAGAGAGGAGGAGCTTCTCCCGCTCTTCCATTTCTTTCCTCTCCTGAATGGATGCCATGATTGTTTTCGATAGGTTGTCGTAGCGCACTGGTGAGGGGTCACGTGGGTGCAGGGCCGAGCTGCCCAGCACAGGGCTGAAGCTCTGCGGGGGCACGCGCTGAAGCTCCCTGCCCCGCAGGTGGCACATTTTGGCAGACAGATACGGTGAGTGGTACCCGACGGAGCCCACGGCGGAATGAGCTATGCACCTCCTCCCTGAGGGGGACATGGGGTTGAGCAAGCTGTCGTACGACAAGCTCCCATTCCTGTTTGAGAGGGAGTTGGGGGAAAAGATGCTTTTGTAAGGTGTGGAGGTGGCCCCTTCTGACTTCATGGGATGCAGGGGCATTTTGTCTGTTCCTCCTCTCCTGCTGGCAGATTTCAGGCTCAAAGACCTCGAGTTGACAGCAAAGGAATCTATCTGCAGTGGAGAAGACTGGTAAGTCTTGTGAAGGGAACTCTTCCGGTAGTTTGGGATATCCAGGCTGGGCTCCGACTGGTAATCCAGGCTGCTGTCATTCTCCTCCATCACAGATCCTGGCTTGTGTCCTTCCTGAATGGAGATCTGATGGAAAAGTAAATATGAAGAGGGAGGGGAGGGAGGTCAGGAGCAGTAAAATGTTGACGGTTGTTCCCACATCTCAAGCTATGACAGATCTCTTTTGCCATCTCTTTTGTACAGTTCTCCTAAACTCAACTTCTGAGTAAAGGTTTCGTAGCAGGGATGATGGGTTCATGACCCTCTAGATCAGCCTTTCTCAACCTGTGGGTCCCCAGATGTTGTTGAAATACAAATCCCATCACCCCTAGCTAGCAAGGCCAGAGCTCAGGGATGATGGGAGTTGTAGTCCAACAACATTTGGGGACCCAAAGGTTGAGAACTGCTGCTCTAGATATTGCTAGCCTCCCATCATCCTTGACCATTGGCCATGGTAACTGACTGATGGATTGATGGAATTTCTATGCTGCTTTTCATTCAAATAAATCCCAAAGTGGCCAACAAACAATAAATAGCAGTAACATAACAAGAGCACCACAAATTAAGCATAAATCATATAAAATAATTTTAAAATACCAATGAAACAATTACAACATGTAAAACCCTGTTAGCAAAGCAGCAACTAAGAAATAAGATCAACGTCATAATTATAGCAAAAAACAATATTATACAGGCAGCGCCCTGTTTAATCGCGTTCAATATACACACGACTGTGTATACACGCATTGCATCGGAAGTGACCCTAAAATGTCATAAAGACATCACTGAAACATCACTAAAAGGGCTGAATGGAGGCGGGGCTCCCGAACAAATGGGGGGCTGCCTGTATGATTTACAAATCAATACGGCATTTATGATCTATAACAACAATATTGACAACATTAACAGAGCAGCAACTAAAAAAATAAGCTGAGCACTGTTAAGTTCATACATACACGCTCCACACGACTCAAAGACTCATAACCTTTCACTCTATTCCATTCATTAAAATGCACATCAAATACACCTAATGCCTATTGTTAAGTGGAGATGGTGGGGCCCTCAGGCCTGCTGGGGCCGAAGGGATTTGAAGTCCGAAAACCTGTTTCCCAATCTCTGTTTGACTGCATAGGCTGCTGAATTTATCTAACCCCTCTAAGAACCTAAGAGCAGCCCTGCTGGATCAGGCCCAAGCTCCCCTGGCCCACCCCACCCACCAGTCCAGCATCCTAGTCTCACAATGGCCCCCTAGATGCCTGTGAGAAGCAGGACCAGAGTCAAACAACAAGCCCTCCCCACTTGTAACCTGCATCATTTCTCCTGTTTTGTGGGGGTAGATAAGAACATAAGAGCCAGCTAGATCAGGCCAATGGCCCATCTGGTCCAGCATCCTGTGCTCACAAGTGGCCAATCAGATGCCTGTGACAGGCAGAGAAGTAGGACCTAAGCTCAACAGCACTCCACCCACAAACAAGCAGTATTCAGAGGCATACTGCCTCCAACAGCAGAGGTGGAACATGGCCATCATGCTGAATAAAGGTAAAGGTAAAGGGAACCCTGACCATTAGGTCCAGTCTTGACCAACTCTGGGGTTGCGGCGCTCATCTCGCTTTACTGGCCAAAGGAGCCGGCGTACAGTTTCCGGGTCATGTGGCCAGCATGACTAAGCCACTTCTGGCGAACTAGAGCAACGCATGGAAACGCCATTTACCTTCCGCCAGAGCGGTACCTATTTATCTACTTGCACTTTGACTTCTTTTCGAACTACTAGGTTGTCAGGAGCAGGGACTGAGCAATGGGAGCTCACCCCGTCGCGGGGATTCGAACCGCTGACCTGCTGATCGGCAAGTCCTAGGCTCTGTGGTTTAACCCACAGTGCCACCCGCGTCCCTTGTATCATGCTGAATATTCTGTGCTAAAAGCTGCAATTCTGTGTTTGCTTGCTTTTCTTGCCCAGGACCGCAATATACAGAAAGTTGTAAGAACACAAAACCAGCCTTGTTGGACTGAACAAACGTTCAGCATCCTGCTTCTGTGGCATATGAGCATGGAAGCTCCAGGTAGTATACATAATCCTGCTTTTTACCAAGATTCGGCTCGATCTATTCAGTTCCAGGCCACAAGTTCAGCACTAGCCGAAGCACACACAAAGCAATAGCGGAGGGAAGCAGCAAGCCATTTGTCAAGATAATAAGGTGAAGCGGTTGAGATAATAAGCTTTTCAGCCAAGGCTAACTCAGTGCTGTAATCTTGCACCGCAAGGCTCCCTTTCAAAAGCTCTCCCTCCATCAGCCAGCAGACAAGTCCCTTTAGAGAGACTGATGAGTCACCACACTGAACTCCAATCCCCCCCAAAAACAAAAGCCCTGCACGTTTCTTAAAACCAAAGTTCTCGCTCGGTGTCTCTGCCTCAGTTTTAAAGTTAAAAAGGATGGAGGGATTGCTTTATGTGAGGAGAAGAAACTTCAGCTCATAGAGAGTAAAAAATAAAATGGCCCCACTGTAGCTAATTGGGAGGGACAGAAAGGTCCACTTCTGAAGTCCCTCCTCTGGTTCTTCTTGCTAGAAAATGTAATAAAGACCATCTTGGCTGTGAGACCTGCAAGACTTGCTCCCTCCCTTGCTGGCCTGGGAGGGCAGAGCCCAGATTGACTCAGCTGCAAAATCTGAGGCTACTGAAGAGAACAGAGATAATCTTGGCTGTCTCTTAGTGCAGACCCAGGTCATCGAGCCTGGGCTGCCAAGTCATCGCCTGCCATGAACCACCATTGGCAAGATTAGCAGCAACAGCAGCAGATATGTATTTTGCTTAAGAAAATATTTTATTCTCTTGCAAATTATACTGTTTTAAGTGTGCATTTTATACTTGACTTCTTTTAATTAAGTTTTCTTTTGAAATGTAAATATATATATGTTTTTGTTAACTTTACTGCGTTAAATGTGCATTCTGTCCTTGACCTCCTTTTCTAATGTTTCATTTGGATTTTTTTAAAGATAATATTTTAGTTCCCTTTTAATTATGTTGCTTGGAATGTATACTTTATATTTTACTTTATTCTGTAATGTTTTATACTGGATTGTTTGATTTGATGAATTAATGTAGTTTGTAAACTGCTTTGAGATCTCCCATCCTTAAAAATATAAAGTAATACAGAAGTGAAATGAATGATAAAAATTTTCTGAGGTTCAAATTTGTTCTTCATGCAGTTTTTTTCCTGCATAATTGCTGGTTTTGGAAAGACATTTTTATTATATTACGACTATGTAATCCTGTGCTTCTTGACCTGGTAGTAAACACCACCGTATTCAAAAGGATCGTATTCCCAATTAAGTGTCCATAAGACTGCAAACTACTGATAGGCTTACCTGTTCAGATGCTCCATGGTAGTGCACTTTGGGATCGTTGCTGAAAGCTGGACGATACTTGTACATTGCAGGTGTGGGAGGGCTCATCAGTTTGGGTGAAAGGCTGCTCTCTGGTTGTGGGGAAGAAGAAAGAAAACGCACTTACTCTCTTTCTTTCCACTAAGTCATGCTCTCCAGCTTCAACCCACCCCCCCCTTTGGCTTTCTTCAGTTTTGATATATAAACAGACACCATATATTATTCCACAAGGTATAGTGTCTTTTACTATTCAGTGTCACTCGTTTAAAAGACAGAACAGAGGCCCTATTTTGAAGTAGAGGATCAGCAGCCTCCTCACTCCAGGACCTACAAGGCCAGAAGACATGGCTTTGCGTGGCTCCTAGGCTCCTGACGTGGACAGCTTCCCTCCCACTAATGGAGTCCTCACCCCCAACATGCTATAGGAGCTAGTACCTGCAGCTTCAGGTAATGCCCCTTTAAATCCTATCCTCAGAGGGAGAGGGGTTAACAGCAGGTCCAGACCATAAGGCCTCAGCATGCTGCTGAGACAACAGCTCTCCTTAGGTGAGCTTCAGCCAGCCCTTGCCACAGTGATCTGTCCAGGGTCCTGAATGACTGTGCTTTGCTTGCCCCCTGCAATCCTTTGTAACCTATCTTGACTCTGTCCTGGACGATAGGATTCTGCTCTTCTAGTAAGTTCCACCACTTCAACCCAGCTTCCCCCGGGAACCTCAAGGCAAGCTGGGACAGTCACAGGTAAGACCATAATTTGTTCATGTTGATGTGCAAGCATATGAAAGAAGCACATGTGTAGTAGCACTGGATAAACAAGGTATGTTCCCCTGGATAATTTACACAGAGCATACGAAACCGCCCCTGAGCTTTGGAGGTGGTGATAAAATGTTTGGCAGAGACTGGCATAGATGGAACAGAGCAGGTGAAGCAGGCAAGAGTCTTTGGCTGCCATTGGCTGATTTGTTTGGCTCTTCAGAGGGACAATGCAGTCAAAAAGGTCATAAAATGAGGAGAAGGGGGCGTCTAGGAAATGAATCAGGGGCTTGAGGAAAGTTAGGGAAAGCTGTGAAAACAGATTACTGTATTCTGTGATTCAATTTATACCCGACTTTTCTACAGACAGACACCCAAGACACCCAACTACCTTCATAAAGAGAAAATACCAGGACAAAACCCCCCAAATATATCAACATTGGAAGACACAGCAACCAAGACCAAAGGAGAACATGGCTCCCCCTTTACCTTTTATTATTTGTACAAGCAAAGAAGTCATTTTGGCTGGTCCAGTTTTGTGATACAGGGATTTGGATGGTGTTGGTTACAATTAAATAGTTACAAATAAAGATCCCTGTCTTTCTTTGCATCTTGTTACTCTATAAAGGAAAGAGGGGGTGGCCCAGAGGAACGGCAAAGAGATATCGGAGAACACCAGCTGGAGAACTATAAACTTCAGAGATGCAGGGTGGTGGTCAACTAAGTTTTACTCAGAGTAGACCTGCTGAATTTAATGAGCCTAACTTTGTTGCAGTGATTTATGCCAGCAGGTCTACTCTGAGTAAAAATTAGCTGAATACCACCTGCAGAATCACATCTTGATTTGAACAGTGTAGGTTGCTAGCTCTTATATAAAATACATAGGACTTTTACCAAGCAAGAACACGGGTCCATCTTGCTTCGTACTGTCTACACTGCCTAGATCTTTCCACACAGGTCTTACCAAACCTTCCCTGTAGATAGCGGCAACTGAACTTGGGACCATTTGCTGACAAAGCGTGTGCTCTTCCACTGAGAGGTGGCCCTTCCCTGTAAAGTGGGGGGTGGCCAACCTGGGCCCCCTAGATGTTGGACTCTAACTCACTTCAGCATTGATATCCATGAGCATGGCAGTGGCCAGGGATAACGAAAGCTGGGAGTGTAACAACATCTGGAGGGCTACAGGTTAGTTAGAAGATGTGGGTCTAACGCTGAAAGTGGTGGGTTCCCACCCATATTATAACATCTCTCTGATGCTCTCTTATACCAAGTCAGACCATTGATTGAGCGAGCCCAGTCTACTCCTAATGGCAGTAGCTCTCTAAGGCTTCAGGTGGATAAAAGTGTTTCTCACTACCTGCTTTGAGTGTCAGCTTAACCTTTGAGCCAGGGCCAGCGACTGGGCTCAACCTCTTCAGTGGCGTAGCGTGGGTTGTCAGCACCCGGGGCAAGGCAAGTAATTTGCGCCCCCTAACCCATGGATTTGCGCCCCCTAACCTGTGGATTTGCGCCCCCTAACCCATGGATTTGCCCTAACCCCAGATGTTGCGCCCGGTGCGGCCGGCCCCCCCTGCACCCCCCACGCTACGCCACTGAACCTCTTCAACCCCAACTGGGCCAGGCGAGCTGGGAAAGCACTTCCAGAGACTTTCCGCCGCAGGGAAACAGGTCTAATTGCAATGGACTCACAACTTTGAGCTGTGAGCACCAAACTCAGTGCCAAAGTCAGCAGAGCACAGCAGAGTATGAACTACACGGACGACGAATCTGAAGCATAACTTCTTTATCCTTTACAGCTACTGCAAACTAAAAATGAACTAGAAACTAACGGAGGCTACTGGACTGCATGAGTGTTACGGCTGCCTAAGCAGTCATCTTATCTCTACACAGATAACACTCAGACTCCCACAGAGTTTCCTTTCTGAAAACATTGTCAGGAGATTCTTGCAATGGGAGGGGTGAAATATCCACAATGAGATCTTTTTAACCAGAGAGGATTGAGATTAAACCTAGGACCTTGTGCACACAAGACATGTGCTTGGCTATGTCCTCTCTGCCAACTGGACAGAGTTTTCTGCATCACAGCTACCAAGTCAACCTATGTTCACATTCTAGCAGAAAGGAAGTTTCAAGAGACCAAAGATACTTTCCCTGGTTTTAAAAGTACAAAGCACAAAACAGGGCACTGTACCTTCGCTGCTCCCCAGCTCACTGTACTTGCTGGAATCTCCTTTGGGGGGTAGAGGCGGCTGAATATCCATGGTTTTATCTTCCAGCCCTTCCAGGCTAACTTTAGACTGAAAATAACCACAAAGCAAATGAGGTCTTTCCAGAGAGTGTGGCATAGAAGTTGCGCAATCTCTTCAAGCAAGGAGGTTGATTCCGACCATGCCATTTTGCAGGCATTCGGCAATGTTTCGAATTACTTCTCCAAATTGTCAGGGTGCAAATGAAAACACTTAAGTCAGTCTCATGAGCTAATGCCTGGATTTCTCCTAGATTTGGTTCGTAAGTGCACGGAGCCCCCAGAATACATATCCCTGAATTACTAGGCTGTGTAACACATTACTGGTTTAAAACGAAGCTAGGTGGTTGTTCTTCTCAATTCAGAGCAAAACTGGTTTGTGTCCAGGGTGTGTGTGTATGTGTGGGCACCAGCATGCAGCATTTCATAAGAAACAGCAAGATAGATACAGGGTAGATACAGATTCTTTTCAAACTTGCAGTGGAGTTCACTGGATTTAGAATTAACAGGAGTGCGTACACAGTCCTAGAATCTTTTCATCACATTTCCATCTGTTTTCCTACTAGCTTTGAGAGGTAGCAATATGCTTAGTAAACAAACTAATGAATGAGATTATATATTTATGCCGCACACACAAGCATTTTTACTTCAAGTAATTAGCCTGAAATTATTATTTCCCTCCGACTGCATTTCTAGTACCTGTTAGAATTCCAGCTCAATCCATAATCAAGCATTCAAAGGAAAACTCAGTCTTTAAACCACTCTGATTGCAAATACAATTAAAGGGTTAGGTCCATACTATTTATTTTATTTTGGGTTGCATCCAGCTAAATTCCATTCCGTTTAACCTAATGGTCCTGAATGAACCATGTCTATCAGTTTCAAGTGTCTAGCATTACAGTGGTAACTTGGTTGTCGAACGGCTTGGTTCCCGAACAAATCGGCTCCCGAACACCGCAAACCCAGAATTAAGTGCTTCGGTTTGCGAACATTTTTTGGAACTAGAACTTCCGACGCGGCTTCCAATTGAGTGCAGGAAGCTCCTACAGCCAATTGGAAGCTGTGCCTTGGTTTTCAAACAGTTCCAGGAGTCAAATGGAATCCCGGAATGGATTAAGTTTGACAGCCAAGGTACCACTGTATTTTACTTATCACCATGAGGTCCCAGGGCAGGTTACAACAATATAGAATTATAGAATAACAAACGGAACAGGTACAATGGTAGAACAAGGAAAACAACCCATCATTCGTGCCCTATTATTGCATCAACGACATGTTGCAGAATATACCCGCCCCAAGCTGCCACCAGTCTGGAGGGACCCCAAATCTGTGATGCCATGAATGCTTTACCTTGCTCCGGTTGAGATTGGCTTGGATGCCATTGTCGCTTATCTTCACTGTGATCTGTCGCTCAGTTAAGTCTGGTCTCAGGAACGGTGGTTTTACACTTATGGGCTGTTTCTTCTTTGGCTCAACAATGTACCTGAGAAAGTATGTAAGCAATTCTCCTTTGAAGACAAAGTCTTCTTGACATGTATCAGCTTCCCCCAACCTGGTGCCCACATCCAGATGCTTTGGACTACAACTCTCATCAGATTCTGCCTTAACAGATCTGTTTACGGGCTTTAGATAATTCATTACGTCTGCGAACTTTAAGCCGCTTAGGGTTTTATAACAATCAAGCAGCATCGAAATTGCTGTGAAATAAAAATGTTTCAAATTGGAGAAAATCATTCCAAAGGAGAGAAAAATATATATGGGTTTTTGTTGATTAATCTATTAAATCTGCTAACGTTGGAAACTGGAGGAAAAAACAATCATTCTGAAGGGGGAAAGGACATGGTTTTAGTTGATTAATCCATTAAATCTGCGTACACTGGGAATTGGAGAAAATGCAATCATTCCAAAGGAGAAAAAAGTACATGGTTTTTTTGTTGGTTGATCTATTAAATCTGCTTACAATTTAAATTGGCGGGGGGGACACACACTAATTTTGAAGGAAGAAAGTATATGTTTTTAGTTGATTAATCCATTTAAACTGAATACAACGGAAATTGGAGAAAAAGCAATCATTCTAAAGAGGGGGAAAGTATATAGGATATAATTTTTGTTTTTAGATTATGATGCCTGCCATGAGAAACGCATCATTATTGGAGAGGCTTTCTCTCCTGCCTCTTCTAAGATGACACCTCTGGTGAAACAGGAAGGATTATATTTATTTAATACAAGTATATTTTAAGAAAACCTTAAGGTTGTTAGCACCATCTTAGAAGAGGACCACCTCCTATGTGAGAGAAGAGAGGGGAAACCTTTTCTGAGACACTGATAAAGGTCCCTCCAACCACCACATGTAAATAAGTCAAGGAGGTAGATTTGAAACAGGCTGTCCAGGCCCAAAACTGACTTTTGCACACACTAAACACCCTTGGTCAGTAGTTAGAGTTTCATATATCTCTCCTCCTAGCTTACCTGGGCGCCAGAGGGCTGCAGAGAACGTGTTCCACATTACCGCAGCATCCTCGAGTGAAAGGATTTACTCCCCCACGGAACTTACCCGTCACCTGGAATTATAACATTCAGGGCACTTTGAACAGGTACGTGAAGCATCGACCAACCCTTTAGAAACCAACAACACATCGATCACCTGTGCCCCATATCGTAAGACCTTAAGAAGGATCCTGCTTGCTCAGACCAGAGATCCATCTAGCACAGCGTCCTCTTTTCAGTAAAGGGCAACTCGGTGCTTCCAGAAATTCTACATGCCAGAAAAGACTGGCCTTCCCCAAACTGGTTCCCCTTAAATCAGGCATGGCCAAACTTGGCCCGCCAGTTGTTTTGGGACTACAACTCCCATCATCCTTAGTTAACAGGACCAGTGGTCAGGGATGATGGGAACTGTAGTCCCAAAACAGCTGGAGGGCCAAGTTTGGCCATGCCTGCCTTAGATGTTTCTTGGGACTCCATTTCCCATCAGCCACAGCTAGCATGACAGTGGTCATGGATGATGGAAACTGTAGTCCCACCAACATCTAGAGGCAACTAAGTTGGGGAAGACTACAATAAACATCTCCCAGCAGCCCACAGCAGTTCCTAGAAGCCTTTAAAATAAAATTTAAATAGCAAAGCTCCTTGGGGAGCGAGGGAGTACTTACTTTACTTTCCCCTGCCTGTCATTTCCCTGCCCTAAAGCCCCCACCCCATTTCCCATTTCCCTCCCACATGTAGGGGAAAGCTGTTTTTCGGCTTTATTTACATAAGCCCTACTGGCAATGGTGGGCAGCAGAAGTTCAGTGAAAAATTCTGAGAGCATGTTATGGCCTAAGAGAAAATTATATGAAAAGGATATATCAATGGTATCTAACACCGAGTAAATTGGCAAAAAAGTATAAATCTAAATCAAGTAAGTGTTGGAAATGTAAAGAGAAAGAAGGTTATTTTTATCATATGTGGTGGTCTTGTAGTAAGGTTAAAGCTTGCTGGGAAATGATATATAAGGAATGGAAAAGGGTGTTTAAAATAACGTCTGTAAAAAAAAACACCTAGAAGCTTTCCTTTTGGGAATTATAGGGACAGAACTACCCAAACTGTATGGAAACGTATTCATGAATGCTACTATAGCACCAAGAATGTTACTTGCTCCCAAATGGAAAGAAGTAAAAGTCCCAGCAGGAAGAATGGATACAAAAACTTATGGAATAATCAGAAATGGCGAAACTTACCAGAAGAATAAGAAATCAAGATAACAAACTTTTTATAAATGAATGGAAATGGTTTATTGACTATTTACAGACAAATTGTAAGCTGATAAGAACTTTGGCGGGACGCAGGTGTCGCTGTGGGTTAAACCATAGAGCCTAGGACTTGCCGATCAGAAGGTCGGCGGTTCGAATCCCCGTGATGGGGTGAGCTCCCATTGCTTGGTCCCTGCTCCTGCCAACCTAGCAGTTCGAAAGCACGTCAAAGTGCAAGTAGATAAATAGGTACCGCTCCGGCGGGAAGGTAAACAGCGTTTCCGTGCGCTGCTCTGGTTCGCCAGAAGCAGCTTGGTCATGCTGACCACATGACCCGGAAGCTGTACGCCGGCTCCCTCGGCCAATAAAGCGAGATGAGCGCCACAACCCCAGAGTCGGTCACGACTGGACCTGCTGGTCAGAGGTCCCTTTACCTTTACCTAAGAACTTTGGCAGGATTACTGTAATAACCTGCAGTTTCATAAGAGTATATATTTAAAGTAGATGAATAAAGGAACAAATTAAGTTAATTTGGATAGGCAGAAGATATGAAAAATAAATTTAAGGAACTGCAGAAAGAGGGGGAAGGAAGTCAAGTTTTGAAATGGTTTTGCTGAACTACAGCTTCCATCATCGCTGGCCATTGGCTGCATGTGCAGGGGCTGATGGGAACTGCAGTTCAAGCACACCTGGAGGGCCACATGTTTCCATGGAAATATACATTACCATGCAAATTCCTGCCTTTATATATCTGCTGTTTGCATCTTTGAATGTGTTTATTGCGTCGCTGAGTTCCTCTAGGCAAACTGTTTATTGAGCATCCATCTCTGATTTGCTTATACAGAGCTTGTTTGGAGATGATAAGATGTCTGCTCTTTATTGAACGCTAATCAATCGTTACCTTACGCTTTTTTGTGCCTTTCCCTGTCACCTTCATAAGTGGAAAAAGTCAAATGAAAATGTAGGTTTGTTGCAACAGAGCGCCACTTTAACTGTGCAAACCCAAATTTCCAGAACACAATTGAATCCCTCCCCCAAAATAATGATAATCTGGAGGTGATCTTTAATATTTTCATGTATGCTGCCCGGCTTATGCAGTCTATGGGCAGGGTATACATTTTTACTACTACTGCTAATAATAATAATAATAATAATAATAATAATAATAATAATAATAATGTCATCTTACCTGTTCATTAGTAGTGCGTCCCCGGGCCACTAAAACAATATGGAAACCTGTGAGACCAATGACTGGAATAAAGAACAAACCCGCCACACACATGACAGCCATACTGTATGCTAGCATTAAGGAAATTCTCTACTTCAGGATGAAGAAATGACTGAAGGAGAAGAAGAAATAACCTGGAATATAATCGTCCTCCATTTGGGGACAGGGAAGACCCAGTGAAACTTATTTCCCTCCATTTGTTTGTCCTCTGGCAAATACCAGTCGGTGGTATACTGCCTTTGACTACAGAGATTTTACTTAGCCTCCTTCTTCATTATCATAATTTATTATTGATAAAGGTGCCTAAAAATACACTAAGAACTGTAGAGGAATAAAAACTATCAGGCCCTGGGCCTGCAGGCTCACAATTTAGAAAACAAGACACAAAAGGGAACAGAATTAGAAGGGAAAACGGGAAAACTCTGCACTAGCCAGGAGAGAGACTGGTCTGTTTCAAAACACAACACTAGGCCAAAGCATGGCTAAGGGTGAATGATGGAGTGTGCTAGTACGCCGAGGGAAAGTTGCAGCTGCTTTGCAACTCGCCTTGCGCCCAGCTGGAAATATGAGAAACGAACATAGGAAGTTACTTTATATTGGGTCAGACTCCTGGTCCATCTAGTTCAGTATTTCCTACACTGACGGGTAGCAGCGTTTTAGGATTTCAGATGGGAGTTTTGGGCCTTGGAGATGCTGAGGATCGAACCTGGCGCCATTTGCAGGCAGTGTAGGTTCTCTAATAATAATAATAATAATAAATTTTATTTATATCCCGCCCTCCTCAGCCGAAGCCGGGCTCAGGGCGGCTAACAACACTAAAATAGTACAACATTCTAAAATCATTTCATTATAAAATTAATTCAAATCAAATTGATGGCAACCATTAGGCTAAAGTTCTGTGAAGATTGCCAAAGGAGGGAGTCAGGCTGTGCCCTGGCCAAAGGCCTGGTGGAACAGCTCCGTCTTGCAGGCCCTGCGGAAAGATGTCAAGTCCCTCAGGGCCCTAGTCTCTTGTGACAGAGCGTTCCACCAGATTGGAGCCACAGCCAAAAAAGCCCTGGCTCTGGTTGAGGCCAGCCTAACCTCTCTGTGGCCTGGGACCTTCAGGATGTTTTTGTTTGAAGACCGTAAGTTCCTCTGTGGGACATACCAGGAGAGGCGGTCCCGTAGGTACGAGGGTCCTAGGCTGTATAGGGCTTTGAAGGTTAAAACCAGCACCTTAAACCTGATCCTGTACCCCACCGGAAGCCAGTGCAGCTAACATTGGGCCACAGCCTTTCTCCAGCAGAAACAGAGGAGGTCAGGAGGGCTTTTGGACTCTGTAACTCTGCATCATGCCATGTTGGCTGACAGCTGCGTAAAACATCTGCACCAGGGATGGGGAACCTATGACCCTCCATGTGTTATTTGGGCAGCAGAACTCCCATCATCCCCAATCACCGGCCATGCGGCTGGGGGAAGTCGTAGAACTACTATGACCGAAGGGCCAGCTGTTTGCGCAAGTCCTAAGAGAGGCCCCATCTGTTGGGTTCCTTCTGCACAGTTCTTGAACATCCCAAACACCGAAGGAAGGATACGTGATGGCTGTGGGCGCCGTCCCCAGCTTCTGCGCATGGTGTAAAACATAGATAAGCCCAAAGCTGAACACTCCAATCATGTGGGCGCTTAAGGACAGCAAGAAAAGGAAAAAATATCGGTAGTTCCTCCGTCCTATGCAGTTATTAACCCAAGGGCAGTGATGGTCAAAATCCTTGCAAAGAAATGAAGAGACACAGCATAACATACAGCTACGGAAAGAAGCAATGTTATCACAGATACCACCCAAAATTTCCAACTTTGCTTTGCCCGGTATTTAGTTGGCAACAACAAAACCACAGAATCTAGCTGGACTGCACTATTTTGAGACTCTTGAGCTTTTCATTATTTTTAAACTTGGTCCTCCCTTGCAGCGAATCAGACCACTGGTCCATCTAGCTCAGCAGTGTAGACACTGACTGGCAGTGACTTTCCTGGGTTTCAGGTAGGGACACCAGGGATTGAACCTGTGACCTTCTGCATGCAAAGCAGATGCTCTACCACTGAGCTATGGCCCTTCCTGTCAAAGAGAGACTCAATGAGAAAGTGGACTTCTATGGAAAGACAAAATACAGGTTGATTATATCTGCATCATAGTTTGGTATGTGGCAGAGTAATTACCATATTTTTCGCTCTGTAAGGCGCACCAGGCCACAAGACGCACCTAGTTTTTGGAGGAGGAAAACAAGAAAAAAAATATTCTGAATCTCAGAAGCCAGAACAGCAAGAGGGATCGCTGTGCAGTGAAAGCAGCAATCCCTCTTGCTGTTCTGGCTTCTGTGATAGCTGTGCAGCCTGCATTTGCTCCATAAGTTGCACACACATTTCCCCTTACTTTTTAGGAGGGAAAAAGTGAGTCTTATAGAGCGAAAAATAAGGTACCTGATGGCTTCACCCCATGCCCAGATAGAAGATGAATTCTCTGCCTCCCCACCAACACCACTTTAAGTTAAACTGCTGAAAGCTAAGCTTCACGCTCACATTTTCCTGAACTGTACATAACTTGGTTTCTAATTTGAACAGTAGAAAGTGTGCTGTAGTGTTGTTTGTCAACAATACTCAAGCTGCTGCACAGCAATATAAAAACAGACTTTTTCAAACTTGGGCCCCCCAAACACTACTGGACTATAACTCCCATCAGCCCCAGACAGCTTAAGCCAATGTCTAGGGATGATGGGATATGTAGTCAAAAAGAACCCCTGGCAACCCAAGGTTGGAAGACGCTGCTCTAGATATTGCCTCATTCTGGAGCATTTGGTGGTGGTAGGGATGGCAGTCATCATTCAATATTTTAACAAACTTATTTCTTCTCTCCCTCTATCTCTTAATGGTTGATAAAAAAATACAGCAGCCATCATAGGAACATGGCAGCCTGCACAGCTGGTGGCAGCAACCCCTCTCTCCCAGCAATGCCCATGAAAAGTGGCAACTTCTGGGGCATTCTGGGAAAATAAAGTGGTAGCCATCGGAAGGCACCTGCAAAATTTAGGCTCACTGCCTATCCCCAAATAACTGGGTACAAATGAGCTGTTGAAAACAAGCCCAATTGTTACTCATGGGATTACTGTTGAATGTAGGGCCTCATTTGGCTCAATCTTTCATTCATTACCAAACGACTGTGTGCCCCTACTGCAGGACACTATATTGAGTCGCATGCCCTACCCATTGCCATCCAAGTTTGGTGGGACGGAGGGAGGTCTACCTGCCCGCCAAAAACTGGAGCCGACCGAACAGCAGCATGCAAAATTCAGGCATGTGTGGACAGAACCAATTTATCCCACGTGCCGCTGGGAAAGGAAGACTGGGCTTGTCTTGTGTGAGTAGAATGGTTATGGGGCTGTCTCCAGCATTTGCGATCTCGCCCTGCAGCATTTAAGTTATGCTTTCCATTGGAAGTGATTGTGAAATTTAAAACCTGGATGTGAATGAAACAAATGAATGACAACTCTTGCCTTTTAAAGGGAGCCTCTGGATTGAAACGCCAATAAAGGCTTCATTGTGACCAAGTCTTCTGGCACCAGTGTGATACATAAGCACATAGGAGTTTCACCTCGCCAAAAAGGGAGGGGGAAATCAATAGACGGCTTGGTCTGATGACAAAGCTTATTGATTCAAGGTTTGTTAATGGCTCTGCTTATTCTCCTCGGTAAGCAATCAAAGCTTAATAATGTAGGAATGCTGTCTGCTACAGCAAACCAGGACGGGAAGTGATGCAAGATGGTCTGCATTATGTCTCACTTGGAAAACTGGGAGGGGAAAAGGACACCTGGTCTCCTTGTGCTTCCTCGGGGGAAAGCTTGTAGGGCAACCTCTCCTAACCTGGATGCCCGCCAGATGTTGTTGGACTACAAGTCCCATCAGTCCCACCCAGCATGGTCAATGTTCAGGGATGATGGGTGTTGTAGTCCAGCACCTGGCCACAGTTTCCCTATCCCTGCCCTAATGGAAGGTTGGCCTCAGTGAGTGCACTTCCACAGTGAGCTCCCTGCTCAGATTAGGGCTTTCTCTTGTGCAAATGGCTCTTGCAAATTCTAGTTCAACATCATCTAGTTCAAGGGCGGAGAACGAGATGCCCTCCAGGCAGCTCACATCCATTCCAGCCAGCATGGCCTACAAATCATGGGAGTTGTAGTCTAATGTCTAGGTCTTGAAACAGGATGAGTGAACAGGCATTGAATCCAATGCTTTTTGAATCTCGTGTCTTTTCCTGTTGCTGTGCAGGGTGGCAGAAAAAGGTGGGAAATTTTAAAAAGTGCCATGTTCAAGCAGAGGCTGGAAAGGAAGTAGATTCTTTCTTTCTTTTTTGGCACTGTGGCTTATCTATCTATCATCTATCTATCTATCTATCTATCTATCTATCTATATCTATATCTATCTATCATCTATATCTATCTATATCTATCTATCTATCTATCATCTATCTATCATCTATCTATCTATATGTATCTATATGTATCTATATCTATCTATCTATCTATATCTATATCTATATCTATATCTATATCTATATCTATATCTATATCTATATCTATCTATCTATCATCTATCTATATGTATCTATATCTATCTATATCTATCATCTATCTATCTATCATCTATCTATCTATCATCTATCTATCTATCTATCTATCTCTATCTATCATCTATCTATCTATCTATCTATCTATCTATCTATCTATCTATCTATCATCTATCAATCTGATTCATATACCACCTTTCTGCCAAGGCACCTAAGGCAGTTTACAAGTTTAAAACATTGAAACAACTGCATTGTCTAATATGTAGAGTGACAGAGTCATCTCAGGCCACTGGGAGCTGATGATGTACGGTATGTCCTCCCTGCTCTGGGCCTCCTCACTTCTGCCTTCCCTCAGGCCACACAGGTCAGGACAGCCATATGACATCAGGTGATGGGCAGATGGGTATTCCCTCCCCCCAAAAAACCACCTGGAAGGCTGGAGGTTCTTCACCACTGGACCAGATGATCTCCACGTTCCCTTCCATTGTCATTAAGTTCAGCAGGTGTTAAGACTTCAAAAATTCTATGATAATACTTCACTAATTCCAATACAATAAAAAATTATCTGGCTCTAATATAACACAGTATCGACACCTGTTGAACCTTATGAGAATGTTGCTTTCTAAAATGTATAAACTAATATTAGAATGGCATACAAAAGATGAACAGGTTAAATCGGTTAAAATACACTGGGCGAGGGACTTTGGACATAATATACAACTTACAGCATGTGAGATGTTATGGAACTGGGATTTGAAGTTTACAGCATTTTACACTTTGAAAGAAAATTACACTGAAATGATGTACCGTTGGTACTTCTAGTAAATTAGCTAAAATATATAAAAACAAGGTCAAATATATGCTGGAAATGTAAGGAAAAAGAAGGTACCTTCTATCACATGAGGTGGACTTGAAAAGTAATAAAAGAATTTTGGGAGACGGTATATAATGAACTAAGGATGCGGGTGGTGCTGTGGTCTAAACCACTGAGCCTAGGGCTTGCCAATCAGAAGGTCGGCGGTTTGAATCCCTGCGACGGGGTGAGCTCCCGTTGCTCGGTCCCTGCTCCTGCCAACCTAGCAGTTTGAAAGCACGTCAAAGTGCAAGTAGATAAATACTTCCCGGCGGGAAGGTAAACGGCATTTCCATGCGCTGCTCTGGTTTGCCAGAAGTGGCTTAGTCATGCTGGCCACATGACCCGGAAGCTGTATGCTGGCTCCCTCGGCCAGTAAAGCGAGATGAGAGCTGCAACCCCAGAGTCGTTTGCGACTGGACTTAACTGACAGGGGTCCTTTACCTTTTTTATATAATGAACTGGAAAAAAATCTTTAAAATAACCTTTTCTAAAAAAAAACCTAAAGCTTTCCTTCCAGGAATTCTAGGTACCGAAATACCAATGGATCAGAAAAGACTATTTATGTATGTGACCACTGCTGCTCGGATGCTACTAGCCCAGAGATGGAAAGAAGACATAGTCCCTACCAGGGAAGAATGGCAAATTAAACTGATGAAGTATGCCAAAATGACTGGAAGAATTAAATATAAGGAAGACCCAAATTTTAATAAGGAATGGGGAAAACATATAATTTATCATTGTAAACAATTAATATTATTAATAGGATTGGAATGAAACTTGTAGTTTAATGTTGACCTATGGTTATAATGGAGATTTAACAGACTGGGATTAATAGAGAAGTTGCAGGAGGAAAAAAGTTAACATAAGAACCCACAAAGGGAGGGAAGGAAGTTCAGGAGAATCTATGGAATTCTCTTTTTAGTTTGGTTGTTTGATAATTGTTTGTAAATTTCAAAATTAAGAAAAATTTATTTTTTTAAAAAGAGAATGTTGAAACCCGCTTAAAGGTTTGTTAGGGTTGGTTTTTTTTAATTGCTGTTAGAATTAAAATCCTGTTCTTGTTTCTCAGAGAATGAATTCTGCTCCATTAGTTTTCACTGCGACCGATCTTGTGATTACAGTCAGAATGCTTTACAATTGACTCCGGCTGCCTTTGACACCTCGCTTAATGAGTTTCTGCTTATTACAACTGATTAGATTTCCCCTCCCTTTTTAATTACACAGTTGACTACTTTTAAACATTGTGTTGAAGACTTAAGAGTGCTATCTTACTCTTGCTTTCTTAGAAGTAAGTCCTATTGAGTTCAGTGGGGTTAGCATTACAACTTTAGCCAACTTGCTGGTGGAAAGGAATGGCCTCACAACAGAAATGACCCCGAATAATTTTGGTATGGATGACAGCTACACCTTGCCTGACAGTAACATCCTGGAGTCACAGTTCTCTAGTTTACAAACAATATGCCCTTGTCTCTTTGGCTGCATTCTGCACCAGATCGGGCTAGAAATCTCCACTATACTTTGCTATTAGGGGGCTGAAGCTAAAAAAGAAAAGAAAAATGTAACAGTCCTGACCTCACCAAAAAAAAGTCAATGGCTGAAAAAGTATATTGAATCCAATAATTCAAGCTCAATGCTATTGAGCCAAATATTCATGCTAAATACTACCACCATACATTTTTATATCAATGTAGGATCCCAGGATGTTATGCAACATTAAAAAACAAACAAAAGCAAAATTAAACTAGTTAAAACTCTACTACAGAGGTGTCAAACTCAAATTCATCGGGGGCCGCATCAGCAGTTTGGTCACCCTCAAAGGGCCGGTTGTATCTGTAGGAATGCATGTAAAGTGGAGGTTTCCTGTGTAGAACGGCCGGCACCGCTAGAGGGCAGACGTTCTCTGGCTTGTAGGATGCCGTGCATGCGCTGAAGAGGCGGCTTTCTTGTGTAAAAAAAAAAAGAAGCGAGAATAAAAGGTGAAGGCTGGTGGCCGGCAGTGGCTACATGGGCCACATGACGAGGTCTGGCGGGCCGGATTCGGCCTGCGGGCCTTGTGTTTGACACCCGTGCTCTACTACTAAGCTATGATTTCCCTCCCCTTGGTTCTCAAACGGCTCCGTTTTTGAACATTTCGGCTCCCGAATGCCGAAAACCCGGAAGTAAATGCTCTGGTTTTCAAACGTTTTTTGGAACCTGAATGTCTGCCACGGCTTCCACTTGAGTGCAAGAAGCTCTTGCAACCAATCGGAAGCTGCACTTTGGTTGTCAAACGTTTCAGATGTCAAACGGTCTTCTGGAACGGGTTATGTTCGACAACCGAGGTTTGACTGTTATGGCTCCACCACGGAGATAAAGTCTCTTCCCCCAAAGTGGGCAGGGGGGAATTGTCCTACCTCAACACAGTTGTCACAGACGCTGCAATGGGAACAGCGCGGAGGGCGGTAGAAATGGCAGGTGGCGCACCACTTCATCCGTACTTGGATCCCTTTAATCTCCACGTTCTTGTAGAGCGGAGCTCGGAAGTCGTCGTCTTTATCCTCGTCTTCGTCTGCTGCTCAAAGGTTTCAAACACCCCGTCCCCGGGAAAGGGGGAGAGAACACATGGTTAGATGGAGGCAGAAGATGGTTAGCGCCAAACCGCTAAGAGCACAGCAAAATGTAACATAGAGCAACACAATGAGAATCTGCCTGGTACCAAGTCAGACTATTGGAGCATCTAGATCAGTACTTCCTACACTGCCACTGTTGGGTTTTCCAGCAGAATCCTCTCTCAGCCCCAGCTGGAGATGCCAGGGATTGAAACTTGGAGCTTCTGCAGGCAAAGCAGCTGCTCTAGCGCAGCTCTGGCCCTTCACCACTGTCTAGGCAAGAGGATGCAGTCACTGAACTATAGCCCTACCAGTGAGAGCCAGTGTGGTGTAGTGGTTAAGAGCGGTAGTCTCGAAATCTGGGGAACCAGGTTCGCGTCTCCGCTCCTCCACATGCAGCTGCTGGGTGACCTTGGGCTAGTCACACTTCTTTGAAGTCTCTCAGCCCCACTCATCTCACAGAGTGTTTGTTGTGGGAGAGGAAGGGAAAGGAGAATGTTAGCGGCTTTGAGACTCCTTAAAGGGAGTGAAAGGCGGGATATCAAATCCAAACTCCTCTTCTTCTCTACCAGTGACACACAGCTGGAACGGGGAAGAGAGGAAAGTCCCCGGGCGGGCCAGCCTTAAATGTGTTAGGCCATGCCTCCCCGGCCCTCCGATTGGCTGGCCGGGGCGGTGACGCGCCCAAGGATTCCCCTGCTCTCGCAGGGGCTGTGAGCCAGCCCCCGCGTGCGTGGGGAGGGGGTGGGTCCGCAACCCCACCTCCTCTCCAGCTCGGAAGTGGCTTTGTTGAATGGCTTGGCTCCTGAACAAATCGGCTCCCGAACGCCACAAACCCTGGAGTAAGTGTTCTGGTTTGCGAACGTTTTTTGGAAGCCGAACTTCCTACGCAGCTTCTGCAGCTTCAAACTGGTTGCAGGAAGCTCCTGCAGCCAATCGGAAGCTGTGCCTTGGTTTTCAAACAGTTCCGGGAGGCGAATGGACTCCCGGAACAGATTAACTATGACAACCAAGGTACCACTATAGTCTGAACATTGGGAACAGAGGGAATGATACATTAAACCCATGTCTAAACTGTACGGTCACATTCACACCACGTATTTCAAGCACATGGCTTCGCCCAAATAATCCTGGGATCCTGTGGTTTGTTAAGGCTGCTTCGGTTGCCAGGATTCTTTTGGGGGAAGTCATGTGCTTTAAATCTAAGGTGTGGAAGTGCAAATAAATAAATAAAAACCCCAGCACATTAAAAATCAGAATATCAGGGGAGAAGGCTAGGCTAACATAACCCTTCTTCCTCACATCCCATTTTATATATTCAGTGTTTTCTGCTCTTAAAAATACATATTCCATGGGGTGCCCACCTGCAGAATAAATTTACCTCCCTCCTCTACCATTTGTGACAGGCTTGGCGTCACTAGGAAATCTCAGCAGAGGTAACACATTGAATAAAGCCTAAACCCCAGAAAAACAAACATCAGCTGCGATTGCACTAAAGGCTCCTGAGAAGGCAGGAACAAGCCGCTAGTTTCATGACTTAAAAGGACAGACACTTCAAAAGAAAGAGGCTAAGCTATCCAGACAAGAATCTGCATAGTGTTTACCAGCACATCTCCCATCAAACGTGATAAAAGCTGGCATGTTGCATGAGTTGAAGCCAGACACACACGCAAACACACACACCTGACAAGAGCATTTGTCGCTGTTCACAACGGCAATCCGTTGCAAATAAACAATGAACGGTCCTATTTGGGATACGGGTGACTAACACATCTAAATAACAACAACAGCAATTCCAATATACCAGAGATGGGGAATCTGTGCACTTCTAGATGTTACTGAATTACAACTCTGTTTATAGAACACAACTTGGCCAAAATTGCACCGTCCAGGAGGGAGGTATCAACATGTTCAGAGGAGCCCCCAAGGGTTACAGAAGTCCAACAATTTGGGTGGGGGGAAACCTAAGTGGCATTAAAACCCGTCCCCCCCCACCAGTCTGATGAGGACTGAGCATGCTTGATAGCAACAGAACACAGAGTATCTGTTGCGGTAGGCAGGGGGTGGAACAAGACTGGTGATGGTGGAGAGGATGGAACAGGGCACAGCTGGCTGGCTAGAACTCTGAACAGGAGTTCTCCAAACTGCAGATTAAGGCTGCATAATCAGGTAACTAATTTTCCCATTAGGGGTATTAATGGGGGGGATAAAAGCTGGTTGTGCCATTTTGTAGGCTAAAAAACAGTTTCTATCCATGGGCTGTTAGGCTGCTGAACGGAAAATAATATAGTGCAACTGACTTTTGGGGTTGGCGTGTTGTGCGACAAGCACACAGAGTGCAATGAGAATGAGTGTTTGTGAGGGGGGGAGGCTCAGTTAATTTCATTGTACACAGGTTGTACACTGACAATAAATGTATTATGTTGTTGTTGTTGTTGTTGTTGTTGTTGTTGTTATCTGTTTGTTTGTTTGTTTGTTTGCCTTCATTCCTTCCTGCCCATATTTTCCCCGAGCCACCCACCCTCATCCTGTCCAGGTTTACCTCGTGGAAAAACCCCAGGGTCCATGAAGGTTGCCATGCTGAAGTTTGCGAGTACAAACAGGAACACGAGCCCATTGTATAGCGGGATGGCTGGAGAGAGGGCTCTTGTTAACCAGGGGCACCTGCATACAAGAGAAAAGCGAGGTTGGAATTATTCTTAGTTTGTCGAACGATTTGCCTTTGTCAGTGTCTCCCACCCTAGAGCATCTCAACCCGAACACATTTTAATATGGCATTCCCCAAAGGCAAAAGTAGGGGTGAAGCAGAGTTGTTGCTGGCATCCGTCTGTCTCGAGAGACAGCGGAGTTTGAAGTCAAATCACTGGAGAATCACAGCGCCTGCTGTGGTTGCAGAGAGTGGTAACTTGCAACTGCTGCCACTTGCATTGTTTTCCTGCAAGCCTGGGCAGCATGTATGGAGGTCCTGGGTTACTCAGATGACAAAACCCAAGGTAGCACTGTACATCAGCTCTGAACGTGCTCTGAATGCACATGCACATGCATGTTTCTAGCCACTGAGCACTGTCCCCCCCTCCTCAGCCTTGCTGATGTGGTTCAAAGGATGTGGAAGCGCAACCCATCAGGGGAGCGTATATAAGCCGGGGGCAGGGCGGGTCTTGCTGTCGCTGCAACTGCTCTGCAAGGCACAGATCCGTGGGGGACAGTGCCCAGTGGCTAGAAACATGCATGTGCACTCAGAGCACATTCAGAGTTGATGTACATTGGTACCTCGGATTACAGACGCTTCAGGTTACAGATTCCGCTAACCCAGAAATACAGTGGTACCTCAGGTTACATACGCTTCAGGTTACATAAAATATTACAGAAATATTATTCAGGTTACAGAAATATTACCTTGGGTTAAGAACTTTGCTTCAGGATGAGAACAGAAATCATGCAGTGGCGGCGCACCAGCAGCAGGAGGCCCCATTAGCTAAAGTGGTGATTCAGGTTAAGAACAGTTTCAGGTTAAGAACAGACCTCCAGAACAAATTAAGTTCTTAACCCAAGGTAGCACTGTAAATGCTTCTCCATCAATAAAGACTTAACTATCAGACTTCCTTAGCTCAGGTGGGCCAGGACACCACTGCAAATCCAACCCATTCACGCTTGGTTGCAATTCCACCATGGGCAGCTGCTGTTCAGTTTCTTCCTGTGCAATCCTGGCTTGATTTCAAGAGGCAAGAATAATCTTGATTCTTCTTTTGCGGTTGCAGCTTGAACTCAATGCTTTTTAAAATTTGGCTTCTTTTTCTGACTGCGTGCAAGGGGACTGAAGAAGGTGCCAAAATCAAAAGGCGTTGAGTTCAAACTGCAACTGCAAAGGAAGGATCGGGAGCGTCTTTAGAGTGTGCTCCTGGGTCTCCCTTTGTGGCTACTGCTTGAATGTTCCCGTGTCTAATGTCGTTATGATGGAAAGATGTTCCTGCTTTGCCCCAAACGACCTGGCAAGTCAACCTCCGGCAACTGGTGGCCCTACCTCTTTAGGCTCTGCAGCTAATTAGCTACCCAGTGAAAATTAATAGGCTATTTTTCAATAGGAAATTAGTGCCGCCAATCCATCATGGAAGGAAACCTACAACCATAAACAAATCTGTTCATTTACTGGAGTTGCATATTTGAATGAGTTCACTGAAGTTTAAAGAAAGGACACAGTGAATCATTAGAAGCACTAGCCAGAGTTCTTTCGTCTCCACCCTACCATTGTTCCTTGTATAATTAGTTTTCTGGATTTATTTCTCTTTTC
>JAXCMG010000019.1:6129266-6265633 GCA_034642415.1 Podarcis siculus
ATGGGAGTTGTAGTCCCAAAACATCTGGAGGGCCGAGTTTGCCTATGCCTGATTTAGGAAGTCCGTGAAGAGCTAGTGTTCTAGATTTGCCCAAAAGTCAAATCTAAACACTTGGGGCAATGTTTTTGCCCTATTCACATATAAAGCAGGGTGGTGGTGTTGCACTTTTACACAAAATGGTGTGCATGGGGAGGAAAGCAATACCCAACCCTCTGCCCATGCCTCACCTCCCTCCTTATAACTTTTAAGCATTTCCCCCCGGCCCGGTTCTATTACTTCAAAACCAAAAAAAAGCACCCTCTGTCCTCCGTCAGCAGCCAAGAGAGGAAGGGTCACTGGGAGGCTACACCTCCTTGCCTCTGACAGTGAACATCATGGCATGGGGAGAGGCCAGCCTGGTGCTATCCATTGACCAGTGAAAGAGAGCTGCTTCAATTCGTGTTTTCCTCTTCCCTCCTCATCCCCTTTTCCTTTTGTATCATGCCTATTTGATTCTGAGTCCAATGGCAGACGTTGTCTTATCTCTTGATGTGTGTGCAGCTTAAAAAAAAAGGAGCTTTGCAGATGATTTTGATAATGATAACGATAATAATAATACTGGCAGTGAGAAAAATGCTTAACAAGCTTCTGTTTTGTTTAAAAAGCAGACTTCTCCATTCCCCACTTTATATGTGAACAGGATAAACTTTTAACACATAGGTGATTGCCTTGCACATCTAGTTTGGGCCAAAGCCGCTTGCTTGTATGAAACTACCCAGCATGCTTGGTAGGCCAGCTGTAACATGCTTTGATTAACAAAGGATTTCCCTGAAATTCTTTGGTACAAATTGTTCTCGTGTGGCTTGCCTGAGATGATACAAACTAGATGATGTGATTCCCTTCCTCCCACGCCCACAGAATGGGTAACATTTTAAACAAATATTAATAATATTATTACAAATTGCACACAAATGCCAAAAAGAAAAAGTCTCCGAGAGCAGAAAAGAAAGGGAGGTTCAATTAAGTTAATTGCAAATCACTAGTCTATGACATCGCCAGCATGTGTTCCTTGACATTATGTTGAGTAAATGCATTGTTCCAAAAAACAACAACAGATGAACAATTCCCAGTCACAAACAAATACTTGCCTTGCCCTTGAATTGCTTTCATGAGCATGGATTATAGCAGTAATTTTACGCAAGATACTAGCAAGCTAAGCTTTCTGCAACCTCTCCCTCATGGTTGGAATTTTCCATGAGCTCCAGTTTTTGGCAATAAGCTTATTTGCAGTTATCAACATCTCTGTTTTCATCCATAGCATCTTTCTGATTATTTTGAGAGGCATAAACAATAGGCTTTCCTAGTACTTCCTGAATAGTTCTTGCCCTTGAAATCTGAAAGGTTTTAATCCCTTTGAACAGCCACCAATGTTCCTAATGCTTTCAAGGCTAGATTTGAATCATATTTGATAAGCCACACATCTTTTGAGCAGGTGTGTATTGCCAAACCAAACTGGGCCCCCACATTTTGAAGGGCCTCAGAAATAGAAATTTCAGCATGCGGTTATCATGCTACTGTTACAAGGCCATATCGGGCAGACAAACAAAGCCACTGTTACAAGAGAGCAAGGCCACAGCCGGCAGACGAACAAAGAAGCCTTCAAAAGGAAGAAACATGGAATGTTAGAGCCTGATTGGATAAGAATGTAGAGTTTCACTCTCTGTTTATTTAGTCTATAAAAAGTTAGCGCACCCTGATTCGGGTGTGCAGATTGCGAACATATTGCGCTGCACCATTTGATATGCATAAGGTAAAGGGACCCCTGACCATTAGGTCCAGTCGTGGCCGACTCTGGGGTTGCGGCACTCATTTCGCTTTATTGGCTGAGGGAGCCGGCGTACAGCTTCCGGGTCATGTGGCCAGCATGACTAAGCCACTTCTGGCGAACCAGAGCAGCGCACGGAAATGCTGTTTACCTTCCCGCTGGAGTGGTACCTATTGATCTACTTGCACTTTGACGTGCTTTCGAAGTGCTAGGTTGGCAGGAGCAGGGACCAAGCAACGGGAGTTCACCCCATCGCGGGGATTCGAACCGCCAACCTTCTGATCGGCAAGTCCTAGGCTCTGTGGTTTAACCCACAGCGCCACCCGCGTCTCTATTTGCTATGCATATGCAAATCAAATAAACCTGCTTGATACCTGAATTGGCGTTTGCCTCCCTGTGTCCAGTCCGTGCTCCAGAATATCCGAGTCACATGAGGTCCAACAATTTCACCACCTGATTTACAAGGCAGCAAAATGGTTTTATGCAGCATTTGGTGATTTATTTTTTAAGGAGAAGTAAAAGTTTAGGGACGCGGGTGGCGCTGTGGGTAAAACCTCAGCGCCTAGGGCTTGCCGATTGCATGGTCGGCGGTTCGAATCCCCGCGGCGGGGTGAGCTCCTGTCGTTCGGTCCCAGCTCCTGCCCACCTAGCAGTTCGAAAGCACCCCTGGGTGCAAGTAGATAAATAGGGACCGCTTACCAGCGGGAAGGTAAACGGCGTTCCGTGTGCTGCGCTGGCTCACCAGATGCAGCTTGTCACGCTGGCCACGTGACCCGGAAGTGTCTGCGGACAGCGCTGGCTCCCGGCCTATAGAGTGAGATGAGCGCACAACCCTAGAGTCTGGCAAGACTGGCCCGTACGGGCAGGGGTACCTTTACCTTTACCTTTAAAAAGTTTAGGGGTGGGGATGTACATAAAACAGCCTATGCATCATTCCTCTTAATGGCCAATGACTGGCACCTGCCGTTTCCTCCCCAAAATGCCTTTCTGAGGTTTGTTGCTGCTACTGCTGGTGCCGCCACAAACAGCAAAGACGAAAGAGAAACAAAAGTGGGCGATTTCACCTCTGAAATACACCACATTCGGTGCTATGAGTGTTCCTGAATTATGCACATGCATGCATACTGCCAGTCTTATTATAGGTATTTTTACATAGGAACGTAAGGACATTTCTAATGTTCTCTGTCTGCTAGGGCAAGCCTCTGCCCCACCTCAAAACGCACACGCACAAAATCTGCAGCAGAAGCAGCAAGAAGTATACACCTGAAATGTTCTAAGCGTTGCATGGAGATTAAACGAAAATAAATCCCTGCCTGCAGGCTCACAAAAGGAAAAAGGAATGAGGACTTCAGAGGAAAGTAGGAATTGGAGCAGAGTGTCCTTTCTGGGTGGAACGGAGGGGTGGCAAACTCCTTATAGCTGCTCCTTCTCTGGCCCACTAGCAGTAGAACTGAATGCAGGCAGGCTATTTATTTATGTATTTATTTATAGATGTGAATGCATTTATAAAGTGCTTAATATTTAAAAAAATCTCTAGGGGGTGTACCATATCAAAACAAACAATACTATCAAAACAAAAACATAATGTACAACACAAGCATATTATGCCTGTTTTGGGGTCACTGCCCTATGACATCCTGCAGGGCAAGGTGCCAAGAGAGGAATTTCCCCAGATGAGCTAAGGCATGGGTAGACCGGATCTGGCCCAATCACCTTCGAAATCCAGCCCGTGGACAGTCTGGGAATCAGTGTGTTTTTACATGAGTAGAATGTGTCCTTTTATTTAAAATGCATCTCTGGGTTATTTGTGGGGCACAGAAATTTGTTCTTTCCCCCCCTTCAAAATATAGTCCAGCCCCCCACAAGGTCTGAGGACAGTGGACCGGCCCCCTGCTGAAAAAGTTTGCTGATCCCTGAGCTAAGGGATCTTACAGGTCTCTCTCTCTACAGGGGCAAACAGTCTTTTGAGTAACCTGGTTCGAAGCTGTTCAGGACCTTTATATGTTAACAAGAAGAAGAAGAAGAAGAAGAGTTTGGATTTGATATCCCGCCTTTCACTCCCTTTAAGGAGTCTCAAAGCGGCTAACAATCTCCTTTCCCTTCCTCCCCCACAACAAACACTCTGTGAGGTGAGTGGGGCTGAGAGACTTCAGAGAGAAGTGTGACTGGCCCAAGGTCACCCAGCAGCTGCATGTGGAGGAGCGGAGACGCGAACCCGGTTCCCCAGATTAGGAGTCTACCGCTCTTAACCACTACACCACACTGGCTCTCCAAGACTTTGAACAAGACCTGGTACCTTTGCAGTTCCCTTAAAGGTAAAGGGACCCCTGACCATTAGGTGCAGTTGTGAACGACTCTGGGGTTGCGGCGCTCATCTCGCTTTACTGGCCAAGGGAGCCGGCATTTGTCCGCAGACAGCTTCCAGGTCATGTGGCCAGCATGACTAAGCCGCTTCTGGTGAACCAGAGCAGCACATGGAAACGCCGTTTGCCTTCCCGCCGGAGCGGTACCTATTTATCCACTTGCACTTTGACGTGCTTTTGAACTGCTAGGTAGACAGGAGCAGGGACCGAGCAACGGGAGCTCACCCCGTTGCAGGGATTTGAACCGCCAACCTTATGATCGGCAAGTCCTAGGCTCTGTGGTTTAACCCACAGCGCCACCCACGTCCCACAGTTGCAGTTGCCTTAGCACACATGTAATATGTGCGCGTCCTGATCACCTCAACAAAAGGATCAGGGAAGCAAACTTCCTGCAGTTGTTCCTTTACTGGCCAATAGAAGGGCCAGGTTGGTCTCCCTTGCCCAGGATGTTGTTCGTCCTCTGAGGCAGGAGACAGAGGATGTGAGCAACTCCTAGATCTCTGCCTGTGGCAGAGGTTAGCTCCATAGTCTGAGGTAGGGTGGGCAGACAGTGTTGCATAGTGGTTAGGGCACTGAACTAGGACCTGGAAGACCAAGGTTCAAATCCCAACTCAGAAATGAAGCTCACTGGGCAACCTTTCAGCCTAACCCAACTCACGGGGTTATTGTGAGGATAAAAAATAGGGAAGAAGTGAAAACGATTATGCCACTTCTAGGTCCTTGAAGAAAAGATGAGATATAAACACAATAACCAACTCACATGGGTACACAATAAACCCTTCCAGGAACCAAATTGGATTTTTCTTTCCTCCCCCACCTGGAAGTTTTCTAGCAACTGTATTTACTAAATGCAGTCCCATGTTCTGTTTATTTTAGTCTGCAGTTTCAGCACCCTTCAGCACAGCTTTCCTCTCCTTTTCCAACCTCCTTTCCTCCAGGAAATATCACAAGTGACTGCCTGTTAAAACCTGACTTCTCCCACTCATTTGGCAGAGCAAACTTCAAAAGGCTGGCTGGCTGGCTGTACGGAGAAAGGAAGCTTTGTTTTGGTTAACATGCAACCCGGCTTCCTCAACCAACTAAGAATTTCGATGCGGAGACAGGGGCATTCGGACACTCTTTTTCAACCTGTACCTCCTGCCTTTCCTTTGGAGAGCTTTCTCAGTTCACTCTGGCAGGGTAACTTTAGCAGGAGAGCAAATCTTATCAATTGCTTGTATTGTTTCACTCAGCTGCCGCCAACTCAGTGCCCACCAGATGTTCTGGGCTGCATCTCCCATCAGGCCCAGCCAGCAGGTCCTGTGGTGGAGTCTCCTTCTTTGGAGGTCTTTAAGCAGAGGCTTGACAACCATATGTCAGGAGCGCTCTGATGGTGTTTCCTGCTTGGCAGGGGGTTGGACTTGATGGCCCTTGTGGTCTCTTCCAACTCTATGATTCTATGATTCTATGACATCCAGCTTGGCTTTGAGGAGGCCCCACCAGGCACCTCAACCAACAGGCCTAATTGCAATGACGGTGAATGACCTTGGAGAAGCCAGAGGTTAACTGCCCGGAGAGCATAGCAAGGGATTTTATGGTGGGTTTCTTCTCTGCAAAGCCGCAGCTCACCTGGCATGACTGCCGCCTCAAGCCTCCCAAACTCCCACAGAAGCGATTTCATTCTTCACACTGCTGCACCAGCAATGCTAATTTCTTTCTTGTAAACACACACACACACACACACACACACTGAAGCAAAGGCTAGCTGGCTGGCTGGCCAATAACAGCAGGGCATTCAGCTATGCCTAATTCTGGTAACCAACAGCCTCAAGCATGAATAGAGAATCACTTTTCAGTTCAAGGGCCACATTCCATTCTGCACAGGCTTCCAAGGGCCAAATGCCAGGGGCCAGAGGCAAATGTGAGGACAGCAATAAAAGTGAATTTTACCTTTGTGCATTAGGTTAACATCTTCACATCCACACACCCTTATCTATCCTCCATCTAGACCACTAAGAAGCATCCTTAAGAGTTCAAGGACACACTCCAGCAGGCAAAAGCACTCAGGGTGTTAACTAGGGACAGTGATGGGTGTGACGCACAAGGGCATGTGTCCTGGAAGAATCTAGAGCACTAGAACACAACCTGAGTCTTCCTGATTGTAGACCACAGGTCCAACGAAACCAGCCCCCTGCTTTGCACAACGGCAAATTAGATGCCTCCAAGGACTCCACAAACAGAAAGTAAATGCAACAGCCTATCCATACTGTCTGCCCCCTAGCAGCTGGCATTCAGCAGTCTACTGCCTTGAAACATGGGGGTTCTATTTTGCCAAACAGCCATTGATCATATCCTCATTTTTAAATTGGTCTAGTATGGGGGGGGGGTGAGGAGAACCCAAATCAGTACTCCTCCCCACATCATGGGAATTCGATAAGTTAACTATGGAGTGTATGGTAAATGCAAAGATGAGAAGATCTTACACTGCCTCTAAAGGAGGAGTGGGGAAAGCTGTTGCCCTCCCATTTGCTGTTGGGACTCCAGTGCCCATCTGCTCCAGCCAGCAGGGCCAGAGGTCAGGGATGATGGGAGTTGAAGTCCCATAACATTCACAGCAACACCAGAAGCAGATGTAGGGTAGCCCAACCGGTTCGTCCGCACTGGGTGCTGAGCCGGGAGGGCACAGCAGGAGGCACTGCAACAACAGCCAACAACGGAAGGGGCATCAAATTTTGGCATTGTATAGGGCACCGCTGAGATTTTAAAGCCCAATGTTTGCCACTGGGGCCACCGATTCACCATCTCTGCTTTAGAAAAATGGTCATGATTGAGATGTTGAGTCCTGTGTGTATTGTTGATTATCATGTTGGCTTTACAATGTCACACTGCGTACTTTAATGTGTGAGTTCACGTGTGTGTGATATTAGCTTGATCTCGATCTATCTCCTCCAAGTGTCCCTGTTTTCCAGGGACAGTCTTGGATTTACAGAAGCCGTCCCAGTTTCTGATTTGATCCCGGAATGTCCCGCTTTTCCGTAGGACGTCCCCATTTTCATCAGATAAATGTTGGAGGGTGTGGAGTTATGCGATCCCCAAGTCAAGGAGATAAGTAACAAAACCTTTAGAAGACATCTGAAGGCAGCCCTGTATAGGGAAGTTTTTTAAAGTTTTATGTTTTATTATGTTTTTATATATGTTGGAAGCTGCCCAGATTGGCTGGGGCAAACCAGTCAGATGGGCAGGGAATAATAATAATAATAATGGCCTTTTTTTAGCAGGAATTCTTAGGTGGGCAGCACTGACATTCTAAGAGAACAAAGGAGGTGTTCATGGGGAGTTCTGGCTCCTCTTTTTCTAGAAAAATACCACTAATAATACTAATAATAGTGGATTGGACGTCCCCATTTTCATCGGAGAAATGTTGGAGGGTATGTATCTACGTATGCCTACATTCTAATGATGGTAATGATTGGTTCCTTCCAAATAAAACCTGTGGTTTTGAGTTCTAACACTACCACCAACTTTACAAGGGAAATCTCCATGCACCCATCCTTTAGATTCAAGATTTGCAAAGCGGGCTAACAAATCAGGATCTTCTGAATGCTGCAGTTGCATTCAGAGATCAATCTAATTAATACAAAGCATAACACACTCTGGAGTGTTGCTTGTATCCTTAATTCCTTTTGAAATTCCTTTTTTACATAAACATATTACCATATTTAGATATGATTTAGGGACGACTGGCCTAGAAAATGACGGGAGGAAAGTGTTGAGAGTCATTAAACAAGATTTGGCAAACAATAGGGAAGCCATTTATTCTCTCTCTACCACATTTTGAAGAGTGTTTGTGTGCATTAGAAACTGAAATTCCACGCTTACATTTAATGAAATGAATGCTAACATTTGTGCATCTCAGGAAACACATTGGGGACTTTGTCTCTGTAAGTCGAACCAACCTGGCTTTGAAACAGGAAATCATATCCAGCATTTGGGCTCTGTTGGTAAAAGCAAATAATTAAAAAACCCACAGCCTGTTTCAGCTTTTTGCTTTGAATGAAAACTGTCCTATAGGAAATGAAACTTGGGTAGGGAGGTGCAGCTGATGCCTACCCAGTCCAACAACCTCAGATATGCAGATGACACAACCTTGATGGCAGAAAGTGAGGAGGAATTAAAGAACTTTTTAATGAGGGTGAAAGAGGAGAGCGCAAAATATGGTCTGAAGCTCAACATCAAAAAAACGAAGATCATGGCCACTGGGCCCATCACCTCCTGGCAAATAGAAGGGGAAGAAATGGAGGCAGTGAGAGATTTTACTTTCTTGGGCTCCATGATCACTGCAGATGGTGACAGCAGTCACGAAATTAAAAAATGCCTGCTTATGGGGAGAAAAGCAATGACAAACCTAGACAGCATCTTAAAAACCAGAGACATCACCTTGCTGACACAGGTCCATATAGTTAAAGCTATGGTTTTCCCAGCAGTGATGTATGGAAGTGAGAGCTGGACCATAAAGAAGGCTGATGGCCGGAGAATTGATGCTTTTGAATTATGGTGCTGGAGGAGACTCTTGAGAGTCCCATGGACTGCAAGAAGATCAACCTATCCATTCTTAAGGAAATCAGCCCTGAGTGCTCACTGGAAGGACAGATCCTGAAGCTGAGGCTCCAATACTTGGGCCACCTCATGAGAAGAGAAGACTCCCTGGAAAAGACCCTGGTGTTGGGAAAGATGGAGGGCGCAAAGAGAAGGGGACGATAGAGGACAAGATGGTTGGACAGTGTTCTCGAAGCTACCAGCATGAGTTTGACCAAACTGCGGGAGGCAGTGGAAGACAGGAGTGCCTGGCGTGCTCTGGTCCAGGGGGTCACGAAGAGTCGGACACGACTAAACGACTAAACAACAACAACAACCCAGTCCTCACCCCACTTGGCAAAAAACAAAAAGGTTTCTAACCTTCTGGTGCTTTGAGTGGCACTAGGTGACCAGATCCCATCCCCATTTTAATTTTGCACAGTGACTTGCACTCCCCCTTGTTTTGCCACCTTTGGTCAGGCAAAACATGGGACAGGTCAGGCAATTCACCATCCAGCTATAGATAAATGCACAGAGCCCGGTTCTGCACACACAATCCCCAGACAGATCAGGGAGTCTATGTGTAATACAACTGCCTACAACCTTCTCACTGTTTCCTTTTAGATGGCCTATTCAACGCCCTGAAGGCTGAAAGCATTTTCTATAAAGGTAGATCAAAAGCAAAGGCAAGCACCAAGGAATGTCAGTTCATCGCTAACACTGATTCAGGATGAAGCCTAGACCGTGTAGGCCGAATTAGACTATATCAAAGTAAAAATATAAGTCACACCACCCATTAGCAGAAAACCTGCTAAATGCAGTTATCTATTACTAAAGGTTGTTGTTCTAATTGTCGTTATTTTTAAAGAGCAGGTGAAGGGGAGCAAAGTACCTTTCAGGAAAAGACAGCTAGATGCCCAATCCCCTGAGGTTCAACTCTATCCAATTTAACCCTGTTTAATTATTCAAATCAGCTGGGCTGAATAGAAATTCGCTGCAGTTTAATAAGATATGATGGGTTTCGGTGGAGCGTTCCATTACAACCTGGACCCTTTCCAAATACTAGTGATGTGCGTTCAGTATACTGCAGATTGGGTAAGGCGAATCGATTGAAAACACAAGAGAAGAGAGCTGCTCTTAGTAAGGAAAGCTCTGTCTCACCACCAAGTAGAAACCGCACACAAAAGAAAGCTTCTCAACAATGCAGCTGCTGAGTGCAACAGACTGGTCCTCAATTCCATTTTTTTAAATGGCATCCCATCTTAGACTATCACCTCCTACTACGCAATGTTGCACTGGCGGTTTTATTTCTCCTGCATAGCAACCCATGTGTATAAAAAATCAGCCTTCTTCAAGCTGGTGCCCTACAGATGTTATGGACTACAACTCGCAGCAGCCAAAACTAGCAACACCCCAGCAGCTTACAAGGCAGTAACAGGAAAAGGTCGTTCTCTTTCTCTCTTTTAAAGCAATTAATTGAGTGGCAGGGCAGCTCCAGCCATGACCTGCATGTCCATTTCAGCCAGAGCTTTGCTGGACAGCTTGCCCAGCTATCCCCAATAACCCAATAACCAGGGTGGATAAAAATCAATGATTAAAAAAAATTTTTTTTAATCAGATTTTCTTTATTTAAATCGGATTTTTAAAATTTAAATCGGATTTTTAAAATAAAATGCTTATGGAGGAAAAATCTTTCTAAAGATAGTTTTTTTATTTATTGTCCAAAGGCTATTCATCAGGAAATAAGGATTGGTTTTAAGTTTTTCATGTGTGCTAAAACTCAGTCTAAGCTGTGTTTTTTTTTTAATTGTTTAACCACATCAGTTAACAAACATGGATACATATGCTATGAAGCTATTGTTTTAAATAAATTTGTTTAAATTGTTATTAAGGAAATTATTATTTTTCTCCTTCCAATAAAGTACAGCAGAAATGTTGTCCAAATACAAACATACATGTGAGGTGAGTGGGGCTGAGAGACTTCAGAGAAGTGTGACTAGTCCAAGGTCACCCAGCAGCTGCATTTGGAGCAGTGGGGAAGCGAACCCGGTTCGCCAGATTACAAATCCACTGCTTTTAACCACTACACCACGCTGGCTCTCCAGTGCAGGGCAGGAGAGGTGGCAGAGTCAATCTGACAGTCCTGCCACTGCGCTGGCACCTCCGTGAGCTCCCCACACCTCTCTACTCTCCGTAGGCAGCAGCCAGTAAGCCAATGAACACATGAGTACCTACGCCAACATACAGCAGTTCAGTAGCAACGTTTAATGTGTTTCACATTCTCCATGGTCCAAAAATGACACTGAGCAGGCATGTGGATTTCTTAATAAGGCATTCTTATCACAAAGCAAAGGGCGGGGAGGAAACGAGGCTCGCCGGTCTCCCTGGGATTCGGGAAAATAATATATTCTGGAGGGAAGTAATTATAATTACACATGCTGCTGATCACAGAGAAAACCAGGAGCTTCAAGAGAGTGGGTCACAATGCAACGTCTGCAGCGAAAGAGTTTAACAAAGCTCAGCTAACCAGATTTATTTTTGCTCACTGTAACTAATCTCTGAACAGAGAATGCACTTTGGTTATTATAAACCAAATTGCTTGATTACCAATAGGGAAACTGGGGTAGGAAAAACTAGGGCACTCACCCTTTGTGTCACGGTTGGCATTGCCAGGCACTTGACAAAGCCCAGGTTTAAGAAGGGATACAATGCCAACCCTGGAGCCCTCTGTCCCAGCTGCTGTTCCTTGTAGCCAATAGAGAGCTCTGTTTATCTCTGTTTGGGTAAATGGAGCGCTCCCCCAATAATCTCAGTCCAGAGGTGAGTTTAGGGGAGCATGACCAGTTCGGTCACACTGGGCTCGGGGAGCCTCAGGGCACCAGAACCAGGGCTTTTTTCCAGCCAAAACTCAGTTCCAGCACCTTTCAGGTAGGCGCCATTGCCATTACTGTTAAGTTGTGGGTGAACATATCAGACGAGACAGCGATTCTTCAAACAGCTCTTGTTTATTCACAGGCCAGGACAGAACTGAACTGAAGGGTTCAGTCAGCCTGCTTATATAGAGCTCCAGTACAACGTAACGGTAACAATTTTCTAAAACTATCCAATCAGTGAACATCACTTTCAATCCCTTATTTGCATATCTATCTACAGTATCCCCCTGCTGGCCCAGGGTGCGAACTTCAGTACATAACAATTTCAGTGGTACCTTGGGTTACAAACACCTTGGGTTACAAACACTTCGGGTTACAGACTCCGCTAACCCGGAAGTAGTACAGTGGTACCTTGGGTTAAGAACTTAATTCATTCTGGAGGTCCGTTCTTAACCTGAAACTGTTCTTAACCTGAGGTACCACTTTAGCTAATGGGGCCTCCCGCTGCTGCCGTGCCGCTATACGATTTCTGTTCTCATCCTGAAGCAAAGTTCTTAACCTGAGGTACTATTTCTGGGTTAGCGGAGTCTGTAACCTGAAGTGTCTGTAACCTGAAGGTTACCTTGTACCTTGGGTTAAGAACTTTGCCCCAGGATGAGAACAGAAATCGCGCGGCGGCGTCTGCAGCAGTGGGAGGCCCCATTAGCTAAAGTGGTACCTCAGGTTAAGAACGGTTTCAGGTTAAGAACGGACCTCCAGAACGAATTAAGTTCGTAACCAGAGGTACCACTGTATAAGAGAACATGGGAGGCGTTCACGGTAAGTTCTGGCACCTCTCTTTCTAGAAAAATAGAACTGGCCACAACTGTGATGTAGAACGGAAGGCAAGAAATGGGGTGTGTGTGCGAATTTTGGTGGTGCAAGGGGGGCACCGCTGAGACCCCAAGCTCCACCACTGCTCAGTCTGGTGCCAGTTAACCCACACCTGACTGCCTTCTTAAAAACAGTGTTGGCACTGCCTGGGTTTCCTCCTTCTTAATCTCAGTGTTGCCCCTTGTAGAATTCAGCAGGGAAAAGAATGGGGATAAAACTGGAATTAGGTGGCTCCACCTGCCGTTAGTTCTGGCTTCTCCTACTGTTGCGTCTTCCTTCTTCCCCACCAGCCCCAGTGAACCCCACCCATGACGAGTTCTCACCGGTCATAGTTATCACTGACTGTTCAGCTGCCCTCTCTGAGTGCGCAAGATGGGAGAGGAGGAAGGAGAGGGAGTTTGCTATGCTGCTGCCACCTCCCCCATCGGATTGGGCCCAGAGGGCAAGCAAATAGGGAGTGGTGTTAGAAGTGGGATCACTAGGCCCGATATTGCTTGCTTTAACCAGCCACAGCTCTCCAGGGTCTCAAAAGCAGAGGTCTTTTCTTTTACTGGCTCCCTGATCCTTTTACACCTGGAGATGCCATAGATGAAGCAAACCTGCACTCAGCTACAGCTACAGTTTTCAAAGGCACAGCCTCCCTTGGCTCTCAAAGCAGCAGTCACGTGGGGGTTCATTCTCTCTCTCTCTCTCTCTCTCTCACACACACACACACACACACACACACACACACACTTAATTCCCCTCCCCCCAATTTTACACCTCGAAATAAACATTTTACATAATATTATATATCCAGTGACTTCTCTCCTTCTCCTTCCATGGTCCATTTTGCTTATCTATCATTCCTTCATATTTTACTTTAACCATTTTAATCTTACATCGCTCCAATATTAATTACACTGTTGAATTTATCTCAATGCTACCAGGATTTCTGGCCATATAAAATTATTTCCCATATACATATTTTCCACACGTCTTTGAATACATGTTCTACTTGCTCTCTTGTTGTATGTGCTAAACCTGCTACTTCTGCACATCCTAACACAGGGGTCAGCAAACCTTTTCAGCAGGGGGCCGTTCCACTGTCCCTCAGACTTTGTGGGGGGTCGGGCTATATTTTGGAGGGGGGAAATGAACAAATTCCTATGCCCCACATATAACCCAGAAATGCATTTTAAATAAAAGGGCACATTCTACACATGTAAAAACACCAGGCAGGCCCGACAGATAACCCAGAAATGCATTTTAAATAAAAGGGCACATTCTACTCATGCAAAAACACACCGATTCCCAGACTATCCACGGGCCGGATTTAGAAGGCAATTGGGCTGGATCTGTCCCCCGGGCCTTAGTTTGGCTACCCATGTTCTAACATCTTAAGCTGCCAATCCTCCTTGCCTGGGACCTCCGTCACCTTCCATTTTTTGGGCTAACAAAACTTGCGCAGTGTCTCATGGGGATTCAAACTGGCAACCTTAGAATTAGAAAGCATCTGCTCAGGTGTTACTGACTTTAGTATGCCAGATGAATTGACTGGAATGCACAAAGCTCCTTTAATCAGGTGAGCGTCCTAATCACTTGCTTATATCCCTGTAAACCCAGGTAGGAAAAATGCCCTACATGAAACAGCAATAAGAAAAAAACCCAGACAAAATACTCATTGTCTTTATGCTCTGTTCTGTGCTCTGGCTAAGGGTCGACAACACCCCATTGTAATACCCTGCTGGAACCAGATCTCTCCCCCCACACCGACTCAGTATAAACAGTGCGCAAGGGGCATTAATAAACGAGGAAACGGCAGGAAAGGGAGCAATTTTGTAAATGTAACACAGTATATGCCTTTGTTGAGAAGTCGTTCCATCTTATTAGCTGCACCTTTTCACCATGCACACTGCAGGGGGTGTAAGACATTAAACCTTTAATAGATGCCACCTTTCCTTGAAAGGCCCAGGGGGAAATAATTAAATGTAGCAGTGATGACCAAGCAGAGATGTACAGCATTCTGATTCATAGCTAAACAAAGAAAGCCAGTTAGGGCTCGCAGAGTAGTTGGGGCTCACAATATTACTTATGGCTGGCAGCCAAGAAAGCAATGTATTACCGTATTTTTCGCTCTATAACACGCTCCCAACCATAACACGCACATAGTTTTTAGAGGAGGAAAACAAGAAAAAAAATATTCTAAACAAAACAGTGGATGTATGATTTTTGTGGTTCATGCTGTGGCCACAGACATGTGATCTAACGATGAGTTTGGGGTAGCCCAATGCAAAAATCCTGAGGATCCATGTGGATCCGTGCTTTGTAACCACGTGAATGAAGGAACTGTCAGTAATGTATGGTATCTCCAATACAGTGATGAAGGAAGAGGGGGGGAGCTCACATTTGTCCTAGGCAAAGCAGCTAACTCCTAAGGGCCTAGGTGCCTTCACCCCCCATTAAATATTTGAGGGAGTCATCCCCCATCCCCCATTGTGGTATGTGAGTGGGGCTTACCTGGCTGTCTCCCCAATATTTTTTGAAGCTGGAAGAAGGAGGGAGGGAGGGAGGGAGGGAGGGAGGGAGGGAAGGAAGAGAGAGGGGGAACTCACATTTGTGCAGCTGCCTTGCCTCGAACCGAAGCAAAAAGAGGAGGAGATGCAGGGACACGAGCCTTGTAAGCTGCTTTGTTTGAATTTACCGGTGAGGTGCTGGGGGAGGGATGGAAGGGGATGCCCTCTTTGTCCCTCCTTCCAGCTCATTGTAAAGAAAGCAGAGTAAGAGCCACTTACATGTGTGTAAGGGAGAGCCATAGAGCAGGCAGACACTGAGAAAGAGAGGCTGTCTCCCTTCTCCCACCTTGGCTTTTACAGCTGCAGGCAGCTCTTGCCGGCTTCCAAGCTGCCTCCCTTCTCCAACCTCGCTAAAAAGCCATAGAGCAGGCAGACAGGAGAGAGAGAGGCTGTCTCCCTTCTCCCACCTTGGCTTTTACAGCTGCAGGCAGCTCTTACCGGCTTCCAAGCTGCCTCCCTTCTCCCACCTCGCTAAAAAGCCATAGAGCAGGCAGACGGGAGGGAGAGAGGCTGTCTCCCGACACTCAGCTGTTGCTCAGCTGTTGCCCCGCTTCTCAGGGAGCCAAGCGGAGGAAAAGAGGCTGCCGAACAGCCAGCAAGAGCGGCTCCTCCTGCCTGCATTCGCTCCATAACACGCACACACATTTCCCTTTACTTTTTAAGGGGGGAAAACTGCGTGTTATGGTGCGAAAAGTACGGTAATTGTGTCCTCAATGCGCTTAGGTACTCTGATCATCCGTTTATCTGTATGCCACTTTTCCCGCAAGACTGGGCCCACAATGACTCGCAACGTATCAAATGAACAGCAGTAATATAATATTTCAAAGAAGAGCAATAAGAGAAATAGTTACAGGAGTGTTTATAATGGCTGCCCACATGTAGAGATGGGCAAATCTGTCAATTTTAAAATATTATTAAAGGCAGTTGGAACAAACTGCAGTCAAAAGAGTAAGGTGGGCCCAAAAATATGTACCTCAAATGTCAAAGGCTAAGGTCAAAAGGTGCATCTTCAGCTCAGGGGCTGCCACAAAACATGCCGTCTCCCACTCAGGCCATTCAGGACAGTGGAACTACCAAAAGGGAATGTTCTTGACAGCAAACCCTCCAACATTTCTCCGATGAAAGTAGGGACATCCTATTCCATAATGATATTCTTACTATTTATACTCCACACATCTTACTGGGGTGCCCCAGCCACTCTGGGCAACTTCCAACATATATAAAAACACCATAAAACATTAAACATTCCCTGTACAAGATTGCCTTCAGACAGCTCAGGGGTTGGATAACTCCTTACCCTCCAACATTTCTCCAATGAAAACAGGGACATCCTAAGGAAAAGTGGGGCGTTCCGGGATCAAATCAGAAATGGGGACAGCTTCTCTAAATCAGGGACGTCCCTGGAAAATAGGGACACTTGCTGGCAGACTGACTGTTTTAATAGCTATAGCAGTAGGCTATTACTTGGTAATTTGTCATCTGTATAGTGGTACCTTGGGTTAAGTAATTAATTCGTTCCGGAGGTCCGTTCTTAAACTGAAGCACCACTTTAGCTAATGGGGCCTGCTGCTGCCGCCGCACCGCCAGAGCACGATTTCTGTTCTCATCCTGAAGCAAAGTTCTTAACCCGAGGTACTATTTCTGGGTTGGCGGAGTCTGTAACCTGAAGCGTATGTAACCCGAGGTACCACTGTAGTAGTCAGGCAATTACTTGGAAGAAAGCAGTGGTTAAAAATGCCCAAATGCAGGCTATGAGGTCAGATGCAGGCCCAGCCAAAGCCATTTTGCTCCCCTATTCCATGTACACAAGACAACCAGACTGGGAGTTGAGCCTTACTTCAACATTGGCAATGCGCTGTTGTGTCAATGTCCTCCACCACAACAGAGGGCAGCAGGCTAGCTGAAGGGGTGCGGGGCAAGCCAAATGGCACACACCTCTGTCCTGCCCCTTAGCATCTGGCATCCACAGTGACTGCCTTACTGTGCCTAATGTAGAGATAGCAAATGTGGTGCCCTCCAGGTTTTCCAGACTACAACTCCCATCACCCTTTATCATTGGCCATGCTTCCTGGGGCTGATGGGAGTTGCAGTCCAAAAATCTGGAGGGCACCACCTTGGCTACCCCTGGCTTAATGGTAGGGCCAGCTCTGTTCAGATAACAGGAGGAAAAGTAGTGTTTGCCTAGGGTTTTATTATTATTATCCTCCTTCCTTCCTCCTATTGCACTGCCATCTGGCCAATATTTCTCTGCTGGATTTTAGTGCAACAGACACACATGTATTGTCGCATTGTCAGTTCTGCTCATGTTTAGTATGCAAAAGGCATGGCCCCGCTGGGAGGTTGCTTCACTTTCCCTCTCCCTGGAAAAAGAAAGAAAGAAGTGTGCGTGTTTTTCCTCTTTCCATTTCTTCCAAGTTCTCAGTCTCCCCCACCCCCCTGCTCCTAGGAATAAGCACCCTAATTGTGGTCTGCCACACTCTATTTCACAGCCTCCTGTCACCCAGTCAGTCAAGCCAATTTGACTGCAGCAAGAATCCCGATATCGCAGCAAAGGTTACAGGTGCTGTAGGCTTGAACTGCGCAACAGAATGGAGGTGTGCCAAATTTAAATCTCCAAACAATTTGCAGGGAGAGGTGTGATGAAGTCAGGAAGGTGGTTTAGAAGAATCACAGAAGATGAGCAGCTGTGGGGCTCTTTTTGTGGTGGGGGTATCTGAAGCAAGTTTGCTGAACAAATGGTTTGCTGCAGGGTATTGAAGCAGATGCTTGCAAGTCGCCTTGAAAAGGCACTTGAGAACCCAGAGGTGATGATATTCACTGCAGATGTTGTGATCATTCATTCACAAAGGCAAGCACCCGTGAAAATGCGTGAGCAGAATCTGGAAAAGCGCAGTGGGCCTTCTCCTTGGTGGGAATGGACCTGCTTTGTCCTCCTTTAGGGACAAGCTCAGAGAGCTAATTTCAAAGAAATACAGTGGTACCTTGGGTTAAGTACTTAATTCGTTCCGGAGGTCCGTTCTTAACCTGAAACTGTTCTTAACCTGAAGCACCACTTTAGCTAATGGGGCCTCCTGCTGCCACCGCGCCGCCAGAGCACAATTTCTGTTCTCATCCTGAAGCAAAGTTCTTAACCTGAAGCACTATTTCTGGGTTAGCGGAGTCTGTAACCTGAAGCGTATATAACCTGAAGCGTATGTAACCCGAGGTACCACTGTACAAGTTTCTTCAGAATCCTTAGGAACCTTTTGAAATATTTCTTTGTTGGGTGTTTTTTTGTATCCAGTGCTCTCATATTGGATCTCACTCTTTGTGTGTGTGTGTATAGATATATAGTTTACATAAAGACATTTCTTTAGTAATTTGATTCATATATAACGTCTAGAATACCTGTCAGGATACAAGTTACAGATGTACATTAATTAAGAGCAATCTTACATATGCTGGTTAACACAAGCAACTCAGGGTTTGTTTAGCTCAGGTGTGGGGAGCCTTTGTCCCTCCCGATGTTGCTGAACTACAACTTCCACTGGTCCAGCAAGCATGGCAAATGACAAAGGATGGTGGGGTATGTAGTTCAGCAACATCTGGAGGGACAAAGGTTCCCTGTTTTAAGCTGTTGGGAGAATTGGAACTGAAGCATACAATAACACTTCATGCAATGATTCATTAATGTATGGGATTTGCTACCATGTGGTTTGGTTATCATCAAATAATAGCAACTATGAATGGATGCTAACTGCAAACACTGTATTAGGAGAACTGGAAAAAAAGAGCCAGTGTGGTGTAATGGTTAAGAGCGGTAGACTCGTAATCTGGTGAACCGGGTTCGCATCTCTGCTCCTCCACATGCAGCTGCTGGGTGACCTTGGGCTAGTCACACTTCTTTGCAGTCTCTCAGCCCCACTCACCTCACAGTGTTTGTTGTGGGGGAGGAAGGGAAAAGAGAATTGTAGCCGCTTTGAGACTCCTTCGGGGAGTGATAAAGCGGGATATCAAATCCAAACTCCTCCTCTTCTTCTCAGGAGGCAAACAATGCGTAGGACTTCACCTCCAGAAAATTTCCCAAGTCAATTCCCCACCCCCAACCCACACCACTGGCTATTTGTTACCCTGGCTTGTAATGTGCAAGGATTTCCACTTGCACAACAGAACACTCTGTCCACCCCCTAAATTTGTTCTGAAGTTCCACTCAAACCTCTGGAGCCGATCTGGAGGGCAGGGGAATGCTTCTGGGGAAAGGATGGGAGGAAGTACCATTGCGCAAGATAAAATACTTGTGTTGATGGAACGCATTCGCTGGATACCTCCTATGGAGTACAGTGTTACCTCGAGTTACAAACGCCTCAGGTTACAAACTCTGCTAACCTGGAAGAGTTATCTCGAGTTGAGAACTTTGCCTCAGGATGAAAACGGAAATTGTGTGCCGGCAGCGCAACAGCAGCAAGAGGCCCCCATTAGCGAAAGCACGCCTCTAGTTAAGACGTTTCAGGTTAAGAACAGACCTCCGGAATGAATTAAGTTTGTAATACACAGCCTTCTGGTTTTAAGAAGAAGAATGACACAGGATACCAGCTGCTTAGAGTAGCAACCAGAGGGGACCTCTGCCCTCGTGTCCTGCCTCTGTGCTCCCTCAAGCCATCCAACTGGCCTTGGTAGGTGATAAGATGCTGGCCTAGATGGGCAACTAACTGGTCTTATCCAGCCCTTCAGGGACGCAGGTGGCGCTGTGGGTAAAAGCCTCAGCGCCTAGGGCTTGCCGATCGAAAGGTCGGCGGTTCGAATCCCCGCGGCGGGGTGCGCTCCCGTTGCTCGGTCCCAGCGCCTGCCAACCTAGCAGTTCGAAAGCACCCCCGGGTGCAAGTAGATAAATAGGGACCGCTTACTAGCGGGAAGGTAAACGGCGTTTCCGTGTGCGGCTCTGGCTCGCCAGAGCAGCGATGTCACGCTGGCCACGTGACCCGGAAGTGTCTCCGGACAGCGCTGGCCCCCGGCCTATAGAGTGAGATGGGCGCACCAACCCCAGAGTCTGTCAAGACTGGCCCATACGGGCAGGGGTACCTTTACCTTTACCTTTATCCAGCCCTTCAGTTAAACATCTACCCTACAGTGATAAGGATAGCCTCTGCGACAAAGTCTGAAAACAAGGGGCTGAATCCAGGGCCTGCAAAAAGGAATCATAATAATAAAAAAGCTCCCCACGCAAAGCACCCGAAAACAAAAAGCCATTGTTCAGCAACTTTAGCAGTATCGTTCTCACCAGGCAGCACACACTCCCACTCAGATTGCTAGCCAGCGACTCAGCGTCTGCCATTGTTTGTGGTTAAACATCATTAAAAAGCCAAAGGGAGTTTAAAGTGCCCCATACAATACAGCTGCTTCTGTAACTCACTTTGCAAGCTGTAAGCCAAAGAGCAAATGCCCTGGGGGCAGGCGGCAGGCAGGGAGCCACAGAAAAAGGGAAATTTTGTTGGCCTTGCCCCCTCAGAAATATTCCAGTCCCTTTCTTTGAATTTCCAGCTTTTGCTAAATCGCATAAGGGAAAGCGTGAAGGCAGTATTCTACCCAGCTGCTCACTAAAAGCAGTCACACCATTCAATATGAGGTTACCTGTATTTCTACACTGGATGTTTCACCATGATTCCTGACTGTCTTAGGCCCCCAAACTCAGGTCTGCTCTCAGCACTCAACATCTTCAGTGGTCTCCCCTCACTGGGCAACTGCGCCTGAGCTGCCATTTTAGTTTCCAACAATGCCCTCAGATATACAGTTCCCAAGAAACTTGGATGTCTGAGGGGAAAGCAATACAGGGTGCCTCTCCCAAGTCAGGGTGCACAACATCCAAAGCCCACCAAATTATTCTGGCACCTGAGGCAGAGGATGCCGCAAATGTCTCTTTGCCTTCCCTGGAAGTCAAAACACAAGAATAAATTAACTAACAACTCGCTGCCTGAGGCAATTTGCCTCCCTCAGCTTAGAGGTTCGGCAACCTTGGGCCAATCGTGGTTGATACGGCCTTGGAAGGGGCCTGTTGTCAGCTGCCAGGAGAAGGGCATGACCTACAAAGGCAAGATGGAGGTTGGAGCAGACAATGGGGAGGAGGCAAGGGCATAGCCCAAATAGGCACAGTCAACTTCATATACACTAGGGCCCATTACTCAAGGTAAAATATTGTTCAGACTGACAGGCCAGGACTGAGGCCAAGGCTTGATCGGCCTGAGGGAGCTGGGAATGGTCTATGGCAGGGCTGGGCAACATGTGGCCCTCCAGATCTTTGTTGGCCTCCAAGTCCCATCATCCCTGACCGCTGCCCATGCTGACTGGGGCTGATGGGCATTGGAGTCCAACAACTAAACATCAGGAATAACTTTCTGACATTAAGAGTTGTTCGGCAACAGAATGGACTCCCTCAGAACGTGGTGAACTCTGCTTCCTTGGAGGTTTTTAGGCAGAGGTTGGATAGCGATCTGTCATGTACGGTCTGGTTGATATTCTTGCATTGCAGGGGGTTGGACTAGATGACCCCCGGGATCCCTTCCAACTCTACAATTCCATGTATCTATGATTCTAACACACTTCCTTCGTTTCAGGCAGAAATCCGACAGAAATAATCTGTCACGGAGGTTGGAGCAGTGGGAATACACCAGTCAAAAAGACATTTAGATGACTTATCCGTTTTTACTGTAAGAGGGAACTGATATTCCAGTCCAAACTTGCTTTCTAATAAGGATGCCCTGTTAGAAACCAAGGCATCCTTCAAAGGGCTTTATGGCACGTGCTACTAATCGATGCTATTAAGCCAACAGTGTCATAGGATTTGTGTCAGGTCAGCAAGCTAAATTTATAAGGAGGCAATCTGGCTGGATGAAATGTAGAACTGAGAAGACGATGAAAATTCTGCTGAGTCTAGTGTGCTATGAAACAGTGTAGTTAGTAGTGGAAGGAAGACATTTTCTCAAAGGCAGAGGTTTCCTTACACTGAAGCAGACCCATAGCCATATAGCCCAGCCTTACTGGCCCTAGCTGTCCAAGGTCTCGGGCAGATAGCCTATCTGCAGATGCCAGGAATTGAACTCAGGGCTTTCGGTATGTGAGAAGCATGTGGTCCACTACTGACCTATGGCCTCTCCTTCCATTCTTGCCCATCAAAATTAGAGAATCTGGAAAAAGGGGAGGTTTTTGGGTGAGGGATATAGTAAGTTTCCTTCCAGAGTTTTCACCTGTCCTTTTTGGAGACCTTTTAAAAACTGTAGCTTTTTAAGGGCTCTACTAGACAACCTGTTTCTCCTGCCAACCTGGCAGTTTGAAAGCACATCAAAGTGCAAGTAGATAAATAGGTACCGCTCCAGCGGGAAGGTAAACGGCGTTTCCATGCGCTGCTCTGGTTTGCCAGAAGCGGCTCAGTCATGCTGGCCACATGACCCAGAAGCTGTACGCCGGCTCCCTCGGCCAATAAAGCGAGATGAGCACCGCAACCCCAGAGTCGGTCACGACTGGACCTAATGGTCAGGGGTCCCTTTACCTTTACCTTTAGATGACCTGTTTATTCAGCATTCATCCTGATTCGCTTGAACAAAGCTCGTAGTTAGTCTATGCCTGGTATTTATTGAGCATTTCTTCTGCTTGCAGCGGGTCTACATGTCTTCCCATTCATTCATCCCACACTTTTTATGGTATATTTTGTAACCACAAGCCGTCTGTTGTTTTATTTTGCAGCACAGTATTTTAATTCATTTTAACAGTGTAAACCTAAATTTCCAGGACACACTTGAATCCTTCTTGCAAAACAGTGACAGCCCACCCATGAGGCAAGTTGAGGCAATCACCTCGGGCAGCAGGATCCACAGGGCAGGGTTCGAAATTAGCAGGGCGCCAGGTGCCTTTTGGGCATAAAGATTCTCTATATTTGCGAGCAATTCGAAAAGTCTGGGGGCCAAATTTTGCACCTGGCTGACACTTAAGGATTACTGAAATGTATGTGCTTTGAAGCCTCGAAGTATACGTTAAGGATAGACAACATGTTCAGAAGTTTAACAATAAAGAGTAGAGTGTTTTGAAAACTGAAGTATGGTACCAAAAATTTTATTGTAAGCACCAAATTAAACATATATTAACAATTTCTGCTAAAAATGTGATATTAACAATGTGTCACTTATGTGAATTGCATATTAGTTTATGCTTATCAAAATAATAAAAAGCGTTGCTGACCCCTCCACCCCCAAATGGCGACTAGGCATTCTGTTTTGGTGCCCACAGCCCAGATCCCAGAAGCCATTTGGCTCCTAGCTTTTCTATCCCAGTTTCTAACGCTGCCACAGGGGAAGCAGATTTGGCCTCCAAGGAATGCATCGCCTGCCACTGCTGCTGCCACCACAATGACAGTGACAGCTCTTGGCCAATCGGAGGCACTGCTGGTCTCCTCCCAGATCTTTATACCCCTTCTTGTTCCTGATGTAGATCTTCACTCACCCCTTCTTCACTGGAGTGAAGTGGCGTTATTTTGTGGTTCACCTCAGGAACCAAAATGTTGGGCCAGCCCTGCTCTGAGTAATAATAATAATAATAATAATAATAATAATAATAATAATAATAATTTATTGCTTATACCCTGCCCATCTAACTGGGTTACCCCAGCCATTCTGGGCAGCTTCCAACAAAATATAAAGGGACAAAACGTCAAACATTAAAAGCTTCCCCAAACAGGGATCCGATAAATGAAGTCACACTTAATAAAAAGGTAAAGGGACCCCTGACCATTAGGTCCAGTCATGGCCAACTCTGGGATTGCGGCACTCATCTCGCTTTACTAGCCAAGGGAGCTGGCGTACAGCTTCCGGGTCATGTGGCCAGCATGACTAAGCCGCTTCTGGTGAACCAGAGCAGTGCATGGAAATGCCGTTTACCTTCCCGCTGGAGTGGTACCTATTTATCTACTTGCACTTTGATGTGCTTTCGAACTGCTAGGTTGGCAGGAGCAGGGACCGAGCAACGGGAGCTCACCCCATCGCTCACACTTAATACTTAATAATCACACTTAATACACAAGCATAATTACTGCTTCGGTTTATTTTGAGTTGCAATTCAACTGAGTTTTACTCAAAGCAGACCCACAGCTGATGGCTAAGTGTGTATAAGTATAAAGAGTGTATAAGGGAGACCCAGCAGTAAGTCCCTCCTTAGATATTACGTTCCTTAATGGACCTGGGCTCTTAGCCCCCACAAGGGTACCAGCACAAGTCCACTAATGAACCTAGAAGAATCTACAAAGGTAAGTGCAGCATAGTGGCTAACAGATGGTACAGTGAATCAGGATTGTTATTATATTTTTGGAAGGAGAGCACCTCTGAAATAGGGTTATTCTTCTTGACTCCCAGAAAAAAACATCACAGGAAGGAGGCCAGCCAGATCCCATCCATCATCCAGAAAAGGAGCATCTGTAGGGAGCTTGCTTCCCCCTCTCTGCTAGAATGAATACTCAGCTCCATTTGCCGGTTGCCGTGCGACCGCAGAGCTGAAAGGAAGCCCACACTGGACTCATCCATTAGCCAGGGAGCTGAGGGCTCCTGGGTTATACGGGCTTTGAGTTTTCTGTGCATGTATTGGTGCAATCTGCTGTAAACCACATTTATAATTACTTGATCTAAAGGCAAGGTAAAATTTATTCTAAAAGGATCAAATGAAGACAGACCACATCCTCGCAATCACCAATATAGGGATAACAAGTGGTCCTGCAACAAAATGTTGTTGTGTGGAGAGCTCAAGCTCAAGGTTCCAGCCAGCCTTCTATGCCCTCTTAGAAGAAGAGTTTGGATTTGATATCCTGCTTTATCACTACCCGAAGGAGTCTCAAAGCAGCTAATATTTTCCTTTCCCTTCCTTCCCCACAACAAACACTCTGTGAGGTGAGTGGGACTGAGAGACTTCAGAGAAGTGTGACTAGCCCAAGGTCACCCAGCAGCTGCATGTGGAGTAGCGGAGACACGAACCCGGTTCCCCAAATTACGAGTCTACCGCTCTTAACCACTACACAACACTGGCTCTTTTACAAGTTACTGTGTTCCATTCCTTCTTCCCTCAGTTTTCCATTACCTCCACCCAGGGCTAGATTTAGGTTTGATGAGGCCCTAAGCTGCTGAAGGTAATGGGGCCCTTTATATATCCAGCTGTCCTTTGTCAACAACAAATTGCCACTGTTTTTTTTGTGTTGAATATATGCTATATGGTAATTTATGGACCTACTAGGTATCTAAAGCCATTTGCACATGTTGCCATGCAACCAGTCCATGCGGAATGTAGGCACCATTTATATTGAAAGGAGCAAACCAGTAATATTTTAGAGAGCAGGCTAGCAGACGGGGCCCATTACTTACATCACAGGAGCCTACATAACACAAAACACTGTTGCTGTATGTAGGTTTGATTTGATTTGTTTTTTATCTTGTACAGTGGTACTTCGGGTTACATACGCTTCAGGTTACATACGCTTCAGGTTACAGACTCCGCTAACCCAGAAACAGTGCTTCAGGTTAAGAACTTTGCTTCAGGATGAGAACAGAAATTGTGCTCTGGCGGCGCGGCAGCAGCAGGAGGCCCCATTAGCTAAAGTGGTGCTTCAGGTTAAGAACAGTTCCAGGTTAAGTACAGACCTCCGGAACGAATTAAGTACTTAACGCGAGGTACCACTGTATTTTGGAAATGTACATCCAGGGTTTTTTTTCTTTATTTTTTTGGTGGGCCCCCAAGAGAGTGGGACCCTAATCTACAGCTTGTTTAGCTTATACCGTGCTACCTCTGGTTACGAATGGGATCCGTTCCGGAGGCCTGGCCGTATCCCAAAAATTTCGTAACCGGAGGACCGCTTCTGTGCACGTGTTATGGAATCTTCGGGTTTGCTGCGGCCATAACCTGAAGATTCCATAACCTGGAGGTTACGCAACACGAGCTACCACTGTACATAAATCCAGCACTGCCTCCGCTCCATAACTATCAACCAGTATTCTGTGCCCAATGAGCATGCACAGTCCTCATTAGGTTACAGTGGACGCTTGGGTTGCGAATGAGATCTGTGCAGGATGCACATTCGCAACCTGCAGCGTTTGCAACCTGCAGTGGCGCTTCTGCACATGCGCGGGTTGTAATTTGGCACTTCTGCGCATGTGTGACCTCTGAAACCCAGAAGTAACCCGTTCCAGTACTTCCAGGTTTCGGCAGGTCCGTAACCCAAAAAAAGCACACCCTGAAGCATCTGTAACCCAAGGTATGACTGTATTTAGGGATTCCCCCCTACCTGAGGTCTTTTTTCTGCTCAAAAATATTATTTTTTAATTGCAATCCTACAACCCGCAAACCTGCTAATACCTTGTGCATGGAAGGTGCTTTTTATTTATGGTATTTTTTTTACTATAGAAGGATCTACATTAGAAGAAGAACCGAGTTTGCTATCAGGCTATAGACCTACCCTACTTTACAAGGATTCCAAGAAGAGAGTAGTTCTCCACATTAAGGCCTGCACATACATCATATATGGCTTCACCCGGAAAATCATGGGAACTGTAGTTTACCCCTCAAAGAGCTGCGGTCCCCCAGCACCCTTAACATGCAACTGTTCCCAGGATTTAAAGCCACATGCTTTAAATCTGCTTTAAATGTTTGGTGTGCACACAAAGCACCATGTGAAGTGCTTTGACACTTTACAGCTAGAATATTACCTTATGAACACAAATGCTAATAACTTTGCAAAGAAAGCATTGCATATTAGACAATTATATATATTTTGTCAGGACTGTGGTTTTCTTTCCAATAGGCAATGGGATTTTGGGTGGGGGAAATCGCTGACATTTGTGTTTGCAGTGACCTTCCCGCAACCCATTTAGGTACATTCGGAAAGAAACTTAATTAAGGCTGGTCTGTGCACACGAACTTAGAAGCAAGGACTTCCAAGTTTACAGACAGAAGGTCAGTCTGCAAAAAAATAATAATAATATCAAAAATCCTTGTTGCTCATTGCACGAATTGTTTGGGAAAATGTGATCCCTTGAACGAAAAGGCATGGAAAAATTGCACAAGACTGGGCTTTCCCTTCAAGTGAGCAATCCGTTTTCCTGGAATAATAGGGAGACAGAGGCTAGATTTTCTGCACACACTTACTGAAATTAAGAGGACTAAAAAACGTTTGTGCGTAACTTTTGGCTAGATCACGCTCTGTGTCTTTAACTTGTCACCCTTTGTTCTCCATCTCCTGTGTTCCTTCTGCTTCTCTCTGCGTTTTGTACATCCACAGACAAGCCTGTTCTCCCCCAGCTACTCCCCCCCCCCACAATTGGCCCAATTTGATTTCCAGGGAGTCTATATTGGCAGCCTGTCAAGCCAAATGTTCACTCCGCTATCGACACAGCCAGGGGCGAGGGGGTCCGCCAATGCCAGCCAAGCCTTGCTTAACAAACGTTACTGTTTTATAACATGACATGCTTGGCGATAGCGAAAAGGAAAAGCATTAGGGAGAAAACTTAATCTAGTGATTAAAACGCAATACTTGGTGTTGCTGGCTGCAAACCCTGGCGCCGTGCCTCCCCCCTCAAGGCTGGGTGGGACCTGTATCTGGCGAGAAGTTGTTTCATTAACTAAACGTCCCAGGATACAGATGACGGCAGACCGCATACGAAAAGTGAACCGGGCCAAGCATGACTGCAGCTAAATACGTGCTGCTCCCAGGGTGACTTTTCAAGAAGTATGATCCCAGGCACAAAAAGATACAGACAAATACACAAGAATCATAAAGTTGGAAGGGATCCCCCAAGGGTGATCCAGTCCAAACCTCTGCAAAGCAGGAATCTCAGCTAGAGCATCCATGACAGTTGGCCATCCAACATCTGCTTAAAAACTCCCAATGAAGGAGAGCCCACCACCTTCCAATGGAGTCTGTTCCACTGTCAAACAGCTCTTACTGTCAGAAAGTTCTTGAATCCATTGGTTCGGATCCTAGCCTCCACAGCAGGAGAAATCAATTGTTTCCCCCCTGCAGAGCTGTTTTAGGTTAGAGGGGTGTTGAGGAGAGCTTTGATGGTGGTAGGACTACACAAAGTATTTCATTCATTCATTTATTTATTTACTATAAAAGCAATCATATACAGTGGTACCTCGGGTTACATACGCTTCAGGTTACATACGTTTCAGGTTACAGACTCTGGTAACCCAGAAATAGTGCTTCAGGTTAAGAACTTTGCTTCAGGATGAGAACAGAAATCGCGCTCCGGTGGCGCGGCAGCAGCAGGAGGCCCCATTAGCTAAAGTGGTGCTTCAGGTTAAGAACAGTTTCAGGTTAAGTACGGACCTCCGGAACGAATTAAGTACTTAACCTGAGGTACCACTCACCCATGTAGAATATAAAAATGGTGCACAACAAAGCATGCAATGCAATAAAGACATACACACAGTACTGTAAAACAGGGACAGAGAAGATTTTGGGCCCTCCAGAAATTGCTGAGCTTCAGCTCCTATTTATTCCTGGCCATTGGCCATGCTTGCTGGGGCTAATGGGAGTTGTACTTCTGCAACAAGCGTGCAGAAGATGGCGGCCATGTTGATAAAAGGTCTGGAAACCCAAGCCTTATGAGGAACAGTTTAGTGTGTTTAGCTTGGGGAATAGAACACTGAGAGGTGATACAATAGCCATCTTCAAAGATCTGAAGGGTTGCCACATGGAAGATGGAGTGTGTTTTCTGTTGCTCCAGAGTAGACGACCCGAACCAATGACTTCAAGCTACAAGAAAGGAAATTCCAACGAAAAACATTGGGAAGAACTTTCTGATAGCAAGAGCTGTTTGACAGTGGAATGGGCTACCTCAGAAGGCGGGGGGCTCTTCTTCATTTGAGGTTTTTAAACAGTTTGGATGGCCATCTGGTGGGAATTCTTTAGCTGTGACTCCCACGTTGCAGGATGTTTGAACTGGATGACCGTTGGGGTCCTTTCCAACTCTATAATTCTGTGATTCTAACATATGGAGGGACAACAGTTGTCCAGACCTGCTATGAATCAATACGAGACGGCAAGAGGGATCAACAAATCTGTCATTTTTTTTTTTATTCTTTCAGATTCTTGGTTTTCCACATACAGTGGTACCTCATGTTACAGACGGGATCCTTTCCAGAGGCCCGTCCATAACGTGAAAAGCCCGCAACTCGAAGCGCCATGTCTGTGCAGGCACGCGGCACGATTTGGCGCTTCAGCGCAGGAACGAGCAGCGAAACCCAGAAGTAGCCCATTCCAGTACTTCCGGGTTGCCATGGGACGCAAGACGAAAACACGCAACCTGAAGCAGACGTAACATGAGGTATGCCTGTATTTGCATCAGTTTGCGTCGTCGCTGTTTTTCAAGCCCTAATGAAAATTTATCAACAACTTAGAGTGTATATTCTCCAAGTTACACATTTTTGCAAGCAATTCCCCATAATATAATGCATTTCTGTACATTGTTTTCACAAATATATGCATTTTATACACAGTTCCCCAATAGATCTGTAGAAAGATAGATGCGCTGAACACCATCAGAATGGATGCCCCTGTTTGCCACACCAAGTTCTCTGCACCTTTCTTTCCAAAGTACTTCAGGGGCTGCCATGTGTCCTACTTTATATGGTTGTCAAGAGACTTACCGTATTTTTCCATGTATAAGACTAGGGGTTTTTTTACCAAAAAATTAGGTTTAAAATTGGGGCTTGTCGTATACACAGGTGGTGGTGAGGGGTGTTTTCTTAATTTGGAGTCCCCAAAATAGGGGGCATCTTATACATGGGGGTGTCTTATACACAGAAAAATACGGTATACTTTGAGTCTGGAAGGATAAATAAGCACTGCCCATTGCACAATGGTCCGAGTACCTTATGGCCCTGGCCACATCTAAACATGCTTCACATAGACATCAGTTTTGTGGTAACACCTATCTGGCTATTTGGAGGGCTTATATTAACGTAAGATGTAAGTTTCATTTTTTTCTGGAGACAGTGCAGTGTAGTGGTTAGAGTGTTGGACTGAGACCACTGAGCCTCTTGGGCTTGCTGACTGGAAAGTTGGCGGTTCGAATCCCCACAACAGGGTGAGCTTCCCGTTGCCCTGTTCCAGCTCCTGCCAACCTAGCAGTTCAAAAGCACGCCAGTGCAAGTAGATAAATAGGTACTGCTGTGGCAGGAAGGTAAACGGTGTTTCCGTGCGCTCTGGTTTCTGTCACAGTGTCCCGTTGCGCCTGAAGCAGTTTAGTGCTGCTGGCCACATGACCCAGAAAGCTGTCTATGGACAAACGCCGGCTCCCTTGGCCTGAAAGCGAGATGAGCACTGCAACCCCATAGTTGCCATTGACTGGACTTAACCATCCAGGGTCCTTTACCTTTAGTCCCCACTCATCCATAAAGTTCACTGGGTGACCTTGGGCCAGTCAACATTTATCAGACTAACCTACCTCACAGGGTTAGAGTGTAAGGATAAAATAGGGAGAGGGAGAACCTCAAACTCCTTGGAGAAAAAAGTGGGATATCAGTGCAATAAATAAGTATTTTATGTTTCTCAATTCCCCCCTCCCCCTTCTTTTCCTTTATTAAATTTGCAAATTCTAAAAATTGGAAAAATTATAGTGGATTATTTCTAATTTTTCAGAGACGCAAGAAAGTGTCCTCGCTTGTCCTCCTGTTTGATGACGCATTTCCTCTTTTTTCGCAAAGTGTAAGCAGCAACCCCAAAAGCACTGCATGGATGCTGGGAAATGTGCCTTATTCCAGACCATTCTGTTCCACTAACTGCTCTGTGCCCAATACTGAACTTGGCCTTGAGCTATGGAAAAACGAGCTGTCTGTTTCCTGCTCTGAACTCTGAAACATCTGCAATTTTTCGTGTTATGTCAGCCACTGCTTTCTGTGGTCCCCTGTATAAAATTAGAGGAGGTTGAATTGCTTTGCTGCAGAAAGGGAAAGAGAGAGAGGCAGATATAAAAAGTATAGGGTGGTAAAGGGGAAATGTAAACAATAATTAGAAATAAAAGAACTACTCCCATCTTTTCTCTTCCCCCCGCCTTCCCCGCGGCCCCCTCTGCAGCTCAAAGGCTTTGCATCGCATAAATATCTACTTAGGAGCCTGCAAAATCTATACTGCGATCTCCAGAACAGCTTCTCAAGCACAATGCTGCTGAAGTGAGTGGACATACTCCACAGCTAAAAGCTGCTGAGTACTGCTCTCGTGTATCATAAGCGCTCCTGATGAAATCAGAGGCTTCTCAAATGTGGTCCTAGAAAGCTTTCTCCAAGCCAAGGAAGAACTTAGTTGTACCCAGGGCCGGATTTAGGTTTGATGAGGCCCTAAGCTACTGAAGGTAATGGGGTCCTTTATAGAGTCATACCTCGGGTTACGAACGCTGCAAGTTGCGTGTTTTCAGGTTGCGGACCACGCCGAACCCGGAAGTACCAGAATGGGTTACTTCCAGGTTTCGGCGCTCGTGCATGCACAGAAGCATAAAATGACATCATGCACAGAAGCGTTGAATCACGTCACGCGCATGCACAGAGGCAGCGTTTCAGGCTGTGAATGCTGCGGGTTACAAACGTGCCTCCCGTACGGATCACATTCGCAACCCGAGGTATGACTGTATGTCCAGCTGTCCTTTGTCAACAACAAATTGTCGCTGTTTTTTGAGTTGAATATATGCTATATGGTAATTTATGGACCTAATAGGTATCTAAAGCCATTTGCACATAACAAAATATGTATTTTATCAAAGGAATTGTTACAACCAGTCCATGCAGAATGTAGGCACCCTATATATAGAAATGAGCAAACCAGTGATATTTTAGGGAGCAGGCTAGCAGGCGGGGTCCATTACTTACATCATAGGAGCCTACACAACACAGAACACTGTTGCTGTATGTAGGTTTTATTTTATTTGTGTTTTTATCTTATATTTTGGAAATGTATATCCAGTTTTTTTCCTTTAATTTTTTTGGGGTGGCCCCCAAGAGAGTGGGGCCCTAACTTATAGCTTGTTTAGCTTATACATAAATCTGGCACTGGCTGTACCACCCAAATGTAGCCAGCCTGAGAATCGCAGGGCTAGCCCAAGCCATTTTGCTGCCTGACAAGAAGGGCAATATGGCGGCCCTTCTCCACATCATCCTGTGTATATAGAAGCTGGCTGGAGACTGGCAGCTTCAGCAACTGACAACAGGACAGTGTTGTCCATCTCAGCCGAGGAGAACAGGCTGCCAGAGGAGGCACCTGGCAGGCTGGGTGGTTCGCACAAGCATCTCGGTACCGACTCCCATTCTCCTGGCATCTGCCACTTGAGGAGGTGCCTCAAGCTGCCCAATGGTAGGGTCGGTTTTGTAGGGATAAAACAGTAGAGCTAGATGCAATGGGGGGGGGGACGGACCTTCACCCTATGGCAGAATCCAAGGAACCTAAACATTCTGGTTAGTACTTGTATCCCTCCTGTGAGTCACTGGCAGTTTGGAGGCAGCCTGGAGGAAGAAGACATGTAAACACCCCACGAGCAAATCAGGATTGGTGTGGAATGAAAGCTCATTATCATAGAACCTCACGCTAATAAATGCTCAATAAAGGACCGGACGTGGTGTATCTACCACTTGCACTTTGTGCAGGCAGATCAGGATGAATGCTCAATAAAGAGGTCATCTGGAAGTTTGCCCATGACAAGCATCCCCCCCCCCCCCCGTTCCTAATTCAGGAACAAGGCAGCTTCAGAAGTTTACGCAGTGTGGTCCAGTGTTCCGTTTTCCTTCAGCCTATCTTCTTCTTCATCTCCCTTCAACCCCCACCCTGCCTTTTCAAAACGTTTGAACATGTGGTGTGATTTTTGGCTACCATCCTAAGCAGCGAGAACAATGAGACTTCCAAGTAAACAGTGATTAGGATTGGGTTCTTTTATTCGATTCCGGAAACACCTGGAGTGCTTTATTGTGTAGCAAAGTGCCTCCAAAGCTAACTGGCACTGTGTGTGTGTGTTTTGAGTGTGCATATGTATTGTAGCCTGTTGTCTTTGTCCATGGAGTTTTCTTGGCAGGGATACTGGAGTGGCTTGCCGGTTCCTGCTCCAGGTGGATCACGTTTGGTCAAAATTCTCCACTATGACCTGTTCATCTTGGGTGCCCTGCACGGCATAGTTCATAGCTTCTCTGAGTTATTCAAGCCCCTTCGCCACGGCAAGGCAGTGATCCATGAAGGGAGAGCTGGACTATAAAGAAGGCTGATCGCCGAAGAGTTGATGCTTTTGAATTATGGAGCTGGAGGAGACTCTTGAGAGTCCCATAGACTGCAAGAAGATCAAACCTATCCATTCTTAAGGAAATCAAACCTGAGTGCTCACTGGAAGGACAGATCCTGAAGCTGAGGCTCCAATACTTTGGCCACCTCATGAGAAGAGAAGACTCCCTGGAAAAGACCCTGATGTTGGGAAAGATGGAGGGTAATAATAATAATAAATTTTATTTATATCCCGCCCTCCCCAGCCGAAGCCGGGCTCAGAGCAGCAGGAGTACAAGGAGAAGGGGACGACAGAGGACGAGATGGTTGGATAGTGTTCTCGAAGCTACCAGCATGAGTTTGACTAAACTGCGGGAGGCAGTGGAAGACAGGAGTGCCTGGCGTGCTCTGGTCCATGGGGTCACGAAGAGTCAGACACGACTAAACAACTAAACAACAACAACATGTATCGTAGCTACCAGGCTAAGTTCAAGGTGCTGATTCCTGGTGTGCAAAGCACTATGGGACCAGGACACCTGAAATATTGTCCCACTCTTTTATATAATCCTTGATCACTGTGTTCTGCACATGAGAAACTCTACAGATATCCATCACATCAAGAGAGGAATCACACCTTTAGAGTTGTGGCAGCTACTCTGTGGAATTCCTTCCCTTGAAAGGCAGGTGCCATTTCCGCTGCCTTTTTAGCATCCATTGGCAGTCCACGGATTGAGGTTGAATCCCAACAAGACCGAAGCACTATCTCATGGGGGGCAGAGGGAGGGCAGGTTTGGGGGCATCCCTGGTCCTGAATGGGGTAGCTGTGCCCCTAAAGGACACACATGCTTTCACTAGTTGTGAACAAGGGAAAAGGACTATGTTGGGCCTGGAAAACCCCACCTTCTGTCCACTGGACCTTCTACTGGTTTCAAATTGTCACCAGCCTACATGAATTTCAGCGGAGACCCTTAACGCTTTTTCTGCTCTTACCTACCCCATGGAAGTATCATCCAATCACATGCTGAGGAAATCTGCTTGCCCCGGGACCCACAACTCCCTAAGGCTGTTCCCAAACTGCCTGAGCTAACTAAGAATACTAGATTGCTGCAATGCACCACATTTTTAAGAGATGTGGTATTTTAAGGGCATGCATGCTGCAGTCACGCTACTAAACTGCTGTGACAGCTGTGACCTTAATGTGACAGCAAAATGGCAAGAAATGCCTTCAAATTTAGCAACGTTTTGCAACCCTGCAACCCTGCGGCAATCGCTGCAACGGCCCAATTTGTTAAGCAGAAGTACTTGGGTTGAAGCCGATTTAGAGATCTTATGATTTGGGAGGGGGGCTGCAAGAAAACATTGCAGTTTTCCTGTTCACTGTTCCGAGTCGGCCAGCCAACCAACCCCCTCTCGATGATACTCCCTTCCATTTCCCTGCATCCTGCCTCCCCCCATAACAAAACAGTCAGTCAACATTCCATGGCCACTGAGTCTCCAACAGGCCAATTTTAGGCCCCTTCTGTTGTAGTTTTTCCCAAAGTTTTTCTTTACGCACTTCTGCAAACCTGGGGGTTCCTCAACGCCTGCTGATATCCTTCCTCTTGTGAATGGATGGTGTTGTTTCAGCTACAAAAGCAACAGAACTCGTGCCTGAACACCTGAAATACAGTGAATGAGTCCAAGACTAGTTGTGCACCGGTTACTTGTGTGCAAATCGGAGGAATTCAGATTTTTATTCATTGGGAAGAGAGTTTCTGCATCATCCATTCAGTGACTGCTTTTCCAGGAGTTCCACATGCTGTCATACATATATACTTGGTTGCATTCACACTGCATCATGGGTTAACTAGCCTGAAATTTGTATACATACTTCATTGCTGTCACAGGTGTAAAACAAGCAAGCAAGCAACACCACAAGTCCTGATAGGGCCAAATTTGGCACAATTACAGGAGATGGCCTGGTAGAAAATTAAAAAAAATGTGAGAATGCAGATAGTTTGGTGAGAAAGGGTTAAAACCTTTATCCATACTGCTCCTGATGTAGCTTGACAGCAAGAAAGCTTTCTCAGTTGGAGGATGAACAAGACGATTTCATATTTATTGTATGTCTATTGTAGTTTCATTCAAATGAATCTCAAAGTGGTCTACACATAACATAATAAAAGATAAAGCATGAATCACATAAAACGATTAACAAATCAATCAAACAATTACAATCTATAAAACACCATTAACAAAAACAGCAACTAAAAACAAAATGAGCAAAACATCACAATTACAGCAAAACCATGCCAGCTTTTGGTATAGCTGCCTGCATGTGCAGAATCCAGATTTGCAAAACTGCAACATTTGGTCTAACTATCGCTCCCCCCCCCCCCCCCAATTCTAAAGGAAAGTAAGCAAGATTCCTGTCTTCCTTCCAAAAGCACCAGTTGGAGACACTTCCTACTGCAGGAGGCCTAACAGTTGATGTGGCAATGGTGGGTAGTTACATATTTATACGCTAACCCCATTTACCTGCTAGAATGCTAAATTAATTCCATGCCCTTGTTAGATCCCTGACAGTTATACAGACAGACAACTTGGTCTCTAGCCAATTCTAAGCATGCAGTTATCAAGGCAGACTGGCCCTTCAAAGCTGAGGTCTTCTCCTTGGCAGGCTTGAAGGAGCCGTCCTCAGTCTGACTCGGCTTTTCAGCTGCTAGCACAGGACTGACTCAGCATTTCTGATCAGGCAGCAGCGGGAGTCAGTGAAACAGAGGAAGGCATAGGCAGCTTTGTTAGCTGTTGCACAATTTCACACCCCATCGGCAGAATCCCACGAAATCACCACTGCTGGTGGCTTTCAAATATGGCATAAGAAACAGAGGTGTCCTTATAGGACGAAGGCTCTGCTTCTTATACACTCACGCCCTTTAGGCAGAGGCTGCATTTGCACGCCAAGGTAAGTCAAGGTTACTGTCTTATCAGGGTTCGTGGTGCATGGGTGATGTGCTAGCGCATGGTGCGAAATTACTCCTGCTTTTGTTCATTCTGCAGTGCAAGGAGAAACGACCCAGGAAGCGGCAATTAAGCTTGGCTTCCTGCGGTGTCTGAAACTGGAGTTGCGGTTTGTTTCTTCCTAATAAGGTCAGGACACCTGCTTCTTGGGAGAAAAGCAATGACAAACCTAGACAGCATCTTAAAAAGCAGAGACATTACCTTGCCAACAAAGGTCCATACAGTTAAAGCTATGGTTTTCCCAGTAGTGATGTATGGAAGTGAGAGCTGGACCATAAAGAAGGCTGATCGCCAAAGAATTGATGCTTTTGAATTATGGTGCTGGAGGAGACTCTTGAGAGTCCCATGGACTGCAAGAAGATCAAACCTAGCCATTCTGAAGGAAATCAGCCCTGAGTGCTCACTGGAAGGACAGATCCTGAAGCTGAGGCTCCAATACTTTGGCCACCTCATCAGAAGAGAAGACTCCCTGGAAAAGACCCTGATGTTGGGAAAGATGGAGGGCACAAGGAGAAGGGGACGACAGAGGACGAGATGGTTGGACAGTGTTCTCGAAGCTACCAGCATGAGTTTGACCAAACTGCGGTAGGCAGTGGAAGACAGGAGTGCCTGGCGTGCTCTGGTCCATGGGGTCACAAAGAGTCAGACACGAGTAAACGACTAAACAACAACAATTGTCTTTTTCTTCCAGCAGTTTTTTTCTTTTTCTTTTCTGTTGATTACTTATTTTACACAGTTTTTAAAATCAATAAAGCATATATTTATAAAAAGGAAGAAACCTGTGGTCCTTCAGTTGCTGCTGGGCTTTGATTCCCATCACCCTTGATCATAAGCCACTGTTAGCTAGGGCTGATGGGAGTTGGAATCCAAAAGCATCTAGAGGGCCATGAGTTTCTCTCCCTGCTTTAAATGAAAGCTCAGGCTCTTGAGAACATACAACAGCTTCCCAATTCAGCATTTGCTCCTAAGATGCAAACTCTATGACGTAACTGCATGCACACAGATTACTGAACATGCTGCCAGTTTGGAAACCAGCTCTTCAGAACATTGGGGATCCTGCCAAATGGTTGAAACACGAGAGGATTTCAGAAAACCGCTTGACAAAGGGATCTCGAGGGACAGCAATCATGCCTCCTAATTTCTCACCCTTCCTCCCAGACAAAAAGGAACTGCTTTGAAGATTGACTTCATTCTTCACCCAAGCTACTAGGACTTGGAAAGCTCTCGCAACAGCTGCTGCTCTCGAAGAGCCAACTCATGGCGCCATAGATCACACTGAGATCCTCGGGAGCAGAAGACTATTTATGCTAGCCTCTTAATTGAGCGTTCCTCTGCCAGCCAAGACATTCCGTGCTCCGCCACGCAAATAATGTAAGCTAATTTGCAGCTAAGCGCCGCCGTTAGAAACATACTTTATAAATATCTTCCTCAGCTGAGCAAGGGGAGCCTGGCAGAAGGCAAGTGTTGAAATGGTGTGAGGAAATGCACAATGGGCAACGAATACAAACAGCCTCTTTCATCGGAGAACGGGAGGTTGACTCTGGCCTATGACTTGACTGTGTGCCTTGGAGAACCTGGCTAATAGGTATTCTCATCCCCAATAGAAGACACAGCAGTGTGCACTGAATGCAGCTGCGGGTTAGGACAAGAATGGCCCAACCTATGTATTTAGACCATGAGACTCTAAATCTTAGGGTCGTTGGTTCGAGCCCCACGTTGGGTAAAAGATTCCTAAATTGCAGGGGGTTGGACTAGATGACCCTTGTGGTCTCTTCCAACTGTACAATTCTATGATCTAAGCAAGGGATGCCTCACTCCACTTATGTGGACCTGGCACTCTTACATGTGCCACACACCGTATTTTTCGCTCCATAAGATGCACCTGACCATAAGACGCACCTAGTTTTTAGAGGAACACAAGAAAAAAAATGCAATGGTACCTTGGGTTAAGTACTTAATTCGTTCCGGAGGTCCGTTCTTAACCTGAAACTGTTCTTAACCTGAAGCACCACTTTAGCTAATGGGGCCTCCCACTGCCGCTGCACAATTTCTGTTCTTATCCTGAAGCAAAGTTCTTAACCTGAGGTACTATTTCTGGGTTAGCGGAGTCTGTAGCCTGAAGTGTATGTAACCCGAGGTACCACTGAATTCTGAATCAAATGTTGTACTAAACTATTTAATAAACTACCGGTGTATCAGAATAATATTTCAACCATGTAAAGTGAACAGCAGTCAACAGTGGCATTAAGAACCATCATCACTGTCATGAACAAATGAAGAGAGACTTTATCCCCTAGTAAGGGGGGCAGGCAATGGAAATATATGAGCTCCCCACATTGAGTCCCTTAGATCTAAGGACTGTATGGTTTGGCCCTACAGAATTATTTTAATAAAGCAAAAATAAGTGGGACTTTCTTCTTTTTTGTTCATTGCAGACAGCTCTGGGGGCTTTCATATGAGGGAGAAATCTGATTCAATTCCCATTTCAAGTCAAACCTACATAATTCATACCTTTGTACACAACACAAGGATCAAACCACAGCCGCCCTTCAAATTTCACACTTCTGCAAAGGAAGGCACTACTGCCCCGGCAAGACCAGTGGCGGAGGGAGGGTCTTGCGTGGTGGCATGTCGCCTGTGAGGACGTGGGACATCGCCCACACAAGCGTCATCCCAAGGGGGTGGCGCGCGCCCACCCGCCCATCCCAATGGGGTGGCCGAGCGTGGGGGCCGAAGGATTACATGACTCCTGCTGTGCTTGCTTTACACCTGTGTAAGCCATGGAAGGGGAGCCATGGCTCCCATCCGTCCCTCCTCTGTGCAGCATAAGATGCACAGACATTTCCCCTTACTTTTTAGGAGGAAAAAGTGTGTCTTATGGGGTGAAAAATATGGTAATATGTATTCCACGTCTGTAAGAAATTGATCTTTTAATGTAGAAGCACCCACACTTCATGCCTACTGACCTCAGGCACGCGACTTTGCTGTATATACTCGTTTTGGGCCTTCTAAAAAAGACACCAGACATGTAGAATGTTGATGTGTTTTAATCTGCTTTCTAGCTTCCTGTTGATTTTAATTTTTTAAAGTTTAAAATCTTTATTCTTATTGTTTTATTCTTTTTGTAAACCACTTTGTAAACCACTTTTTGTAAACCACTTTGAGGCTTTATTACAAGCAGTATATACATCTAGGGGAATAATTAAATAAATTTTCTCCCCAATTTTAAGTTCAGTTTTCCCTACTTCTGCACAGTTTGTAATTAAAAAAAACCCCCGCACAGAACTTTGTACAACTTTTTGTGTGCATTTCTCTTAATGTATGCAATTTTGCCTATTACACAGTGTTTTTGCAAGGCAGGTCCCTTAATATAATGCATTTTAGTATGTTAATTTCTCTAACATACACATTTTTCTGTACACGCTTTTCCTACTAAATGCAATTTTGAACACTTTAAAAAAAAAAGTTTTTGAGAACTTCATCACAACATTTGGAGAAGTCTGATTTTTCCATTTTATAAAATCCATCTTCCAGTATCAACTTTGCTTCTTCTCTCTCTTTGCGTCATGAGCCAAAATATGTGTTCTACAAGCTCAACTGAGCTCAATACTCCTGAGTAAACAGGAATGGGACTGTGCTGCACACATCACAATGCAGTACACCTTTTCAAAATCATGAAGTTTCTATTAACGATTTGCTGTTTTTCATAAAATTGAAGAAGCACAGCAAACAAGAATATAAGATCACCCTAGAATGTTGATGGACTAGACCAGACACGTCCACCTTCCAAGAGATCTACTCCCACTATAAAAAAAACTGGCAGTGATCTACCCATTGGATTGACCAGAGCTGTTGAGCTTTGGGGGGGGGGGAACAAAGTTGATGGGCTTTGTGGGGGAGAGGATGAGACAAAATTCTTGAGGTTTTTTGGGGGGAGGATGAGCCAGAGTTGTTGAGTTTTGGGGGCGGGGGAGGGTCCCACAATCAACCGTGATTGACCAGGGACACCCCACGATTGACCAGTACATCATGCCTGACCTGTTGGACATCCCTGGACTACACCACCCAAATGTGATCAGAGTAACATTCAAGGAAAGAAGATGGACCCTAACAACACATTATTTTTAGGGCTATCATCAAATTTAAGCTACAATCCTTGAAACATTGACTATGGAGTAGGTCCCATTGAACACAACTTCTGAGCAAAGAAGCACAGGACTTCACTGTTTAATCACATTGCTTTTAATCAATCGAATCTGCGTATATTCACATGCAAATAGGCAAAGCCACATGTCACATCAAGCACCCATCTTAGATGAGGCATTTCTTTCTTTATGTCAACAGACTTGATAATTTTGGAAAGGCATGGCAAAAAATACGTAAAACAAATGCAAGCAAAGAAAACATGAAAGTAACGTCACATCTCAGCCAGTGTTGCCTTTACCCATTCCTCCCCACATTCCTTTCAAGTTTGATATCACCCTCCTTCAAATCAGCAGGTGGGGGGGGGGGGAGAACTACCTTAGATAGCTCAAAAGTAAGCCTGCTAAGAAGGACAGTGGTCTTCTCTGCTGCCAAGATTGCTGGAGAAAGGTGCTGTTCTGGTGGGGAACTGCACACAACTGAAGTCTTATGTCAGCTGGCTCCACATCCCCAGAGAAGCTGGCTGGACTGCAAAATAACCCTCACCTGATTTTAGTCTGCAAGGTTGGGGAGACAGGGGTACTGCAGGGACTCTGAGGATGGTAGAAAGGTTGTACCCTCTAGGTGGGAGAAGTCTGGATGCTGTCCTGGTGGTTTTCCACTGAGGAAATGAAAGCATCCCCAGAAACCTCTGCCATGCAGCTGCAAGGTCAAAGGGTCAGGGCTCACAACAATTTCTGCACTGTATGGGGTGGCATTTGAATTTGTCTTGCAAATTTCAGCTAGTCCATAACAACAACTGGGGGGGATGTATCTTTGCAGTTATTTTTCTTTTCCTGACAATGCTAAAGGAAACCAGAGGAAAGAATGCCATGTGCAGAAAGTATTGTCAGGTGGCGGTTCTAGGGCAAGGGGAGTTACATGAGCTTGTGGGGTGGGGAGGGGGCGTTTGCAACAGACAGCAGAGGTGACAGAAACCATGCCCAAGGAACAGGAGGGTAGTCCATGGGGGGACTTGAGCTAAGACAAAGGGCCCAGATTTTTAGCAGAAGGTGACAGAGGTGGCAGCTGTTACACCACTCATGGTTGGTGCATTCGTGAGTGCCAAAAGTAGGCCCTCTCAAAGGATGGTGTGTATACAATAACAGGGAGGTATACTCTTCCAATCTGCAAGCTGGCCAAGGGAACCCTTCTTCAAAATATGGGGGGGGGGCTTTAAGAGAATAGGGAAATCTTCCTGGTTTTTTGTCCCCCACCCCTCAAAAAGTTGCAAAAAGATATTCTGCGGAAATGAATCAGCTGCATAGCTTGAGAGTGGGGCTGAATGGGGAGAACTCTGGCCTTTCACCCTTCCAGTGCTTTCTGACCCCCTCATTTTTTTAAAAAAAGAAAGAAATGGGGGAAAGAATATCTTACAAAACCTCCCTAAGATGCAACAGGCTGGATGGAGAGGAGGCTGCCGAACTTGAAGTGCTGGATCACAGGGAACTTCTCCAGGCATTCGGCTTTGTACATGCGAACAAGGCCTTGGTTGACCTTTGCCCATGTAGGGACAGCGCTAATGTTCCACAGCTGGTTGGAGTGCTCAGCAAATGGGCCTGTCTTCATTTCTGTAACGAATAGGATGCACTCGAGAAACATGAATTCCTTGTGGTTTTCGTTCACCACCTTCTCGTCCAGGAAATGTTGAGGCTCCAGGTTTGGGTGATCTATCAGTTGCGAGCTGCCCCATATGAAGGGCAGGAACTGGAAGTCATCCAAGCCCCAGACTCCTCGGCTGCCGGCCGGTTCCATTCTGTAGGTCTTCTGCAGCTTCCGCATGACTTCCAAATACCTGCTGAACACTTTGAAGACTATGGCGAGCTGGTCATCTGCTCTGAGAACTCCAATCTTGCAAAGGCAGCAGAGGAAGGAGATAAACGCTGCTTCGTGACCTGTCCCGTAGTCGATACGAGTAGGGTTGCCCACGGACTCCTTCAGGTACACCGCCACCTCGGAGATAGCTTCTGACAGCTCCCTCGGGACCACCGTGGCCACCAGGTTCTCAGCCCCCTGGTCCAGTTTGGTGTACCACGTCCGGAAGGCCTTGTTCCCAAAGCGGGATGGCTGCTCCACCGGTGGGGTTTCGTCAATCCACCTGTCAAGCGTGTCTAGGAGATCAACCAGCTTCTCAATGGGCTCAGAGACTTTGTAACTGCAGGTCAACTTCTTGCCCTTGACGCTTTCATTCAGCTTGAGAATGAAGCCCATGTAATCTGCATAAGCCTGTGAGCGTTTCCACTTTGCCATGTCAGGAACCATGTTGATTTCCTTCTTGGGGATCGTGAAACTTGGGCGGGGAGCAGGCCATGGTGCCTCCTTGGGGGCTTCTAGATACCACTTGCTTTCTGCCATCTTCTTTCACCTCCCACCGCCTTGTATCTTGTACTTCTTAAAACAACTTTATGAAGGAGCAAACTTTATTAAGGACCTGCAGGTTAAACCAACAGTGAAGTCACCGCCATACTTCTCATATTTTAAGGAATTTCCCCCAAGAGAAAACAAGTAACTTTATTTTTAAAAAATATTTTAAAATAATTGATGCATGAAAGTTGTCTCAGATCAGGAACCTACAACAAATGAAAGGCCACAATTTGTTTTTGTTTTGTTTTTTGGTCTAAGAGACCTCTAGGTTCCTTGTTTAAGTCCAGCTAAGTCAAGGAACTGAGCCCAAATCAGAATGTAAAATAAATGCAACCCCCCTGGCTTTATTAGTCCCTTGTAAATAAATTATTTGCCACACCCCTTATACTTCACAGAGTTACTGTAAGATGTGTCTGATGACACAATCACCGTAAGACAGGGTGTGTGGAAGGCAATTAATTAATTAATCCCCCTCCTGCAACATTATTACTGTGAGTATCATTTCTTTCGAATAATTCCTACTTCTGGCCCTCTTGACTGCATTCCTAATAATTTCATGTTCATTGTCACCATTTTTATCTCGTCGCTCATGACTACAGTGTTTGTTCTGCATTTCCTGGTCCCTAAACTTCCAGTTATTGACAGCTATCCCCAAAAATGAAAGTACTGTCTTGCTTCTTCACCAGCAGCCAACAGAGCCATCTGAGCAGAAGAAAAATTCCGCAGTACAGCTTCCTTGGAGTCCCCTTTATTAATATGTAGTCTCATCCCAGGCCGTGTCTGCCCAGGAATGTAGCAAAAGCAAAACTTAATGCCTCATATTTGGGGTTTGCTAAAATACTAAAGCCAGATCAATACCAGCCAGCCTCACACACCAGTTTACATCTAGCGCAAAAATTGCAACGGTAAGGTGTACTGGCTCACTTCAGTCATATCACCTACTGATGCAAAATAATATAGCGTGAATATATTTTCAAGGTCCTAAAAGCTCAATTCAAAGCATAAATAGCAAATGTACCACTTATTAAATCAGATGAACAACCTGTTAATCTAACATGATTTGCTTATCTCATTTCCCACAGCTTTGTGTGTGTTTTTAAGTCCAGTGACATGAAAGGAAAAAAATGGTTAATCTGCTTCCATCCCACTGCAAGTGTAGAAGACATCTTCCGGGGAGATGTTTTCCTTTTACAGTGGTACCTTGGTTCCCAAACTTAATCCATTCTGGAAGTCTGTTCCAAAACCAAAGCGTTCTAAAACCAATATGTGCTTTCCCATAGAAAGTAATGCAAAATGGATTAATCAGTTCCATACTTTTAAAAACAACCCCTAAAACAGCAATTTAACATGAATTTTACTAACTAACGAAACAATTGATCCATTAAATGAAAGCAATAATCAATGTACTGTACTATAAAATAAAAAAGACAGTATTGTAGATGATAAAAACTAAAATTACTTTCTTACGTGCATTGATGATAGTCATTGTTTGGAAGGGGGGCTTTTATCCATTTCTGCAGTCACACAGTCAATCAATCAGTAGCTGAACTGGGTTCCACACAGTCACAAAAACAAGTCACAGAAATGAAGTCACAAGCCACAGTCACAATCAGTCCCATAAAAGTCACAGTGGGGAAAAACAAAAAAGCCACACAAATAAAAATGCAATTTTTTTAAAGCAAAAACAAAAGCTCCAAATATCACATCTGTGTTGTGTGGGTGCTCAGGACTCAACAGCCGACAGACTCAACAGGAAGCTTCCTCTGATTAGCAGCGAGGGACTCAATTTACAAACGGAACACACTCAACAGGAAGTGGAACATGTTCAGCTTCCAAAGCAAAGCTCACACCTACTTCCGGGTTTGCAGCATTCTGTTTCCAAGTTGTTCATAAACTAAGCTGTTCTAAAACCAAAGTACCACAGTACAATCTCCCAATCATCTTAAGCACCCTCCCCTCTTTTATTTTTCCAGCTCTGCGAGCAGATCTGACTGTAACGATGACAGTACAGTGGAAGCCTTGTTGACGTTAACAATCATGAGGGTTTTGCTTCCAGGTAGATCTATTACATGAAAAAAGGAATGCCCATCTTGCTTCCTGTAGCTTTAAAGGAGAGGGGTACATCGCTTGTGCCAAATTTTGTATGCTCTTAACAGGTGTGTCATTGGACTTGGGAGTCTTTGACAGCTTTCTTAACAGTTCCTACCTTTTTTGAATAGCGGGAAAAGCAGGTGTTGATTATGCCCGGGAGAAGGGAGGACAGCCATTTCGAGATAAACCCCTTCATGTCTCCCTCACCCACCTCCTCTTGAATCCCATACAAAAGCAGGTTGGTCCCCCACATTAAAATTTTCAATCTCCTCTGTCAGGGAACTGCCACCAGCTCAGAGGCGAGAGGTGGAAGGGCAGTTGTGTTATAGGGAACCTCCAAAAATCTTGCGAAGCAGTTCCTCCTCCGGCGAGGAGGAAAGCCCCTCCTCCAGTGGAGAGGAGGTGGTGGGACCAGGGGATGCTAGGGAGAGCCTCAACACCAAGACTGAGCAAACCGGATAGAGGGGAAGTACCCCTTTGCCAGCGCCCATTCTGTGCAGTAGGTTTCGGCGCAGGGAGGGGAGGAGAAGGTTGGGGGTCACACGACTGTTATGCTGGGGGAGGTACAAGGACCGACAACTCCCAGATTCCGCTAGTGACTGAGCCAGACATGAGCTTGCAACGCTCTTCACTGTAAATAGTTTGCACTAAGAATAAAGCCTGGAAAAGACAGGTAGGAGTCTTGCCTGTTTGCTCTCAAACAACCACACCACCACCTGACATCCTCCTCCAGTGCTATTTTTCTAGATGAAGAAGTGCTAGAACTCACCATGAACGTCTCCCTTGTTCTCTTTTATAATGGCAATGGTGCCAACCTGAGAGGTGCCGGAACTGAGTTCCAGCAAGTTCTGGGTGGAAAAAACCCCTGTCCTCCTGTTGCATTTCTAAAAGTTACCATTTCACTTTCTTTACTGAGTAATTCTGGGCTATGGTAAGATCTAAAACCAAAGAGGCAGTTGCTCAAACACTATCATTATAAATCTCCAAATCACAAAGCTTACTTTCCAAAAACTCTGTCCAACTTTCCATTAGCTACAATTCAAATTATTTGAGCTGCAGAGGCTGTTCATTTCAAACGCTGAACCCTCTGTCTGGGTGCTTTTTGTCACTCTCTGTAGATCTAGCACCATTCTGAAGCATCCAAACATTTTTAGGACTGTCTGGTTGTTTCCTTTTCCTAACGGTTTAAAGTTTGTAATAAGAGCCATTTCTTTGATGTGTCATGATACCACCCCTCACCTTTCTCATCTGTAAAAAAGGGAATCGCATTCAAAGTTACTAAAAGCTGGGCCATTTATGAATGAATGAATCTTTATTTGCGTCAGCCATCGGCCATAGCAATAAAACAACAATACGATATACAAAGAATAGAAACAAAAAGTCAATTATATAAAATACATTTTATGGTTTTGAATCAGTAGTCAAATAGTGGATCTTATTCTGATTGCCCCAGCTAAAAACCTTGCAACCTTTGCTGTCACCTGCTCATCTTGATCTGCCAAGAGAAAGGACACTGTGGCAGTAGCTGGACGACCGGGAATGGACAATAAAAGAGGGGTGATAACCTCATTCCTCAAATCTTTATAAAGAGCGCATGCCAGCAGGGCATGCGCCACTGATTTGGTACTGCCATCTCCACAGGGACATAAGCGTTTTTTGTGTGGAATCTGTTGGAATCATCCCTCAAGTACAGCCGAGGGCAATACATTCAATCTTGAGAGCACGTCTATATTTTAGAATTGCTAGGTGATGCAGAGAGGGTGCCAGAGAGTTGAAATGGGAAGGTGGAAAATACCATGGGCAAAATTTCCTAATTGTGACCAAGTTGTTCTGACGCTCAATATCATTTAGGCGCTGACAAATTAGACTGTTTGCTTTACTAAAACCCAAAGTGAGTAGCTGTTGTGGTGATAAACCACAAGAGAGAAGTTTTTGATAGACAATTTTAGTCCAGGCGCTCTTGTGACAATCCTGCAGCACTAGGGATATTAGACCAGGGGGATTTAAGTTTAGTCGAAGCCAATAGTTAAGTGTCCTACGACTGGGGCCATCCATTCTGAGATGCGGTGCTCACCCCTCTGTTCCAATCAATTTCCATTTTCAATGCAAGTTTCCACTGGCAACATTTGCAGCACCCAGACTAAGCCAAACACATTTTTAAAAAAACAGCCAAGACAGTCCTAATGTTGCGGTAAAGAAGCAGCTGATGTTATAAATACTTGGTGGGCCTGCCTCAAAATACAAACATTTCTGAAGAAAAATGCCTATGCAATTAAGCTAATGGCAAGTTACATCATCTCCTTTAACCCTCTAAGTATACTTTTAGGCTGTCAAGACAGTTTTGTAAGAAAGGGAACACTAAAAGGAATCGCTTAACTGTAGCAAAGCAATGTAATCGCCACTAAATTGCATATTCCAACGACCACTACTGCTAAAGGATGGTTATATAATCCCTGGAAAAATAACTGAAACAGGGTCAGCCCGAGATATTTTGCTGCCTGAGGTAAAAAAAAACAAGATGGTGCCTTCGCTTCACCATTCCACGCATCAGTGACTGAGTTTTGCATCAACACTGATTTTGGGACGGTATCGTCCACCACACCTGAGGGCAATAGACCAAGTCACTGTATATTTAAAGAAGTTTCATACTACAACAGTCACGCCTTCCCCCAAGGAATCCTGGGAAGTGTAGTCGAAAAGGGTGCTGAGAGTTGTTAGGAGACTACTAATTCCCTCACGGAACTACACTTCCAAGAGTTCCCTGGGAAGAGGCACTGATTGTTAAACCACTCTGGGAATTGTAGAGGGGAATTAAAATGCCATCAGTTGAGACACTTCTTGTTGAACTCTGGCATCATCATCATCATCAATTTATTGACTGCCTTCTAAGCAACTGTCTCAGGGCGATGTACACTAAAGATAATTAAAAGCAGTTAAAAGCAGCAAATGCATTTAAAAGTAAACAAAATAGAAAATAGAAACAAAGGTAAACAAGATAGAAAATAAAAATGAAATCACAGACAACTGAAGCAACACTCTGCATTAGCACTGGGCAGCTGAGAACTGCCATTTTAATTTCCCACTGCCATAGCATCTCTCGAGAGCGTTGTGAGTAATTTTGCTATAAACCATCTACTCCTAAGGCAATCAGTCTTCCATTGGTTGGTTAACCAGCGTTCTTTAGAAAACGCTGGACCTCTGAGTCATTAAATGCCTAGAAAGACCGAACGGCTTTGAAAGCATCAATGCAAAATAAATATATTAAATGTCAGAGAGGAATATTGAATGAACTCCGACATGGGTTTTTCAGAATGTAACTCCCAGTGTACTTGGACAGTGATCATATGCGTAGGATAATTCCAGTGAGATTTCTATGTCTGCTGGGCATGTTTTCCACCTTATTTGGCACTGACCTTAGGCTCTTCCATATCATCCTATTATGGGGCATGAGGGAGTCAGACGGCATGATTCAGAAACACTTCCAAGATGACACAGTTTGGGCCTTAAGCCATCTATGGGTACGTCTGTGATTAAAATCCCAAGGCTTTGGAAGTAAATCCATACCTAAGGCAGGGCCTTCTCCCTTATGCACCTGCCTGGGGCTGCTCTCTTAATGGCGCCACACTTGTTAGAGACTCAATGCACAGCAACATGAGAGACAGGCATTCCACAGGCACCCCAACTGTGGAACCCTCTCCCACCCTCCTCAGATATGGATGGAGCAACAGGTCTTTCTGAGTACCAGCTAAAGACCTACTTATTCGCCCAGGTTTTGGGTGTGAATTTGCGTTACTGCACCTGATAGCTATTTAACAGTGCATATGCTCTCACCTAGGGACATGGGTGGCGCTGTGGGTTATACCACAGAGCCTAGGACTTGCCAATCAGAAGGTCGGCGGTTCAAATCCCCGCAACGGGGTGAACTCCCGTTGCTCGGTCCCTGCTCCTGCCAACCTAGCAGTTCAAAAGCACGTCAAAGTGCAAGTAGATAAATAGGTACTGCTCCGGCGGGAAGGTAAACGGCGTTTCCATGTGCTGCTCTGGTTCGCCAGAAGCGGCTTAGTCATGCTGGCCACATGACCTGGAAGCTGTACGCTGGTTCCCTCAGCCAATAAAGCGAGATGAGCGCCGCGACCCCAGAGTCGGTCACGACTGGACCTAATGGTCCAGACTGGACCTAATGGTCCCTTTACCTTTACCATTTTATGCTCTCACCTGGTTTTACTGCTTTATTGTTTATTGATTGTATTGTGTTTTTTCAATATAACAGTCTGTAATATTAGGAAACTCCCTCTCCAAAGAATTTTGTGCATGTGTTTGGGGTCACACAGGTGGCCTCAAAGAATCTGGGTACCTGAGTGAAATTCACCGCCCAATACTGTCTGTGTGTTGTTGCAGAAGCCAGCTCTATGAGTGCTGCAAAGAGCCTTTTTCAAGAAATATATTTCTGGCCAACTGCATGCCTCCCCTTTCTATTGCTATGCTTGTAGTGAGGGAGCTTTCTGTGGAGCAGGGACAGACTGTTCATTTTCTAATCTGCTTCTATAGCTCTCTAGACTTCTTCCAGAATGGAAGTATGCTGGGGACCAGAATGCAGAAATGCCCAATAAGGTTGTGCAACCTCAGGGTTTTTTTTTTAATCATTGGTTTTCAATAGCTTCTCAGCTTTTTGACTAAGTGTAAAATCACAAGTTTTCATTTGGTAGCAATTCTAAGGCAACACTATGTACCATATTTTTGCTCCATAAGACGCACACACATTTCCCCTTACTTTTTAAGAGGGAAAAAGTGCGTCTTATGGAGCGAAAAATACGGTATATTGCTCTGTGAATTGCTATTTTAGGACTAATAATGCGCCTTATTAATACTATTAAGTAGAACACATATTAAGTGAATATGTGAAAGCAAGGCATCTTCCTATGTTTTAATTGATTCATCAGGTAAACATCACAGCCCAAGTCCATAGCAATGACTTCTTTTTAAAGGTCTTGTCCACATAGCCTTTTCTCCTCTTCAATGGACACTCCAAGCAAACTTCAAAGCATTTTAAAGCTGAGCTTTGAGCTGTCATTGACTCTAATTAGACCTCTCATTAGACCCTAATCCATTTTTTCCACTGTAGTTGAGTGCAAACCAGCTTTGATCTCTGGCTTTTTGCTTATCTGTTTAAAGCACTTGTCTTTGTAGGTTCTCTGGAAATCCATAATCAGAATCTTTCTCTCTAAAAGATAGTCCAGACAGTTGTCCATGCTTACAGTTTCACCCATATTCACTGGGCAAAACTGATGGTCTGGAAAAATCAACCCAAGATTAACAAACAAACCAGTGTCATGACCATAAGACTCCTCTCCTTGGGGAAAACCCCGGAGGATCAACAAATCCACCCCAAAACAGAATTAATAACAGTAATAGTTAAATCGGTGCTGGTTTGAGATTACCATATAGTTGGAAAAAGCAGAATAATTATACAATAATAATATCATACAATAAAGAAGCACAAGAGTCAGAAGACAAAATGCCTAAAAATACAAAAATCCCAGCATACATGTCGCACATCACTGAGTATATCAAGAACTGCAATCTGCATGGAGGCAACTTTGCTAAATGCTCTATCAATGCAGGCAGTAATTAGTTTCTTAGTTGTTTCCATAAATGTATACCCACCCTTCTTCCAAAAGGGAGGCCAGGGCAGATTGCAAATGTATAATACAGTAATTGTCAATTCACTTTTGACAACTCCCTAATAAAATAAAATAAAGCAGCAGTAAGTTCAGCAGAAGAATCATTGAACCCCACAACTCCTGGTGGTATAAAAAAAATAAATTCACAGGTCACCTTAAAGTAGACAGAGCAGAGGACAACTAAACAGAAATAAGAGGGAGTCACATAATCTAGGGTTCACTATGGAAAATCCCTTGTCAGGTGTCACTGCCTGGCTGATCTTAATGACTGGCTGCTGCAATACTGGAGATGGTGTTCCTTTGGGTCCTCGTGTCCCAGGTTGTTCAGGGCTTTGTGTACTAATATTAACACTTTGAACCAGACCTGGAGGTTCTCAGGCAGCTGGTGCAGAGATTGGAGGATCAGTGTCATATGACCCCCACCCTCGCCATCCTAGATAGCAAACTATGAAGTGGCATTCTGCACCAGCTGCAGCACCTAGACAGCCTTCAAGGGAAGTCCCACATGGAGCACACTGCAGTTATCTATATGGGAGGTTATCAGTGCATAAGTAACTGCAGTCAAGTTGTCTTAGTCCATCCAGTAAGAGCCGTAGCTTGCCAACCAGTTGAAGCTATGCATTAAAATAAGAGGTTATTTCTTAATGCTCTGAATACATTTTTTTCTGAATTAACACTGGGAGAAGGAATTGTTCCAGCAAAATATACCCCTACCTATCATCTCCTCTTTTATGGGACATGCAAAATAAATCTGTAAAAGGTTTTAATGCACAGCTGTTCCTTCATAAACTCAGCACCTTCCAGATGTTGTTGTTGGGACTCCAGCTCCCACCAGCCCCAGGAAGCATGGCCAATGGTCAAGGATGATGGGAGTTGTAGTCCAAAACATCTGGAAGGCACCAGAATGGGGAAACCGCTGCCTTATAAGAAGACCAATTCCATAGCACTCATGCGATGGTTTTGACACTATGTATTCTGACAGTGTATTTTCCAACTTGTCAGCTCTCATCTGGAGGAGCATTCAGCCGCTGTCACCGTCTGCATTTTTCGATTTATTTATTTGTTTAAGAAGTGTGTTCACTGATCTAAGAATGGAGGCTAAATGTGGGATTGGTAAGATTAGCAAAAAGGGGGAGGTTGCAGGTTTCATAAGACTTCCACGAGAGGTTGTGAATATATGGAGCTACTTTATATTGAATCAAGCCATTGGTTCATCTGTGCTTATAAACATTATATACTCTAATTTGAAACTTATATTCTTATGAACAGGATGCAAGGGCATATGGTGTTCCTTAGTTGTTTGTTCCCAACACCTGATTTCCAGGGTTATTCTGCCTTTAAACATTGAGCTATTGTGGCTTATAGATCACTGAGACGAAGTGGGCAGGAGAAGCTTTGAGTAGGAGCCCAGGAAAGGTGTGGTGGGAGAGGTTTGTCAGGAAGGGTGGGGTCCTTCCTCCTGTCACCTGTCTCTAACCTCCACATTTCCTCCCCTTCCTCCCAAAAAGCCCAAGTTTGTCTGTCCTCAGCCTTGTCCTCACAGCTCTACAGCCTGCATGAAGGCTTTTCCACACAAGCATAAAGTGACCTTTCACTTTAACTTGCATAGTTGGAATGCCACCAACATTCTTAGGCCAACAGCTTCCCTCTGCAGGCAGAATTTTCATGAAAATTATAGATCCAGAAAATTCTAGATTGGCCAATTCATGGCAGATGCTTCAGAACCATTTCCACAGAAACACTTAGCATATTTAAGTATAGAAAGAAGAGTGCTCTCAAAAAGTTTGAAAACTTGAGCTTTCAGTAAAGATCGGGGCTTTTTTCCAGCTGTAACTCGCCATTGCCATTATAAGGGAACAAGGGAGGCGTTCAACGGGAGTTCCTGCACCTCTTTTTCTTGAAAAATAACACTGGCAAATGTTATTTTGTAATGTTATGAATCTGGTGGCCTGATTACTGTGAATGGACACCACTATGATTTTTGCCTAAATCATTACTTGATTGGAGTCAGGGATTTGGCAAAACAACGTTAACAGTGTGACTTCAACAGATGTGGGCGTTTCCTGAATGGGTAATTCACCTGCCAGAATGAGATCTCCAAAAGCTCTGCATGGCGTGAGTCAACATATGTGTAGCAGCAGAAATAGCAGATTGAACAGAGAGAATCTTGGGGTAGGGGAGTGGGAACGCTAGCTTTTACGTGGGAAAGCCGAGATTAGATCATCAGCCACTATTTCTTTTGCTAAAGGTAGTACCACAGGATGCAAATCTCCCACCCACTTGCGGTTATCCATTCACCTTGAAGGGGAAAACATACAGGAGCTCGTATTGCACTCATGTGTTTTCCCCCCACCCTGCTTAAAAGCAGCCCTAAGGGATGTGTGGTTTTAATCAGGGTGAGAAGTGTGTGGTTAGATGGACACCCCTCCAGCTACCACTCTCCAACTACCAGGTCTAAAACAGGGGTCTGTGGCACTACTTTTAGCAAGAGAAGACGACAATGGGAGACCTAACTGCAGAATTCTTACATGTCCACACCATTCATTTAAAGCACTATGATACCACTTAAAGGTAAAGGGACTCTGGGGTTGCGACGCTCATCTCGCTTAACTGGCCGAGGGAGCCGGCGTACAGCTTCCGGGTCATGTGGCCAGCATGACTAAGCCGCTTCTGGCGAACCAGAGCAGCGCACAGAAACGCTGTTTACCTTCCCGCCGGAGCGGTACCTATTTATCTACTTGCACTTCGTGCTTTCGAACAGCTAGGTTGGCAGGAGCAGGGACCAAACAACGGGAGCTCACCTCGTCGCGGGGATTTGAACCGCCGACCTTCTGATCGGCAAGCCCTAGGCTCTGTGGTTTAACCCACAGCGTCACCCGCATCCCACATGATACCACTTACCCCCAATTAATTCTCAGAACTGTACTTTGCTAAGGGTACTGAGAGCTAGTGGGAGGACTCTATCCCCTCTCACAGAGCTACTGTTCTCAGAATAGTTTAACAATCACTCCATCTTCGCAGAGAAAATGGGGAATTGTAGCTCTGCGAGGTGAATGGGGTCTCCACTGCCATTGGGAACAGACTCTTCAGGGAAGCCCACAACTCCAAGCGAACCAATCTTGTAGAGAGAGTCTTGTGAGCAAGCCGTGTCTCATCTTTAAAAGCTGAAATATACTCAGAGTCAAGAGTGGATTTCATGCTCTTTATTCAGCTCGTAGTGGTGAGGAGGAATGGAAGTTCCCTCAGAATGTCTGCTTTATATACATTATTACACAATGGGCCCCACGTGATTGGCTAATTCCGGGATTCTCCTGTAGGCCAATCAGGTTGCGGATTCACTTCCACCTGAAGCTGGATTGGGTGGCTCCTGTGGACCAATCAGACTGCTGTATTCTGGGCCCTATTGTTCTAGGACCAATCAGACTGCAGCATTCTGAATCTTATTGTTCTAGGACCAATCAGACTGCTGCATTCTGAATCTTATTGTTCTAGGACCAATCAGACTGCTGCATTTTGGATCCTATTCAACTCAGTACATAACAGAAGCTGGGGGGAGAGGTGGGTTTGTTGAGGCGTCTTTGCCCCTATCACCTGGTCTCAAACTCCTTTAGTTGTTCTTGAACTCTTTAAGTGGCACCTTTGGGGATTTGCACCTGTATCGCTGGAAGCCTTGAAAAAAAGCTTTCTTTCTTACATGCATACCAGAGCCTCTGGCATCATGCTTTGGACAACAGCCAGGACCAAAGTGGCATCTTTTGCTCCTCCTGGCCACCACCATTGTCTGGGGCAGAGAGAAAGGAGGGCAAGCGATGGGAGAAAGGAGAGGCATGTTGGGGGGGGGCTGCTCTTGTCACCTGCCCCTTGCCTCCGCCCAGCTACATCAGCCCTTGAACGCAACCCTTGTTCACAGCAAACCTCCCCTTTCCTTGCACCACAGCCTTGGTCCAAATCCCACCTCCGTAGCTGCTTTAGCAAGCGGGAAGAAGAAACGGAGAGTTTGACTCATTCAACTCCCACATAACATCTAGTTCGGTCCAGAGAAAGGGAGTTGCACTTTCCTAGCTGGAATTGGAGCGCATCTTTGAGGGAGGGGTGGACAAGTAACTCCCTGGGGGTCTTGCAGAAGTGCAAGCTGTTTTGTCTCCGCTTACGTACTGAGACTCCAAAAGCAAAGAGAACAAAGGAGCCAGAACTCTTCACTCCCCTCTTATGAAAAGGAAACAAAGGGTGTTGTCCTATACGCCAGAATCGAGGAATTCCAATTCCAAGAGTTGCATTAGTTTCTGGGCTATCTTCTGGGGGCCAAATTGGGTGGGGCCAGGGGTAAAAAGCAGGCAGAGCAATAAATACACTCTAGTTCCTACACCTTGCCTACATCACCTTGCCAACAAAGGTCCATATAGTTAAAGCTATGGTTTTCCCAGTAGTGATGTATGGGAGTGAGAGCTGGACCATAAAGAAGGCTGATTGCCGAAGAATTGATGCTTTTGAATGATGGTGCTGGAGGAGACTCTTGAGAGTCCCATGGACTGCAAGAAGATCAAACGCATCCATTCTTAAGGAAATTAGCCCTGAGTACTCACTGGAAGGACAGATCGTGAAGCTGAAGCTCCAATACTTTGGCCACCTCATGAGAAGAGAAGACTCCCTGGAAAAGACCCTGATGTTGGGAAAGATGGAGGGCACAAGGAGAAGGGGACGACAGAGGACGAGATGGCTGGATAGTGTTCTCGAAGCTACAAACATGAGTCTGACCAAACTGCAGGAGGCAGTGGAAGACAGGAGGGCCTGGCGTGCTCTGGTCCATGGGGTCACGAAGAGTCGGACATGATTAAACGACAACAGTTCCTACACACTTGCCACTCCTATGTCTACCCTCCATCCAGGCAAGCGATGGGCACCATCAAAGGCACATTTCTCCCAGGTAAAAACACTCAGGGAGCACAGCTACGACTCCCAGAGTGGTTTACCAATCAATCCTTCACCCCAGGGAACTCTGGGAATTGTAGTTTGGTGATGGGGAATAGGGGCCTTCCTCCTAATGACTCTCAGCACCCTTAAACTACACTTCCCAAGATTCTTTGGGGGATCCAGAGTGGCATGCTACTGCTTTAAATGTATAGTTTGGACAGGGAGTCTTGTTTCCTCAAACTATGTTTGCAGCCTTCCACTGTAAATTGGCATGAGCCAACACGCTTACAACAAAGTTTAGTCGAATAGACACAAGGTTGTTGTTGTTTTTCCAATGCCCCACGGCAAAGGGCAATTTATACAGAACTTTTGTCAAGTGCAGAATGCTGTCGGTAAGCAAAATGCCTTCACCCACTCCTAGGAGTTGGGGAAAAAACCCTGCTTGTTTTTAAGGGAAAGTGCTTGTCAGATTTAATCTCCTTAACCCTTGTTTACCCGGGCATCTGTCCCTGGCACCTTTAAATTATTGGCCGTGAGGGTAATAACTGTTTTTAGATGTTTAAAGCATGCTTCTGTTTTCTTCTTTAAACTTTTTGTGTATGAGGTTGCCCTTAAGGGCTCCTTTGAGTGGAAGGGCGAGGTATCACTTAAATAACGTAATTAATAAACAATACAAAACAATTGACGTGGCCATCGCTATTGTGAGATATAAAGCTCTTTAAAGAGACATTTCTCCTCCACCCCTGCATTTCTGCAGTTTAATCTTGGATTTACTCAAGAGCAGATCTTTAAACCTTGCCAAGTGCCTTTTCAGTCCTTACCGAAGTCTGAAATGCTGCCTCTGGGCCATACAATAACACTGGGAGGGCTCATGGTCCTTCAAGCATGTACAGACGTTCCTTTATTCTGAAGACATGATGTCAGCAGACCACTTAGGGCTCTGTGCAATTACTACTGTGGTTTCTCTCGCTGCTGCTGCTGCTGAGCAGTCATTATGTTCAATAAATTCAGGGTCCTGTGGAACATCAGTGAGGTCAAGCTGGTATCGCCGGTGGCTGTGTCAATAACAGCCATTGTATATCTTTGCCAAGTCCTAACCACTTCCTCCAAGATGCATCTCCAAGATCCTCCTATATCTTTCTCGGACAGCTGCTAAAGCCCTCACACATTACAATCTGGTTCTCCCTCTTAAGAACGTAAGCCCTGCTGCATCAGCCCAGTAGCCCATCTATTTCAGCCCCTTGTTCTCACAGTGACTAACCAGATTCCTACCGGAAGCCCCAAAGCAGTGCAACAGCATTTTCTGCACTTGTGATTCTAAGCAGCAGGCATTCAAAGGAATCTTTCCTCCCAACAGTGGGAGGAGAGCACTTTTTTCTGCACCCTACAATCTTCCAGCCAGATGTTGTAGAAAGATGGTATTTGGGTGTGGAGGCAAGCTGGCTTGCCTGGAAGGTCAGTATGGTGTGAGTCGTGCTTTCCCCCCCAAGAAAAATACTGTATTTTTTGCTCTATAAGACTCACTTCCCCCCCCCTAAAAAGTAAGGGGAAATGTGTGTGCATCTTATGGAGCGAATGCAGGCTGCGCAGCTATCCCAGAAGCCAGAACAGCAAGACGGATTGCTGCTTTCACTGCGTAGCGATCCCTCTTACTGTTCTGGCTTCTGAGATTCAGAATATTTTTTTTCTTGTTTTCCTCCTCCAAAAACTAGGTGCATCTTATGGTCTGGTGTGTCTTATAGAGCGAAAAATACGGTAGGTGCCGGAACTCACCATGAAGTTGTTGCATTAAGTTGCTGGGTGACTCGGGTCAGCCCAACTTGACAACCACCTGCAGAGGGGCTAAAAACTACGGCAAGCTGTCTCCCTAGCTGGTTTGGGGGTTGCTCCTGGTTCTGGTGCAGGTCAAATAAATGCGCCCCTGCTTCCTTCGTTCTCTTAGATTCAGATAGAGGAAAGGCAACTCGGAAGGGCCCTCGTACAAACGTGTGTGTGTGCAACAGTAGAGGCCTGGCTGCAAAGCTGATAGCCCGCCATTGCTACAAGAGGGATAGATTGAAGAAAAGGAAATATGAATGGGCCCTGCCCCATAGCTTGACCAATCATGGCAAGGAGCAGCCAGGAGCTAGGTGCAGTCATAGATCTAAAAAAAAAGTAGACTCGCACATGCTGGCCAGCTTCCATTTTGACTTGAAATATTCGTTTTGGGCTTCTTGGCACAAAGAGGGAAGGGGGAGTTCTGGCTCACAGTGGTGCCCACCTAAGAGGTGCCAGAACTGCAACACGGCATGCTCCAGCTAAAGAAAAGCACTGGGTGTGACGGCTTCAGCGCAGCACTCAAAGATCCACAAGCTCATTCACCAGCTGGCCACTCTCAAGTGCTCATTTTGCTCTGGTGAGACCGCAAAATTGAGCTGAGCCCCTGTCTTTCTTCTGTGCCTGGAGAAACATGTGCATGCTCTGAGGTGCCAGACTGACTCCAGAAGCACAGAAGGGCTCTCCTTGGTAATGCATTGAATAATTGAAGCAATGTGAGAGTGGCCAAGCACAGAGCTTTCCAAACTTTTCACATTGGTAACACGCTTTTTAGACATGCATCATTTCACAACACAGTAATTCAGTTTTATTAGCAAATCAGAGGTTAAACTACAGTGGTACCTCAGGTTAAGTACTTAATTTGTTCCGGAGGTCCGTACTTAACCTGAAACACCACTTTAGCTAATGGGGCCTCCTGCTGCCACCGCGCCGCCGGAGCACGATTTCTGTTCTCATCCTGAAGCAAAGTTCTTAACCTGAAGCACTATTTCTGGGTTAGCGGAGTCTGTCACCTGAAGCGTATGTAACCTGAAGCGTATGTAACCTGAGGTACCACTGTAACCCCTTTCCAGTCTCAGCATCATGCCCCCTCCTGTTGCAGGGGTCCTCGAGGGAGCAAACTTTGTTGGGACACCAAAGGTGATCCAGTATTTGTTGATTCCTGCCTAGAATTTTAGACCAGAGAGACATGGATTCAGATCTCTGTTCAGCTGTGAGGCTCTCATCATGTGACCTTGGGTTAGTCAGGGATATGGAATTCATGATTGCACTCCAACTCCAAACAAGGCTGACTGGATTTCCAGCAACCATCAGCCTTGACCATTGGCCATGGTGGCTCAGGCTGATGGAAGTTGGAGTCCAACGACCTCTGGAGGGCCACAGGTTTCTCCTCCCTGCTCTAAGTCTTACCGACCTCACAGGGTTACCTGGAAACTACAACTAATCCAGAATGCGGCAGCTAGACTGGTGACTGGGAGCAGCCTACATTGACTCCCAGTACGCTTCTGGGCAGAATTCAAAGTGTTGGTGCTGACCTTTAAAGCCCTAAATGGCCTCGGCCCAGTATACCCGAAGGAGCATCTCCACCCCCATCGTTCAGCCCTGACACTGAGGTCCTCCTCCAAGGGCCTTCTGGCGGTTCCCTCACTGCGAGAAGCCAAGTTACAGGGAACCAGGCAGAGGGCCTTCTCGGTAGTGGCACCCGCCCTGTGGAACGCCCACCCACCAGATGTCAGAGAGAAAAACAACTATCAGACTTTTAGAAGACATCTGAAGGCAGCCCTGTTTAGGGAAGCTTTTAATGTTTGACGGTCTATTGTATTTTAATATTTTGTTGGAAGCTGCCCAGAGTGGCTGGGGAAACCCAGCCAGATGGGTGGGGTATAAATAAATCATTATTATTATTATTATTATTATTATTATTATTATTAGGGTTGTTGTAAAGATAAAAAAACAGGGCAAGGACGACTACATGTCTGTTTTCCTGTGAGTTTCAGTTTTTATGTTAATTTGACACTGTGGTTTTAAGATGGATTTATCTGGCTCTTGTGTACAGTTCTTTCAGAGAAGAAGCAAGGACAGGGTTTAGGGAGGGGAATTGTATCTATTTATAAAAGTGCTTCTATCACACCTTTCTGCTGAATAGCACCCAAGGTGCAAAAAAAATTACATAAACAAGTCAAATGCCTGGAAGAAGGGCCATAGGTCAGTGGCAGAGCATCTTCTTTGCATGCAGAAGGCCTCAGGTTCAACCCCCAGCCTCTCTAGGCAAGGCTGGAAACGCCCCCTCTCTGAAACCCTGGAGGACCACTGCCAGCCATACTGTGGCCCCAATTGCACCAGAAATTCAAAGCACCATCGTACCACAGTCATAACTGTCATGGCTTCCCCCAAAGAATTCTGGGAGCAGGGCTGTATTTAGCAGATGAGGCGCAGGGGTGCAAATATCCGCTCAGCGCCCCCAAATTACCACGGATAGTGGGGGGGTGGCGAAGCTGCGCACTGCCAGCCATGGGGGGGGTGTCCGCAACTCTCCCCCATGCTGCTGCGGAAGAGCAATCCCCACAGAAGCTTGGGAAGGAAGCTGCACGCCCGCCAGCCATATAATTAGCGGGGCGCAGCTAATTCCAACAAAAGATTCCAACAAAATATTAATATTCCTAATATTAATATTCCAACAAAATATTAAAATACAATAGACCGTCAAACATTAAAAGCTTCCCTAAATAGGGCTGCCTTCAGATGTCTTCTAAAATTCAGATAGTTGTTTATTTCCTTGACATCTGGTGGGAGGACGTTCCACAGGGTGGGTGCCACTACCGAGAAGACCCTCTGCCTGGTTCCCTCTAACATGGCTTCTTGCAGCGAGGGAACCGCCAGAAGACCCTTGGCGCTGGACCTCAGTGTCCGCGCAGAACGATGGGGGTGGAGACGCTCCTTCAGGTATACTGGTCAAGGCCGTTTAGGGCTTTATAGGTCAGCACCTACACTTTGAGGCTTGGGAGGCAAACTGCACGCCCGCCAGCCATATGTTTGACGGGGCGCAGCTGGCGGGCGTGCAGGGAAAGGGGAGTCCACCGGCAAAGCTGCGCAGCTCCCCCACTTGCTGGGGCGCCGCTGACAGGCCGGCGCCCTGGCGCAACGCACCACTAAGCCGTATGGGAAAGTATAAGCTCTGTCTGGGAGTATAGCTTATTAAGGCTGTTGAGAGTTGTTATAATACTACTAATAATAAATTTTATTTATACCCCGCCCTCCCCAGCCAAGACCAGGCTCAGGGCGGCTAACACCAGATATAAAACAATTGATTAAAATACAACTTAAAAAACAAGATTAAAATACAACATTAAAATGTAGCCTCGTTTCAGCAGAAACTCAAAAACTTTTTGGGGGATGAAAACGTCAAGTCTTCACCAAGGCTAACTATCCAGACTGGTCCTACATGGGCCAGAAAAAAGCCAGGGAAGTCCCCAAGTAGGAGTTCCATCACAGAAGGAAAAAGGAAAAAAGAAAGAGGGGGAGGGGATCAAGTTGATTCCAAGCCAAAGGCCAGGCGGAACAGCTCTTTCTTACAGGCCCTGCGGAAAGAAATTAGATCCTGAAGGGCCCTGGTCTCATGAGGCAGAGAGTTCCACCAGGCCGGAGCCAGTGTTGAAAAGGCCCTGGCTCTGGTTGAGGCTAATCTGACTTCCTTAGAGCCCGGGACCTCTAGGGTGTTGCTATTTATGGACCTTGAGGCTCTCCGTGGGGTTGTTAGGAGGCAAGCACACCCCTATTCTCCTCATAGAGCTGATACGTACTCCCCTCATAAGAGCTGATATTCCCAAAGATATTCCCTCAAAAGAGGGAAATGTAGCAGCGGTTCCTTTCTCCTAGTAAGAGTGCTGCTTGAAAGAGCCTGGCCAGCCATGCCCTACTCTAAGCCATTCCATTCCTTCCTCCCCTGACCTTAAGGTAAAGGTAAAGTGACCCCTGACCATTAGGTCCAGTCGTGACCGATTCTGGGGATGCGGCGCTCATCTCGCTTTATTGGCCAAGGGAGCCGGCATACAGCTTCCGGGTCATGTGGCCAGCATGACTAAGCTGCTTCTGGCAAACCAGAGCAGCGCACAGATACGCCGTTCACCTTCCCGCTGGAGCAGTACCTATTTATCTACTTGCACTTTGGCGTGCTTTCGAGCTGCTAGGTTGGCAGGAGCAGGGACAGAGCAACGGGAGCTCACCCCGTCACAGGGATTCGAACCGCCAACCTTCTGATCGGCAAGTCCTAGGCTCTGTGGTTTAACCCCCTGCCCTTAGGTTGAAAAAAATGAGGTGTTTTTTTTTAAAAAAAAGCAATGCATGGCTCACTAGCGGAGCACATGCTTTTCATGCAGGTTCAATCTTTGGTATCTCCTGCTGAAAGGATCAGAAAGATCATCTTCCCCAAGCCATGGAGCTACTGCCTGTCAAGAGTAGAGAATACAGTGGTACCTCTAGTTACGAACTTAATTCATTCCAGAGGTCTGTTCTTAACCTGAAACTGTTCTTAACTAGAGGCGTGCTTTCGCTAATGGGGCCTCCTGCTGCCGCACACAATTTCTGTTCTCATCCTGGGGCAAAGTTCTCAACTCGAGGTAACTCTTCCAGGTTAGTGGAGTTTGTAAGCTGAAGCGTTTGTGACCTGAGGCGTTTGTAACTCGAGGTACCACTGTGCTGACAAGAGTGGCTGGGGCAACCCAGCGAGATGGGCGGGGTATAAATAAAATAAAATAATAATAATAATAATAATAATAATAATAATAATAATAATAGGGGTGGGTCTAGATGTTCCTGTGCACAGCTCTGTCCTTCTTAAAACAAATATATTAATACCTGCCTGCAAGCTTAATTCCAGACTTTTAATTGGGGGGGTGTTGTTCTTATGTAATGTTGGCTGTGACTCACTGGAGCTTGGAGAAATGTAAAAATAGATGAAACGTTGAGAGATATAAGTTTATAAGTTATCGAGAGCTCGCCTGGCTGTGAAAGTGATATGCACAATAACGGCTAATTTTAAGACGAATGTAGCCTACTTTATTAATAGCAAAATTTCAAGATGATTTCAGAACTTAGGCTTTTGATGAATGGAAGAACAAGGGAGGAGAGAGGAGGGGGCTATTTTAAGACTTGGTTTTCCAAACTGGGACATTGGTTGGTTGGTTGGTTGGTTGGTTGGTTGGTTGGTTATTTATTTATTTATTTTCCTGTTTACAGCTGGAATATATACTACTGCATCCCAGGCAAAAGAACAAAACTCTGCTGCTACCACAAAATGAAATCCTGGAGCTCCTGGGCGTCAAAGCCTCTCCTTTTTTTTAAAAAAAGGCACCACATTGCTGAAGCTAATCAGGTCTGGATCTGGGCAGTGTACTACAACTCCCATTATCCCACTGGCCATGCTGGCTGAGGCTGATGGGAGTTGTAGTCCAACAACATCTGAAGGGCACCCGGCTGGCTACCTCTGCTTTATGCACCCAGGCTAGAGTTTCATTCAGGGAGCAGCAATTGGGAGTTCCCTGAAATACTTAATAAAAAATAATGTTCTGTAAAGAAGACAAGGGACCTGTCTCTCAAGGTGGTGATGGACTAGCACAGAAGCACACAGGATGAGTCCACAGCAGTGGCGTAGCGTGGGTTGTCAGCACCCGGGGCAAGGCAAGTAATTTGCGCCCCCTAACACGTGGATTTGCGCCCCCTAACCCTAACCCCCAGATGTTGCACCCGGTGTGGCCGCCCCCCCTGCACCCCCCACGCTACGCCACTGGTCCACAGCTCCCTCAAATATTTTACTGGGGGGGCAGCAAAGGGACCTCGGCCCCCACGGCTCTGGCTCATACACGATACTGTCAATTCCAACAATGCCCCAATGAAATGGATAAATGAATGCTCTAATTTGATACCAACAGATATCAATATACAGTTGTACCTTGGAAGCTGAACAGCTTAGTTCCTGAATGTTTTGGCTCCTGAATGTCGCAATCCTGGAAGTAACTGTTTCGGTTTGCAAATGTCTGACAGGGCTTCTGATTGGCTACAGGAGCTTCCTGCAGCCAATCAGAAGCAGCACTTTGGTTTTCGAACATTTTGCAAGTTGAACAGACTTCCGGAACGAATTCCGTTCGACTTCTGAGGTATGACTGTACAGATATAGACACACATACACATTTATAGAATTAGGTTCTTAATTTACCATCTGCTTCCTAATTTGTATTGGAAGATAGAAAGAATTCAGCAACCTTATCTGGGACATAAATAGTCATCAGTTAAATAGAAAGATATCAGTTTCAGGGGTTTTTCTAGGTATGGTTCTTATTAAAGGAAGAATCAGCCTCTGTTGTCTGTAACTGTAGTGTTAACGGACATAGCCAATAGATTCTATATCTCCGTTTCCACAAGGACACAGAGCCTTCTTTGTGCATTGCATGTGAAGAAATAAGTGTGTCGAACAGGAGCTTGGGGGCTGCACCTTTACCACTGACCCCCCCAAAGCCACACTCCTCCTCCTCCTCCTCCTTTTCCTACTATCATGTGAAAGAGAGCACCTGCAATGGGCAGCTTTCTCTATGCTCCCCAGTGATTTAGAGCCCTTGCCAATTGCGTCCACGCACAGAGAAGACTCCCTGTGGCAGAGCCTATCCTGAACATGGCCAGCAAAGGTGTGGACCCGGCCGGCCCTACTGTTTACCGTTACTATGGTCAAGATAACCTCTGCAGCCAGGATATGCATGGAGACAATTTTATGCATGGAGTGTGACTTTTGGAATGGGGCTAAAATGCACAGCTGCGATCTCCATTCAGCATGCTTAGCATCTACTCGGGAGTAATGTGCAAAGATTGTTGTAGTCATGGCCATGAGGCAGACTGAGGCAGCTGCCTCAAGCGGTGAAATGCAAAAGGCACCAGCAGAAGGAAAGAAGTAGATGCAGCAGCAGTGGGGCTCATTTACGAGGTCTTGAAAAGGTCACATGAGACCTCTGGAGGCCTCCATGCAATCTTGCTGGAACCCAAAAGCTGCATCTATGTGACCCTGGGTAAGTGAGGCTCTGGTGGCTGCAAGGGTAGTGGGCGGTAGCTTCCCGTTTCACCTCAGGCGGCAAAACAGGATGGGCAGCCCCTGGCTGTAGTCATTCACTGAGCAGAAACTTATTCAACCAGCTAGTTAGGAAAGCAGAGGACAGTACAGTGGTACCTCGGATTACATACGCTTCAGGTTACAGACTCCGCTAACCCCGAAATAGTACCTCAGGTTAAGAACTTTGCTTCAGGATGAGAACAGAAATCATGCTCCAGTGGCATGGCGGCAGCTGGAGGCCCCATTAGCTAAAGTGGTACCTCAGGTTAAGAACAGTTTCAGGTTAAGAACGGACCTCCGGAACGAATTAAGTACTTAACCCAAGGTACCACTGTACTTAAAACATCTGAGGGAAGCAGGGGGGCGCAGGGGGCGCCACACAGTTCTACCATCCATCATCTTGCCCCCACGACATCTGCAACCTGAAGCCACTGCTTTGAACTACCTAACGGCAGGGCTGGCCCTGCATTTAACTACATATGTTCATTGCTCAGTTCATGTATGGAAAACAGATGAGTCAACTGGCCTCCTGCTCAGTTTCCAGTGATTTAATACTATGACTGCACATGCTGCGTGAATTTTATCTATATGCTACAAAAACTCTGAGCCTGCACAGTTATTGGGCATTGTGTCATACTACCCCCCCCCTCCGTCTTTCTTTGGAGCCGAATATTACGTCTGAGTATGAATATATTTATGCTGCACTTTTAGTATGCAAGAACTGAACACAAACAAATTTGATTAGCGCCAAATAGCGATGCTTGAAAGTAGTCACTGGAGTGTAGATTTTTAAAACTGAAGCAACATGCTGCTCATTTTTGGCTCTATCTATAGGTGTTGATTTTGTTTTTGTTTTGTTTCTGTAATGTGAGGAAATTGCAATGTTTATCTGCTGGAAAGATCTCAAAAGAAGTTGCTTGTCTGTAAATACATTTGCTAGATTTACAGTCCTATTAAAACATGGCCTTTATCTAAAATTACTTTCTTTACGCTGGTACATACAAATAATGGGAGCATAGCTTTAAATCATACACCACAGGAAGCTGCGGCAATATTTGCTTAGGCAACACAAAAACACCAGCAGATGGATGTAACACACACACACAGACACACACACACACACAGAGAGAGAGAGAGAGAGACCCTGCCTTCAATGAAACAAACAATATTTGTAGTGGCTCATTTTCCAGTTCTATATGTATCTGACTCAATGTCAAAAGAAATACCTCCTTTCTTTTTTAATATAAGCACCATTATAGCACCATATTTAATTCAAGGGAATTTCACAGTCATGGGCTATGAATCCAGCTTGTTTCAACAAACCACAGTTACAATTAGCTACAGCTTAGGGTTCAGGTGTGACACTAAACTGTGGTTATTAAAAAATGGGAGCAAAATCTGATTTCCTTGTGGCCACACTGGAGGAGGAGGAGAGGAGGGGAGGGGAGGAACTGTTTGTTATGACCTCCAAGCTGGTACATAGTGTAACAAATTGGAGAGGCAATGTTCTTAGTTATTTCCACCCCTGGATCTTCAGATAGCTCTTGATTTAAAAAAACCCGCAAACAGTTCAAATCTCTGCTCAGCTATGAAGCTCACAAATGACCTTGGGTCTGAATCTCCGAGAACAAAATAGGTTGGAAAGAGGGAGAGAGAACCCACAGAAGTGCTTTAAGCTTCTAGAAGAGAGGCGGGGCAATTTAAAGTAATTAAAAGGAAGAAGAAATAACTGCAGTTTGTGATTAAATTGTGCGCTGCTTTAGTTACCTCTGGTAGGCTAGCTTCTTTTTAAAAATGAAATCTCAGTGGGACCCTTGCAGGCTTGGCAACTGGGTAAATGGAATTACAGCCCCGTGTATAACTGTACAGTTTTCATGTGTGTCGGGGGGTTTCTGAAATTTCACAGCCCCACAATACTAGGGCATCCTTCTTTTGGCTGTAAATGTTTTTCATAATAATAATAGTAATATTATATTATTTATACCCTCCACCCATCTGGCTGGGTTTCCCTAGCCACTCTGGGTGGCTCCCAACAAAATATTTAAAACACGATAAAACATCAAACATTAAAAACATTAAAAACAGATGTCTTTTAAAAGTCAGATAGTTGTTTATCTCCTTGACATCTGATGGGAGGGCGTTCCACAGGGCGGGGACCACGGCCGAGAAGGCCCACTGGCAGAGGAAGGCGAGTGTGGGGGTGCGGTGTGGTGCGTACCGGGGGTCAGCCGTGAGGGTGGGTGACATTGCTGCGCCGCCCCCCACTCACTGCATGGTGCCCCCGGATGCTCACTGCACGGGCAGCGCCCCCAGGCGCTCAGCGCCCCCACACCGCTCCAGGTGCCGGGACAGGTAGCTCCGCCCCTGAGAAGGCCCTCTGCCTGGTTCCCTGTAATCTCACTTCTCACAGTGAGGGAACCAGCAGAAGACCTTCAGAGGAGGACCTCAGTGTCCAGGCTGAATGATGGGGATGGAGATGCTCCTTCACTCATTCTTTAGGTTTAAGCGGTCTTGAACACTGGCCAAACACACTGACCAAACCAATTCATGGAATCACAGAATTGTAGCGAATGTCCTCGTTCTCTCAATATGTTAAAACAATACCGTCCTTCAGAAATAATCAGACAAGTGGGGGGGGATATATTACGACAGCTATTCTTGCTCTGAGGGAGCTTGTAGCTAGGTTTACACACTTGGAACATCCTGCTTTTAAGAGCTCCAAGGGGTGTGTGGTTTTTTTTTGGGGGGGGGGAGTTCTGCTTGCATAGTGTTCTGCCATCAGCTTTGCATAAAGATGCATTTCCCAGAGGGGTTACAGAGCTCACACACAGTCACTTCTAGTTAGTTTTGAAAGGCTGGCATAGGTCACTCGCTAGAAGATGAAACTATGATGCAATATCCATGTAGACAGTTGCTGCTGGGAGCAATCGGGACAAGACGTGCTGTAACATGGTACTTTGCAAGGCTCTGACTAACACGTAATTAAGAGAGAGAAAACGCATCAGCTTGCAGGGCCAGCCCTACCGTTAGGTATATGGCAGGCAAGCAGCTTAGGCCGTAGGTGCTGGGGAGCAAGGAGTAACAAGCAATGTGTGAGGGTGACAGAGCTGGGTGTGCCATTTGGCCTGCTGTGCTAAGCCAGGTGTGGGGAACCTCTAGGCCCTCCGGATGTTGCTGCGCTACAACTCCCATCAGCCCTAGAAAACATGGGCACTTGCCTAAATAATGGCTGGAGGAAAGAGAGTTGCCTGAATCGCTTTGCCGCAGTTGTTGTTGTTGTTTAGCCGTGTCCAACTCTTCGTGACCCCATGGACCAGAGCACGCCAGGCACTTCTGTCTTCCACTGTCTCCCGCAGTTTGGTCAAACTCATGCTGGTAGCTTCGAGAACACTATCCAACCATCTCGTCCTCTGCCATCCCCTTCTTCTTGTGCCCTCCATCTTTCCCAACATCAGGGTCTTTTCCAGGGAGTCTTCTCTTCTCATGAGGTGGCCAAAGTATTGGAGCCTCAGCTTCACGATCTGTCCTTCCAGTGAGCACTCAGGCTGATTTCCTTCAGAATGGCTAGGTTTGATCTTCTTGCAGTCCATGGGACTCTCAAGAGTCTCCTCCAGCACCATAATTCAAAAGCATCAATTCTTTGGCGATCAGCCTTCTTTATGGTCCAGCTCTCACTTCCATACATCACTACTGGGAAAACCATAGCTTTAACTATACGGACCTTTGTTGGCAAGGTGATGTCTCTACTTTTTAAGATGCTGTCTAGTGCTCACCAAAACCACCACCGGAAGCACGAAGCAAAGGAAGAATTGTATGTGCATAAGCAAAGGCTGTTCATAAGATAAATTACACCACAGTTTTATAGCCTCAGAAAGCCAATTTGAGTATCCGCTTCTATTGGCACGCTTTTTCCAAGCCTTGCTGCTCCCCTGATAGCCTGAAATAAGAGCCAACCTGATGCCATTGCTTATGTCCAACAGCAAAGAGGAAGGCTTAGTGGGAAACCTTGCAACTATTCATTCCATATAAACATATGTGTACACACACATGCACACATATAATGAAGCTATTTCCAGAAGCCTGGCACAGATGCGACAAAACTGGACAGCTTGGGAGTATATTTATCCAAGGAAAAAAACATTCCAGCAGCTTTCAAGCAAATGAAACATAAGGACAGAGCGAAAGTCAATCTCTAGCATATTCCAGACTTGAATAGGACGAGATGGGTTTAAAAAATTCTTGCAGACCCGCTGGCTCTTGCCAGCTCTTCCTAGCTAAAGATGGATCCTTTCAAGGCTACTTTGCCAATACAACAACAGCTGGCAGAGCAAACTATTATCTGCTGCATGTGTTACAGTTGTCCAACACCAGATCAGTCCCAGGTTCTGGGGGCACCTTGTTGAAGTTAAGTGGGTTGGGCTGTGGTCAGAATTTGGATGGGAGACCATGACAAAACCCCGTATTATTGGATTGGGATCCATGATGGGAGATAGGTGGGGATTAAGGGTGCCTTTTGAGTGGCAGCGCATAGACTTTTGAAGAAAAATGTCTTCAGTTGTTTCTGGATAGTGCAGATAGTAAGCACCTATCTTGACAGAAATGCTGTTCCACGGAACAGGAGCAGGCACACTGAAAGCTCCGCTCCGAGTAAATTTGGGTGATTGGGATTAATTAACCTTCAACCAATCCTGGAGGAAGTAGCAAGTAGGCAGGAACAGTCAACTCTGCTGGTTTCAATGCCTCTACCATTAGGCAGAGTGAAATGGCTGCCTCAGGCTGCTAAATCTGAGTGTCATGAAAAGACCACCAACTAGTCTTTATTATTGGGGAGAAGGAGATGCTTGTGAGTTTTACTTTTCCCCTTCATGCGACATAAATTCAATCACTGGCCTTGGATAACGGGCCACATTGAAAGCACATGGCTTCCCCCGTATAATCCTGGGAACTGCCGCTTGTCAAGGGTGCTGGGAACTGTAGCTCCATGTGGTAAACTACAGATCCCAGGCTTCTTTGGGGTGGGAAGCCATGTGCTTTACTGTGGATGCGAGTGCACACACCTAGATTTGGCGGTGGGGGACATTTGCTGCTCCACTTCAGGCGACAAAACCCTTTGCGCTGACGCTGCCTAACCCTTTTTACCCACAACAGCCAGTTCCTTGAAGCCAGGGTATAAAGTGTGCCACCTTCATCTCCTCCTGAAGGAAGGTCTCAGAGGCAGGGATACACACATCCTGTCTCCCTTGTCAGCCCTCTGCTTCTCTGAAACCATCCAAGGGCGATAAAAGAGGCAGAAATGTCAAGGCTAATTACAGCTCTAACATGCAAACTCACTTGTCAAAGACCCAGTTTCAGCTGCATCACGGAACAGTTACAACAGTGATGGGTGGGTGGGGAGCAAATCACCTTGCATCCATCCTCATCCTAATGTCTTTCCTCTCCACCACCACAAACACAGGGGTTGTTGTTGTTGTTTTTCCAAAGCACCGTCTAGTTCTAAAGCGCTGCGCTCTTGCCTTTCCTCCCTTCCTTTCTTTTTTAAATTGGCTCAGACTGTTTGCACTTCTGCCATTCCCTTTGGGAAAAAACGGATTCCACTGACTAATAACGCCTTCGCAGAAAATAAACTGGAGTGTGGGGAGGGGGGAGGTCACAAAGATTACAATGGAAACACGCAAAGGAGATCTCAAGCCGGTCTCTCCCCCCCTCTCTTTTTGAATCTCATGGAAGGTCAATGGAAAACGCGAGGTCAGCATAATTCTCTCGCCGGAACTGAGGCTGCAAAGAGAATCCAGTCAACCAGAAATCGGCAGAGAGCACGCAGCCGACTGGACAGGGGAGTTCTTCTGGGATTAAATAAGAAGGTGATGGAAGGGCAAGCCCTGGGCCATTGCTACCGGATAAGTCCCGGTCCTCAGCTCCCCAGTCTAAAGATGTGGTTCTGTCTTCTTCTGTCTTAGAGGACTTTGGTGTAGAAGACCTAACCCATCTGTCCTGCCTGAACCTCAACCAACCTTTCTGTGCATCCAGACATCTAGGCCTCTCCTTGTCCTACAACCTGATTGAGCCTTGCTGCAATGCAGAGCAGGAAGAAACTCAGATATATAAGCTAATCACCAAATGGCACCTTAAACCGGGATTGCGGTCGCCACAACGGAATGTCTAAGTGCCTTTCCCCCTTCCCCAGGAGAAGTTTTTATTTTTTATTTTTCATTTCTATACCGCTTTATATTTTGAAATCTCAAAGCGGTTTACAACACATTAAAACATCAAATAAAAACAATCCAGAATAAAACAAATTCAAACTTAAAAGAAAATATTCCAGATCATTCTCTAAGTGACATTTTGCTTTCCCCAAATTTATTTATCTACTTTATATAGCTGCCCCATAGCAGAAGTATTCTAGGAAGGCAGTGCAGTGTAGTGGTTAAAGTGTCGGACTAGGACCTGGGAGATCAGGGTTCCAATCCCCACTCAGTCATGTAGCTCACTGGGTGACTTTGGAGTCAGTCACAGCCTCTTAACCTGCCTCACTGAGTTTACACAAGTCCATTGATCCTGGCTTGCAAATAGCCACTTGCCTGAAGGCAGGGTGGTGTAGTTAGAGTGTCAGACCCTGACACTCTAACCCTGGGAGATCAGGGTTCAAATTCCCACTCAGTCATGATGCTCACTGGGTGACCTTGGGCCAGTCACAACCTCTTAGCCTCCCTCACAGGATCACTGTAGGGATTTTCTGAGGAGGGTGTGAACCATGTACCCCCTGGAGAAAAAGGTGCGATATAAATGCAGAGAATAAGCTCTTCTTATGTGGATTTAGTAGATATGAAGACATTTCACCAAATGGATGCTGCCAGGATTGCTATAGCACAACAGCGAAATTTTACATATGTAAAGTGATATTACAATATCACTTTGAGATGCCTCATGTCTTAATGAAATAATAGTAACAATATAAGTAAATAATAATAAGTCAACAGCAGATTTGGGGTGAAAGCCAGTTATTTTTTCAGTTCTTTAAATCCCATGTTCTGGCTATTATATCTGCCCCACTCATCTTGTTCTACAGTGCCAGAGATGTAACTTGGCACACAAAATCTGCCAGCGCAGAATGAGATGAATTAATGTTTAAAGACAACAGCATTAGAGCATTAAATTTTCAAACAATGGCTCAGGGAAGACTCGTTCCAAGTCACACTGCTGCGTAAGACCTGTGTGTAAAAACAAAACAGCTGAGTCCAACAGCTCTGCTTGATTCTTGGCATGAATGCAATGGCTATACGATGACAAGCCTTTGTTTTATTTTTAAGGGAAGGAGGAAATGGGTGAAAAGATGGGAGGCGATTCCTGCAGAGGAACTACTCTGGCAAAATAAACTTGCTCCTGCCATACAGGAAAGGGTACATGAATCTGTATAAACAGGTAACCAAAAGATAAGGGATTTACTGCAGAGGGGAAATTGTATTTTGCAACCTCAAGGCTACACTGCTCTGCTGCTTTCTGCCTTGAGGGTAGACCTTAATGACTGTTCAAAAGCAGCAGCGGTTGCGAAAACACAGCCAGACTCCTCAAGAGGAAAGGTATCTCTGAGAACATCTTACCAATCTCATTTATCTTGTGTGGGACCATATAATCTTCCAAGCTACTTATTGAGATTTAGGAAGCTCTAAGCAGCTGAAGCCCAGGATACCGAAGAAGCAATCTGCTTCCCCAGAAGACATTTTTAATGAGCCAAATCTCTGAGATTCTTCTGTTTCTCATCTCTCTAGAAAAACAGGCCACTTTCTAGAATTGTCTCCAAATGTTCTCCACCATTTGTGTGTGGTGGTTACATTCCAACCCCTCTTCCCCCCAGTCAATTTAGCTCGGCTTCCCATGTTCCCAGAGTGGCCAGTCAATGAAATCATAACAAACCAGAGCACCCTAGGTAAAGGGTAAAGGGACCCCTGACCATTAGATCTAGTCGTGACCGACTCTGGGGTTGCGGCGCTCATCTCGCTTTACTGGCCAAGGGAGCCGGTGTGCAGCTTCCGGGTCATGTGGCCAGCATGACTAAGCTGCTTCTGGCGAACCAGAGCAGCGCACGGAAACGCCGTTTACCTTCCCGCCGGAGCGGTACCTATTGATCTACTTGCACTTTGACGTGCTGTCAAACTGCTAGGTTGGCAGGAGCAGGGACCGAACAACGGGAGCTCACCCCGTCGCAGGGATTCGAACTGGCAACCTTCTGATCGGCAAGTCCTAGGCTCTGTGGTTTAACCCACAGCGCTACCCGCGTCCCAACCAGAGCACCCTATCCCTGTCCAAAAAAGAGACTGATCTTTAAAGACCAGGGTGGGGAGCCTGTGGCCTTCCAGATGTTCTTAGACTACAACGCCCAGCATTCCTGATCATTGGCCATGGTGACTAGAGCTGATGGCTGGTGGATTCCAACCCCTGGAAGGCCAACGTTTTGCCATTCCCATTGTAAGGAAGGTCTTGAACTTGCCAACCATTTGTAGTAGGCACGAAAACAATAGACACTGAAGTCATCCAAAGCAGAGTTCCCCAGTTATGAAATTCACAGAGTACAAAATGGTATTTCTTCCTGGGCAAGTGGTGGTGCCCCCCCCCAATGAACAACACAACCTTCCTATTTTTATCACCTTAACATTTAAAATGATGGGGCAAGAAATAAGGCTTGTCAGAAGCCATACTGCAAGGCCTGAATGGAAAAGGATCCATCTGGAGTCTTAAAGGCTTGCGATCATTGCCTTAATACGTAATTCAGAAGAGCTTAGAGCTCCAAAGCAACATTCTCTAAAGAGCAGGACGTTCAGGAGGAGGAAGCAAATCGGTGCTGACGAACTCTGCCAAATTCAGAAATGACTAATAATAACAATAACAAGCAATTGGTGTGAAGCATGGAACACAGCTGCGATGGGGTGGGGTTGTATTTTGTCACAGTGCTTTCCGCAATATCCTTAAAGTTGATATAAGAGGTGTTGGGCATATCCATACCTTACCTTAATGCAGATTATGAACCCCTTCTACCTCTCCTCCAAGTACTGCTGCCCCACATTTTCTCCACCCTAAATCCAGAGATTCCCTATGCTTTGAAAATCAAAATAGGAAAACTACATTGTTCACATGATCACAATCCACATTAAGCCAAGGTATGGACAGGCTCATTTATAGCCACTCAACATATTATAGAGCTGCCCTTTTAAACACCTGCACAATTTTGTTTTGCTTTCAAAAATGTTTTATTTAGATATTGAAAGAAAACCGCAATATAGGAACAGTAACAACAGGGACCTACATGGGTCATTCCATGCCAAATCACCTGATTTTAATAATCGACAATTCAGATTTTCTTCAATTTTTTTATGTGTAGATACCTATGATACCTCAAATTAATCTTTAAAGATTTTTTGGTCAAAGAGAATTTTTGAAATGTTTGATTTTTGTGCGATTTAGGCTAATGCAATTTCTGCGTCAGTTTAGAAAAAACCTCCTGTTCCGCTTAGTTTTCAACCAATTGGGCTATAAGGTATAAAAATGGTATTAAGTGCCACAGAAAAGGGTCACTGACCATTCAAAGTGAATTTTTGTCTGAGTTGTGAGAGCACATGGCACCAGGTGATTTGGCGTGGAGTGACCCACATAGCTGAGAAGTGACTGATAGTGACTATCCCACGAAAGAATGAGTACTTGCTACTTGCAGCAGAAATAATCTAATTCCTCATCTGCACAGTATACAAAAAGCAGTATCATACCACCACTTTAAACCATCATGGCTTCCCCCCAAAGAATCCTGGGAAGTGTAGTTTGTTAGGGGTGAAGAGAGTTGTTAGAAGGCCCTGATTCCTCACAGAAACAAGCAATTCCCATGGTTCCCCAAGAAATACTGACTGTTAAACCTCATTTTGCCTCCAGAACTTGTTACACTATGGAGGCAGGAGTGAACCGAAGAAGTACTGAGATGACTGGAAACAATCCCATGGTTTGTTCAAAGCACATTTGGAAGTTGCCATGCGTTCTAAACTATGGTTAGCTGAAACCACATTTGGACTCTGAACTGAGCCAAAGTCAACATCTGCCCAGCTTTTTAAAACTCTTACTCATATTATAAAGACTTTTGTGTGTGTGAATTAAGCCATTCTTAATTTGTTGTTGCTCTTTGCGATAATAAATAGTGATAAATATCTTGAGGTTATATTCTGAAGCCAGCCTTCTTTGCTGCAAAGACTGGCTTGTGATGTTTGGATCTTCTTGTTGACAAAGCAACTCTCTAATTCAATTTAGAGAACCTAACATAATTACGGGTACTCCTAATTAGTTCAAAGAGAACAGCAACCACTGTAAGAACTTGTCCACCAGAAACTGGATTGAGATAGCAATTTCACTGTATTATAAGGGCAACCTAAGAGAGCAGCAGTGACGCCTTGTCAGATCAAATCATATTTGAGCAGACACAATCCACATCCACAAGCTGCACAGCCACACTTAGGAAAACGATCCATCATCACCAAATGATTCACTCTTTCAAAAAAGATGTGCGGCCTGATCCTGCCATATCTACAGATATACAACTTGTTAAGTTGTGAGAGAACATATCAAACGACACAGCGATTCTTCAAACAGCTCTTGTTTATTCACAGGCCAGGACAGAACTGAACTGAAGGGTTCAGTCAGCCTGCTTATATAGAGCTCCAGTATAACGTTACTGTAGCAACTTTCTAAAACTATCCAATCACTGAACGTCACTTTCGATCCTTTATTTGCATAACTATCTACAGTATCCCCCTGCTGGCCCAGGGTGAGAACTTCAGCACATCACAACTCATCTCTAGGACAAGGGAGGGGCATCTTCACATAGCAGCCCACTGGAAAATTTAATGTAAGGTCACGGGAGTGAAGGCGGTCTTCAGCATCCTGAGTTTCTCTCAGCTTGAAGGAGCAGAAGTCTACAAAAAAATGTGTTCCTCCATGGCAGCAACAGAAATTCAGCTTTCATGGGGACCAGATTATTATCATTATATCATATCATATTATTTATTGTTTTGACAAAGTAATAATCATAAATAAATAAGAATAAAAATGTGCACCCCACCCCTATTCCATTACTATTCCACGTAGAGAGGGCACATTTGGCCCCTGGGGCCAGAGGTTCCCAACCCTGTGTTAAAACTTGGGGCTGGCAGCCCAGTCCCAAACCAGAAACCTATGACAGTATTAAAGTAGGGGGGAGGGTGTTAGCATCTCTCCTCCCCATTCTTCTGAAGCTGCCCCACCACAAGATGTCTGAATTACAAGAACTGTAAGTATCCTTGTCCCAGGCTTGCTGAGAGCCAGTGTGGTGTAGTGGTTAAGAGCGGTAGACTCGTAATCTGGTGAACCGGGTTCGCGTCTCCGCTCCTCCACATGCAGCTGCTGGGTGACCTTGGGCTAGTTACCCTTCTCTGAAGTCTCTCAGCCCCACTCACCTCACAGAGTGTTTGTTGTGGGGGAGGAAGGGAAAAGAGAATGTTAGCCGCTTTGAGACTCCTTCGGGTAGTGATAAAGCGGGATATCAAATCCAAACTGGGTAACTCCTCTTGAGGGAACAAGGATTTGCTGCAAGTCTCACTCGCTCAACACTCTGCGGCCCAACCGCGTACCATTCACCAAGTCGCTCCCACCCTGGCAAGGAAATGCTTCCAACCAGTTTGAGCATTTTCATTTAAATTGCTGCTATTTATAAATGGAATATGCTTGATATAGTCCAACGCACACAGTCCCGACATTCCACAGAAGACCTCTTCAGCTGCACCCCAAGAGATGGGATGGCTTATATGGAGCTAATATCGGCCACAGCTCAGTTCTACTGGAGCAGCTATTTTGGATTGCAAAAGATTCTTCTGGCTGAGTTTGTTAGCAGAACAAGGAGAGGATTTGCTGGCTGCCTAGGTCACACATATGTTCACTGGACAGAGAGCTGGAGTCAACATCAGGAATAGCTTTCCTAAAATATAGTCATTTCAATTTCTTGTCAAGCGAGGTGTATGAACAGTACTCAAATGCGACTCGGAAATTCACAAAAGTCACCCTTTCCGCTAATGAAGTGATGGTGATTCATTTAAAGAAATGGTTTGACACAATAAGGTTCATCGTACTTCAGCGCAGCTAAAATATGGAAGGGAAACAATTGTGTTTGCAAAGAAATCAATGACTACTTGTATATGATGGAGGAGGCTGAGAAAACAAACCATTTATGGGTTCTGTCTGTGAAGAAAAGCAAAGAAAGCTCTTATTTCATCGATACGATGAAACCAAGTAAATGAACTAGACTTTATTTATTAATTTCTGACACTTATCAGACACCTATTTATAAAAACAATCTCTTAAATATTGCGTGACGCATTTAAAACACAACCCTGTATAGTAAAAATGCATATCAAAACTTGTAAAATCCAAATCAGCATGCCACTAAGGCTGTGGGCGCACTAGACCTTTAAAGCGCATTCTTTCCCTCAAAGAATTCTGGGTACAGTGGATGCTTGGGTTGTGAACGTGATCCGTGCGGGAGGCATGTTTGCAACCCGCAGCTTTCACAACCCGCAGTGCCACATCTGCGAACGTGTGGGTCGCAATTCGGCGTTTCGGCACATAGCGCAATTTAGTGCTTCTGCGCATGCGCAAGCACCGAAACCAGAGTAACCTGTTCTGATACTTCCGGGTTTGGCACGATGAGCAACCCGAAAACGCACAACCTGAAGCTGTAACCCAAGGTATGACTGTACTGTAGTTTACCCCTCGCAGAGTTACAATTCCCAGCTATCCTGAAGAAACTACAGTGTCCAGAATTCTTTGAGGGAACGAATGAAGTTCCAATGTACTTTAAAGGCACAGTGTGCATATAGCCTCATGTGGGGAGGGGGGATTGCTTTCAGAATGGAAAGCAGGGGCTATACCTCTAAGCTAAAGCCCCTCTCAGAAAAGATGTTGCCGTGTATGAGGTCAGACTTATTTGCCCATTGAGCCAAGCCTTCCTGAATCTGGTACCCTCCAGATCATAGGTAGGCAAACTAAGGCGGGGCCGAATCCGGCCCAATTGCCTTCTAAATCTGGCCCACGGACTGTCTGGGAATCAGCGTGTTTTTACATGAGTGTGTGCTTTTATTTAAAATGCATCTCTGGGTTATTTGTGGGGCATAAGAATTTGGTGGTTTTTTTCTTTTCTCCCCCCCCCCCAAATATAGCCTGGCCCCCCACAAGGTCTGAGGGCCAGTGGACCGGCCCCCTACTGAAAGAGTCTGCTGAGCCGTGATGCTACTGGACTCCATTCCCCATAAGCCCCTGCCAGCATGGTAAATGATTAGGGATTGTGGGAGGTGTAGTCCAACAACAACAAAAGCTGGACCAGGCTGGGGAAACTGACAGCCCAATGCTGTTCGCTCTGACCCCACCTGAACCATATACAGTGGTACCTAAGGTTAAGTACTTAATTCTTTCCAGAGGTCCGTTCTTAACCTGAAACTGTTCTTAACCTGAAGCACCACTTTAGCTAATGGGGCCTCCTGCTGCTGCCACGCCGCCGGAGCACGATTTCTGTTCTTATCCTGAAGCAAAGTTCTTAACCCGAGGTAATATTTCTGGATTAGCGGAGTATGTAGCCCGAAGCGTATGTAACCTGAAGCCTCTGTAACCTGAGGTACCACTGTAGTTAAAGCAGCAGTTGCCGGTGCTCGGAGTGAGCGTGAACATGTATGCCGGGTGGGGGACCGCCAGCCCAGCCCTCACCACCGATGCCACAAGAGCATCCCTACCTGATGAGAGCAAAGTTGGGCTGCACTGAAACAACTGCCTGCCCACGCAGGGAGGAGCCTGGCCAGTTGACATGGCCCTTGGTGGGTGGAGAGGAGCATCAGGCTGGGCCACGCCAGGGGCACCTGGTTTGTGCCCCCTCAAAAATTGTGTGCAGCCCCCTGGCACCCCCCACGCTGTGCCTTAAAGCTCTTTAAACCAGCCTTTCTCAACCTGTGGGTCCCCCCAGATGTTGTTGAACTACAACTCCCATCACCCCTAGCTAGCAAGGCCAGAGCTCAGGGATGATGGGAGTTGTAGTCCAGCAACATCTGGGGACCCACAGGTTGAGAACCGCTGCTTTAAACACTCGTGGCTATTCCAAAAGAATCATGGGAAGTGTAGTTTGTTGGGAGAGGCCAATTCCTCCCGCAGAACTACAATTCCCAGAGTTCCCTGGGATGAGGAGTTGATTGTTAAAACTGCACTGAGAATTGTAGCTCTCAGGGGGGAATTGGAGTCTCCTAATAACTCAGGCAGGATTTTTTTTTTTTTTTAGGAAGCCATGACTTCCTACAATGTGGTCAAGTGCTAGGATACTGCTTTCAGGGTGGATTTGATTTAAATCAAATTAATTTAAATCACAATTTAAATCACTAGTCAGTAAGACTTGACTTAAATCACTGGTCAGTAAGACTTGATTTAAATCATTATTTTTTTACAGAAAGACTCATTCTTACTGGTATAATAATCTTAATATTTACAACCAGATGAAGGTTTCATTTTTGGAATAATATATTTTCAGAGTAGTTTTTACAGTTATATCAAAAATTACTGATTTGGTTATACTATTAGAAATACAAAGACAGGTCATTATGAAATTATTGTTTATATTTGGACAACTTTTCCGCTGTACTTTATTGTCACCTCTTAGCTGACAAAGAGCCCGAAATCAACAGGCCTGTGGCAAAGTACTGTTACATTGCAACAAGAATAAGACGAGCAATGATGTCAGCAACGGAGTTCAAACTGTAAACATCGAAGGAACGATAATAAACAGTAGTGACATTTAAATTGAATTCTTAAAACCTTAAAACCTTAAAAGTCGAAACCTGGTCATAAATATAAGCACCAATTCTGTGAATTGGCCATATTTCCACTGTTATTTGTAATACAATACTACTTATAATGTCATATTTTTTATAAATTGCTTTCTGGTCATTGACCGTATTAAAGATATTTGATTTGATTTGAAGGAGAAAAACAATCATTTCCTTAATAACAATTTAAACAATTTATTTAACTAAAGCAATAACATTATAGCATATGTATCCATATTTGTTAGGTGATGTGGTTAAACGATTTTTTATTTAAAAAAACTTTGAGTTTTAGCACACATGAAAAACTTAAAACAAATCCTTATTTCCTGATGAATAGCCTTTGGACTATAATGTAACTTAAATAGAAAACTATCTTTAGAAAGATTTTCCCTCCAAAAGCATTCTATTTTAAAAATCCGATTTAAATAAAAAAATCGATTCAAATAAAAAATCCGATTTTTAATTTTTAATTTTTTTAAAAAAACATTGATTTTTATCCACCCTGACTGCTTTAAATGTATAATGCAGATGGAACCAGTGGCTCTACAGAGTCTCAAGCAGGGGTCCCCCTCACAGCCAACCCATAGTTTTCCAGTTTCCAGGAGTCTGGGATTAAAACGAAGACATGCTCTCCCACTGAGCCTCACGCCTCCAATATTCATCCATTATGATAGGCTGTGACCCCAGCTCACACCGGCTGCTTAACTGTTGGCAAGGTTTTTTTGTTTCTTAAAAACAAATCAAATGGTAATCGTAGAAAGTCATCTTGGGAATTTATATTCGGCACGGCCAACTCCCTACCATGTAATTTTAATAAACACACTTCAAGGCCTTGAACTCTCAGCTTGGCTGAGCTACGCCCAGGACGAGAGCAGCTGTCAGAGAGAAGCCACATGCTCTGGTCATTCAGCTCTAAGTAAAGCAGCATAGTTCATCAATCTACTCTAGCGTCTTACCTTGGACATTTATTGGCCAACGTCAAAGGCTCCACCAGCACCACAGGCTGCATTCAGAGGAGAGCCAAGAACCAGAAATGGGAACCAGAGGAACGAAAGCAAGAAACAGGGCACAGGAATTGTCAGGATCCCACCCAACCCAGAAGCGACTCTTCTGAGAAACAGCCTGAGGGCCTACGGAGAACCCCAGTACTATTTATTAAATTTGTATCCTGACCTTTCTCCCCAAAGGAGCCCAGGTCAGTAAACATCAAAATGTTAAGAAGAAGAAGAGTTTGGATTTGATATCCCACTTTATCACTACCCGAAGGAGTTAAAACAATACAATGGTACCTCTGGTTGCGGACACGATTCGTTCCGGGGTGCCATTGGCACCCCGAAAAGTCTATAATCAGAGCAGTGCTTCTGCGCATGTGCGAAGCGCAACAGAGCATTTCTGCGCATGCCTGAACCGTGCAGAATGCTTCTGTGCGTGTGGCGAAACCCGGAAGTAAACACTTTCAGGTTTCCTGCGTTCTTAACCTTAAAAAACGCAACATGAAGCGTTCGTAAGAAGAGGTATGACTATACAATACAATAGAAAAAAAAATCTCAAAAACAGGAAGTATTTAACTACCATTGCAGGGGACCTTTGCTGAATGTGATTTACTTGTGGACAAACATTATAGACGAATACACGTTACATGCAAATTTAGGGCAATGGCTCTGTGACAGCAAAGTTGCCTGGATGCAGAATGTCCCAGGTTCAATCCCAGACATCTCTGTTTAAACGAACCAAGTGGCAATTAATGAGAAAGACCGCTGGCCAAGATTCAGCAGAGCTGCTGCTAATCAAACTGGTCAATGTTATGACATCGATGGGTAAATAATTTGACTTGGTACAAAGCAGTTCCCTATCTTGGCCATGTGGAAGAGCATCGGTGGATAACGTGGCACTAGATTAAGCGTTTGGGGAACGTCCCTTTTAAATCCCACTACTGGCTAATTGCAATCTCTCGGCTGAGAGCAGAGAAGCCACCTAAACCAGCTTCTTAGCCTCTCAGCGGCAGTCAGCTTCCCTAGTAGATGTTACACAGTCTTTAACTTAAAGTGACATCTACACCATGTTTGAACAAAACAGCTTTAATTAAGCTCTAGTCTTCCAGCGGACCGAATTAGACCCACCACCTGGCATTCCACTCAAAGCAATCCCATTTGAGAGCGCACTGTGGTCAAAGTCGGCTTTCCAAAAGCAAGCTGCCGAAGCCTTCGGTTTTTCCAGATCTGAGAAGAGCCAAGAGGCGCAGGTTGCCAGCTGAATGGATAAGGTTATAAACAACAATCCACAATGAAGCCTGACCAGATTAAGAGTAAAAGAGCTTATTGATTAAGCAGCGTAATGGAAGAAAGCTACCTTCATTTCAAAGTGGGACTTGGCCCAATTAATTAAAAAAAATACATATAGGAAATTAAGCAATATTTTAGAAGGAACTAAGCTTTTTGAGTCTCTAATCCCTGCCACAAATTGAGTGAGCTGCACCTCTATGCTCCTATATTATGTTTAGCATGAATGTTTCTCTGTGTGTCTGAAGACTGACTGGGGTGGGACGGGGAGAAAATATTAAGGAGTGAAAGCTCACCTGCATAATTTGCAATCCACCAAAGTGAATATAGGATACCTACAAAGTATTCCGACTTGCAAGTTGTTCAACACCCCTCCATTCCAGTATAATTCTTCATTATTACAAAGTTAAAAATATAGACATAACCTACAAATGGGAAGCTTTTAATTAACACTGCATATGATTTTTATTGACTTAGCTGAAAGTAAACATTACTGGCAAATTTAGGCGAGCCGCTCAATAGCAAAAGCTTTTCTCTGTATGCAGGATGTCCCAGGTTCAATATTGCATGTCTCTAATTACAAATAAAGACATATACTGTAGTCCTGGCAGCTCCTCCTTATACCAGGAAATCAGTTTTCAGGAGGACATTTGAGATTGCAGTTGTAGTACAGGGCTAAACTCTGTCCCTGACTGCTGTTTCTCTGTTCTAAATTGTTCCGAGCTTCTTCCCTGCCTCCCACCAGAGGGGCAAAGCTACAAGAGAGAGCAAGATGTGTGCAAGGAAAGGGTTAATCAACTCCTCGTGTTTCTTCATTCGCATTCCCTTCTGCCACAAAAATGGGTTGTTGTTTTTTTAAAAAAAAATCTAATTTTGCCTTAGGGTTCCAGTGGGATCTTTGACTACTTCCCTTTGAATAGCTCATCTCGCTTTATTGGCCGAGGGACCCGGCGTACAGCTTCCAGGTCATGTGGCCAGCATGACTAAGCCGCTTCTGGAAACGCTGTTTACCTTCCCGCTGGAGCGGTACCTATTTATCTACTTGAACTGTGACGTGCTTTCGAACTGCTAGGTTGGCAGGAGCTGGGACCGAGCAACGGGAGTTCACCCCGTCGCGGGGATTCGAACCGCCGACCTTCTAATCGGCAAGTCCTAGGCTCTATGGTTTAACCCACAGAGCCACCCGTGTCCCTTATTGCAATAAGTACATAGCGATAAATCAACAAACAAACATGAGCAGGGTTCCGCTTGACAAACATGCCCCTAACTTCCTCATGTGTTTCAAACACATTATGCAGTTGGATCCAGGCCATTAAGGTTTCAGATAGAGATCTTCTTTAATCAAAAACAAAATGGCGCCTCTGAGGCCTGTGTGGGGCTTGGAGATCTGCAAGAATACATCTAAGGTTGCCTAGAGATTGCTTAGTTGTCAAGACAGAGGAAAATAAATGAAAGACTTTGACCCGCTACCAATTGCTCATCCAGGTGTATGAAACCTGGCCTCTGAGCCTTTCTTTAAAAGGAGAAAAAAACCATATATAAAATCACTTTATTTATTTCAAACATTTATACACTGCTTAATTTACAACCATCTCCAAGAGTTGGACTGAAGACTCAGTACCTTAGAACTGTTTAAAACATAACAATCAGAAATGAATTTAAAAGCCTGCTGTAGTAAAAAATGAAGGCGAGGGCTTTGGCTGGCTTTGAAGTTCAACTGTCTAGACTTCAACTAGAAGGGAGTTGAGTTCCACAAAACTGGGCCCACAATACTGAACACAAATTAGTGTGATGCAGAGACACAACAGGGTTGTTCACACATTATATTCAAGTTCAGGCTGTAAATGTTGTGCACTCATACATTTATCTGCATGCAACATTCAGCGAGCAGAGTGCCTGTATGTACAACAGTGGCATCTGAGTACACCTGCGAGATCACCTTAACCAAATATATACCCTCTCGACTGCTTCATTCTGCAGAACCAGCACTATTGAAGGCGCCACATAATACCCGTTCCACATCTGTAAGAAATCAATCTTTCGCTGCAATAGTATTCACACTTTGGAACTCCCTGCCTAATCAGGCAGGCACCTTCACTGTAGTCTTTTTCAGTGCCTGCTAAAAACATTTTTGTTTAGACGAGCCTACCCAGATATCTAGAATGCTGATGCGTTTTTTAAAAGCATATTGCTGGTTTTAATTTTCCTGGGTGTTTTAATGGTTTTTACTCATCGTTGTATTGTTTTATTCTTTTTGTAAACCACTTGGGTTGTTGTTTTTCAAAAAACAATCAAGTGCCATATCAATTTTATGAAATAAATAGTTGCTCTGTATAACTCAACAAGCATACACCCTTCACACAAACCCTCCTACACTAAGAGAGAAAGAGAGAGAGAGAGAGAGAGAGAGAGAGAGAGAGAGAGAGAGAGAGACTGCGCCTGTGTGCTGATGCATTAACCTGCAGGGTACCCCATAAAAGCCCTAAATGGCCTCGGCCCAGTATACCTGAAGGAGCGTCTCCACCCCCCTCGTTCTGCCCGGACACTGAGGTCCACCTCTGAGGGCCTTCCGGCGATTCCCTCGCTGCAAAAAACCATGTTACAGGGAACCAGGCAGAGGGTCTTCTCGGTAGTGGCACCCACCATGTGGAACGCCCTCCCTTCAGATGTGAAGGAAATAAGCAGCTATCCTATCTTTAAAAGACATCTGAAGGCAGCCCTGTTCAGGGACGTTTTTAATATTTAACGCTGTACTGTTTTTAACACTTGATTGGGAGCCGCCCAGAGTGGCTGGGGAAACTCAGCCAGATGGGCGGGGTATAAATAAATAAATAAATAAATAAATAATATCAGGAATATTGCTGCTCACTCGTGCCTTTGCTGCTCACTCATGCCTTTGCACCATGGGATATTATGCACCTTGGACCTCTTTTCTGCATCCCCCTCCCCAGAGCCAGTGTGGTATACTGGTTAAGAGCGGTAGACTCGTAATCTGGTGAACCGGGTTCGCATCTCTGCTCCTCCACATGCAGCTGCTGGGTGACCTTGGGCTAGTCACACTTCTCTGAAGTCTTTCAGCCTCACTCACCTCACAGAGTGTTTGTTGTGGACGAGGAAGGGAAAGGAGAATGTTAGCCGCTTAGAGACTCCTTAAAGGGAGTGAAAGGCGGGATATCAAATCCAAACTCTTCTTCTCCCCTTCCCATTCCTTGAAGGTGTCCAGGAAAAGATGTGTGTCCCCTTCTAACACAGTCATGAAGGATATACGTTTTAGAGCATCTTTGGACCGGTGCTTAAGTAGACAGAAACTGTGGGTTACGGTATGTTTTGTGCTCTGTGCTATCCAGAGGTGATGTGCTGTACGGATTCAGTGCACGTGCTGCAAAACGGAACACGTCTTGGCTATGAAGAGATCTCAGCCTATCCTTCTGTGATATTAGGATAATAAAAGGTAGCTCATTGTAAAGGGCAGGTGGGCAGCCGGCAGCCCAGAGGCCACCTGAGGCATTCCACCTACTTCAACCAGGCCACACAAGCCCCAAAGGGAAGATGGAACAGAATGATTGGATCAATAAAGGTAGGCGTGTGTGTGTGTGTGTGCGTGTGTGTGTGCATTTATTTAACAAAATGTATACACCACTTAATTGTAGTACAGTGGTACCTTGGGTTAAGAACTTAATTCGTTCTGGAGGTCTGTTCTTAACCTGAAACTGTTTTTAACCTGAAGCACCACTTTAGCTAATGGGGCCTCCTGCTGCCACTGCGCCACCTCTGCACGATTTCTGTTCTCTCTTTTTTTAAAATTAATTTTTATTAAATTTCCATTTACCAAATCATATCATACAAATTATTCCAAATTATAACAATACAAATCATAAAATCCAAATATTTTGTCTAATTATAAATAAGCACAAGAGTCGGAAGACAAAATGCCTAAAAATACAAAAATCCCAGCATACAGTACATGTTGCATATCACTGAGTATATCAAGAACTGCAATCTGCATGGAGGCAACTTTGCTAAATGCTCTATCAATGCAGGCAATAATTACAGTGGTACCTCGGGTTAAGTACTTAATTCGTTCTGGAGGTCCGTACTTAACCTGAAACTGTTCTTAACCTGAAGCACCACTTTAGCTAATGGGGCCTCCTGCTGCCGCCGCACCGCTGCAGCCCGATTTCTGTTCTCATCCTGAAGCAAAGTTCTTAACCCAAGGTAATATTTCTGGGTTAGCAGAGTCTGTAACCTGAAGCGTATGTAACCTGAAGCGTAGTGCTGCAGACCCCCTGTTTTTCAAAAGCTAAGCCATGGACCCCCTACTTTTGAAAAAAAATTGATATCTCTACAGTAGTTTTTGTTATGTGAATGAGACCAAGGTCCCTGGAACTCCAACTGTGAACCACTGCTCTAAGCAGTTTACAAGAGATATTAAAATTATCAATTAAAAACATGTTTAAAACAACTAGGGAAAATTAAAATTAACAGGTTTGTTTTTTTAAAAAGGATTAAAAATGTCAACATCTACATGTCTGCATAGTCTTATCAAAAGAAGTACAGTGAAGGCACTATCCAGATGTCAATAGGCAAGGAACTTCAAAGTGCAGGTGCTGTTGCCATATTTCAAACAGTGAAAAATCCAGATGGAAAACTTATTGACCTTTTTTTTGGAAAGCCGTTGAGATTTTTTACGCTGTGGTTAGCGATCTCCCAAATTGCAATTCTCAACAGTTGGCATTCAGAGATGACGCATACTGCCTCCAACAGTGGAAATGAAGCCTTATCCTCCATTAATTTGTCTAAACCACTTTTGCATTGGCTCCCAGTATGTTTCCGAGCACAGTTCAAAGTGTTCATGCTGACCTTTAAAGCCCTAAACAGCCTGAAGGAGCACCTCCACCCCCATCGTTCAGCCCGGACACTGAGGTCCAGCGCCGAGGGCCTTCTGGCAGTTCCCTTACAGCGAGAAGTGAAGTTACAGGGAACCAGGCAGAGGGCCTTCTCGGTAGTAGCACCCACCCTGTAGAACGCCCTCCCATCAGATGTCAAGGAAATAAACAACTATCTGACTTCTAGAAGACATCTGAAGGCAGCCCTGTTTAGGGGAGGTTTTTAATGTTTTATCATGTTTTTAATATTCTGTTGGGAGCTGCCCAGAATGGCTGGGGAAACCCAGGCAGATGGGTGGGGTATGTATGTATGTATGTATACATAAATATATTAGATTATTATTATTTAAAGCCATCCATGCATCAGATATAGCCATCAGATATATAAGATAGCCACCAAATGGCGCCTTAAACCTAGGTTACAGTAGTTGCAATGGAATGTCTAGGCAACATTTTTTTACCATCAAATTATTATTATTATTATTATTAATTTCATTTCTCTACCACTTTATACTTTAAAGGGGGGAAATCAAAGCAGTTTATAGCACATTAAAACATCAAATAAAACGATCTAGAATAAAACAAGCTTCAAGGAAAATATTTCAGATCCTCTTCTAAGTGACATTTTGCTTCCCCCATATTTATTTACCTACTTCATTTATAATAGCTGCCCCATAGCAGAAGTAATCTAGGAAGGCAGGGTGGTGTAGTGGTTAAAGTGTCAGACTAGGACCTGGGAGATCAGGGTTCCAATCCCCACTATGTCATGAAGCTCACTGGGTGACCTTGGAGTCACAGCCTCTTAACCTACCTCACTGAGTTTACACAAGTTCATTGAGCTTGCCTTGCAAATAGCCACTTGCCTGGGAACAAATACTGTAAGCATTACCTGCAATCACCTAGCAATGGTAAATAGGAAGATGATAGATCCATTTAGCCTTCAAGCCTTCAACATTAGTCAAAATGTTGTGGCGAGAGGGTCTAAGGCAGGCATAGGCAAACTGGGCCCTCCAGATGTTTTGGGACTACAACTCCCATGATCCCTAGCTAACAGGACCAGTGGTCAGGCATGATGGGAACTGTAGTCCCAAAACATCTGGAGGGCCGAGTTTGCCTATGCCTGGTCTACGGAACAGGGAAAGTGAGCCACAACATTCAGAATCAGAACCAAACTGCAGACAGTTGAATAGGATTTCTTTGTGTTAGAACAAAATAAATCAAACAGAATTTTAAAATAAGAGCTTTGTGGTGGTGAAATTATCCCACTGCCTTTGTACTGACTGCCCAGAACATTGGAAAGCAGAAACAAGTTTCTTTCTTTGTTAGTGAATGGTTGGACTACCTCCTCCATATTTCTCCTTAAATTTCTGCAAGTGAAGGAACTAGAGACTTAGCTGTCCTGTTGTGGTTTTTGCATGAAAGCTGAACAAACAAGGATAGGATTGGAATATCACTGATATCTCACAGGGCCCTTTATGGCTTCATTCCTGCCCTCCTATATCACAAATACCAAATATAGACAAATATTAAATATTGCAGAATGGCTAATTTGAACTACATGTTCAAAGCGAAAATCAAGTCCCCAGACCAAACAGTCACGGCTGAAACATTTCTGGTTCACCACTGCTTTTGGGTCATGCACCACACAAATAGCCACCTGGGATTTGGAGGGCTCTCGCCATAGGTCACCATTGCTCCCAATAGTTTTTTACTCAGTTTCAATATCGCTCTTATAGCAAGGTTTTCTGAATCACGGCGACTCCTCTTCCAGAAAATATCTGTTTGTTTGTTTCTAGTTAGCTAAACTGTTTTTTCTATGCTGGCCTCCAGCCAAAGCCAGAGCGTTTAGCATATGTATAATTTTCAAAAGCTCATTAAATCTGAAATATTAATTAAAGCAAGCACCAACAATAAAGACAAAAATAAATAAATAGCAAAACACCAAGGTAGCCATTCAGAGCCAAGGAGCTGATAAACATCTTCACCTAGTGTTGAAAAGACACTAGGGTCCACCGCAGCCAGCTGTCTTTGGGAAGAGCATTTCACAACCAAGGTGCTACCACTAAAAAGGCCCTTTATCCACTGAGCACTCCTGAAGGCAGCAGCATCTTCCCCTGCCCCAGATATTGGTGCCCATCAACTTTGATCACTAGCCATGCCGATTGGGGCTGACGGAGGCTATATCCCAAAGCGTCTGGAGGAGCATAAAGTTGGGGAACGCTAGTAGAGCCCTGGAAGCAGAACCTACCAAACGGGCAAGCTCATATGGGAAACAGAATTCTTTCAGGTAGCCTAGGAATACTCTCTTCGAAAATCAGACTTACACCTACAACACGTCAACTTTTCCAATGTCTTGTGCCATGGTAAGCTTGCATGCACTGCCTATAATTAGAAAGGGGTCAAGTCTGCAAAATAGGTGGGGCTGGGGGGGGGGGAAGAGTCAGTAGAAGAGAAGAGGAAAGCAAGTCTTTAACCACCAGCCATGTCTATGTCTCATCCAGGAAGTATAGCCAGAGTTTTCAAAAGCAGTTTTCAATCAATGTGCCATTCAAAGCAAAAATAAAAATTAAAAAAATGCAATTTGTCCCAGATACAAACACACTAAAGCAACAACCCCGGAACCATTTGACTAGGGCAACACAACCGACGTTGATCTCTCATGCAAACATCCCATTTTAGCATCAAGGTACAACAATGACTCCAAGGACATGAACCCTTGTTGGGTGTTAACACACGTACAGTGCATTTTTGCAGCCAAGCTAGACCTACATTTGATACTACCTCCCCATAAATACCTTCCCTTGAGCTCAGATCCAGTGAAAATAAGACCGCATGCTAACAGCTAATCAGCAGAGAATAATGTGTGTTTTTTTCTAATCATCTCAATAAACATTTGGACTCTTTTACCATTCAGAGACCTAGACGACCCAACAAACAGTTGAGAGCACAAACTATATCTATGCTGGAATCAAAGTTATATAGATGTTTTCTTTAAAAAGCAAGTAATTGCAATTACTTTAACAATCCCTTCCTTTGCATGCAAAATTTAAAATGAGGAGAAAAGTAAAAGAAAGCTACTGGAAATCTCCAAGCTAAAGCATTTGGGGGGGGGTGTATGAAGGCAAATGCTTTTAAATCTCTCCCCCTTTCCTTTTTAAATGAGGAAATGAACCCCATTAAGATGTGCACATTAAATACTGGAGTTTCCAGCACAACCAGAAGCTCAATGGTGCTGCCTCCGAAGGATTTTCTCCAGACAGCCTTCACCATCCTCCCAAACCCAACAAGACATTTGCTGCAAAAAAGCCCCAGAGGCCAATTCTCTCTTTCGCTCCACACAGCCAGCTTAAGGAGGGACAAGGCAGGCGAGCTGAATCTGCCTATATATAATAAACAAGAGGCTTGATTTGGCTTGGCTAATTGCAGCAGAAAAAAAGCGCCTTTTGCACTTCTCAGGATGATGCTCACTCAAAACATACATCAACTCCCCCCTCCTTTTTTCCCTCCCCTTTTGCGCACAGGAGCAGAGCGCGGGGGGAGAGGGAGAGGGAGAGGGAGGGAGACAGAAAAAGAAGACAGCATTTAATTGGCGCCTCCAATGTACACAGACAAGCAGCCGCAAAAGTCTGATAGGGCTGATTTGCCATGAAATGGTGGCTCCTTATGAGTCGAGGATTATTTTTTTTTTTAAAGGCTGCTGGAGCGAGAGGATGTGAATTAAATAACCAGGAAAATCTCTGCAAAGTAGGAAGCGCCCCCCCCTCCACCCCACCCAACGCCACGGCCGCCGCAATCGCCACCCCCAAGGGGGGGGAAGAGAGATCTGGGCACCTCAAAAGCATCACTACCAAGGCAGGGGCCTCGCCAATGGATCAAAGCAACTCTCCTGCCTCCTCCATAGCAACCCAGTCCCCGAAAGGTGGTACCCAGCCGGCACCACAAACCAGGCCTTATTTGTGTCCCCCCCCCCGCACTCCCCGCTTCCTGACAGAGACCCGCGGAGCTCGTCTCGTCGGCATTCTCCTTCTCAACTTACGTGAAGACGAAGAACAAAGTAGTGGATCCCACTAATAAGGCTGCTGCTGTGGAGACCGGGATGTATTTCGTAGGTTTAAATCTCTTTCCAATGCTACTGGGCATCCTGTAAGTTACACATCACTAGGTATAAAATCCCAAAGAGTCCGAGAGGCACCAGCGAGTCGCCCGAGGAAAGAGGGAGAGGGAGAGGGGGTCGGGGGGAGAGAAAGAGAGAGAGAGAGAGACACGAGAGAGAGAGAGAAAGAGAGAGAGCGAGGTGAAGCCCTGGCGATGCGGAGACGAGGCAGGGGAGGGGGGAAAGGGGGTAGGGAGGAAGGAAAAAAAAAGAGGGAATGAGACAGAAAAGAAGGGGAGGGAGTGAGAGAAAAAGAGGGATTGGGAACAGCTGACCTCTCCAGCACAGGAAATCCCACCCACACAACAGGCCGGCCCACTCGGCTGATGTCAACGAGCCCCTTAAGGTAGAACCGCGGAGAGCGCAATTGGAGAGAGGCGTTAAAGGGGCCGGGAAAGCGGCGCCGAGAAAAGGCAGTCCCTCGCCTCCCGGCCCTCAAAGGAGCTGCATTTGGTCCCTGGCTACCTGGCGGGGCTTGAAGGCCTCCGCCCGCCACGGAAGGTCCCTCCCGCCAGCTTAAAAAATAAATGGAGAGGTTTTCATGCTTGCGATAGCAGAGCAGCGCGCTTCCAAGCTGGCGGCGTCTCCTGCGTGCGCGCCCGGAGAGCCCGCCGCGAAAAATGGATCCCGGTGGGAAGGGAGTGCAAGAGCTGCCTCCTTTAAAATGTATTTGTTTTTTAAGTGGAGGGGGGTGATCTTCAAGTTTTGGAGGTCACCTTGCAATGCAGAAGTTGTTCGAATCAGGGCTTGGGCTGCGCCAGGGGGTTTTCCTTCCTAGGAATAATAACCTCCAGTTTGTTTATGGCGTCCCTCCCCAGAGCAGCCTTGTGTTGGGTCAAGCCAAAGGCCTATCATCCTGCTGTCACAGGTGCCCCTCCGATGCCTCCTGGAAGCTCACAAGCAAGACCTGAGGACAACAGTCTCTCCATCCTTGCAGTTCCCAGCAACTGGTATATACTGCCTCCGATGGTGGAGGTAGAACATAGCCAACAGGGCTGGCCTGTCTATGAGGCAGCTGCCTCAGGCGGCAGCTTCTGGGTTTCAGTAAGATCTTGCCAGGGCTCTTGCAAGATCTTGCTGGATGCCGCCACTTCTCTGGTGCCACTGTGGCTGCCTCTGCCCCTGAAACAAGAAGTGGCTGCAGTGGTAGCTTCCAGGTTCTGGTGAGATCTTGCCTAGTGCTGCCCTGTGAATCATGATGTGTGTTCACGCTGTGCAAAAATCACAATGTGTGGAAAACCCCTTGAAGCCAGAGACGCTTCTCTCGATTCCAGCAACCCCTGTTAACTCTGCCAGCAAAAATCACGATGCGGGGAAAACCGTGAAGCCAGCCAATGCCTCTACGTAGCTCCATACTTATTTCAGACATCGTGATATATCAGTATATTGCAATGTTTAGTTGGTGATATGTCACAATGTTGAAAACCAGGTATCGCCCAGCCCCACGGATAACTTTGTCCTCCATGAATTTGCCTAATCCTCTTTCAAGGCCATCCAAGTTGGTAACCATCATTGCCTGCTTGAAGAGCTGGTTCCATAGTTTAACTATGTGCTGTCACGTCTTTTTGTCTCCTCCATCTTCCAACATTCAGCTTCACTGCATGGCCTTAGGTTCTGTTATTGTGAGATTTGCAGAACTCGTTCACCAAAAGTCACACTGTACATCGTCTTTTGCTTGGCGGTGAGCAGCTGCTGCAGCTTCCTGGACATACAGCTTGATCAGTACATGTACCGATTTACTGATTCCGTCATACTGAACTACATGGTGGTATATGAACCTGCCTTTTTAGGTGGCTGCACACAGTGGTGGTTGGTGGTGGTAAGTGGAACCAGAGCTAACTAAGCCAGCTAACTCTAGCTTCCCCTCCATCCTGCTTTCTGATGAGTACTAGGAGAGCAACACTGGAGGAAATTGCCTTGCAGTTCCTCCCCCTAGGTTGGTTTTAAGTTAGAAGGCAGGCAGGGAGACAGGTGCTAACAAAGGGGAGACTGAGGTTGGTGGGGCAGCTCCAGATTTGCCCTAAGGGATTAGCCTCCACTGGATGAACACTCTTAGGATACTGCTTCCAGACTGAGCTTCTTATCTCCTGTATAACTGGAAAAAACAAACATATGACAGCACACACCAATGTTTGTGGATCTCTTCCCAGCTCCAGCCAAGGATATTGTTAGGGACTGACCCAGGAAATCTAAGCCCTGGGGCTTTGGAGCTGTGCCCTGGATCTTCTATCCCATTCTCCTACTTCTAAAAAAACCAAACCTTTTTGGGTGGTACTATCCAAAGTAATGCTAAAGAGCCATTTAGTGATATACTTATCCTACCACAGGTGGTTTTAGGATAGCCCAGAAGGGGGCACCACAACGTTGTAGCAAGAAAGGCTGGGGGGGATTTAGTGGTGTCCAGGGTGCCACTGAAATTTGAGCTAGTGAACAGAGAACAGTCCCCCTTCCCTTTTAATTTTTACTTTGCTGACAGGGCAGCTGAGCACACTGCAAATGTGATACCTGGTAGCAGATATGACTAACTTTGATTGATTAATTTAAATGGTTCTCTGAGTATAACCCACGATCTATCTAACCTGTGCTTTTTTAATAGCTGCTATAAAGGCGGAGGGACCTGGGTGGCGCTGTGGGTTAAACCACAGAGCCTAGGGCTTGCTGATCAGAAGGTCGGTGGTTCGAATCCCTGCAACGGGGTGAGCTCCCATTGCTCGGTCCCTGCTTCTTCCAACCTAGCAGTTCAAAAGCATGTTAAAGTGCAAGTAGATAAATACCGGTAGGTCCCACTCCGGTGGGAAGGTAAACAGCGTTTCTGTGTGCTGCTCTGGTTTGCCAGAAGCGGCTTATTCATGCTGGCCACATGACCCGGAAGCTGTATGCCAGCTCCCTCGGCCAATAAAGCGAGATGAGCGCCGCAACCCCAGTTGGCCACGCCTGGACCTAATGATCAGGGGTCCCTTTACCTTTATAAAGGCGGAGGCACACCTTTGTGGAAGATGGATCCAATCCACCAGTCGTGTGGAGATTCCTTGGAGGTGCATAGCACCTGGACCGTGGAACTGAAAGGCTGTAACGTTGTGATGCCTAAGGTGTTTTTCATTCCAGGTCAAGAAGCCCAGCTGATGCAGCGTGGCTGTTCTGTTTATGGCAATGGAGTGGGACCATCCAGAGGCACAAAAGCAACATTATAAATGGCTTGTTCTTACTATGTTGTGATGTTAACATAGGGGATGGTGGGAAGGTTGGAGAGGCAAGTGATATTATGTCTGATAACCATTCTTTTCATGCAGGATCTGTGCATGGGTCTTCCAGATTGCTGATGTCTGACACGAAGATGGTCAGGTGTGCCTGTGTTCAGGACAAAGCAAAAGGGGGAGGCAATATGGGTATCTTGCAAAGGCACCCTATTGGTGATGATGACAGTGACAAGGTGAACCCGGAAAAAGCCAAGATGCCAATGATTGGATCTGACATGTGGGTTCCAAAGTCACAGAGCAATACACTTGGCAAACATAGTTTGCAAGGCCTTTCCCTGGATTCAGACAGAGTTTCTGATGGGAACTGTGACAAGATAAACCTGGGAAAAGCCAGGATGCCAATGGATGGGTCTGACATGTGGGTTGAGATGTCACGAGTCAGGGAGCATAGATTCTTCCTGGGGCAAGGCTTTTACAGAGTACTAAGGCCTAATATAGGTAAAGGTAAAGGGACCCCTGACCATTAGGTCCAGTCGTGACAGACTCTGGGGTTGCGGCGCTCATCTCGCTTTATTGGCCGAGGGAGCCGGCGTACAGCTTCTGGGTCATGTGGCCAGCATGACTAAGCCACTTCTGGCAAACCAAAGAAGCGCACGGAAACACCGTTTACCTTCCCACCGGAGCGGTACCTATTTATCTACTTGCACTTTGATGTGCTTTTGAACTGCTAGGTTGGCAGGAGCAGGGACTGAGCAACAGGAGCTCACCCCATCGCGGGGATTCGAGCCACCGACCTTCTGATTGGCAAGTCCTAGGCTCTGTGGTTTAACCCACGTCCCTAAGGCCTAATACCGAGATGATTTTACTCACTAGGGATGTTGAGTGCAATGTAGAATGGGAGGAAAACCAGGGTATTTTCCTAGGCTACCCCACTGCTGAAGACTTAGATACTAAATCTGTTGCTGTTATAAACAGCAGGGGCACGGAGGTGAGTTCCACTGATACAGTGGAGATGCGCCAGGTGCGCAGATCAGGAGGAGCTACACAGGGTGAAATGCCCACCAGGTATGCTCAGGAGTTTGCTAACACAGCTGTTGCAGATTTAGCTGTGGTTAGTGGCTCGACACAGGTCTTGGAACCCGGAGTCTTGAAAGGGGTACAGGGTTTGTCCTCGAAGGACGGGAAACCATGCCCAAAGGCTGTAAGGGTAGACACTGTTTCCTTGGAGAAGGAAGCTGGATCACGTCCATAGGCTGTGTGTGCCAACACTGATTCATTAGAGAGGAACAGGGCTAGGGTTCGAGTCCCAACAAAGCCAGGTGTGAGACTTCCTGATAGTCAGAAGGGTTATGACGCCAAGACTAGTCAGAAGTGCAAGATGGTAAGGCCTAAGGCCAATCCAGCTGCAGGTAGTTCCAAGGGTGGAACGAGTGATACAGGGGTATACTGTGCTACATTTTTTAAAAAAGACGAGAGGATGCCAGCGACTGACTCGGGGACTCTCTCTTGCAAAGCAAGTACTGTGAAGCAAGCTTACTGACCCTTTCCACTGCCAAGTCACATTGATCCCTGAACACTTTTGCATGACCAAAGGAAGGAAAGGGAAGCTGTTGCCTTCCAGATTTTGTTGCTGAGTCGCAACTCCCAAGATCTCTGACCCCTGGGTCACAGTGGCTAAAGTGGATGAGAGGTGCCAGCAGCACCTGGAAAGTCACAGGATTCTCATCCCTTGACACAAAGGGTATTTTTCAGCCCCCAAAAGCTGCAGAAAACTCTTCAAAAGGTATTACATTTAAGAAAGGAAAGGGAAAACGTGTGGACTATTTGAAAAACTATTGTAAATAACTTAAAACATTAGCACAATTAAAATAGAACAAGCAGTTAAGAGACAAAGGAATGGGGAATTTTAAAGGGGGAAGAAAAGGGAATACCGTATTTTTTTGCTCTATAAGACGCACCACACCACAAGATGCACCTAGTTTTTGGAGGAGGAAAACAAGAAAAAAAATATTCTGAATCTCAGAAGCCAGAACAGCAAGAGGGATCGCTGCGCAGTGAAAGCAGCAATCCCTCTTGCTGTTCTGGCTTCTGGGATAGCTGTGCAGCCTACATTCGCTCCATAAGACGCACACACATTTCCCCTTACTTTTTAGGAGGGAAAAAGTGAGTCTTATAGAGCAAAAAATACGGTAATTAGAATATGCAGTAGCAAATATTAAACATAAGAAACCACGAGGGGGAACTGACTCAACAGGTTGGTTTTATTGAATCTGTATTATTGTTGTAGAATTGAAAAATGAGATTTTAAAATATTCCGTTTAATTATCCCAATCTTTAAGGGTGAATGTGTCCTTGTTTTCTAAAAGGCCAGGCAATGCACATCTGATAATTAAAGTTTCAAAGTAATTATCTCACCTGCACAAAATGAGTGTTGGGCAAGGCCCACTTTCTGCTGCATAAAGAGAGCATTTACAGCTTAATTACTGCTGCAGCCCTCAATGCTTATTTAATTATGAATCAATGTTCTTGAAACATTTTACATTTATTTCCCTGGTGCCATTTAGGTTTTTTCTTCTTAAGTCAGTACTATTCAAAGCACTCAAGTCACATAACACAAGTCGTGGCCTGACTGTACTGGCCAATTAGTTTCCTGGCCAAATTCAATGTGATGGTTTTCACCTTGAAAACCTCAGGGCCCCAATATCTCAAGTACCACCTCTCAATTGAACTGACCCAGACCCAAGGCCCTTCTATGTGTTCCCTCCTTGGGGGGGGGGGTCCAGAGGGTAGCAACATGAGAACACTCATTTTCGGGGGTGGCTCACTTATGGAAAGATCTCCCCTGATGCCATCATTACATAGCTTTAGGTGCCAGGCAAATTTTTTATTTTGCAAATGCTTTAGCTACAGTGGTACCTTTGTTTAAGAGCTTAGTTTATGAACAACTTGGATTAAGAACGCTGCAAACCTGGAAGTAGGTGTTTTGGTTTGTGAACTTTGCCTTGGAAGCAGAACATGTTTCGCTTCCTGTTGAGTGTAAATTGAGTCCCGCACTGCTATGGGAAAGCATACCTTGGTTTAACAACGCTTTGGTTTAAGAACGGACTTCCAGAACGGATCAAGTTCGTAAAACAAGGTACCACTGTATTCTGGACTCAAAAGTGGGTGTAATGTTTTAATCCTGCCTTTTTTTTTCTTAAAAGGACTTAGATTTGTTTTTCTTTTATGTCAGTTTCAATGCATTTGTTTATATATGTTAAATTGCTGAGTAACCTTTTTAATAGTAATATTCCCATTCAGAGTTTTGTTCATGGAATTAAGCAGTTCTGCAGACATTTCCCAAGGCAGTGTAAATTAGTTTTAGGAGCCTTGCTATCAACATATGCTTCCCAGAAGTTCACATAGCACCTCTATAAAGATATCCTTTTACACACAAAGTTTGTGAATAACACAATTCAACCTAGAAAGAGTTCATAGCTTAAAATGGCAGCAACCAGACTCCAATTCACCTCTCAATTTTAAAAAGAGAGAATTAAATTATAACACCTCACTTTAGTATATTTATTATGTATAGAGAAGTTGAAATATAAAGTTCTGCTGTATGGCTTCGGTTCATTTTTGAAACATTCTCTTCCATAAAAGCATAACACGTGAGTATGAACAGACAATGTAACCCCCCCCCCCAAAAAAAAATCCAGTCTTGGTTCAACATTTGAAACCTCCAGATTTTACACTGGAGGCTCACAAAACTCTTCCTTCTGTGTAGTAAGTTAACACACTAACACACACAAACACACCTTCCTCCCTCTCTGCTATAAAAAAACAAAAATGTGAAATACGTTTAACATCCAAAAGGCGCTCCAACCTCAACATGTTTTACGATCAGCAAATGTACCATATAAAAATCATGTCACCTGAATGTTTTAAACAGTTGTAAACAATCACAGGTACAAGTCAGAGGATGTGAAGAAGTATACAAATGTGTCCTGAGACAACGTATTTGAAGAAAGGCTTGGTTGCAGCAAAGAGGGTGCCCTTAGCATTGAAAAGGTCACATTGCGATATGGCTTGTTGCCATTTTCTGCTTCTGTAACATCAATGTATATCTGATGTTATAAGAACTAAAAAAAAAGCAAGAATGATGATTACAGTTAAATTTATTTTGAAGTTAGGTTGGTGAGCAAAATTTCTCCCTTTGACAAGATAAATCAGAATCCACTTATGGTGACTTTTACAGATGGGAGGATCTGAAGAGCAATAGACAATGCCCTTTTAACCTTCAAACACATTACTATCATATATACTGGCAAGAGTCCTTAATAAGGGATTTGTTGAGGTATTTCTGCAGGTCTTATTCCCACCCCCACACAGAAAAGTCCGAAGAAATTCTAGCAGTCTTGACAGACTCAGCCATAAGAATCAAACATGACAAGGGCAAAACGCTAGGCAGCTAACAGTATGCACAAAGAACAGGGGGGGGGGGAATTAATCAAAGAATCAAAATCCAAAACAATTATTGGAAACAGAAAATCCAGGAAATGTTTATAATTGTAGGTAAAGACAAGAGGACGCATTCTAAATCCATTATATTAAGTGAAAGGCTTCGCCACCCAGTTTCACGTGAAAAGGCTTGCGTTCGAAGTGTTGTGCATACCATTAAGAATAGAAAAAGCAACGTTTCACATCTACACACATGCACACTCAATATACAGTCAATGTGTACATGGGAGGCTCTGACCTTTAAAGACTGCATCAGTTATTCTCGCCTCTCAAGTACGTTAGACAATCTATGTGTTTTGAGGAGACCCACACAGTTAACAGAAGTGGGACAGTATAAATGTATAAAAAATGGACTTGGACTGAGACAAGCCCCAATCCAGACACACACACACTTGTGCAACAAAGACCTGGATACAGGAATATCATTGGCATTGTCAGCAATCATTGCCTATTTTGCAGTAGAAGTGTAAACTTGTGTGGCAAATGCAGTCAGTCGCAAACACCCTTGGCTGTTCCTTACGTAGAGATCGAAAAGGACTTCCGTGTGGAAATAAGCTTCCACATAAGACTATCCTTGCAGCAAATCCTGCAAGATAACCAATTTTTATTATCAGTGGCAGAACAAGCGGCAGAACATTTTAGTTTAGGTACATGGCATTGAAGTTTAACGCTACATCTGCGCGAGGTTCTATCCCTATGAGTGATGGAGTCCTCAAATGTTGATGCTTTCCCCCAAGGATGCTAAGAGATACTCAACTTTCCCACAGCCTGAAGCCCCATTAAGATTAAGTCAATTCCCCCACCTGCAAAAAGCACTAGGGTATGCTATCATTAAGACAGCAATAAAGAACAGGATATGTAATACACTAATCTTAATACTTGTGTTAAATGGATAGTTAAACTGAAGATTTAAAGAGATCATAGTGAACTGGGCTTCGTGTCCCATCTATTCCGCAAACTGCTTGTGATTATAAAGTTTTCCAGACAGCACATTCTTGTTCTGCATGGAGAAATATTTGAAATATATATAGTAAGGTCTTAAGCTTCATTGTTGCCAACCAGCATCACTTTCAGCCATGGCAAATTCAGAATGTATGTTCTGCCATGCTCGGTCAATTACAAAGGACCATTAGAAACCATAAGTATGCTGAAATCCATTGGAGGATCATGACATTATATTCTAAGGGGTACGCCATTTTCCGTAACAAAGTTTCACGAAACACGTACGTTCACTCAAACCCCACTTACAAGGAAAATATAGAGTATCTTGTTTCATTCATTAACAGCTTTCAGTCACAGTATATGAGAAACATCTTTATTACCTGCACTTTTTCTACTGGTATAATTCAGTTATACTACATCTCATCTAAAGATATGCACTGAAAAATATAACCCAAGGTAATAATTGCAGCCACACATCTGAAGCATACAGAAAATTCAGTTCTGTCCTTTGACACCATTTTCAAACTTTTATTCACTCTCTTGGATGACTATAAATAAGTGTTTCCACTATGGAAAAGAAAGTTTAGCACAGTACATTTTCATGACTGGGGAATGGATTTTTTCTGAAGATCTCTTCAAAAAGGGCAAAAAGTTAGAAAAAAAAGTGAATGTTGTAATACAGTTCTTTATAAAGTCCCTTGTAAAAATTAAAAAATTAAGAAAAAAATAAAACACAAGGCCCAAGATGATTTATTGCTTTTCTTCAGTTTTCTCCTTGACTTCTTTCTCCGATTCTTTGATCTCTTCCTTTACAGAAAGTTCTTCTAGTTTCTCGGCAACTTTATCAGCACTATCATTTTTTTCTGTTCCTGCTAAAAAATGTTTAAAGATATTATTAGAAAGTGCGGTAGGCAATATGGAAACATGTCAAAAAGATCTGAGAGAATATAGTATTTTGTATGGTGTAATAATGCAAGAGTCAGTGTGGCAAATGCTGTGATTTGAACAACAGATAAGCCAGATTCAAAGTTCCACTTAATGGGACAGCCTTGGGAAAGCTGTTACATTTCTGCTCAGCTTACCCGAGAGGGATACTGTTGTAACAAGCAATAACCCACCCTATATGTACTGCCCCAAGTTCTTTGGGGGAAGCAGGGTAATTTGGTTAGGATAAAAGACACGAAACTACAGGCCCAGGCGGGAAGAAGGAAAAGGCGTTGGTTGGTTCCTGACTTTCCAATTTCTCACAGGCAGGTCCTTTTGGCACTCAGATCATAAACAGCGGAGTTTTTTAAAAAGATACAGTGGTACCTCTGGATGTGAACGGGATCCGTTCTGGAGCCCCGTTCACATCCTGAAGTGAACGTAACACGTGACTGCGCGTCGCGTTTCGCCACTTCCGCGCATGGTGTCATTTTGAGCATTTGCGCATGCGGCGAAACCCGTAAGTAATGCGCTCTGTTACTTCCGGGTCGCCGCGGAGCGCAACCCAAAAATATTCATCCCAAAGCTACTTCAACCCAAGGTACATTATTTGAAAAGTAGAAGCTCTCTATTGCAACATGTCTATGTTTTTATGCCTTCAGGATAATCTGCAGGAAAAAGTAATGCTTCATAGTTTGAAAAAACAATGAACTCAAGGGGGGGGACCTCCTTACCCAAAGATTTTGAATTGCTAACCATTAATACAATTTTAATTATAAAGCAACTAGCTATTCCACTGTAACAAAGTGCTGCAAGAAAGAAATACTTTTGGAATGTTCTGCTATACATATATGAATTTGTATCCATGCAGAGCTATGACGCAGCTATATGAAAACCAGACACTTCAGTGAGAATAACACTTCACGTTCTGATGAGTCAATTGAATACTAAGAGTCTCTCTTGAAAAATCCCAACGTCAAGATTTTTAAAACTGGTAACATTTCTATACCTCAAATTCATCAGTAATAATGAAGCACCTGGAATCATAGAATTGTGGATTGGAAAGGACAAAAAGGGTCATCTGTACCAAGACTAATTGAAACGGACTTCCACAAGTAGGGAAAGTGTTCACAACATCCTGGATTACTCTAGCAGGCCTAAAAAGCACCGTGACTGAATATTGCAGTCAGGCACAGAGTGAGCCTGCTATTAAGCATAAAAATGAAGATTGCTTACCTGTTAATCATGGCCCTGAACACTTGATGTTAAGAGCCCTGTGCAATCAGACCAAAGGTCTATCTAGTCTAGCATCCTGTTCTAACAGGGGCCAACCAGATACTTATGAGAGGCTCACAAGCAGGACACAAATCCAACAACACTCCTGCGTAACTCGACCATTATGACTAACAGCCATTGAGAGCATCCTCTATGACTGCCTGATCCTCTTCTAAAGGCATCCGAGTTGGTGGTGATTATCACATATTGTGGTAATAAATTCCGTACCTATACAGTGGCACCTTGGTTTACGAATTTAATCCGTTCCAGAAGTCTGTTCTTAAACCAAGGCATGCTTTCCCATAGCAGTGGGGGGCTCAATTTACACTCAACAGGAAGCGAAACATGTTCTGCTTCCAAGGCAAAGTTCACAAACCAAAACACCTACTTCTGGGTTTGCAGCGTTCTTAATCCAAGTTGTTCACAAACTAAGCTCTTCTTAAACCAAGGTACCACTGTATGTGTTTTGCGAAGAACTTCTTTTTGTCTATCCCGAATCTCCGTCTGTGTTCTTAAGAGGAAGTCGCAAAAATTCAACTTATCCTTGATTGTGGATACTAAGCTACTTATTGGTTATCTGCCATCAGGCTGCAATCACTCATATCACAACTTCATTTCCTTATCAGCTGCTTGCAGGGCAGAGACATCCAACAAGATGACAGAGATCCAGATGTCAAGTAATCCTGTCAATTGTGGCTGAGAGTTCCCTGGTCATAAGAACACCATGTTTGATAGTGAACGTCCAGTTTGACTAGTGAGTGATGTGCAAGGAACTGAGATCAAGCACTGAAAACTTTTTCTTTAGAAGAGTATAGTAAGCCCCACTTGTATCAAATGGAGAAAACAGTGAGTACAGTTGTACGTTGGTTGTCAAACATAACCCGTTCTAGAAGTCCATTCGACTTCTGAAAACATTTGCAAACCAAGGTGTGGCTTCAGATTGGCTGCACTCAACCGGAAGCTGCATCGGACGTTCGGCTTCCAAAAATATTTGCAAACCGCAACACTTACTTCCAGGTTTACAGCATTCGGGAGCCAAAATGTACAGGTACCAAGGCTTTCAGGAACTATGGTATGACTGTAACTGAAAAGAGATTCCTTTGCTTCCCCTCTTATGTCAGAAACAGAAACAAGGTACAAACACTGAGGGCCATTTGAAAAGCAGGAATCATGTACAGGCAAGCCAAGAGCATCAGAGCACAATGGAATTCCCCTAAGATAAAGAATGCTGTACAAGTCTTTCACTTCACATGTAACATGCCATGCCAAGGTTATCATATGAAATACCTGTGATACCCTGAATGATCTCAGTGTGACTTGGATGGCTGATGGCTTTAGCACAACTCAAAAAATACCACTAGCTTGTCAGAAAAGCTTATAGGATGCTGGAAATGGGAACTGCTTCAAACATACAGGTCCCCAGTGTCTCTTTCAGCTACTCTAGCTAGGGATGTAATTTGTTATGTCTTTGTTTTTAATGCAAAAAGCTATTATCCAGCCTAGGGGTGGTGAAACTACTGGTTGAGAAACTTATTTTTTTGAAATACTCTGAATGTAGAAGTCACTGTTTTTAAGAAACCTCAGGCTTTGAGCTGTGCTTTAATTTCAATAAATTTGTTATGTACTAGAATAATTACATGCCTGGCCAAGGGAAAAGGTGCGATCTATAACACATTCCTTAATTATATAGAATTATAGAATGCATTAGTTGGTCATCCTTTTTCTGGCTTATATATTTAGGAAATGTTTTGTATTTTTCTACTTTTATACAATCATAGAATTTAGTTGGAAGGGATCCAAAGGGCCATCTGCTCCAATCCCCTGCGATGCAGGAATCTCAACGAGATCATACATAACAGAAGGCCATCAAGCCTCTGCTAAAACAACCTCCAAGGAAGAAGAGTCCATCAACTCTCATTGGAGTCTGTTCCACTTTCAAATAGCTCTTATTGTCAGATTTTTCTTCTTTTGTTTTACTGGAATTTCCTCTTGTAACTTGAATCCATTGGTTCGGATCCTAGCCTCTGGAGCAGGAGAAAACAAGCTTGTTCCCTCTTCCATGTGACAGCCCTTTAGATATTTAAAGATGGCAATCATAACTCCTCTTAGTCGCCTCTTTTCAAAGCTAAACATACCCAATTCTCTCAACCATTCATCATAAGGCTTGGTTTCCAGACTCCTGATCATCTTGGTTGCCCTCCTATGCTTGTCAATAACCTTATTGTGGTGCCCAGAACTGGACTTGGAACTCCAGATGTGTTCTGACCAAGGCAAGACCAACAGAGAAGGATGAATACTTCCTTTGATCAGGACACTATACTTGCCTTGGGAGATTTGAATTCATTTAAAGTAACTAGGTGTTCCTATGCCACCTCTTTTTCTATCATGGGCTGCAGCTCACTCCTTGCAACATTTATTATTCTGTTATCACCAGGTTGGGCACTGCTTTTCTTTTGGGTGAAGAAAGAGGCAAAGTAGGTGTTGAGCAGTTCTGCCTTCTCTGTCACCCAATAAAATTTCTCAGTCTTTTCCATGCAGAGGACCCACTACTTGCTTGTTCTTCTTCTTGCTGTGAAACATAGCCAAATAAACTTACTTTATTGTTTTTAACCTCTCTTGCAAACCTGAGCTTTGGCCCACCTGACCTTCTCCCTGCAACTGTTGGCTGCTCTCCTTTGTGATTTCCCCTTTCTTCCATTTCTTATATTTGTCCTTCTTAAATCTCAGCTCATCGGTAAGCACCTTATGCAGCTACATTAGTTTCTTTAGAAGTTTCCCACTTTTCTTGTTGGAATGGCCTGCCTTTGTATCTTCAATATTCCACTTTTTAAAAAACTCTCATTCTTCTTGGACTTCCTTCTCTTTGAGTATTCCTTAAGCTTTTTGAGATCAGCCTTCTTAAAAGTCCAGAGCACATGTCTGACTACACTCAGATTTCTCTTGCCTCTGTATCATTTGTCGATCTCTTCCTGGTAAGTACCAGGTCCAAGAGAGATGATCCTCTTGTTGCTTCTTCCACCTTCTTGCAGTTTCCTGCCCTTCAGCAGGTTTCTGGAGCAACACCTCCATTTCCTGTGCATAAGTGAAGCTGTTATCCTCAGTACCAGGTGTCTCCTTGTAGTCTGCAATGTCCTCTCCCTCTTTCTCAGGGTTTAATTTAAAGCTTTCCTGATCAGGTTCATAAGACTCTTAGCAAAAGCACTCTTTGCCAACTGCCATGAGGTACAACCCATCTCTTGCCAGACATCCTTCCTCAAAGAAGCAGAGAACATGGTCCAAGAAGCTACACCTTTCCTGACATCACCAGTACTTTACTTCCAGCATTTTCCTCTTCCTGTGCCCAATCTTCAACAGGAAAGAGTGATGAAAATACCACCTGTGCCCCAAGGCCCTTCAGCTTCCTGCCCAGAGTGTCAACGTCCCTTGCTATTATGCTGAAGACTACATCTAGCAGAATCATTTGTACCCATGAATCAGAAGGGGTTGTCACTGTCAGTGGGCTTTATAAAACTTGGCAACCTGTCTGTCACATAGTGAATTGTTGCGCCTGAAGACAGTTCACCACCCAATACATCCTGTTAAACCTGCACACTGCTGCCTCTGTCCCTCTCAGAAGGGAGTCACCTACCACCAACACACTTCTCTTCCACCTCTGGGGAGTGACAGGAATTGTTCTGCACACTGCACCTGCCACCATCACTTCTATGTATTCTGAGGTCTGCAACTACTGTACTTGCTCCTCTAGCCCAGAATTGGTGTCCAAATTGAGGGCATGGAATTGATTTTGCAGCTCCAGTGTCAAAGCATGGTTCCTGACAGTACTGCTTCTGTCTGTCATGTTCCTCCGGGCATTCGTTTCCTGCAATGGGCAATCTTCCTCCTTCCTAGGGGCACCCCACCTGTGTTGCTGTTCCAAGAGAGTCCACTCTGCTCTAATGAGAAATTCCTCACCTTGCCCAGTAGCTTGAAGTGTGGCTAGGCGGGTCTCAAGTTGATCTATCTTCTCCTTCAGCAAGGGAATCTGCTTGCACTGCTTGCAGGTGTAGTTTTCCATATTCTCAGGCATGAAGACAGACATGGCACAGGTGTTGCAGGTCACTTTAGTAGCTCCCTCGCTGTCCATATCTCTTGGTCCTATGTACACTATAGCAAGTTAATTTTCTTATATACAGGTGTTAACAGAAAATTCTTTAGCAGTCACTGGCTGTGTTACATGCAACAATAAGTGAATAACCTTGGCTTAATAAATCATACTGTGTACACGATGCGTGCTAGTGCACAGTTCTGCTCCCGCTTCATTCCTCCCCTGACATGAACAGTTAAACAAACTAGAAAAGGAATAATTTAGAACTGTGTCCAAACCAGGCTTGTGGTTTGTTTCTCCTTATGAATATCTTGTCAGTTCTCAGCAATTTATAAAGGTAAAGGTCAAGGAATCCCTGACCATTAGGTCCAGTCATGGCCAACTCTGGGGTTGCGGCGCTCATCTTGCTTTATTGGCCGAGGGAGCCGGCGTACAGCTTCCGGGTCATGTGGCCAGCATGACTAAGCCGCTTCTGGCAAACCAGAGCAGCGCACGGAAACGCCGTTTACCTTCCCGCTGGAGCGGTACCTATTTATCTACTTGCACTCTGACGTGCTTTCGAACTGCTAAGTGGGCAGGAGCATGAACCAAGCAACGGGCGCTCACCCCGTCGCGGGGATTCGAACCGCCGACCTTCTGATCAGCAAGTCCTAGGCTCTGTGTTTTAACCCATAGCGCCACCCGCGTCCCACAGCGATTTATACTGGCTAATTGGTTTCCGGGTTCAGTTCAAGCATGAAAACCCTTAATGACTTGGGACCTGGATACCTTAGGAACCACCTTCTTTCGTGTGTCCCTTCTCACACACTCCAATATCATCTAGAACCTGGGGGACAAGACTGGTGTCTGCCAGTAGTAGGGCTTGATTTGTTTAACCATGCATGTGAAACAGATTAAGGTTGAACGCACTAGCACAGAGCTCATACAAGTAGAATTTATTAAGTCCAGGCTCTTTGCTTGTTGTGAACACAGTCAATATGGCAAATGAGTTAGTCACCGCTGGATATGTAAACAATGTGTGCTGGACTTCTTATGCAAAGACCATGTATCTTGTTTATATTTCCAATTGTTCTCCAAGATTACATACTGTTTCTTGCAACTGCCATATTTTTAGTACCTTACCTGAAAGCCAGATTGTCTATCCTCAAAACAGCATATAAGAGAGTGCTAACAATGCACAATTTGCTTCTCGCTTTAGCAATAAATTGATTTGAATAAAGTTAACTAAACTTTATTTTGTACAATCAACTGCCTGCCTACTGTTTCATAAGAAGGATTTCTTAAGTGTCTGAAAGTCAGTTGCTCTGACATGCAAAAACGAGATAGCATGTCACTTTCTGACATTTCTAAGCTGTGGGGTATGATCAAGAAATTCTAAAATTAGGTAAACAGCAAGACGAGACAGTAACGCTGAAAGGTTCAGAGATGCATGTTGCTGAAGATAATGGAAAAAGGCAAGACCACCTCAGTGCAAGCCTCTTTAACTCTTACATTTCTGCTGAAGTAAATGAGGATCTACAAGAGGGTCTAAAACGTGGCATATCGTACATATATAAAATGCTAGTTATTTTGACAGTTCAGGGGTTTTTGCAGAATTGTTTGCAGTCTCCTGACTGCAGTATTCCTTCATCAGAAGAAAACAAATTCTTACCTTTCTTTCCCTTGTCAACCTCATTTCTACATTCTTCAAATTTTGCCTTGAATTTCTGTGCATCTGTTTTAAGGAAATAAAGTATCATAAAATATGCTGCAATGGATCTAGACACAACTTAAAGTAAATAACGTTTTTTTCTCTGGTACCTCAGATTGCATAAACACTCATCCTCTTTGTATCAAGACCAGAGCTTTCCAAACTTTTGATGTTTGCAAGACACTTTTTAGACATGCATTTTGGGACACAGTAATTCAGTTTTACTAGCAAACCAGAGGTTAAACTAACCCATTTCCTGCCCCAGGAGGAGCATGGAGAATGTTTGTGTGACACACCTACATACTGCAGCTGACACACTAACGTAGCGAGACACAGTTTGGAAAGCTCTGGTCTTGACAATGCCTATGATCTAGTAAAGCCACATGTACATATGCAGTCTACAGAGTATCTGAGTTTCTAGAACTGTTTATACATTTCAGTGTAAAATGCACTCTTTGATGTTTTGCTGGACAAGTAGGTGCAGTGGCGATTTGTATCATAAGACCTACTGATTAACTAGATCTTAAACTAGAGTTCATGTACTAGCATCACTGCCAGATTTTTCTTTAATAGAGTTAATATTAGCAAAAAGGATTTCTGATAAAGATAGCATATCAATACTTTCATAACTATAATACAATGGAAGTTGTCAGGTGGTTTACTGTTACACTACATTAGCAAAAATGACCACTTGAGGTCACTGTTGCTCAATGCTAGATAATGAAAAATGTCATTCATCAAAAAAGGCATTTTTATTCCATAGGCCAGAAAACAAGAAACAAAGGCCTGTGTCTGATTTGCTTTCCCCCATCCCCGACTTCAAGTCTGTAAAGCCAATTTCACACTATGCACAGAAAGTAAGGTTGTGCTCCATTTCCCTGGGTTTACTGAATGGCTTACATGCAACAGCTACCGTATTTTTCGCTCTATAACACGCACCCGACCATAACACGCACGTAGTTTTTAGAGGAGGAAAATCCGTAGGCATGCCACCCGTAGGCATTCCCTCCATAACACGCACAGACATTTCCCTTTACTTTCTAGGAGGAAAAAAGTGAGTGTTATGGTGCAAAAAATACGGTAACTATGCTCCTCACTGGCACACCACGAGAAGGAATCAACACAGAACCTGAAGGTTGCTATGGTAGTAAGTCAATACTTTTTACAGAAATAACAGCTACATTTGGCCAGGACATATGAGAACAGAACACAATAACCTTTGCTTCCACTTGTTAGGAGGCAAGAATTTAAGGACCTCTAAAATCCCATCAATCCAAAAAGTAAATCCAGTATACTTAATTTGCTTGCCCACAATTTGCATGTGACCTATAATTTTTTTCTGAAATAGCCCAGACTGCCTACTTTATAGAAGTCATGAGACGTGCTCTTTAGGCTTGTCAACCCTGTTGAAGTATTAACAGAATACTAGCACAGAGGGTAGCCTGTTTCGTTACAGAAAAATGTGATGCAATGAAATACAAAACATTCAGTTTACACCCACTTCACATGTCTTCATACATACAGAGCAATTTTAAGTGATCAAAGTTATGTTGCTTTTAACTTACTTTCTGCATTTAAAAACCGAATTGCCAGAAGTTCTGGCTTAGGACTCTCATCTGCGAAATCAGCATGTGTATTCCACACCCATGCCCTGTCACTTCCTGCATTGGGCTTCAGCTCCATTACAGGTGTAACTAGAAAGGAAAAGCCGGGGCAGGAAGAGAGAGAAAAAGGTAGCTGGGCACAGGAAGTACTAGAGCAAACAACACAGCCTCCTTAACTGTCTGCCTGAAGATATTCACCTTATCGGCAACATAAAAGATTGTTAAAAATGCATTTAAGTTCTAGTCTAGCCTATTTATCAATGAATGCATGACTAAATTTTATTCACAATTAAGACTGCATTCCAGACTCTTGACGCTACCCCTTTAGGACTAGTTTTCTGAAACCCTACTACATAGTGTGGCATGTTTTTCATGCTATTGTTGTTAAGACATGTGAAGGTTTCACTGCCATTTTTAAACTAAAGAAGGTTGGACTATAAGTGACTGGGCCCTCCGTAGTTTTCTTCATTTGCACAGCACGGTTCCCCTGCCTTGCTTAAAGCTACTTGCAGGCCTTTGTGAAATATCTCATGTCTGCTTGTGGCACACTGGATTATATTTGGAGGTTGTATCTGAAGGACATTTGCTAAGAGAAGGTAAACAACATGGCTTCTTGATCCTTTTAACCTCCAACATCGCACCAACTGATGATGCAGGCAGAAGCTCACTGTGCAAGCGGCCTTGGGTATAACGCTTCCTTAGTAACCAGAACCAGAAGGACCTTCACCACCTTCTGTCCCTATTATTAATTCCCTTTCTTGCTATTACAGCAAAATAAGTAGTACTGTACAACAAGTGCAGTGTACCAAATCACATACTGTAATGATTTGCACAGATTTTTAGGGTTTTATCTCTCCTCATCAAGAGACGAATGGTCCCCTTCTCTTTGTGCTTCAGAAGCTTTACATCACCAGTGCCTCGTTCTTTCCATTCGGGAAGATCGTTTTCCGATGCGAAGCGGAAGAGTTTTGCTCGCCTTTTGGGGAGGGAGACACAAAATGAAAACAAGGCACAGCTTAGTTTATGCATGGAACTTTTTACCAGATTTTTCACAGAACTGCGATCTCTTAACATGAATGCTCCATATGAATGTACATTTGATATGCTTCACTCCCCTAGACCATTTGTTTCCCCAATTATTTTCTCTCAAAAAACACGCACAAGTTGTTGTGGGGGACATACTCATCCTTACTAAAGACAGTAGTACTAGGCTTCTAGTTTACTATAGGTACATTGGGAAGAAATAGCTGTTGGAACAAGATAGTCTCTCTTTTCATATGTGTATGTATTTTTATAGTATTGCTTTATTTTACACTTTCAAGTTGCTTTGGGGCATTCTGTTGTGGGATGTGATTCATAAATTCAATGAACTAACTGGCCTGAAAATTGACATTCCTTATATGATAGAAAACACTAGTTTATTTCACAGAAAAGGAAACCAACTTTGCACTCCTCGTTTCTAGGTAAGTGGATGACTGTTCAGTAAAAAGAAAGAAAGAATACAGACTACCACGTTAAAAGTTTGGCCATTCGAAGATTTACAATGCCATCTAGAAAAAGACAGTTGTACTGACTCAATCCCATATACCAAAGCTTGGACACTATTTTCTGACATTTTGGTGGCCTAATAAAGGCACTGCCCTAGACCAGTGTTTCCCAACCTTGTGCCTCCAGCTGTTTTTGAACTACAACTCCCATCATCCCTGACTAGCAAGACCAGTGGCAAGGGATGATGGGAATTGTAGTCCAAAAACAGCTGGAGGCATAAGGTTGGGAAACACTGCCCTAGACAACATGTATGCCTTGCCAATATGCACATGCTGCAACCCATCAGCATATTAATATGCCCCAACCCAAAGTTTGGAAGTTACTGACGCACCATTCTTATTGTACTTACATCTTAAAGAGTTCTTCCTCATCTTCTTCAAGAGTTTTAATCTCTTGCTCAGGAAGAGAAACTATGGGCTCAAACTGAGGGTCATGGTTAGAATCATCTACGTTGTCAGGTGCTAAGTCATGCTCCTCATGTGTGTCCTGTGGAAAAAGTCACATGACGAACCTTAAAACAAAATTGCTAAGAGGCTTGTGATATTTAATTCAAAAAGACCCCCAATAATAAAAATGCAAGATCTTATGAACTTGCACATCTTAGCCATTTAATCCAATTTTTCTATTTTGGTCTGGAAGTGATAGTTGCATTCATTATACTAATTAATGTAACAAGTATATACATCAGCCAGCCTAGGTAAGCAGGAATTCCATGCTGATGAGTGAGCTGGTGGAGGGGGCTCCACCCCTCCTCTAGTCTGCTTGTTAGAGGTGGCTTGCAGCCCACACTTTCATCCTCACCACAAAGAAATGGGAGCTTTCCCCTCTTTGGAAGCCAGCAACTTTAAGGGCTGAGGACATGGTTCACTCATCCACATGCCTTTTGATACCAATGACAATGCGATGCTCATGGATTAGCTCAGTGTTAAGAACTAGTGGTATTGTTTTTCATTGTTTTTTTCCTACTCAAAGGACCAGTTTCAGAGTTGCACTGAGTGACGGCCTCCTGATAATTATGTTATGGGGTGTGCAAGGTGCCATCTTCTCTCCAATGCTGTTTACTTATATGAAGTTGCTTGAAACAGTAATTAGGAAATTGGAGTATATTGTCATCAATAAGCTGATGACAACCGCCTCTATTTCTCAGTAACATCTGCGTCAGGTGAGGCCATACAAGTCCAGAACCAGTGCCTCAATGCAGTGATGGTCTAAAACTGAATCTGGACAAGGACAAGGCAGAAGTCCTGTGGGCAGGTGGTTCCCAAGTCAGAGAACTGGAATGCTGGCCTACCCTGGATAGGGCTGCACTCTTCCAAAGGAGCAAGTGTGTAACAATGGGATGTTTTGTCAGCTTTGAACCGAAGGACCTGGTGGGCACAATGGCTAGGAGTACTCCCCCCCCCCCAGCTTTGGCTAGTGCACTAGCTATTATCATTTATGAACCAGGACAGCCTTGCTACTATGCCTCATGCATCAACCACCTCAAGACTGGATTACTGCAATGTGCTCTTAAGTGGGGCTGTTCTTAGGGTTGGTCTGGAAGCTGCAGCTAAAGCAAAATGCAGTGGCTGGGAAGCTGACTGAGACATCCTATCATGTATATACTATACCACTCTTAAAAGCAGGCATAGGCAAACTCAGCCCTCCAGATGTTTTGGGACTACAACTCCCATCATCCCTGACACTGGTCCTGTTAGCTAGGGATGATGAGAGTTGTAGTCTCAAAATATCTGGAGGGCTGCGTTTGCCTATGCCTGCTTAAAAGTGTGGCAGTGGCTGCTAATATGCAACTAGAACAGGTTTAATGCTTTGGTCTTTACCTACAAAGCCATAAAAAACCTGGGACTAACTTACCTGAAGGAGCACCTTTCTGAAAATCAACCTGACTGGTCACTAAGATTCTTGGATGAGGAGGCCCTCCTAGTCATGTCACTGTCTACAGAGGCTCTTTAAACTGTGATTAGAAGGTCGGTCTTTTTCAACAGTAGCACCCGCTCTGTGAAACCAGCTCCCTCTGAATACACCTACATTTATACAATTCTAGTGCTTAATGAAAAACCATTTATTTTCTGAAACTTTGGCTGGGCAGTAATGCCAATTTTTAACTTATCTGTTATTGACCTAGCAGCTGCTGTTTAATCTGAATGCCGCCTGCTTGTTCTTACCACCTTGTTCTTACATATAAAAAGGCAATGTAGAACAACTAGGATGCCAAGGACAGGAGGATCCTCCCAAGGACAGGGGAGTGTGGTGTTAAGTTAATGTGTCTATTAGCAATGTGAGGCGTCAGAGAAGGTACAGCAGCCCCAACGTTTTTACTTAGTGATCAAAAGATGGGGGGTAGAAACCAAATCAAGGAAATACAAATATCACTATTTTAAACACAGTTTTCTCTTTGTAGAGTGTGCACAACAAAGTTACTAAATTAAAACCAGTATTGTGGGATTTAAAGCAGTTTTACTGTGCTTAGTAGCTATTTTATCTTCTGGGCCAATTGTCAGATTTTTACTTGTGCCCTCCCACTGTTTAGTTTTCTTTTCCTACCCATCCCATTTCTTCTATCATGCCAAATATATGAACGAGCAAATCCGCAGCCCCTTTTATATTGTGAAGGCCTGCGGCCTTAATGGATTCAACTGCCTCCAGCCAAGCGGGTGCACAGGATTGCGTCCCTAGAAATACTTGGTAAGCATGGCAAGCAGCAGCAGCCACCTTCTGCATCCTGTTTGAAGCCTTATGGCCCTGATCGCGCTTTCAATGCGGGTGTTTTCTCCCCGATATTTTAAAAACGGAAATACTAACGAGAGGACACCGCTGTGACAAAACCGGGCTCTCTGAAGGAGAAGCGGGGATGGGCAGCGGAGCACGTGGGGCGGCCTCCTCCTCCTCCTCCAGCAGGCGGGGAGGGGGGGGGATCTCAGCACACCCGCACACCCCGGGGCTGGAGACAGAGAAGGGCCCAGTACACCCCCCTCCCCCCCAAAAAAGAGGGGGGGGAGGTTTATAGAAATTATCACAAACCCAAGGGAACGCCACGTCCCAGGAAGCGCGAATCGCGCGCAGCACGTTGCTGCAGCCGCGGCCCTGCCTGCGCGCCTTGGAGGAGGATAGGAGGCCCCAGGCCTTGTTAAGACGGGGAGAGAGAAACGGCTGCCGTGGAAAGCGGGCGGAGAAATAAGGGGCGTCGTCAACGGATTAATAAACCTGAGGTGGGGGAGGGGGGGATGAGTCAAGAGGGCGGCCTAGTCTCAGGCTTTCTCTCTCCAACCCCCCCCCCGCCCCCGGGACCTCCTTTAACTGCTCCCCGCTCTCGATTTCGAGGCTCGCCGGCGCTTTTCGTCACCCCTCTCGAGCCTCACCTTCGTCTCGGCCATGGCGGGGGCTGGCGTGGCGTCGTCTCTTTCCTAAGGCTCGAGTGAGGCGCGCCTCTCGTCAAATGTAGCCGCTGCTTTTCTCTCTCCCGTTTCCCGCCGCGACCTTTTCCTTGCCTGGCTTTTCGCCCCGTCCCGCCCGTTCGACCGACCGTGCGCCCGCCTCCCGGCCTACACTTTCTGCCTCGCACGCTCCTTCAGCGCCGCCGCCGCTGCTCCGCCCCCTCCTTCCGCCCCCCCTTCTTTCCCCTCCTTCCCGCAGCCCGCGCCGTTGTCGCAGGGGCTGATGGGAAAACGAGGCTCTTTAGTTCCCTCACGAGGCCTTGTGGCGCCATTGCAATGAGAGACACGGAGCGGGCGGTGTAGCGCGCCAGGCAGGCGCGCAGGCAAATGAGATGACGGACTCTCTCTTTTCCCCCAATTTTTTTTATTGGTTTTCACAACATTATAAACAAACACATAAAACAAACAAACATAAATCATAGCCTTATTACAAATTACACTTATTAACATTGTTAAGTGACTTCCTCGCTTCCCCTTGGTTGAATTTCATTGCACGTCCTTTTAACGGTTTTCCATATCACAGTTCTTAAAAAATAACTTAAATATTAACAACCTTAGATCTTCACATTATGAAATTAAACATATTAATTCATCAGTTAAATAAAATCCTAAGCCAATTAACTATCTGCAAGCTGTTTTCAGTTAATTTACCTTAACATATTTAAGTAATTAAATTTGGAGATGACGGACTCTTTGCTGGGTCAGGCCCATGCCAATGGCCCACCTAAGCCCAGCATCGTATCGGCCAGACGCCTGTTGTCCTCAAGCAGGACACGAGCGCAGCAGCGCCCTAGAAACAGCCTGCAGGCATCCAGACCTGAATGAAATTTCATTTTGTGTAGCCGGAGCCATTACGAAAAATATACAGTACAATACAAAAACACACACAAAATAGAGCTTGGCGGCCGCCCTTTTAAAGGCATTAACCATCCCCACAAGGAAAAAAATATTGTCGCTCTAAAGCAAAACAGGCCACTTTTTCTGAGGCAGATGAGGACCCGTCCCCTAATAAAAAGTCAATCAAATGCCCACAAGATCTCCCAACCAAGAGACCTAAATCTTTGAAAAAAGGCTGGTCAGAAATCCTCGCAGATTGGGCAAAACCAGTAAGTAGTGGCGCAGATCTGCAGGCATGTTTATCTCTACATGAGCAAAGTTCTTTTCAATCCGTGGAGCTGGCGCTGTTAAAAGTACTACATTAAAACCCACTCTATAATTATATTTATTTTATTTATACCCTGCCCACTCTGGGCGGCTTCCAACAAATCATAAAACCTCAGGAAAAATCAAAAAAGTGATGTAGTTCTCCTTGACATCTGGGTTTTCCACAGGGAGGGCGCCACTACCCAGTGAAGAACGCACCTTCACTATGCTATTTTCGGTGCCCGCTAAAAACGTTCTTGTTTAGGGAAGTCTGCCCAGACATGTAGAAAGCTGACGTGTGTTTAATTAGGTTGTGTTTTCTTTAAGCTTATTGTTGATTTTAACTATTTGTGAGTGTTTTATGGAATTGATATCTCGCCCTACACCCGGACGTCTCGGGGCGGCTCACGCCAGATACTCAGCGGCTCCCGCCCCCTTTACTTAAAATGGCCGCCGTGCGTGTCGAATCCGAGGTGGGGGGGGGGGGCGGAGGCGGTTGGAGGAGTGAGATGTTGCATGATGGGAAAGAGCGGGAAAAAGGCTCTGGCATCTTCGCTTATAACTTTTTAAATTTTAGGTTTTTATTTATTTTTTGGGTGGATACAATGTATGGACCACAAAAGTGTTCAGCGCATTTATGAGGCTACCCATGGATTCCCCCTACGATATTTTTTTTAAAGAAAGGCAGAATAAAACAATAAAAATCATGCTTTAATTTTTTTAAGTGTTTTTTTTTTTAAAAATGTAATAATAAATAATAATGACAAGGTGGAATCGAACCAAAAAGAGGAAGATGGCGTGAAAGGAAATAACATATAAACAAACAAACAAACGCATAAACATAACCTAAAAACATAAAAACCATAGTTTAGTAAACAAAATAAAAAAAAAATCCTTCCAGTAGCACCTTAGAGACCAGCTAAGTTTGTTACTGGTATGCACACTTCTTCAGATAATAAGTTTTTGTTTAATGTAATGACGATAATTAATAAAACAAGTTTTTGTTTAATGTAATAATGACGATAATTAATAAAACAGGTTTTTGTTTAATGTAATAATGACGAAAGGGAGAGGGGAAATCGAACCTAAAAAGTGAAAAAAACAAAACACCAAACAATAAAAATAATACTTTAATAATAATAATTTAAAAATGCAATACAGCACAGCAATAATTGATAACGTCGATGACACACAGAGAGAGGAGGAACCGAACCTCAAACGGGGGAACCAAAGTATTTTTTCAAACGGACGGTCTCCCGCGCGTGCGCGGCGGTGACGTCACCGACACCCTTCGTCGCCCCGCCCCTTTCCTCCACCCCCTCCCTCCCTGCTTGGCCGAGTCCCGCTGCCTGACGAGGCCTCCTCCTTCGACGCGGAGAGAGGTGAGAAACGAGGTGGGGAGGGGGATGCGCGGAAGCTCTTGCAAAATGGCTTGGCCTGCGCAAGGGGCTGCCTACGCGGGTCCGCACCTCTGCGAGGGGGGGCGCGGCGGGGAAATAAGTGGCCTCGTTGCAAGGAGGGGGGGTAGGAGGTTTTTATTTTACTTTAAGGGTGGTCGTCTGCTGCGTTGCTGCATCGCCTCAGCGGGTAGCTCCCCCTGTGGTGGTGGTGTGGTTTGGCGGAGGGCCCCCCCCCAAGCATGGGGTTATTTTCCGTAATCATCATCATATAAATTTTTTTTTTCCTTCCAGTAGCACCTTAAAGACCAACTAAGTTAGTTCTTGGTATGAGCTTTCGTTCTTGGTATGTTCTTGGTATGTTCTTAGTTCTTGGTATGAGCTATTCTTCAGATACACTGAAACAGAAGTTGCCAGATCCTTCTATATCTGGCAGACTATGGCAGACCAACACGGCTACCTATCTGTAACATCATCATATAAGTCAATGGTGAGCTAGGACTAGCGAGCTGCAATGTGCAAGCACAACCCCCCCCCCCACAGCTCACTCTCTCAGGCTGACCTACCTTATAGGGTTGTTGTGAGAGGATGAAAGGAGGGACAAGGGTGAGGGAGAACCGTTTGTTAGTGCTTGTTGTTGTTTAGTCATGTCCGACTCTTCGTGACCCCCTGGACCAGAGCACGCCAGGCACTCCTGTCTTCACTGTCTCCCCAGTTTGGTCAGACTCATGTTTGTGGCTTCGAGAACACTGTCCAACCATCTCGTCCTCTGTCGTCCCCTTCTCCTTGTGCCCTCCATCTTTCCCAGCATCAGGGTCTTTTCCAGGGAGTCTTCTCTGGAAGTATTGGAGCCTCAGCTTCAGGATCTGTCCTTCCAGTGAGCACTCCGGGCTGATTTCCTTAAGAATGGATAGGTTTGATCTTCTTGCAGTCCATGGGACTCTCTAGAGTCTCCTCCAGCACCATAATTCAAAAGCATCAATTCTTTGGCGATCAGCCTTCTTTATGGTCCAGCTCTCACTTCCATACATCACTACTGGGATGTATTAGTGCTTACCACCCTTGTTTAAGACAAGCCTACCCAGGCGCTTAGAAAGCCGACGTAATCTTAGTCTGCCTTTTAGTATTTAAACTTTTGAATGTTTTAAAGTAGGGTTGTAAATCTTCCTCAGTTTTACAGTTTTATATTTTTGCAAACTCTGTCGAGGCGTATAGACTTAATGAAATCAAGCGGCGTATAAATTTAATGGAATGAACAGTGCTATAGACTTAGAAGGGGTCTCTGGCCACTGTCCAGGGGAGGTACCTAGAGGTTGGTTAAGTTGCCCCCTGCCAAGGGCACAGGTTCCGGGGTGGGGGTGGGCGCACAAAAATCGCTCTTCTCCACTGTTGAGGCCTCCCTGGGCCACTTCTCTGCTGCTCTGGGTGGCCAGGTGAGGTGTACAGGCTTCTCTGGGTGCCTCAACAGAGGAATCTGGTTGCTGGTGTGGGCCATTGCACAGCCCTGCAGGGCTCCTTCCCAGCTGGCCCTAGTGGAAGAGTTGCAGGGGAAAAAAGGAAGGGAAGGAGGAAGGAGGCAGAAGGGAAAGCAGCAAGTGGAGGGAGGGAGGGAGGGAGGGAGGGAAGGAGGCAGGCAGGCCAATGGTTCCCCACACCTGCTCTAACCCATCAGGTTCCCTCCAGGTGTTGTTGAACTCGCAGTTCCCATCAAGGCCCAGGCAGTGTAGCCAACAGTTGGTGATAATGAAAATTGTAGTACAGCACCATGTTGGTCATCTCTTGTAATCTCTACTCCACATAGGTAAGCCCCACTGTGTTCACTTCTAGATGAGTGTGCATAGGATTGCAGCCTGTCAGAGTGGGATGCCTCTTGCTTTTGAGACATTAATCATATTATTAATATGGCAGATACCTCAGTGCTGCTATGTGTGCTATAACTTATTGTAAAACAAACCTTTCCTTAGACAGTCTCCTCCATCCTCCAATACACTGCTGGGTTGTTAGTGCGCAGTGAGAGTTGGTCTAGTTTTGCTAGTACTGTTCTTGTGTTTTAACATGTAACCTGATTATATTTCATCAGTCCAACTTGCCACGAGGCAGCCAAGAGATCTGATCACACTTGGGTATGGCAAGGCCTGCTTTTTAACATGTTAAAGGTAAAGGTAAAGGGACTCCTGACCATTAGGTCCAGTTGCGGATGACTCTCACTTTATTGGCCAAGGGAGCTGGCGTACAGCTTCCGGGCCATGTGGCCAGCATGACTAAGCCGCTTCTGGTGAACCAGAGCAGTGCACGGAAACACCGTTTACCTTCCCGCCAGAGCGGTACCTATTTATCTACTTGCACTTTGACGTGCTTTCGAACTGCTAGGTTGGCAGGAGCTGGAACTGAGCAACAGGAGCTCACCGCCCGTCGTGGGGATTCGAACCCCCAACTATTAGTTTCTGTTTCTCACTGTGCAGCTGCGTGGAGTCACAGGACTATGTTTACATTCCAGAGAGCTTGCAGTCTCCCGGGAAAGGGAGACGGGATGTGACGTTAGTGGTTTCATGTTTCCTTTGTTCCTTTGTTCAGTTGCTCTCTGCTTTCATAGAGAGAGGATGTGTATTTCTTAGCTGTCTGTGTAGCTTAGAAATAAACTCTTTAAAAATGTAGCTCATACTGTCTCATCCTTCCCTGTGCTGTTTTGATGCTCTGCTGGGAGGATGTGCCTTGGAGCCTCATCAAAGGCTCGAGGTCATTAAACACGTCGGGAGGCGATTTCAAAGGCTCCGTCGAACAGAGTTCCGACACCGACCTTCTGATCGGCAAGCCCTAGGCTCTGTGGTTTAACCCACTGCGCCACCCGCGTCCCTCTTTAACATGTTACCTGTGGATTAAAGCTGCCATATGTACATCACCCTTTAGTTTCTTTAAATTTGATTCTTGGCTGTGCAGGTAAGCATGGAGCCAAGCCTAAATGTGCAGCTAAAATAATAATATTGTTTTTCCCTATGTACCTCTGTCTCCACTTCTCTCCTCTTCCTTTTTTTCTTCTCCAAATTTTAGATTGTAAGATCCTTAAGGGCAGGGACCTGTCCTTATGCACACTGACAGCTTACAGAAGAAATAACTGCTATGGCTAAACTTAATTCATCTAGAACTTGATAATTTCACCCTTTTGCCAATTCCAACACAGAGGAAAACCTAGTGGGCTTGATTTTTGCAGATGAGGCTTAACTAAACATGATTTGGCTAAGCATTTAACACATTTTGCCCTAGAATAATTAATTCTGTTACTGTTCTCTACAGAATGATGGAAGACATCAGTGGTGCGTGCTTTACTGACACACAAACTGCAGTTCCTCTTGTGGAAACGGAGAGTGCAACTGAAAATCTAACAAAGGAAGATGTGGGAGAAGAAAACAACACGGCGAACACTTCAGATACTTCCAGCATATATAGATATATCAAAGATGGCTTGTTTACGTCAGAGATCTATAAAGTAGAAATTCAAAACCTCCCCAAATATATTGGTTTTAACGAAGTAAAGAAGTTCCTTGCCAAATATGGCCTTACCCCTCACAAGATAAAACTGTTTGCGAGACAGACTTTTGCATTTGTCACCTTTAAGAGTGAGGAGGGTAGGGACAGAGCTATGAAGGTCCTTCATGGGGCCCAGTGGAAGAACCGAAGCTTAACTGTGAAACTTGCAAAACCAAAGGCTGATCCCATCATAAAGAAGAGGAAAAGAGAAGAGGAGGGGGGAGAGGAGATGAAAGAGCAGACAGCAGCAAAGTGTTTGGCTTCAAATAACGGCAAAGAAGAGCCTCTGAGTAAGCAGATAGCGGATGTGGTGACCCCTTTGTGGAATATCCCATATGAGGAGCAGCTGGCAAGGAAGAAGGAAGAATGTGAGCAAGTGCTGCTGAAACTGACAAGGTAATTTTTCTGTTTGTAATAAATATTATGATTATCTCCGTTTCTTCTGTTTAGAATGCCAACACTCGTGTAGCCAAAATGGCACCATCCAGGTACAGGAGGGGACATATCAGCTCCAAGACTTGCAGAAGTGCAATTGGGGAGGGCGTGAATGGAAATGGAGGGTGCATCTCCAGAACAGTGCGCTGAGAACTTGTGATGGCTTGTGAACGCTCTCCGCAAGAAATGCCTCTGCTCACTCAGAGATACATATATACATCCTTTATTTTACATATGTACAAGCAGCATGTACAATCATGCATCTGAATCCTCCGGCTCAGCTTCTTGGAGTGCCCTACGCCCGCCCCTTCTCCAACAGAAAAGGCGTGGAATTTTCATATGATGTCACTGTCCCCTCCTCTTTAACACCCTCCTTTCCTGAGCAGACGGAACTGTCTGTGCCAGAACTTCCTGTGCGGTGTTGAGGCTCTGCTCCAACATCTGTGAGCTGCCCCTCCTCCTGGCTTTCCTCCACCGCCACTTCCTGCCCCCCTTCCTCTGCCTGTCTCTCTTTCCCTTCATTCTCCGTCAATACCATGACAGAACTGAGCCTGCTCAATAGGCACAGAATGCTGACTGCCTGCCTGGCTTGGGAAAGTGGAAGCAGGAGTGAGTACGCTGAACAGGAACACTCCACACTGCAGCACTTTGTTGCAGGTCCCACTTGCATGTATTCAGAAAGCTTTCTGAGACAGCGCAAGCACAGTCCAAGAAACCAAGCTGGTTTTGGCCTCAGCATTAGCGGGAATGAAGCTGATAAATCTAGGTATTCTTCTGCTTCATTGTGCTGAGATGTGGATTTTCTGGCTTCTATTCTCAAACTGCAGTTTGCATATTTGCAATAAATACTTTAGAAATGTGTGAGGGTTTTTTTTTGCTTTTATATTTCGTCCCAAAATGCTCTGAGATGCTCTTCTCATCACATGCTGCCATACATTGTAAGACCAGGCATCCCCAACCTTCAGCCCTCCAGATGTTTTGGACTACAATTCCCATCATCCCTGACCTGTTAGCTAGGGATCATGGGAATTGTAGGCCAAAACATCTGGAGGGCCGCAGGTTGGGGATGCCTGCTGTAAGACAAAAGGGCTGAGCCTGATCCATTTTTAGATCTTGGTGCAGCATCTTAATAATTTTAGGTGCTTTATAAATAAACACCAATGGTCAAATTCATAGGTATTTGTGCAGGGGAGGGCATAATGTTCATTGATTATTTTTGCTCTGATTACCATGAACGATCAAATTGTTTTACAGGGACATAGGGAACAACAACCGAGCTCTTCTACCATGGCTTTTCATGCAGAAGGAGAAGTGCGGTGGCCTGTGTTGCTCCCTGGAAGGAGTGAAAGCGTCACCATTACAGGTCATACATCTCAGGAACTGCTTATGAAGTGTGATACTGTGAGGAAATGAATCATAGGCATGGAAGGACAGGGTTAGCCTTACTACTGCACTGTCCATAGTCCATAACCTAAGCTGTGTAATTTTTGGGTGGGCACCTTTAATCTGGTAGCATGTTGCAGTACTGGGCATAAAATTCTGGAATGGACAGCTTATTACCATATATATTATTTTAGTACTCATTTAGCCTAACCTGTTTTAATACTGTAATTTGCAACAAATGTTTATGGATGGAAGTAGCAAGCATGTCAGATTCTAGAGGAGTCGGATAGGCATTCTAAATTTTCCCTTACTTTACATTTAGACTGAGTACCGCAACAAATGTGAATTTTTGATCGGCATAGGCCCGAATCAAGAAGATAAAACTGTGGGGTTTCGCCTTGGCAAATACAAGGGCGGAACATGTGCTGTAGTGGAACCATTTGACACCATTCACATTCCTGCTGTAACCAAAAAGGTAGCAAAGGCTTTTCAAGATTACATAAGGTGAGTCGTCCATTTGGCTAGATGACAGACTCCTAAACACCTTGCCTGTATAAAATTTACCTTTTCTGTGAAACCTTTGGCACAACCTACTAGTTCCTGGGCTATACTGGAGCTAAGCCTTTAGTATATGTAAATGAAATAATTGCCTGTTCTTCTCTTGTTTACCCCTGTCTCCATTGCCTTCTCTTCCTGCTGTTGTCTACTCTGTCAGACATCCTTTGAGGCAGGGACCTGCCCTCTTGTACTTTGCCATATACGTTAATGGCACTATATAGATAAATAAAGCCCAACTTAACCACAAAGCTCAACATTGCCTGTGTGCATTCCTTGAGGGACTGTACCAAAGAAGGCTAAGTGGGAGCCTTTTGATAGACATTAGTTTTTCCAAGGAGAGAAAGAGGGAAACTTCCAATGTGTGTACATTTGCAGCAGTTAGTACATAGAATCCATTTTTGGTCAAGTGATGTGAACAGATCACTGTGAAAATTGATGCAATGCAGATATTTACATGTCATCATCCAAAAATTATAATCTTCAGGATCAGTCTCCTAGTTTAATGTGGCAGTTTCTTAGCAGAAATAGTTTTAGCATTATGTGGTTATGCTTTTTTAAATCCAAGTTTAGTAACCCAAGAATTTCAAAATTACAGGTCTACATCCTATGGTGTCTACAGCCCAGAAACCTACAAAGGTCACTGGAAACAGCTAACAGTTCGCACTAGTAGAAATGGCCACATCATGGCAATTGCTTATTTTAATCCACAGGTACTGAATAAGATTTATGTAATAAGGGGAAACAAGTGCATGCTTGTAACGCAGGCATTTCAGAAACTCTTCATGGTTACAGTTTTTCCTGATTCTGGAAATTAATTTTGTGAAATTAACAGTGACACAATGTTTTAAAGGGAAATGTGTCCTCAGATGTGTTATGGAGGGTGCACTATTTAAATAAGTACAAGCATACATATGCTCTTATCCCATAGTTCTTCACTATACCTGTAATCTGCAGCAACATTTTTCTTTGAAGTTTGTAAAATTAAGCACCTTAAGCATTAATTTTCTTTTTCTTTTTCTTTTTTGAAATGTCTAGAAACTAAATGAAAAAGAGCTTGCAGAACTGCAAACTTCTATGGCTAAGTACTTCACAGAAGGCACTGGAAAGGACAGTGGAATAACTTCTCTCTACTTTGTGCAGGAAGGTCAAAGGTGATTGTTGCATCGCAAAAAAGAAACTTATTATGACAATGTAATGTATGGTGTAGCAAATTTTTAGAACTTGAGCTGCAGTCTCGGCCATTAAGGCACTTGAATCGATGGCAACAGTGGGTGACATCCAATACGAATAATTCTCAGAGCAGACCCATTTAAATCAATGGACCTAAGTTACTTAGCTTGATTGATTTAAATGGTCTACCCTGATAATGACTTGCGCTGGATGATACCCAATAAAAACTGCCATAAAATATAGTAAGATTCAAAACAGTAAGCAGCCTATAAATCAATATCCCAGGATCCATTAAACATTAATGGATATGGTCAAACATAATTCAGTAAAAATTAAAGTCACCCATAGTAAGGAGCTGTTGTTCCTGGTGATTATTTTTATGAGCATTAGTGCTGGGAGTCGACATTCCTTGCATGCTGAAATGTAACTATTTGTATTTTTCTCTTACTGTTTTGGGTTTGCCATTCCATTGAGTAGCTTTCTTGGATGATGACATCACACAGAGAAAGGGCATGTCAGTTGAGTCATGCATATCTAAATCCCATTAAGACCAGCATTTTTTGAGCTTGCACAGCTGTGTGTTCCTGCTAAAGAAATACAGAATGAATGCATTCAAAAAAGTCCCTAGATCTTTACAGCTTTTTTGCTTGAATTGGTTATCTGTACTATTGCATCTGAATGCGCTTTAGAAGATTAGGATGCAAAGGAAGGATCATGATTTAAACACTGTTTCTTGCTCCCTCCCTCTTCTCCTGCAAGAAAATCACCCAATCGTGAAGATTTGACCTTGGAGCATGTTGCTGGTGACAAGTACATATATGAAGATCTTCTCGGGCTAAAGTTCCGGATTTCTCCCCATGCTTTTTTCCAAGTAAGCATTTAAAGCATTGGGCTTAAGTGTTTTGTAGAAGTTGAGATCTCTTGTTGATTGAGTTTTGCTTATAGCGAGGTACTCCATAAACAGTGGGAGAGAGTGGTAGAACCTCCTCATTGTCCTTCTATAATACCCGGAAAGCCATTTGTGAAATCTGGAGTTCATTGTAAAAAACTCTGGAATCAAGAAATCAGCAGTGGTGTATTTTTCAAAAATACATTTCATCAACTTGCACACTTTTTAAACAGTAGCGTGTTAAGGCAGCAGCACAGTCAGAGGTTTCAAGTGTAATGGCTAATCATGCTCTGACTTTACTTTAAAAAAATAAAAATAAAAACTTGGATAAGGAGCATTATATACTGTAATGCTGCAGAGTAGATTTTAGCCTTTGACATGCTACCCACCTGCTGAATACTGACACTATACCGATGTTGAAATTCTGTAGGTAAACACACAGGCTGCTGAGGTTCTGTATTCAGTCATCCAGGAATGGACCCAGGTGAACGAGGAGACGACTGTGATGGATATTTGCTGTGGAACTGGATCAATTGGTATTTCGCTTGCCAAGGTGAAATAACATCTTTCATGGGACATATGCCCTTTGGTATTGCTTTTGTCTCCTAAAAGTACTAATTCAAAGGACAAAGGTCACCCAACAAGTAGTCTCGCTGTGTGGGTAGCTAACTGCACGCCCTGTGTTCTGGAAAACTGAAAACTAACAAAATAAGTAGTGAAATTATGACTACTATTGCAAAGTGAATTATCTTAGAGCCAGCATAGATGTTACTTTAAATGTATGGCTTGTATCCAAAGTAGTGCTAAATCTCTCATTACATTAGCACAAATTTAGGAACAAATGCCTCCTGAATTTGTTCTGGGGGTTTTCACGAACCTTCTGCAGCAGATTTGGGGAGGGTGTATGTGGCCAGGTGGAGAGAGCGGGAGGTTCTGTTGTGCAAGTATAAATCCTTGCACAAGTATAAATTGGATACCACTCTGTAATTGCACTTAATGTATCTTTTTTCTTTAAACGTAGCAGCTGTGGGGGGGATCAGGGTCAAGAAGGCACATTAACCCCACCCCCAAAAGGTGTCATTAGTCCCAGGTGGGAAGCTGCTGATGGTGTCAGTTGCAGATTTGGAGGGGGGGTGTTTATTGGTATTGTGATATGAGGGGAAAGGTTTTAACTGTGTTGTGGTCATCCAAGTGTATTTTTCTTTTTGGCCCCTAGGCTCATCTATGATATAGTTTGATAGATTTTGGGGTGCAGTTTTCTTTGTGTTGCTGGGGCCAGGGTAAAGGCAGAACAACCAATCCTTTGCTCTCGCTCCTTTTCCTGGCTTCCTGGCAAATCTAATCTTTTTGTCAGCCTCTTGGGTTAAAAACTGAGACACTCTCTTAGGTCCCCAAAAGCACTGGCTCTGCTTATTTTTGTAACTATTTATTCGTTTTGTGAGGTTTACTTTGACTGCAAACAGCCCCTCTGTAAACCTGTTTTCAAGTCTAGTTCAACTCTGGAGTGGGAACACACAAAAAGGTTAAAGCAGCCTAACAAGATAGCTCCTCAAGTTGCAATATCCATATTTATTTTGCTTGGTACTCAACTAAAAATGTAAAACTGTACATTATTGCTTTCATTCTACAGAAAGTGAAGAAAGTTATTGGAATTGAACTTTGTCAAGAAGCTATTGAAGATGCCAAAGTGAATGCTCAGCTTAATGGTTGGTAAAAGAAAGCATAATATGGGATCTCAGACTTTAAAGACAGCTCTCATTATTAAGCAATTCACTTTCTAGTCTCTTCTGTCCCCATTTTCTTTTTTCCTTGACTACTTGTCAAGATGTTTTAGACGATTATTATTTGCCAGAACTGAGCTCTGTGTTGACCTTGAATAAATGTCAACTAAGGGATTGGTTCTTCTGGTTAAAATTCAGAAAGGACCTGCAACTAATTAGGAGCACCAGGTTTTCTCTTGGTATCCCCTCTTGAGAGCAGAGCATTTCTCCTTAAGAAATCTGACCAGCTTCCTTAAAAAAGCATTATTGAGCTGTGTTTCAAGTGATGCCCACTACAGTCTTGGATGGGCACTACAACATACACAGACAGACTTTGTATTTATGGTCAACCTCAGATGGAAGACCTCCATCATTATCTGTTAGTCTTCCCCTTATGTAGAGACCCAAGAGATCACTTTCTGAAACCTTTGTTCACAAAAGCAAGCAGGTACACACCAGCAGAAATGGTCTGGTTTCTGAGCAGGGCCATCTTTACCCAGGGGTGTGGGGCACCTGACTGTTGAATTGGGGGGGGGGGGCGCCGGGCGCCCGCCACTGAAGCCACCTAAGCGTACTGTATTGAGCTGCTATGCAGCAGCGGAGTCAGTGGCACCTTTGACACGACTGATCTTGTGCCGCCTGCCTGCTAATGTTGCTGCAGGGAGAGTTCTCTGCAAAGTCTCGCTCACCAAAGCTGGGAGGAGGGGGAGTGACAGGAAAGAGGGACAGACAGAAAGAGAACGCGCCTATCTAGCGATGGGAGCGCGCCCAGGCTCTGGAAAAACTCGTATATGCGCTCTCTCAAGGGCCCTCCCAGCTCCTATAGAAATAAGGTTGCTCCCACAATGAAAGGCTGCCCGAGATGGCTCTCCCATGCATGCACACAATGCCCGCCCATCTCATCTTTCAGACACCTTCCCTACGATTGTAAGCGTATGCATGGTGTCTTTGCACTGACTTCCAGTGTGTTCTATGTCTTCTTCAGAAAAGCTGGTTTTAAACAAAGAACACAAAAAACCCTCCCTTTTGGAGCCACGCACGCATGAGCGCTATTTTATCAAATGGTAATAGTGACATAAGGCATAATAAAAGTTAATTTGGGGGCTAAACTAAATTTGGGGGCGCTGGGTGGATCTTTGCACCTCTGCGGCGCATATGCTAAAGACAGCCCCGTTTCTGAGTGACAATAATACCTTAACACAGAGTGGCCCTGTGTTACGAAGGTATTAAAAACACTAATTTTTTGCAGGGACTGTCTGGTTACTGTACCCAAGCTGCTTGCAGTTATTTAGTGAGAGTATGCAGGCTATGGGACGCGGGTGGCGCTGTGGGTTAAACCACAGAGCCTAGGACTTGCCGATCAGAAGGTCAGCGGTTTGAATCCCCGCAATGGGGTGAGCTCCCGTTGTTCGGTCCCTGCTACTGCCAAACTAGCAGTTTGAAAGCACGTCAGAGTGCAAGTAGATAAATAGGTACCGCTTCAGCGTGGGCGGGAAGGTAAAAGGCGTTTCCGTGCGCTGCTCTGGTTCACCAGAAGCAGCTTAGTCATGCTGGCCACATGACCCGGAAGCTGTCTGCGGCCAATAAAGTGAGATGAGCGCCACAACCCCAGAGTTGGTCACGACTGGACCTAATGGTCAGGGGTCCCTTTACCTTTACCTATGCAGGCTATAGGTAGCAGTTAATAAAGCAGAAGTATGTGAGTTATGACCTACAACTTTTACTGTAAAATATATTAAGATTTTTTGGTTATTAAATAAATCAATAGTCTGACCACTGACCCATCTAGCCAGCACTGTACAGTTTATTCTGACCAGCAACACTTCTCTCGGGGAATGGGCAGTTTCCCCAACCCCATTACTTTGGACTTTCTGTGTATCCTATTTTGGAACGATAGATAGTGCCCCTATAGTTCATGCAGCAACACATGTAGTTTAAATCAACCACCTGCAATCATGGCCTTAGCCATGTTTCTGATGGAGGTCTCTGTGCCTGAACAAGTTGCCTACCTTAGAGCCTTTATCATGAAATTGCATATTGATCCTGAAGTAGGTTACTTTAAGACTTCTTAAAAAAAAAATTTAATTGAGCGAATGAAAACCGGTATTTTAAGAGACTTGTTTTGCACTTAATTGTGGATGAGGTAAACATTTACTTCAGAGGAACTGTATTAATACTTTTTCAACCGGCATGGACATGGAAAAACTGACAATTGCAAGCATCAGTTATTAAAGGAAATATTGATGGGGCAGGTGTAAATAAGCAAATGTGTTACACTGTTTTGGATTTGTTTTCCCTCTCCTCTCCAGAGCTGAATAATGTTGAATTCCACTGTGGAAAGGCTGAAGATCTTGTTCCTTACCTCGTTAACTTCCTGGAACTGCAGAATTCTATTACAATTGTAGATCCTCCTCGAGCAGGGCTGCGTGAGTTTTGTTTTGTGACCTTCTTTTAGTAGAATACTTTGAATAGAGATGGAGGTGTGTAACAGTGAGCAGTAGTGACAAAAGTAAATGGGGAGATGTGCTGATGGGCAGTGAGATCAGCACTGAGAATAAAACAAAGGGAAAGTGTTTCTGGTTCTGCAGATCTGCTGTGGAATTCCTTGGGTGCAGAAATACAGCCTTAGCTCCTTTCCGGCAGGAAAGACTGGTTGATGACTTCAAAGAATATTGTTAGTTAAAAATAAGCCTATTTTTTACCGACTAACAGAGGGGCACATAACCTCTTCTAATTTCAATGTAGACTTCATATTTTTCTGATGTCAACTATTCGCCACAGTTTAATAATATGGACCACTTGGGTCCATTCCCCGTTCTTTGTTATGATGGATGGGTTCAGGGTGGAGAAATATGGTTTGTATTGTAACGAGGGCTGTGCTATAAATGGATATATTGTCTGATATCAGGTTTTAGATCAAATCGTGATAACAGTTTTTTTAAAAAACGACTTTGCAATTTATTGCATATTGTGTTTGTGGTATTAAAAAATCACAATACTGGAAAAACCAGGAAGCTGATGCTTCTTTCTGTGTGTGCAGCCCTTGCTAACTCCACCTCAGGCAGCTCTTTCCTGCCTCCTGCAGAAACAAGAAATACCGTACTTTTCCGTGTATAACACAACCCCTTGTATAAGACGCCCCCTATTTTAGGGGACTCAAAGAAAATGGGGGTGGGGGAATTGCCCAGAGTTGTGCAAATACAAAAGCCATCTCTATAGCCAGAGAACACCAAAAGGCAAATTTTCCTTGCAAATGATTAAATTGCATTTAATAATTTTTGTTCTGTAAACTTTTATCCATTCTTTCTGGTTTGGCTTGGTTTAGAAAATAAAATTAACAATTTAGTGTTTAAAAGAAATGCAGTTTTTCCTGGCAATGAAAATACAAATTTTGTTTATATTTTGTTCAGCTAAAATTGTTCAGCTATTCTTTCTGGTTTGGCCTGGTTTAGAAAATTAAATTAACAATCAATTTGGTGTTGTGCAATATATACATTCAACTAAGGCTCAATGGTGGATTATATTTGAACATCTAAAAGTGTGACACTGAATTTAGTAATGCAATTAAATTTTTAGGGAATGCTACTAATTACTTCCACAACTTTAATTTTAGAGAAAATGTGCTATTATTGGTAAAGTAGTACTATAACATAACAGTTGTAATAAAATGTTAAAGGTAAGTAAAAATCTATCAGTTTTATAGATAGACCCATATGTAGTAGCAGTTGGTAGGACATTATCATAACATAGCTCCAGCCTTATTTCAGATATCACGATATATCAAAATATCGCAATGTTTAACTGGTGATACATCATGATGTAGAAAGCCAGATATTGTCCAGCCCTAATTGTAAGTGTGGAGCTGCTTCATGTCAGGTGGTGCTGTCACAGTAAAGAATCTAATTTCAGTTTTTGTCAAAATGTTACCATTGCAGATTCCAAAGTAATTGTTGCTATCCGAAAAGCAGAACACATAAAGAAGCTTATTTATGTAGCCTGCAATCCTCGAGCTGCCATGAACAACTTTCTGGAGTGAGTTTACAATGGTGCTGGTGGGATGGAGTAATTTTTTTTAAGTGTTGATCCCTCCCCCCCCCAAAAAAATCAGGATTGATTTTCAGTGTTTCAAACAGATTAATAACCCATGGGATTAGGAGGTTAGTTAAATCTCTTACTGAAGTGAGGTGGGAAAGTCAGCCCTGGCACTTAAAGGACTTTGAACGGAGCAAATGGCCTTTGCCCTTTTCAGCCACATCATCCTTTGGGTAACTTGGAGGGGTGAGCTTAGTGGATGTAGGTCTAACAGTGGATGTGACTTCATAGGTTTCCGAACCTATGCATTCCAGGAGGGCTGGCGAGGAATGTGGCCTGGAGTGATAAGATATTTGGCCCCCAGGCCTGGTACCCCATTCCTGTCCCAATCAATTATAAAGAAATGTGTAAGACTAATACTGGTCTCTTTGGTAGCCTTTGTCGAGCTCCTTCGAATCGTGTCAAAGGAAGCCCTTTTCGTCCTGTCAAAGCAATAGCCGTGGACCTCTTCCCTCACACTATGCATTGCGAGCTGCTGTTCTTCTTCGAAAGAGTTCAGCATTCAAGTGACAAGCCTTCTGAAGCAGTCCAGAACTCAACTGAAATTCCAGAATTGAAATTGGAAACAGCAGGTTCTACAGAAGAAGGCAATGCAAACCTGCCTAAAGAAGAGGAAACCCCTGACTGTTCCAGCAATTGATATTTATGCCAATTGGCTAGGCTGTGCCTATTTTCATTCTTAAAATTCAAAACAGCTGCTGTCCTTTTTAAGAAAATTGGAACATTGGTTGTTGGGACTTCGGAATAGTGGCCAATTATCAAAACTACTTGTACAATGCAATCCTGTACGTGTCTGCTCAGAAGTCCCATTAATAGGACTTACTCCAAGGTTAAGTAGGTTAAGGACTGCATCATCATTGTGTAGCTCTATAGAGTTGTCAAAAGCTTATAGGAGGCAGAATGTTTGTATATGTGTGTATATACACACAGAGATGAAATTTAATTTGTTTTTATGCCAAACTGATTTGTTTTTAAATCATGGAATGAGAAAGGTGAGGAATGACTAGGGAAGCTATACTGCTACCTTAGACAGTAAATGATTAACAAAACCAGATATGCCAATGGTGTAACAAGCTTTCTCAATAAATGTTCAGAATATTATTTTAAGATTAGGTGAATGCAAAAGCAAATACTGTACCACAATATCCAGTTCGCACAGGTCTGAAGAGGAATTATCTGCAATGAGGAGGGAGACAGGGATTTCTAGCATCCCAACTCTGGAGCCTCAGCAATGCTACATTGCTCATGATATGTCTGTGTGCCTAGGCCACTTCAGCTTTAATGTGGAGTTCTGTCCACATCAACAAGGACTAGTTTGTATGTGCTTAAAATTGCTACTATATAATAAATGAAATAAGTTATTGATTTTTTTTTACTCATACGTTCAATATTAATGGGCTAAAACACAAAGATGTTTAGTCAGGTGGCAGTCCTACTTTAAAACGTTACATACTGACAGTTCCATGACTTCCATCGAGAAAGTTATGATTTATAGATATATTTAATGAAACAATGACCTGCAGCACCAGTTACTCACAGCATCTTATGCAATATCAAACTTTATTGCTCAAAACTAATGTTTGTGGGGGAAACAAGTACTTAAAAGACCTAACACACAGGCTCAACGATAGGCTTCATAGTTGTACCAACTGACCACCGGCATTGAGAAACTGCACTCAACATACAATCCATACAGCACCCAATAACATTGAGTTGGTCACATTAACTTTGAAAATACAATATTGTAATTGATCACTGCAAGTTGTTCCAAATGGCTGACTTAATTTGGAACCATTTCTACAACAGCTATTTCCATTTTCTGACCAGAACCAAAGAATTACAGACTAGGGCTAGAAAGGATACTTTTGTTAAGTGTGACAACCATTAGAACAGCATAGATAGATACTTGTTTTCAGCAAATGGAAAGCCAAGTGGTAAAACAGTTAATAAAGCTTAATTGGAGGTTTTAAATGGGTAGTATTCCCCCCCACTTATGTTAGTAAATTTCACTCAGTATCAAACATTCAAATAAGAACCAATTTTTAGCTTTTAAAAAAAAAATCACATCTGTGAAGAAGCACATATTAATATGTAATATGGAAAGCAAAAGCTATCCATAGAGGATGGAACAGCTATTAGTGAAGACCATCCACAATGATATTGATTTACTGAGAGAAAAAGAGGGCTTGAAACAGTTTTTGCTTTAGGCATTGTTAGGACTGAAACCATTACAGTTGACTAACTAGGAAAAAAAATATCACACAAGTTACAAAACAATTTTGGATGCCAAATCACGCTGCATAAGTACTCGTGCAGAAGCTGAAATTAATGTAATGATTTACCCTCTTATCATAGCAGCTTATGCTCATGTGCAAATGCAAGACTGTTACACTTCAAACAAAATAGTAAACATCAGAAATACAATACTTCACAGTGACAACAGTAGTTACATTGTTTGTTCCAGCAGTTATTGCGCTTTGCCTGAACATTTTGCCGAAGAGGCTACAGCACATCAAATACTTTTTTAAGAAAAATGCATAATTTGTACTAGCCTTTGGTTCACAATGACACATCTGGATGTTTAAGGGCAGTGGTCACCTTTTGCAGGATTCAAATCTTGGCAGACTGAGGTAAGACTAAAGCAAGATGGTCAGCGTGACAAACACTTAAAAGAACGAGGCATCTATGGATATATATGCTGCAGGTACCCTGCCAAACATTCTGATTTTGGAAAATATATATGCAGAAATTTGTTGAAAAAGTGCAGTCAGAAGTAGGCTTTTTTTAAAAAAGCAAGGAATGCACAGATGTAAACACCTACTTTAAAAGGCATAGAAGAAAGCCTATTTGACTTTTAACAACTTTTTAAAGTACTACATCAGTGATGGACAAAGATGAAGACTAAAGCTAGATTTTCTGTAGAACAGAGGCAGTGCATTTAGAACTATGTCCTACTCATTAAACAAATTGCGACCATTTTCAGATGTGCTGAATAAAGTCCCAAAATAAATTCATTCTGTAGAGAACACAAGGATTCTTTGCATAAAAACATGAATGAAAACACTTAAGCTTGAATAAAGGCTATATCTCAATGTTAGCATGGGCTCACTACTGCCAAAATTACCAAGGGTAAGCATAACATACTACAATAAGAGGCTTCCAGCTGGGAGCTTTCAAGTAGTCTGCTTCCTCTGGTTCATAAGACAAAACCCTTATCAGCTGGGGCACACAGATGTCCAATAACATTTCATCAAGAGGTTTTCAGTATTACCAATTTATGCATCACAGGCTGCCTGCTCTTGGTAACTGGTGGCAAGAAACTGGGTGAATCAAAATGGCTGTGCCAAGCGGTAATGTACAACACAGGGAGCATTTAAGCATTTTGCAAGAGAATTGGATTAGGATCAGAAAGGTAGCTTTGATGGAACACTACGGATGAGTTAGCATATAGTACTAGACACCACCCAATTAAGTTACCACCTGGCAAATCTATGGATACCCAATGTCAAACTGAGTTGTGCAACAAATGTATGGCACTAAGAACTGTAGAAAATTTGCATTCCGAGTGGGAAGCAATGAAACTTGACATATAACTGGGTCAGGCAACTCAATTTCTGGCACTCTAGAATGCCCTTGCATGGAACCTGTACAACCCATCTCAAGTATGAGGTGGGACCCTGGGCCTACTTCCTCCTAAAAGGTCTTGGAACAAACCACTACCACTTCCATTTAATTGTCTCCTGCTGCCTTATTTTCTTGTGACTGTTGCAGCAGACATCTAAAAAGGAGTATAACTTAACAGATATCCACTGTAACATACACAGTACTAGGAGATACCTTAGCAAAGGGCCTGAACTGTAGTGTTTCTGGAGTGTAAATCTTAAGTGTAGAAGTATTTCTGGACCACACTGTATGGTGTTTTTTTAGGGCCATATGTTAGCTATTCAGTATCTTGTAGCGGATATTGACAGCTTAAGAAACTATATAAAGACAACAACTTGCATATTCATATTCTTTATTTCAACTCAATACAACTTATGCAGAAGATCTTATTAAAGTCCTCTGATGTACCCCAATTTACATTCTAATAGTTTCCATGCAGAAACTACTCTGCAAATGCTAAACATTTAATAAAACAAAGCCAGTGACAACTTTTTTTGAAAATGTTAAAACTCTTCCAGTGAAGAATGCTTCCAGTGATTTTCATGACTGCCATTAGTCAATCCACAAAGGAAAGGGTTTTTCGTGTTTGTAATAGGGTGCATGAGATTGAAGTATCAATTAGATCTAGCTGCATTAAATAAAAATATATATACCATAAAGGGAGATGCAATTAAATCTCTATTTTAATTGTTAGAACTGTCAGTATATTTTCCAACTGTTTTCAAGTGGGGTCTTAAAAATAGAAGGAAATGCAAATTACCAAGCACCATCACTGCTCACTCTTAGTTCATTCTACTTAATTGTGGAGGACTCTCTCAAGACCAGGATAAGTACAGGCTGCAGAGTACTGGTGCTTAAGTCATCCACTCCCAATCACCTGTAATTAATTATGGTAAAAATAATTAGAAGCTATATACTCCTTTCCAGTTGTCTTTTATGTAAACTATTAGGGTTTTTCCTATGTTTCCCTGTCTTTCTTTTTTTTTATTTTTACATTTTAATATAGCCAGCAATTTTGAAAACAGAGACACACTGGTGCTCAACACTGCAGGTGCCATTCTTACTGTCTAAAGACCACTGTACCAGGATATTAAAAATATCATGCCTGCCAAAATTCAAAAACAAGCAGCACTGGCCTAATCTTAATGGCATTAGGGAACATTGCTTTCCACTTTTCTTCAATGTAGTTGTCAAAAGTGTCTTATCAGTGCATATTATTTTGTGCTGAAATGCAACAAAGCTCTTTTTGAGAAAACAGTTGTCAGCATGTTCATACGAGAGTGTGTACAGCTGTATTCCTATATTATACATTCACTCCACTCTTTACATAGACATTCTGGATTAATCCTTAAACATATCCATTCAAAGACAGCATAATAGTTTCAAAAGGGGTGGGGGAGTGCCTGCTTCAGCTTATTCTGTGTGAACATGCTTTTCTGCCCACTTCTATACATTGACCCACACAGATTTTTGCTGTCTGTCTAAATGTATATCTCAGAGGTTTTAAAAAAACCCCTCAAAAGTTCAGTACTATTGCCCTGATTATGCAAAAGAACAATGCATATTTGAAGCAGCTTGGATTGTTACATTATTTTGCATTCTGAAGCAAACCAATTATTAATTAAATTGGGGGGGGGGGTTTAGCTTTCTTCACATGTTTTATTGCTCCCCAGTTATTCTTTCTGATCACACATCAACAGTACACAGAGGCTCGCTGCCAGGTTGAGCAGATTCGACAATTGTCATCTTGGGTTTCTTTCGAGTTTCCTCCTTAAAGATATAAGAAGCCAACCATAATTATAAACAAACTTGTACGCATAGATGGTGTCAACATTTTGAAAACATTTCAACAGATCAAAAACCAGAATTTTCTACTTTTAGCCCCATGGCACCCTAATTACTAGAAGGAAGAGATTAGCATCTATATTGTGAAATTGCAGGACACAAGGCTACTTTTTAGTGCAAGTCTCTATATTCCCTTTTGCAAAGGGCAACTGAAATTGATCACAGATGAAAAATGTGGCAACTCCCCTTTCACACTTAACCTCTGATTTGGTGGGAGAAGATTTTCTTTTAGTGCTTAACAGCAATGAACCTATGCCTACAGAATACTTGCTAACAGAGAACTAAATTACAAAGATTAGAAAAGGAAAGAGCAATAGTCTAAGCAAGTTGTTTATACTGATGGACCATAAGGGGAAAATGACATGCCACCCCCCTGTGACAGCCCCATTTCCATGCAAGAACAAAGACCGGTCATGAAGAAGAAGGAGCCATCACAGCAAGATTATAAACAGTCACAACACAGGAGATATTTCAAAGTGTTTGCATCCTAGATAACTACAGTGGTGCCTCGCAAGACGAAATTAATTCGTTCCGCAAGTCTCTTCGTCTTGCGAGTTTTTCGTCTTGCGATGCACGGTTTTCCATAGGAATGCATTGAAAATCAATTAATGCGTTCCTATGGAAACCGCCTCCCCCTGGCCTCTTCTGGCGGGCGGCATTGTAAAATCGCCCGGGACAGCGGAGGACTTCTCCGCTGTCCGGGGCGATTTAAAAGCCCCTGGGAAGGCAGGCA
>JAXCMG010000019.1:6266033-6282199 GCA_034642415.1 Podarcis siculus
TCGGGACATCGTTCCGATGCCGGGCGGGGGGAGGCTTTCCCACCCCCCCGCCCGGCTTCGGGACATCGTTCCGATGCCGGGCGGGGGGGGAGGCTTTCCCACCCCCCCGCCCGGCATTGGGACATCCTTCCGATGCCGGGCGGGGAGGGAGGCTTTCCCGCCCGCCGCCAGGCTTCGGAGGAGGTCCGAGGACAGCGGGGAAGACGCGCTGCACTTCCCCGCTGTCAGGGAGATTTCCCTATGGGCTGTCGTCTTGCGAAGCAAGCCCATAGGGAAATTCGTCTTGCGAAGCGCCTCCAAAACGGAAAACCCTTTCGTCTAGCGGGTTTTCCGTCTTGCGAGGCGTTCGTCTTGCGAGGTACCACTGTATAGTGACCTTTTTTCGAACAGTAAGGAATTTAACTGAAAAAGCATCACACAAGAATAAAAACTAGTTCTTTCAAAATTTAACTTTAAATTTCTGCAATGCGTATGAAGTCAAACTGTCAAGAAACACAGCTTTCATGCATGTTCTCAGAATTGAACAAATTTTTAAAATTAGTAATCATGCACTTACCCTTTCTTGTGCCAACTTCTTCATTTCTTCCTGTAACTTGTTAAGAATGTGCAGATTTGGCTTGTTCTTTTTGGCATACTGCTGAAGCTCTATCACACTTTTATCAGACGTCTCCTGCATCACAAAGTATCAGAAAGACTAAAGAAAGAGCTCCCATTTTCATCTTCAAGAGGAAGGTTATTTTTATAATATTTGTTTAACTTGCTCTGCTGAAAAATGTGACTAAATTTGACCTACTGCAATCCCTGATGAAAACTGAGACAGGACAGCACCTTTAAAAGGAAACTACTTATTTATAAGCTGATTTTCACTATACGTTCCGACCATAGCTGTCAAATTTTCCCTTTTCTTGCGAGGAATCCTATTCGGAATAAGGGAATTTCCCTTAAAAAAAGGGAAAAGTTGACGGCTATGGTTCCAACACCTATTTTCTACCTTCATCCCTCTTCTTGGGTGGGAGCATGTTTCTTTAACAATACATCTTTTGGCTCGTGATCCAAGTAATGTGCACAATGCCCCCGCCCCACCAGCCCCTGTATATGCTTTTATCTATTGTTAATTATATTATTTCACAATTGTTTTGTGGTTTTAGCTGCTTTATTGTAAGCCACCTTGTGGTGGTTTGCTTATCCCTCAAGTTGCACCAGTTCTCTTACACACAGGTAATGCTGTAAGGGCTCTTCCTCCTGATCTATTCAGCCTGCCAAACTGTGCCTAAAACTTTAAGAATGTCAGGACACTCACTATCTGTTGCAGCAGCTCATGTGGGGAACCCTTTCTGGGTTGGTGTATGCATGTGCTCCCAGATTATTGCTCAGTGTAAGCATTTGCACTCCCCTCATGGGTTTTTGCTGCATAAACTCAACTTACGGATCATGTCAGCGTCTTTGCAACACAGCATTCCCAATGTTAAGGAGTTTGCAACCACGGCATTTAAATAGCACCATTATGAGGAATTGAATTTAAGTATTGCATAGCTTTAATAAGACGACAAAAAACGATTCAGAAAGTTAACAGAGCAAAGCATACATAACTTACCTGCTTAACCATCTTACTGCTCTCTCTTCCATACATGCGCAATAAGGACCCCCAGTTTTTCACATGCGGATGAAGCAGCTGAAGGATTTTCTGAGATGCCAACTGTTTCCCAACTCTCTTGTTTTTGCCTGCATAATCGCCACGAAACAAAGTTTTGGGAGGAAAAACAGGTCCACATCAGAGCTTTTTTAAACCCTTTGTAGTAATTGGTTCATAATCATTATGGAAAGTCAAGATTAGGTCCACACTAAGCTGCAATCAGCTCCCATTTAAATAACTGCAACCCAAGACATGACTTTTCATACCAATTTCCACAGAACCTAAGTGTAATTATTTATCTCTCTTTTTAAGAAATTTATACTTTTCCGTTATATATCTCAAAGCAGCTCAGTCAGAATGAAATTGAATTTAAAACATCAGAAATAGAAACATTAGAACTGCATTCATAGTGCAAAGATCTCCTGAAATAAAACCATTTTAACCCGGCATTTGAAACCTAATAGGGACTGTGCTTAATAGGACTAAGTTCTATAGAACTTGGCCCACTACATTGAAGGCATGACTCCTCAATAGCAAGAGTCATGCTTCTGGCCCATAGGGGACCACCATTAGCTCTCCAAGCTGATTTAAACTGATCCAACCCAGGAAGATAAAAAATACCAACCCCTTAAAAAGGGGTGTGTGTATGGAAATGTCATCTAATCCTGGCAACATTTCACAACAAGATGCCTTTTCTATTCCTAATATTTGTGTATTTCCAATATACAAGTCCCGTATCTCAGGAAGAGCATTTCAGTCTCACAATGCCATGAAATTCCCAGCTGTAGTTCCTAAGTACTTAATATCTAGATCCAAATTCCTATCTTAAGTGACAGTGGTGTCAAGGCCATGAGACTGGTGTATACAAGAACACAGGTAAAGCACAAAGATCAGGAAAATTAGAAACTAATGCTACACAATCAAGCAGAGAATGAAGAGGAATATTCATCTCAAAGGCTTTCAAACCAGCCATCATACTTACACCAGCCACGCACGGTGTGCTTCCCACATGTCATGACATATTCACTCTTCTGATTTTTACCAGGAATCACTTCAAACTTGATGGATGTGTCACCCATTCCATGGTTTCTTACAGAGATGAAATGGTGTTAGCATATCAAACCACAATCTCTACTTATACCACATGTGGCTAACAAAGTTTCAAAAGTAAGAGATCTGGCTAATGAAAAAGTATTTTTATTTCTATCTAACCAACAAATCCTGTTTTCTACCCAACATTCTACACATGCTCCTAATATTGAATATTGCTTTTGTGCAAAACAAACAACCGGTCAAAAATGAATGTTTCTTTAACATCTTAAACAAACCCACAAAAATATTGCCAAAGTTAAGCACATTTGCATTTCTCAAGATTTCACTGGGGGAATTAACATGCTGAATGCTCTTCCATTTTAATTAATGTGTCTAAAGTGCGTCATTTGGAAGTATCGTGCCAAAACAAATAATTTAACATGTCTGCATTTGAGAGGGCAAGCTAAACGGTTTGGTTCAGAGTCAGAGTCAAACTTTACATCTGCTTTGTGAGCACTATTATTGAAAAGTATAGCAAATGTATAGGGGGCATGAGAGTTTGCGCTGACTTCTAGGCTCATGTTTCCCATCAGATGGTTCCATGGTCCCACTACTGTTGATGAACAGCTGTCACAGGTTAGGGGACTGTCTGTAAGCATGAATTCAAGCATGAATTGTATGTGCCATTGTAACATTAACAGAAAACAGAAGAACATATGAACATAATTTTAATTAGTAAAAAGCATCCCCCCTCACAACTGCTCAGGAGATTTGAATGTACACTGCGGTATCTGTAATTCTACTGAACACATTAGCAGTACCCAACCTTACCTTTTAAGGCACTCATGAAGGATTTGATATGGAGACAATAGTCCAGCTTTACTGGTCAGTTCGTATACCCGTGAGTCCTCAATACTGATATGGTTAAAATACTGCAACAAAATTGGTAGATCATCATTACTTAAATGGCAAAAAGGAATTCTGAGCCTTGACTCTAAAGTTTATGCCTGAAGGATGGAGCTGCAGTACTAAGCAGAACACTCTGCATAGCATTGTACCATCAAAATTTATTATTTATTGCCATTTTGTGCAGCCTTAAATGAATTCATTGGGAAATAAATGTTTCACTATATAAGAATACCACTACTTTATTTTGCTTTGGCTTCACTTTAGTTAGCAAGATAATTATGCTGGCCACACACTCCATTTTAAGGAAGCCTAAAACAAAGATTAATACAGTTTTGGAAGACTATGAGTAAAGGCTGGAAAAAACCCTAAATACATATAAGCCTAGCCTTAAAAGATAGTAATATTTGGAAAGAGGGGGAAATGACTGTCATAATCAGTTTATTACAAGTCACACACAGCAGTCAGACAATCTTATCTCAGATGAATAAGCCAAGAAAATGCCCAAGTCTTCTGTCAACCTGCTGCCTCAGCCCAGCACAATAAGCCAGGAACTCTTCAATTAACCATAATCTCCCATTTCATCTGAACCAGAAAACTATTGCTACCAGATTTGGAAAACATCAGCTCATAAACTAGCTCCAAAAAGCTGCTAAGATCCAGCCTTGTTCTAAAATTGGTAACTGTAGATTCCCATTTAATCGGAACTGGTAAATGTTCAACTGAAGACTTCCATGCATAACTGCAATTTGCTAAGAAAGAAGGAAATAAGCAGTGATGTGCAAGACTCACTCCTATTTCAGCTTATTAAGCCGATCATTTCAGCTTCAAAATTTTGACAAGTTCAATGAAATTTCATATTAATCACTTTCCCCCCTATTCTAGATAATCTAGGAAAATATCTAGGTTCATTGTTGAGTATTTCTGAAAGACTTTCAGTCTGAACATTTCCCACTGTCCTAAGGTTGATGTAGATCTGATTTAGCATTTATATCTGGCTTACATTTAATAAGACTAAAAATGTTGTATTAATTTTATATGCTGCGCAAACATCTTCACTCTTCTGAAGAGCAAAGAACGACTAGAGCAAAAATTCAATAAAACGTATTCAGTGTGATTTAAATATTATATTTAAAACAAATTCTAAGCTTTATTTAGAAATAATTTTATTGGACTGGTTGTAAATATTCCAAACCATGACAATTCAACAGCAGACACATACTGTTACATTTTAAGAAGACACTGGAAATAGGTTATCATATGACATTGCTCTCCTATGTATGTCTACTCCAAAGTTAAGCCCTTACTGAAATCAATTGAACTTGCCCTCAGGTGTGTATAGGATTGCAATCTAATTTTAGCATGTCTGAACAGCTATACTCATGAATCTATGAACTTATGTGTTGGAAAATGTTAATCACCAGTTTAAAAAAATATTTGACTACTAATAAAACTGGGAGATTTCCAAATAAGTCATACTCATTTAAATAAACTTTAAGTAAATTGATTTCAATAGGTCTACTCTTAAACGATGAGCACTTGGATATAATCCACTATTTCAAAATTGTCAGTGTAAAACTTTTTGAAACCTTATCCTCAAAGCACTTTCATATAGTCTACAATGTAAGATAATGCAACTAATTATTAAAAGAACTGCAAAATGCTACTGTGTGGGTTAAGCTAAAAATAAAAAGGTAAAGGTAAAGGACCCCTGACAGTTAAGTCCAGTTGTGAACAACTCTGGGGATGCGGCGCTCATCTCTCTTTACTGGCCAAGGGAGCCGATGTTTGTCCGCAGACAGTTTGTCCGGGTCATGTAGCCAGCATGACTAAGCCGCTTCTGGCAAAACAGAGCAGCGCACGGAAATGCCGTTTACCTTCCCGCCGCAGCGGTACATATTTATCTTACTTGCACTGGCGTGCTTTTGAACTGCTAGGTTGGCAGGAGCTGGGACCAAGCAACAGGAGCTCACCCCGTTGTGGGGATTCAAATCGCCGACCTTCCGATCGGCAAGCACAAGAGGCTCAGTGGTTTAGACCACAGCACCACCCGCGTCCCTCAAGGAAAAAATACACCACCACAAAAAACAACAACAAAGTATCACATTCCATTAAAGCTGCAATCCTACACACACTGGGAAGCAATTCCCACTGAATTCAATGGGATTTACTTCCATGTTAAGATTCACAGGATTGCATTGTAAAGTCCATACCTCTAGTTCCTCACTATCTTTGGGCTTTTCCTCAGAGGTCTGTTTAACAAAATCAGGAATGAGGATTTCCAGTGTAGCTCGGGCTATGGAAGATAATGAAAGGGTTAGGGTCTTGCCATAATCACATATTGCACAAAATTACATTTCTGACAAATGTCGATGAACATAAAACAAAAATTCCCAGCTGTTTTTACAGTAGAAAAAAGACTTCTATTTTACAATCAACTTGTGTGATAAGCACAGGATGTGTTTATACAGCATTTACAGAATCAATATTAAATACCACAGGCTCAATCCACCAAGCTCTGAGGCTATGAACTCTCCATACATAACACCAGAGTTCCAAGACTACAGTCCTGCTCACTGTTAGAGACTGCTTAAATCCCACCAACTTAAAAAACATGAGAAGCAATACTGTACTGCAGCCCCAAGGCTGCGTCTTTCCTTATGAGCCACCATCCTGTGCTTCTCCTGTTTAAAAGGTTAAAGTTCTTCTAAATCTATTTAATCCATACATTGTAGAAATAGTACTATAATTGTTTCTTAAATCGTTCAAGAACGTTGTACTATATTATCCATTAAAGAAGGGGTTGCTAACCCATGACCCGCATATCCCATCCAACCTGTCATTTTTTAAAAATAGTAATTTTTATTTTTTTAAAAAAATGGCTCCCCGCTGTGATGTATGAACCCCAAAGCTTTTTTGGTCCCCCTTCCCAACTGCATTTTTTAAAAAACAAAATTAATCATGCCCACTTACTTATACAACATGCGGCCCCTGGATGACTGAAAAGGTTAGCTACCCCTGTATTAAAAGGTACATACACCCTAAACTTGCACGTATTTATTACCGAGTAAAGCCCATTTTGCGACAGTAGAGCTGAAATGCATACATTCTTTGGGTTGCAACCTTATTGGTACTAGCTATCAAGCAGACATTCAATACATGATATTTAAATATGTTTACATTACCAGCTTTATTCTTCGCAAGTTTCTTGCTGCTTGCTGTACCTGCCCCATAAGTCACTCCATCAATAATAACCGAGGCTCCAAAAGGCTCACTTGGGTTCTCTTTAAAGAGGAGAGAAAATGGGAATCCACCATATTCTAAACAAATCCTAAATCTACATGATTTAGGATGTCTGAGAATTACCAATTCTCTTTGTGTAAGATAAACAAACGTGATTTTGACCAAATAATGCAAACAGGCTGCTTTCATCACAGGTTTACAGAATAAAAACGACAATTTCCTTATGTCATCTGTTTGTGACATAACTACTAAAAAAGAAGTTTTTTTGAAATGCTAACACAGTCCTCAGACGCTATGTTAAAGTTCTAAGATGTAATCTAAAAAGGTTGTACAAGTGCTATCAATATGCAACTCTTAATTTAGTAGTTCTCAGATTCCACCTTAGCTGGTCAATGACCTGCTATCTTAAGACTTTCATTTCCATTTGTTGGCGACTGACATTTTGAATGAACAAAACTAGTAATCTGCACATTACAATGAGTCGGTTTTGAAGGAAAAACTAACAAGGGACACTTCTTAATTTACGTTATTCTAGATGCAGTGCGCAGCCTGTCAATGCCAGTACTGTTTATTTTCCTGGAATACTTGGCTCAAGCTTAGATCATGTACAGCCCAGACACTGCAAGGAACTGTTGTCCTACAAAAAAAATACTATAGTGAAGACTTACCACATTCAAAGAAATTGTAAACAGGTCGAACCTTTAGGACTCGTTGCATATATTCATGAAGGATGCAAACTTCAGACTTCCCATTGGGATTAATAACAAACTCTATTAAGAAAAACATTTTACAAATGCCTTTAAGGATTTTACTACCAACAGCATAACATACAGATTAGGAGCTCCTGATCATAAAGCAGAAAGCAAAATCAGTATTCTAATTCAGCTTAGACAAGTTCACGTACTACTCAGTTTGCCTGAAAGAGGGGCAGGTACATACCCTCTTCTATTCCTCCCAACATAAAATTTCTCAAAGTGCAAGAATCACTTGGACATGCCTCTATAACTGAAACACCCACATTACACAATACTTTATGCGTGAGGGGGAAAAGGAGGCACATTTCTATCACATGCAGAGTCATTGGCTGGGTGTGTGTGCACTCGCTCCTTAATTTCAGAGTGTTCATGTTGGAGAACACATATAGAATATCTCCAATAACCAATCCCAATGACAATAATTAGGACACATTCTATTTCACGTTCAATGATCTGCTTATAGGAAGCTGCTTATAGAGTCAGAGCTCAGTATTGTCTATACCAGCATTTCCCAAACTTGGGTCTCCAGCTGTTTTTGGACTACAGGTCCCAACATCCCTAGCTAGAAAGACCAGTGGTCAGGGATGATGGGAACTGTGATCTGGAAACCCATGGTTGGGAAACACTGGTCTACACCAGGCTTCCTCAACCTCGGCCATTCAGATGTTTTTGGCCTACAACTCCCATGATCCCTAGCTAGCAGGACCAGTGGTCAGGGATGATGGGAATTGTAGTCTCAAAACATCTGGAGGACCGAGGTTGAGGAAGCCTGGTCTACACTGATTGATAGCAGCTTGACAAGGTTTCAGACATGCCTCTACCACCCCCTTCCAGGAGATGCTCAGGATTGAACCCGAGACCTTATGCATACAAAGCAAATGTTCTGCAATAGAGCTCTGGCCCTTCCCATTCAGTTTCCATCACTTCCTGCTCCACAAAGCAAAATATTTCAGGTAGACCATTCTACACTTGCCAAATACAGAATTAAGTTCAAGCTACAGAAGTACTTGGGAAAGCTTCCATAAAGTGTAAGTCAGATAGCATGGCTTCACTAGCTCTCTGAACCTCTCCTCACATGGTCTTACAGCAAATTGGTCGCTGCACAATCAAACAAGGAAAGTATTATGTTCCATGTCCTTGTAAAAGGAAACATTACCTTATCCAAACGCAATTATCTGTAATGAAGACAAGCAGTTTTAAAACTGTCATAGCAAGACATGACAGCTTATAAGCATTCAAAAAAAGTTTTTGGCAAGAAAGTCAGTTTTATGAAAGGCAGGGAAATCACCAATTGAGCCCTATTAGAACCTGGCAAACCCAAATTTTCATATTTAAAGAGGAACCAGGTGATTGCAAGCAACCTGTTCTGCAGGGAAGCTAGGATCATTTTTACACATGTATTTTGTTACTTCCAGTACTAATCCAACTCGGACAAAAACTAAGCACTCGTCTAATGAAAAAAGTTTAAGAGTTCTTCTTTTCAAGCTCTAAAGTATATGCAAAGAGCCACCTAAAGAGCTACCAACCATAGTATCACAATACAAATGTTAAAATATATAAAACGGCTTACCTTTTTTTGTGGGTGCATCTTGCACAGACAAAGTAATAAGTTTTTGATTGGCTGGTAAAATGGGTCGCTCAGATTCTGCTTGTTTCCTCTTCATCTCACGATTGAACTGTCGTCTCTCTGCCCAGGTTCTGAATTTCTTTACAGTTACTTGTTCAAAATCAAAACGCTTTTCAAGATAGTGTCTAAAATCTTCAAGATCTAGGAAAAATATTTAATCCCCATGGTCAATTAAAACTACCACCTTTACATTGCAAAGACAGTGACAAAATGGTTAGGCTCAAAAGAAGAATTCTACTGCTGTGTGCAAGCGTGCCCACTCAAATGTCCCCAGTTTGCAAGTGTGCCAACTAAACCAACTAAATGCTTATAACTACAACTAAATAGAATGGAATACAACTAAATACAATGGAATTGTATTTAAAACACACAAGCAGCAGCAGCAGCAGCATTTCATTACAAATTGAAGGAGAAATGGAATACCGAATTAGCATTTACTGTATTGCAATGGGTATAGTATAGAAATCTCCTAGGCTTGCAGCCCTCTGTGTTTGCAAGTTCTACATCTGTAAGCTAAGTGCCATAGTATCCACAAGGAAGCCTACATGCTTGAGTTAGATTCTTAGCACTCAAGAAATCAACATTTTTGACGCTTACCTACTGATTCATCTTTGCACACCTCAACCTTGGCCTTAACTTGACCTAAGGCTCCTTGTGCTGCATCTCCCCCGGGTGGGTCTTTCTCATCTAAAGTCCCAGAATCAGCAGCAGTGGAGTCCGGCTCCTCTGTTTGGCAGTCAAATTCTAAAGACTTATCCATGAGTTTTATAGGCGATACTTCCCCATTTGGGGTGATGTCATTACTTTGTTCCCTTTCCTCATTTTCCTTCATTTTCTTATAATGCAAACATGGAATGCTACTCAACGGGGGATCATGTTTCTGCAAATATAAAATTTTAAAGTTAAAATTATGAGAACAAATCTAAAAACCCAGATCTAACATCTTCCAGTAGTGTTCAAAGTTTGCTATATGCCTCCCCTATCATACACCAGCAAAGCCTGAAGATTCTGAGAACTTTGTAGAGATTTGCTAGGTGAGACTTTTCAAGAAAATGGACTATGTTGTCGAAAAGCTATTTTATGCTTTATATAGCCAGCCACAGCATGTCAACCATTTATTTCCTTCAACATCTGAATGGAAGTTGTATGCATGTGAACAAAAGGGAATTGCACTTTGGAGCTATGCAAAGTCATGCTGAATTTATTATTTTATTTGTTAATGCAGTTATTATTACCAGAGTACCATGTGAACGTAAGTGCAATCCACTGGAACTGCAGTGCTCCTAGAAAATGTCCAGTTTATTAAATGAAGATAATGAAGCAACAGCACGATATGATTGTGAAAATACAAAATTTTATAACATTGTTGAATTTGCTGTGTTTCCAATTATGACTTAGATACAGCCTAGTAAAATTTTAAAATATATTTATACAAATGGCATTAAAAGAGGCAATATTTCCCCATACAATCTACATGATCTTATTCAGATACCTTCATATTTAACTTGGTTTCCCAAGCTACTGTGGAAACTAATTCTTAGAAACACAGTGCATTTTTAGAAACAAACTGAACCAGCAAGTAAAACCAAAGTAGGTCTTTAGGCAACTATATTCAGTGACATTTTGTCAATAGTACTTCTACGAATAATCACAACAAAAGGCTACAGATATATTCAAAATCTAATTTCTCTAAATGACCAAATTTACTGAAGTCTGTTCCATACCCTTATGCTTCCTGTTCCTAAGAAGTAAGGTCTGGACCAGGTGACAACTCTGGATTCTCGGTGCAGATATACAGGAATGCCAGAGTTATGGAATGTCATGATCCATCCATCAGGCAAGGGCTCTGTAGGTGGACGGCCACGACCTTCAGAAAAAAGGAGAAACTGCTCAATGCACAAGATGTCTTATCACAACAAAAGTGGTTGGAAGGATACACAAGTAGTCTGAAGTTATATACTGTATCAAAGAAATATATCAGTGTAAATGATCAACCAAGAGGAGAGTAAAAGCTGCTGCCACCTCTCCCAACCCCTAGTTAATAGCAAGGCTGTGAAGGGGCTCCCTGTTTTTGAAGGCCCACAATGACAGTCAATCGATGCCCCATACGTCCCGGTAATATTTTGAAGTGGTCAGACTACATTAACTTCCAACCTGTACACAAAGTTAGCAATTTGCTTTCCAGGGTGAAACAGTATTTTGAACATGAATATATTCATGAAAATATGAATATATTGTTTTTTTTCTCTCTCTCTCTCATCCTCAGTATTATTCAAGCTACAACTTGTTTGCTGCACCATATCAACTTTTTAAAACCCTTACAAGCTGTTTACAAAAAGAACAAAATGATTAAATTATCAGTAAAAAAAAGCAAAACAACTGCTTAGAGTTTTCCCAACTTTTCATGTTGGTGACACATTTTTTAGATATGAATCATTTCATGACAAGTAATTCAGATTTACTAGCAAACTCGAGGTTAAACTAATCCCTTAGCAGCACAGGGAGCATTCACACAACACACCTACACACTGCAGCCGACACACTAACATGTTGTCACACAATTTGGAAAGCTCAGACTTAAAAACTTCCAAAAAATAATAAAAACGGATGATGAACTGAAAGCCAGATTTAAACGTGACAACATATCTGGGTAGACTTCCCTAAAGTATGGCAGTGGGTGCTACCATACTGAAAGATTGATTTCTCACAAATACTAACCGCTGTTAAATAAATTTATTGCATGCCTCTTTTTGTACCTCTCCTTTTTCATCAGAAAAAGAGCAGGGAATGCAAATCCCTAGGAATATGTACTTGCCTCCTTTTTGTGGCTTCACAAAGGACTGAAAACATTCCATCTTTATTGTAATTTATTAACTTCAAGAGAAGCCATATGCATTTTTTTAAAAAAATCAAGCAAAAGGCAAAATATTTAATACTCTTTTCTACATCATAACCAGCTTGATTTAGGCTGCAATCCTGAGCACACTTATTTGACAGAAACTACCACTGAACAAGGCAAGACTTATTTCCAAGTACAATGAATTGGGCTGCCGAGTACCACCAGCCTGCAAAACCAATGTGTGGCACTTTAATGAGATGTTATTTTTCCTCCGAGATACTGGTCCTACCGAGAATAAAAACTGCATATTCTCCACAAGTTTAGTACCCCTCGAAGATTTCTAATGAAGGTTTTCACAGTTTACCTTCACAAACCTCACATTCAACATCTATCTAAAATATTCTCCTTTAGGATTCCACAACACTAATATACAATAAATGTCTACGACAGGGTAGAGCAGACTTAAGGCTTGCGGGATCTACTTTGGATTTTAATAGAGCCTCAAGATCAAAGAAGAGCTAGATCCAAAAGACGCACACTTAGATTTAAGAGTGTGTGATGTCTCTAAGCAGCTGCTGAGTAAATGGTTTTAAGTACCAGAACCAAGCAGAGTTCATCATTCTTCCACACAGAAATGTACTTTTGGCACTCCAAGCTTTCCTTGTTTCATCCGTCTAATGGGACATTGGGGGGGGGGTCGGGTCACATTGCAGTTGATACTGTTCAGCAATTGAGACTCAGAAACCCTTGCCAATCTACTGTTGATCATCCAGAGGTCCCAATCTACCTGGGTTACGCAGCCTGTGTGAGCCTCGGGGCCAGCCCACCCATGAGGCAAGATGATGTGACTGCCTCAGGGGGCAGGATCCACAGGGGCAGTAGATCCAACCCCCAAGGAATGCATTGCCCACTGCTGCCACTGCACCAATGGCAGTGGCAGCTGTAGTACACTCTTTGGAAGCCAGGTCTGTTACCTCCTCAGCAGCTACAGTAGCCACTGGGCAAATAGGTGCTGCTACTAGTTTCCTTCCACCCTTGCTCCCGATACAGATCTTTATTCTCCCCTTATTCCTGACGTAGCTCTTCACACCCCTTCTTCCCTGGTGGGGGGCATTTTGTGGTTTGCCTCAGGTGCCAAAATGTATTGGGCTGGCCCAGAGGAGCCTACAACTCAGTATTTCTTATCATCTATGGTGGCCAACCAGGAACTTCCTGGTTTTGCTACCTGCTTCAGAAAGAAAAAAGAAGGCTGATATCAAGGAGGCCACAAGACCTGGCCGATGGACTGCTTTTGACTAATATAACTAATATATTGTGGGTATGTTTAGACCATTCTCTCAAAAATATTACTGCAAAAAAGAGTACATAGTAAACATATCTATACTTATACATAATGTAAATAGCTTACTTTTAAGAACTGTTTTGATTTTGGTCATCATTGGCTGCACAGTTGTCTCTCCATCAGATTGATGGTCACTCTCCCCTGCATATTTCTCATCAATTCTCCTTTTCTTAGGAACAGAAAGGCCTTCTTCCAGCAAAGCATCCACATCATTATCAAATTCATCCTGAAAAACACATTGTGATATACCATGCCCCTATACCTATTCTCCTCCTCAGACAATACTGAAGTCAAAGCAAGAATGATTTGTACAGGGATCCACAAAATCCCATCCCCATCATAAGCCAACTAAGAATTAAACTGTCATGTTTTAAGTAAATTATTAATAACTTGGTACTTTCTTAGCATTTTCTAGAATAACAAAGCTCACAGCCTTCATACTAAAACAAAAAAAAGAAAACAAATCACAACATATCCATTCTCAGTACTGTCTAAATGTATATTTCATAGTTAAGCAGCTCTTAACACCACTCCCAAATTTAAGCATTTGTTATAATCTGAATATTACTTGGTACAGAGACCTTTTAGCTAATATATAAAACCTGGAGAAATGTTTGAAATTAGAAACAGAATTTACTTACCTCGTAAGAATAGCTTAAGGTTTCTTCATCCACTTTGTCTCTCTGAACGATTGCTTTAGACGTAAACCCTCCTTCTTCATCTATTTCCATCAAATTTTCTGTAAAATCTTCTAAATCATCCAGAACTGCATACTCAACTCGCTTTTCCTGATCTACATCATTTTCATCCTCCTTTTTGTCATCATTTTCACCAGCTACTCGTGTAGCTTGACCATTACTACCCCCACCCAGAGGACAAGCATGCATACCCCCATTAACATTATTAATACCTAAATCTGTATCTGCTTCATAACCATGCTCAGCTCCAGTGTACAGAACTTTTCTGTCTTTACTTTTGCAGCTCTCTGTAAAGCTAACACTAATCTTTACATCTTTAAGCAACTTAAGATCAGGGGTGAACTTTCTAACTGACGGCGCATGACGAGCAGTTCTTGGGCTTTGGTCACTATTAGGATCTACGATAAGACGACTTTTGTAGTATGACGATCCCTTTGTGAGAAGTTGTATTCTGCCGACAGTGTGTGCGTCCCCAGCAGGGGTATCTGACTGTCCATCACCACCAGAGCCAACGTCCATTACCTCTGCGTCACTGGACGTTTGCAGGGGAGGTGGTGGAGGCTGTTCATTAGGCGGCAGTGGTGGGGGACAAGAATGGTTCTCCACATTCGCTTCTGTTGCTGGCTCTTTTGGAAGGGGAGGTGCATTTTCATAATTCTCCATAATTAAAACTTACAAAAAAACAAGGCTTTAAATAAAAGGTATATTGATCTATACTCCTAACATGAAGAAGTCCATCAAGATCGGATTTGTCATGCTCTATTCAATATGCAACACTGATGATTCAATTAAGCTGACTACATTGTTCTTTTCATTAATGTAGACAGCTTTCAGAACCACTGTCTCAATTACTGGAAATCACAATGCATTCAGCTTAAATAGCTGATGTCGAAGTAAAGAGCATCTTCACTGGCCGCATGCAGGTGTCCTTTTCTTCTTTCAACCTACAAAGAGAAAAAAAAAGAATAATCAGAGAAGCTTTCTTTCTATTGCTCTCTAATTCTAAAGGACAATTCTGCTACACAAAATTCAGAATGACATGTTTTACCTACATGCTGTTAAACAGCAACACAAACAGTAGTTTAATCTAAAAAATAATGCTTATGGTGACTGAACAAGCAGGTGGACTTGAACAAGCAGTTGAAGCATTAAAATGGGGCTATGCAAAAGTACCTATTCTTCTTTAAGTCAACGAACTGCTGAACAGACTACAACACAGTTACTGGCTCACATGCTACTGAAAGCCAATATTGGCACACAGAAAATCTAGTTTTATTTTTAATTCCAAGTTTTCAAAAAAGCAAGCTCCTTTCATATGAAACATTTGGCTACCTATTATTAACTAAATGCTAATTCTAGTAAAACAGTAATACCTCATAAATATTAGAGTATTATTATTAAGTTTATTGTCTTTATCTACATTAACAAAATCTGAAACCCAGAGACAACATAAAGGATAAATACAAGGACACTGGAACAATTCCAGTGATGTACACATGGTTACACCAATATGAGCAATCACAGAATCTTAAGAGTGACTTTACACAAGGTGGCTCTCATACATGAACACCACTTCTGTGTAGGAATCGGCATGTTATTTCTCTCACACATTTTGACGCAACAAATGCACACACCTGTGCTGCAAGACTAGATAATGACAAGTGCAGGCTAAAAGGAAGATGATGCAGGGTTCAAATCAGCTGAGTCAAGCACTCACTGGATATCTTTAAGCTTAAGACCACCATAAATAACATATCTGAGGTTGGCATATTTTAGAGACTGCTTCCTTAATAAAATCCTAAATGAGGTTACCTATAAATGATATGTTATTTTAGCTGCACATACACATTTTTAATCTGGGCTTCATATATACAGTGGTGCCCCGCAAGACGAATGCCTCGCAAGACGGAAAACCCGCAAGACGAAAGGGTTTTCCGTTTGCGAGTTGCTTCGCAAGACGAATTTCCCTATGGGCTTGCTTCGCAAGAAGAAAGCCCATAGGGAAATCTCCGGGGACCTCTTTTAAATGCTGGCGGTGGGGAGCAAAGCCTTTCGCCCCCCTCCGGCCTTCAGAAGAGGTCCAGGAAGGCC
>JAXCMG010000019.1:6282599-6305211 GCA_034642415.1 Podarcis siculus
GTCTTATACACAGAAAAGTACAGTACTTATTTTCACTGCAGTGACCATGGAGATAAGATGGGAAATTCTTACCTGTTGCTAATTGATTTCTCCAAGTCCCTCTATATAACCCCCCAAAAAATCCTACCAGCAGGGAATAAAGGAATTACTCCCACATCCCACAAAACCCAGCTGTTTGGATCAGCTCAGTTCAAACTTCAAAGAAAACTGAATACTTCCATGCACTAGGGCTGGGTGATATATCAATATATTGTCCCAAACTGGTTTGAGGTCCATATTGTGATATCAGTTTCATAATGTTTGATCTGGCAATGTATCGTGAATCATAAGGTGTGCACGCATGCTATGCAAAAATTACAATATGAAAAAAACTATGAAGTTAGCCAATGCCTCTACATAGCGTCATCCTTATTTCAGACATTGTGATATATCACAATGTTTAGGAGGTGATATATTGCAATGGTGGAAAACTGGTATCATCCAGCCCTACCATACACAGTACTTTCAAACATTCACACCCCCAACACACTACACAGGAGATGCAATTTCCACACAACTCCCTCTCCCCATTGCTCCTTCCATGAATTAATAGATTTGCGGGAAAAATGGGGGGGGGTGCAAGAGTCTAACTTTCCACATTAAGTTTATCTGAGAGGAGGAGGGGTACATAAATGCAGATGGATGAAGTCTGGAGGAATATTTCTATTTCTTCTTTTAAAAGTGAGAATAGGAGAACCTACTGGTTTGTATAAAATGGAAGGAAGACCCAGCTTACATAAACTTAAAAGGAGGAATGCTGTTTTGATGTGCAGAAGTCACAATAACGTCTACCCTAACCCTTTCCATAAATGAGTTGTAGATGGTTATAACACAATGACTGTTTCCATGAATACTACACTTGTTTTCTTCTAAACATCAGGAAGAACTTTCTGACAGTAAGGGCTGTTCAAAAGTAGAACAGACTCCTTCAGGAGGCTGTGGACTCTCCTTCAGAGGAAGTTTTAAAGCAGAGGTTGGGTGGCAATCTGTCATGGATGCTTTAGCTGAGATTCCTGCATTGTGGGGGATTGGACTGGACTACCCTTGGGGTACTTTCTAATTCTCCAGTTCTATTGTTCCATTCTTCTAGGGTACGCATACTATACAGGCAAAGTACACATTATGACTGTACCAGCAATGTTTCCTGCAGCAAACATACACAGTGCTGAAATTACAAAATACAGTTGTACATCAGAAGTCGAACGAAATCCATTTCAGAAGTCCATTTGACTCTCACAAAACAAACAGCATAGCCAGACTAGTAACAGATTTTGTAGCTTAGTATGTTATCATTAAAACTTTATTGCGGTTGAAAGACCCACAAAACAATTTCAAATTAGTATGTTTTTGTACTTATCTCCAATATTTAATTAAGGTCCTGAAAATCCACTAAAGTTCATAGTGTGAAAGTGATACCAGAAAATCACAAAATACAACTGGTTCACAGACCCAGACAAGCTGTCATCACCCCAAAACTATGTCTAAAAGAGAAAGCCCCTAGACTTCATAATTTCTTTAGTAGCAAAAGAAGAGACCAAGCAACTTCAAGCCTCTCTCAGCTGTCGCATGGATATTCCCAATGATTTTTCCAGTATCCACTCAGGCAATCCCTGAATGTACAAAAATAGCTTATAAAAATCAAAGTTCTATATTATGTAGTAAAGCAGCTAAGCCAAATGTATTTTCTGTGCCTACTGGCCTCCCATTTGGAAGAACATGCTCCACTAGGTGACTTTGGCATATATGTTTTGCAATGGAGAAACTAAGCAACTAATTGGCTGATACATACTCCAAACTCCTTTGGGATTCAGAGGTGACAGGTTTTCCCATCCCACAGTGGTTCTCAGCCAAGTTGAGCCATGTAACCTTAGGCAGCCACGCTTCCCCCCTCCCCAACCTGAAACATAACCCTAATACCAGCCTACCATGCAAAGCTGTTGTAGAAATCAGAGATTTGAACACCCATAAAACACTATATACCAAGTTTATTATTTTCAATTACTATCCAGTTATGAGGCATCAGTGTGCTAGGTGCTGTATACAACAAATAAATAAATCTCTGCCCAGTAGAACACACACTATGATGCAGAAACTGCAGAATCACTTATGTGATGCTGAGCCACACCTCACCTAAATAAACACTGTCATTTAAATGCTAAGCCAAGTTTTAACAATGTTTAACATGTGGCAACACTTGTGAATACAAGCAAAGTTCTAGGATGGTGCGCTTAATAACAACAAAGAATTGGTCCTGCTACCATACTTTCAAAAGTCCAACAAACCAAAATCAAGTTGATTAAAGTTTCCCTCCTTCCTTTTATTTATTGGGGGCATGAAAGCAGGTAACCCTACTGGAATTAAACAAGCCTGAGTTAAACAATTTCTTCCCTTCCAAACACAACAGCATTTAAGATTACATAAGATGTTCTGTAGACTATAGACCATGCAGGGTGCAAACATCAGGTGGGGGCTAGATCACAACCACCACACACTGTTTTCTGTGTAGGGGCTGTCTAGTGTTACAGAATAAGGCACAAATCCTTTCAAAATGTAGCAAAAAAAAGGGCTAAGAACAAGTCCTCGCCACCATCCTTTAAGAGAAGGCTGACCCTTCTTCAAATCCAGTAGGTAACAAATGATAGAATAATGAATGGGGGGGGGAGAAAGGGTGATCAAACTGGAAGCAGAATGCAGGACTAGAGGAAACTATGGACTGCAGTCTTTGAAGAAACAGGAAACTGCTTCATACAAAGTCAGAGCAACCATTCTTCAGGATCTTACAAGGATCTTTCCCAGTCCAGCTGCTAGAGATAAGTTTCAAAAATAAAACAAAACCTGATTCTAGGGTGGTAGCAGTGTTAGTCTTTTAAGCATTTTTTAAAAAATAAAATGAGACTGTCTTGGGCCATGATAAACACTGCTATATCTCCTAATCTTTCCTCTTAATACTGTTGTTTTGAGAAATCTTAGAAAGTAGAATATATGCATTACTTAAATAAATTAAGCAAATAGATTATGGCACTGCTTTTTGTTCTCTATGGTGTGGCAAAAGCTTTCCTCAATTAATTTCGACTTATCAAAGGCATAATAAAGCCTCCTTGATCACTTTCTTTGTTTTTTTTTTTTAATAAATATTTATTAGGGTTTTTAGAAAAAAGAATACAATAATAATAAACATTATTACTTTTGTTTTAACAAAATTTCATAATATCCTTGAACTTCCTCACGTCTCCCTCTCCCACTTACATCATTATTAAATTTTGTCAAGCAAATTATCAACTTGTTTCCAAATCTATAACCACTTACTTAAATACAATAAATTAATTCTCCTGCAAATTTGTTTCTCTTAATCTCTCTTATCATCAATTCCTAATCTATTTTAGTGATGGCCAATTATTTATAACCAAGCATCCTTCTTAACATTCCACTAAGTCACAATATTTCTGTAAGTAAGTCTTAAATTTCTTCCAATCTTCTTCAATCCTTTCTTCTCCCAGATCTCGAATTCTGCCAGTCATCTCCGCCAGTTGCATATAGTCCATCAGTTGCATCTGCCATTCTTCCAGTGTGGGTAGATCTTGTGTTTTCCAATTCTTGGCGAGTAGTATCCTTGCTGCTGTTGTTGCATACATGAAAAATGTTCTATCTTTCTTTAGCACCTTCTGGTCGGAAATGCCCAGAAGAAAGGCCTCTGGTTTCTTGGTAAAGGTATACTTAAATACCTTTTTCAGCTCATTATATATCATTTCCCAGAAGGCCTTCACTTTGGGGCAAGTCCACCAGAGGTGGAAGAATGTTCCTTCATTTTCTTTACATTTCCAACATTTGTTATCAGACGAATGGTATATTTTGGCAAGTTTAACTGGGGTCATGTACCATCTGTATATCATTTTCATTACATTTTCTTTCAAAGCATTACATGCAGTAAAGTTCAACCCAATAGTCCACAACCTTTCCCAGTCCTCAAACATAATGTTATGCCCAATATCCTGTGCCCATTTTATCATAGCCGACTTAACCATTTCGTCTTGTGTGTTCCATTTCAACAGCAAGTTATACATTCTTGAAAGTACCTTAGTCTTAGGTTCTAACAGTTCTGTTTCCAACTTCGATTTCTCCACCTGGAATCCTAACTTTTTGTCACTTTTAAAGGTTTCCTTAATCTGAGCGTAGTGTAACCAGTCTCGCACCTTATCCTTCATTTTCTCCATACTCTGCAATTTCCAATTATCTCCGTCTTTTTCTAACAGTTCCCAATATTTTGGCCAGTAGGCTTCCATATTGGGTCTTTTCCGGGCCTTAGCTTCCAAAGGTGAGAGCCACCTTGGAGTTTTATTTTCCAATAAGTCTTTGTATTTTGTCCAGACATTAAACACTGCTTTTCTGACAATATGGTTCTTAAAAGCCTTGTTAATCTTAACTTTGTCATACCACAAATATGCATGCCAACCAAAAGCATTGTTATAACCTTCTAGATCCAACACATCAGTGTCTTCAAGAAGTAGCCAGTCTTTTAGCCAGCAGAAAGCTGCGGCTTCATAGTACAACCTTAAGTCTGGCAGGGCAAAGCCCCCTCTTTCCTTTGCATCTGTTAATATCTTAAACTTGATTCTGGGCTTTTTGCCCTGCCAGACAAATTTGGAGATATCTCTCTGCCACCTCCGGAAACACTCCGTTTTGTCCACAATTTGCAGTGTTTGAAACAAAAACAACATCTTTGGTAGCACATTCATCTTGATCGCAGCTATTCGTCCTAACAAAGAAAGCTTCAGTTTTACCCAACTGTCCAAGTCTCTCTTAATTTCAGACCAACATTTTTCATAATTATCCTTAAATAGACTCAGATTTTTGGCTGTTATATTAACCCCTAGGTACTTTACCTTTTTCACCAATAATAATTCTGTTTCTCTCTGAAACCGTTCTGACTCTGTATCTGTCATATTTTTCCCTAACACCTTCGTTTTTTGTTTATTTAACTTAAATCCTGCAACCTGACCAAAATCATGTATCAGTTGTAATACTCTTTTCGTACTAGGTTCTGGCTCCTGCAATGTCAAAACTAGGTCATCTGCAAAAGCTTTAAGTTTATATTGTTTCGCTCCGACCTGCTTGATCACTTTCTTTGAAGACCAAACTGGCTCTAACCAAGGAAAGCACCTGCAAGTCTTTCAAAGGCCACAAGACCAGGGCATATTTTTTTGGGTGCTTTTAAAAAAGCCCGAAAAAATTAAACCTCTTACCTCCTACCTGCACAACAAGTCATCACGCCAGTACACTACATCCCCAAAACTACTACCATAAACAACTGTTCTTAGAAGGCTGGTTGTATCCGTCCCATAATTTCACGACGGTGGTAAGTAATAGTATGGCCATCTTCGGCCTCACTTTTGTATCCCGCCCTGCTATCCAAGATATTTATTTATTAAATAAAAAAACCAAATCTTGAGGGATCGGGGGTAGCACACACAGATTTTACTAAGGTTTCCCTCCCCGCCACCCCCCGAAAAACCCCATTTCGCACCCACTTCCATATAATTCCATTCAACGTGGGGGTTTTTTTTGTTTAAAGGCGGATGAGAGAGAAAAAGTAATTCGCCTCAGCCGCATCAACAAGGTTCCGCCACCAAGCACGGAGCCTCCGCTTCCTCCCGAAACCGCGAGGCCCAAGCCGAGTAAAATGAAGGCCCGGGGGGCTCCGCAGGGATGATTCCCCGTTATCATTCCGCATCTCCACCACCCCCCTCCCTACACACAACACCGCTTCTCCGTCCCCCCCGTAGCTGCGCAGGGCCTAGGCCCGGGAGGGGGCTCTCTCGCACGCGCGCCACTACCGTCCAAGGACGGCGGAGCTGAGGCGGCCAGGCCGCGCCAAGGCCCCGTTCTCTCCTCGCCGCGCCCTGCCGGAGCCCACAGGCCCGGCACCCACCTGGGCCATGCCCGGAGTAGTCCCTGCCGCTCCTCGCTCGAGGACTCGCGTTTGTGCTTTCTCCTCGCCCCACCTCCAAAGCCAAAGTGAGGGGGGAGAAACCAGCCGGGGTAGGAGGAAGGGGCCGCGCCGCCGGCGTCGTTATCTTTTTTTTCCTTCTCCTCCTCCGTCGCGGGAGCTTCTTTTATTTCCCTTCCCTCCCGCCCCCTCTCAGGGAAACCGCCTTCTCGTTGCCACGGCCGCCATCTTTAAACGTTCTCTCCCTCCCCTCCCCTCGAGGCTTTTTCTTTTTTTGGCTGGGTCCTCTCTCAGCCAATCGCCGTCGAGGGCTGGACGCGTTCTGGCTCCCGCCTTTTCTGCCCATTGGCTGAATGCCGGCTTCTTGCGCCCGGCGGCGTAAGACACAACAGGCGCGGGAAGGGAGGAGGGGCGGGAGCAAGGAGGCGAAAGGCGGTTAGGGTTTAAAAACAGCAACGCCAAAACGGCTCGGCCGAGTGAGGGGTGAGGGAGGAGCCAAAGGAGGCTTCCATGAGGCAGGCGGGGAAAGATGGTGGCTGTGAGGGAGCTTTCTGGATAGAATCCTAGAGTTGGAAGGGATTCCCCAAGGATCATCTAGTCCAGGCACCCCCAAACTCGGCCCTCCAGCTGTTATGGGACTACAGTTCCCATCATCCCTGACCACTGGTCCTGTTAGCTAGGGATGATGGGAGTTGTAGTCCCAGAGCAAGTTTGGGGGTGCCTGATCTAGCCCAGCACCCTGCAATCCAGAATGCATCCCACAGCCATTCCTTGAAAAGCCTTACTGAAATCAATGTACACAATACCTACAACATTCCACATAGCCTGCAATTTTATCAAATAAAGAAATAAGATTCGGCAGACATGACTCGTTTTTGGAGAAACCCATGCTGGGTCTTAGTCACCGCAGCATCCTTTCTAAGTGCTCACAGGCAGACCATTGAATCTGTTCCTAGGACCTTTTGTGGTATCAGTCTTCCATTTGCTTGCCTCCAACTGCAGGGATCTTATCTGTTTTCCAAGAATGCTCAAATATAATAAACAAAGATCACATCTGCAAGCTCCTTTAGTACCATTGGTTGCAGCTCATCAGGCCCTGGAGATTTGAATTCATTTAAAGTACCTAGGTGTGTCCTTAACCACCTCTTTTCCTATCTACAGCTGCAGTTCTGCAATTGCAACATTTATTCTGTGTTCATACTGCTTTCCTTTTTGGTGAAGACAGAGGCAAAGTAGGTGTTGAGTAGTTCTGCCTTCTCAATGTCACCCAAGAGCAGGCACCCCCAAACTTGGCTCTCCAGCTGTCTTGGGACTACAACTCCCATCATCCCTAGCTAACAGGACCAGTGGTCAGGTATGATGGGAATTGTAGTCCCAAAACAGCTGGAGGGCCAAGTTTGGGGATGCCTGCCCAAGAGCATTTTTGCACTGCTTTCCTTTTGGGTAAAGACAGAGGCAAAGTAAGTGTTGAGTAGTTCTGCCTTCTCAATGTCACCCAAGAACATTTCTCCATCTTCTCCATCTAGAGGACCTACTACTTGCTTGTGATGTAAGAAAGTATGGCGGCTAGCTTTGGTGGAAAAACTAACAAACAAATTAAAGCTTGTGAGAGGTTTGCAGAGAAAGGACACGTTTACAACAGTTTGGTATACCACCTTCTTTGGTGATCGCTTGTAGCCAAGTAAGATTGTCTTCCATGAGCACAGTCTTAACAGTGAGTCCATAAGTGACTGTGGAGGCCAATTCTGGATCCTTCCACGGTTGGGACATAGGTTTCTGGGCAGGAGTTGATCATGGTTTGCCAAACGTTCCTTACTCATAGCCCATTTCTCCTTTTCTCCCTGAGTTTGTGCCTCTTCAAGCCCATGACATCTTTGGTAAAGACTGTTCTCCAACTGGAGCACTCGCACGCCAGTGTTTTCCAGTTATCGGTGCTTATACCATATTTTCCTTGAGAGCATCTTAAACCTCTTTTGTTGTCCACTAGTATTTCACTTTCCATTCTTAAGTTGGGAATAGAGTAGCTGCTTTGGAAGACGATAATCAGGCAATAAAAAATATCAACAGTTATTAAGCTGTAAAATCAGCCTCGCTAGCCAACAGAGGAGCCTGTACATACTAGTTTCAGATTTTTACTGCCTCTGAGAGGAATTTTGCTACAACTAGTGTAATAGTATCAAACTTATCCTTGACATGAAATAAGTCAGCAATTGCAGGTTGTCCGGTTAGTATTGGATTGATTAGATGCTGTCAAACCTGTTTGTACAGATTACAATGCAGTAAAATGTGTTCCATACATTCAACATCCTGGGAACAGCCTATCTTGGTATATCTGTATTATTTGTACAACTAAAGAAGAAACGGTGGCTCGTATAACCTGTGACTGGTGTATAACCTGTCAATCATCTGATACCATCGATTGACAGGTGGATTGTCCTGCCCAGCTGACAAATGTAGCTCTCTCAGCTAGGAATACAGGAAGCTACCTTAGATCAAATCAGACCCATCTAGTTCAGTATTGTCTATGCAGACTAGCAGAGGGTTTCAGACTGGGGACATTCCCAGCCCTATCTGGTAAAGTAGACATGGTGGTAGCCGTAAATCAATACAAATCTGAGGTTCTGGCCCCCCCAACAAAAATCCTGGCTACAACATGAAAGCAGATGCTCTATTGATGAGATTGCTCCCTAATTGTTTTAATATTGTATCTTAATCTTTTAAATTGTATTTTAATCAACTTGTTTTTATTATTGGTTGTTAGCCGCCCTGAGCCCGGTCTTGACTGGGGAGGGCGGGGTATAAATAAAAATTTATTATTATTATTATTATTATTATTATTACTGCACACCAATCTTTCATCCTTGACTGCCTCACATTGTAAACTTGTCTTAAAACTATTATAAACTGTAATCCTAGGTTCTTGATCTTTCCTGGGAACTATTCTGTATTTTAAACTCAGGTGATAAAGAGTAAGAATTATTTTACCAGGCTTTTTTTTCAAACCCAATAGGGATATATTCCCCCGAACTGGCTAACGCAATCTCTTTTTCCTTTATTACCTTTTCTCCCCAACAACTACTCAGAGATTTTAAACAATGAGCCTATCATGTGGCAATGGAAATATCAGATTCAATGTCCTTGCCCACTTGATTGACTGAGGCACTTTGTATATGGAAAAATAAAGGCAAAATTTGTATGGATGATCCAGCCAGGTTTTTATATTTAATCTCCTCTATAGATTGCATTCTTTTAAAAATTGGTTCTCTCTTGTATGAACCCTTACAAGATATCTTGCCTTCCCATGATAAAACCAACTCCAAAGAGGTAGCCTGGGCTCAATGTAACACATTTAGCAAAGGAGACAGAAGTGAACCCACTCATTCATCTCCTAAAAGATCCAATGTGGCCCACTTTGTATTTGTCTTCTAGGAAGACAGAATCAATAAGCTATCAGTGGACTGAATTACATGCCAACATCCATGTGGTTTACCCCCAGATAGTCCCAACCCTTGAAGTGACATTCTATTAACTCTCCTCCAGTCCTTTTCAAGACGGCACAATTCCTTTTTCTTCCACTCCTGTTGAGGCAGAAGAGTCTCTGAAAAATGAAGGAACCGTTGGGAGTAACGAACTAGGTGTGTGTGTTTGTGTGTGTGTGACAGATAGACAGGAAGGTGAAATATTCTCCCCTTAATTATTCCTTTTTGAATAGAACTTCCTGTAGATTATTTTTCCTCTCAGTGCTAAAAGACAACTGAAGTAGGGAACAGCCTCAAACAGCACATAATATCCAAGACAAAAGTTAAGGCCAAGAAAGTCCAGATAGATACCCCCCCTCCAACATGCAAGCAGCAAATAAGAGACAGAAATTCAGAACCACCTAATCAGTTTGATTTTGAAGAGTAGCCAGTTTCCTCCAGAGGCAGTAGTTATTTTTCCTTCTTATTCTCAGAGCCTTTGCCCAAGCAGATTAATAACAGAGCCTAATACTCTGCTGTACTGGATGCAAAGGACACTAGATCCATCATGTCCTATAGGCCAGCTGTATGTTGAACAGCAGTAAACAATCACTCGGTAGCAGCTATGTTCACAGGAGCAATCAGGCTTTGTAACTGCATTACAAAGCCAAGGGCAGGCTGTTTATTTTGTTGCATTAAAAAATGGCTCCGGCAATGGAAGGCCACATATAACGCCTCTCTGCAATGGTCTGTTTAGCACCCACTTAGCCAGAGGAATCAAAAACAAAGCCAAATAATCTCTAACTGTTAATAAAGTAGCAGAGGACAACACTCAGATTATAGGGGAAGAGGTAAGTAGCACCTTAATAAAATCTACAAACCTACACAGTTCTGAAAATGTATAAAACTTGCAATGGGACAGTTTTTCCCCTTGAAGGGCTAAGTTCCCAGCATTTGTAGAACCAGAATATAAGGATGGTATTATTATTATTAATATTAATCATTTATGAATCACTTCCCATGAGGCTTCCTGAAGAAATTTCCAATACAATAGCATATATAAAACTGTCAAAACAAATCCATATTAAAAACAATTAGAAACATTATAAATATAAAACCAGTTTAAAAGAACAACAGGACCAACTGTACTAGATATTATAAGCAGCATCAACTGCTTTAAGCAGTTGTGGCTTCCCCAAAGAATCCTACGAATTGTAGTTTGTTAAAGGTGCTGAGAATTGTTAGATGAGCCCTTTCCCCCTCACAGAACTGTGGTTCTCAAAGTGGTTTAAAAATCAATCCTGCTACCCGGATTGCTCTCAGAATTGTAGCTCTGTGAGAGGAGTAAAGTCCTCCGGTCCTAACAGCTCTCAGCACCCTTAAACTACACTTCCCAGTATACACTGGGGGAAGCCACAGTTCTTTAAAGTGGTATGATGCCACTTATAATATATAGTGCAGATCGGGCCTGAGTAGCTGTATCTCATTCAGTCCATGATGATAATAATAATAATAGTAATAATAATAATAATAATAATTTATTTATAGCCCGTCCTCCCCAGCTGAAGCCAGGCTCAGAGCGGCTAACAACAGTAAAAATAACACAGTTTACATAAAATCACAATCAATTAATTGAAATACATTCTAAAATCAGTTCATTCTAAAATCAGTTCAGAGTCAAATTAATGGCAACCATTGGGCTAGAGTGCTATGAGGATTACAGAAGGAGGGGGTCAGATTGTGCCTTGGCCAAAGGCCTGGTGGAACAGCTCCGTCTTGCAGGCCCTGCGGAAGGTTGTCAAGTCCCGCAGGGCCCTAGTCTCTTGTGACAGAGTGTTCCACCAGATCGGGGCCAAAGCTGAAAAAGCCCTGGCTCTAGTTGAGGCCAGCCTAACCTCTCTGTGGCCCGGGACCTCCAAGATGTTTTTATTTGAAAGCTGTAAGGTTCTCCATGGGACATACCAGGAGAGGCAGTCCTGTAGGTACGAGGGTCCTAGGCCATATAGGGAGCTGTGCCTTTCCTTGCTCTTCTCCCCCTTTCATGCAGGCACCCTAAATGCTCAAAAAACTTTGTTCCTTGACCATAGATGCAGTTGCACCAGTGGGGGGGGGGGGGTTAATACATTAAAAACAAACAAAAATGAAGCTTCCTTAGTCACAGCAAGCATATCTCCACAGTGATGCAGCTGCCTGACATTGTAATCTGAACAGGTGCCAAGTTCAGGGTTATAAATTTCCCTGGAGCAGAGAATCCAAAGATTCTGTCAGTTCTGATTATTTCCCATTCCAGTCTAGCATCTCTCTCTGACACGAACGAGCCAACCTGAGCTTGCCCATGGAGTACCCTCGACGTCTTTCCACTGGGCATAGTGCTTTCATCCAGAAAGACCTCCTCGCTTCTCGAGGTCAGCTGAGGAGACAGTGCTTCAGGTGCCTTGTCACGGCTCTTTCTTTGAGAGAAAGATGATTTCAGCTTTGAAATTGCCCCATGCATTCTGTTGGCGTACGCATAAAACAGAACTGTACTTTTCTTGTGAGTTAATCTTTTACATGATTGGAGCAGCACCGTCATATTATGTGAGACAATGGAAGGTGCAGACATTTCCTCCGTAGTCTGAACGGGAAAGTGTTATAAGTATTATTATTAACTTTTCTTATTGAATTTTCCACACAAAAAAGGAACAATAAGAAATGCAGTCAAATGATAAAACTTAAATCATGAAAGATCAATGCAACGTGTTCCATGTGCACAAGGAGAGGGGGAAATTGTTAAGATTCCTGCTCCGTGATTGCAGTCATGGGATTGTTGTCTTTCACATGACGGTGTATATTTTGACTCCACAGTGTGGGAAGTGATGGAGACAGGATGTTTGTGTTACTGTGTTCCGTGAAGTGGGACTATTGTCCTTTGTTCTTTCTCTTTGCTGTCTGATGCTAGAGAGAGAGGAAGCCATGTTGCAGTGCTCCGTGTGTGTTTATATGTAAATAAAGTAGATTAGCCAAATTCCTGAGTTGCTGAGGTCTGTTACGCAAGCAGCGAAGACTCTGCGGATCCCTAAGTGTGCCGATGTCTGTTGGCATTGGTCACTGTGATGTTCAGGCAGAAGAAAGCTTTTGAAGCTCCTGATCGACCAGGAGGGAGAGAACATGCCAGTTGAGCATGTGTCTCTGCCAGGGTCCTACTCAAGAGTAGGACGAGCTCGTGACAGAAATGGCTGCTCATCTGGACTAACCACTCCACTATCACGAAGACACTGGAGGACCCTGAATGCTCAGGGAGGCTAACAAATCTGTTTGCACGTCTCTATCTGGTAACCCTATTGACCTTGAACACTGGGATGGGGAGACACACACCAGCTGTTGTTTATTGCCCCCTCCTTTTTGTGTGCACCCATGTTTTTGCTCTGTGGCTACTGTGGTTAAGGAGTGGAAATTCCTTGCTCTGGTGGGATGCTTGTGGGCAAAAATTCACTCCACACAGGTTGAGAGCCTGGATGCTTTGGAGAGCTGGGGGTGCTGAGGGCTGTTAAGTTACTCAAAAGCCACAGAGTAGGGTCCTCTTTGTGTGAGAAGGGGAACTGTTGCGGTTGTTTAATCTGTTTCCATCTGCTTGACTGTTTTGCTGATTTTACACATGTATTTAGCTATTTAACTTTTGTTGATGTAGATTTGCTTGTATGTACCTTATGACACGGGTGGCGCTTTGGGTTAAACCACAGAGCCTAGGACTTGCCGATCAGAAGGTCGCCACTTCGAATCCCCGCGACAGGGTGAGCACCCGTTGCTCTGTCCCTGCTCCTGCCAACCTAGCAGTTCAAAAGCATATCAAAGTGCAAGTAGATAAATAGGTACCGCTCCGGTGGGAAGGTAAACGGCGTTTCCGTGCGCTGCTCTGGCTTGCCAGAAGCGGCTTAGTCATGCTGGCCACATGACCCGGCCAATAAAGCGAGATGAGCGCCGCAACCCCAGAGTCGGCCACGACTGGACCTAATGGTCAGGGGTCCCTTTACCTTTTACCTTATGACAGAATTGTTAAGTTGCTGTCACAGAGCAGTAAATGACACCATTCAAAGTTGGAGTTCACTATTAACAAAACCATAATCTTCACAAATTTGGCTGAGTGTCAGGCCTAATGAGCACAGCAGCTCATATCCCTGGTAGGTCTTGTCCCATGGATCAGTTGCCGAGACTGAAACTACCTGCCTCCCCACAGCCGTCTAAGTCCCCACCCTCTGCAAGGCTTTCTCCAAGCAATGAGAGATTGCACTGTCACTGCTGTTTCAGCCCTCTTCTGGGAGACAGGGGAGAGGGGAAACTTACCACAGCAGGAGGGGGGAGCCATCTGCGACTCTTCACCAGCCTGACTCATCTTTGCCTTTTGGCTGTCCTCTTCCCATTCTCCTGCTTCAGCTTCTGAGTCTGGACTATTCTCTGCCACAGTCTCTCCCAGCTCACCAAGGCCTGTTACCTCCTCAGCTTCTCCTGACACCTCTTCCTCCCTGTCTTCTCCCCCTTCTTCCTCTGATCTCTCATCATCATCCCACCACCACTCCCCGGGCCCTGAGTCTTCTTTCCTTAGTGGTTCCCCAGCTGGTCCCTCTCACCATTCTGGACGCGGGTGGCGCTGTGGCCTAAACCACTGAGTCTCTTAGGTTTGCCAATCGGAAGGTCAGCAGTTCAAATCTGCATGACAGTGGTGAGCTCCCATTGCTCTGTCCCAGTTTCTGCCAACCTAGCAGTTCGAAAGCACATCGGTTCAAGTAGACAAGTAGACAAATCCGGCTGCAGCGGAAGGTAAACGGCGTTTCATGCACTCTGGTTTCTGCCATGGTGTTTTGTAGCGCCAGAAGCGGTTTAGTCCTGCTGGCCACATGACCCAGAAAGCTGTCTGCAGACAACCCCCCTCGGCCTGAAAAGCAAGATGAGCACCACACCCCATAGTCGCCTTTGACTGGACTTAACTGTCCAGGGGTCCTTTACCTTACCCACCATTCCTCTGTGTCCAACAAGTCCACCACAGTTGCTAAATTGACCTGTTTATACAAATTTGTAATTTCTGTGAATTCATTTTCCAGTGTGGTGTAGTGGTTAAGAGCAGTGGACTTGTAATCTGGTGAACCGGGTTCGATTCCCTGCTCCTCCACATGCAGCTGCTGGGTGACCTATGGCTAGTCACACTTCTCTGAAGTCTCTCAGCCCCACTCACCTCACAGAGTGTTTGTTGTGGGGGAGGAAGGGAAAGGAGATTGTTAGCCGCTTTGAGACTCCTTAAGGGGAGTGAAAGGCGGGATATCAAGTCCAAACTCTTCTTCTTCTTCTTCCTCTGCTCCTTTTTATTACTTTGTTCCCTGCTTTGGAATTTAAAGCATTCAGTGAAGAGCTGGCTAGAAATACTGTGCACATGTAAATAATGAAGCAGCATCCTGAGGAAACACAACACGGTAGAATTTTTTCATTTTCTTTTAAAGCCCATCCAGGAACTCCTGAAATTTGTCAGATGGGTAGCAGGGCTGGACTCTCTGCCCCTTGTTGGTGTCCAAGCAATTGATCTTGCAGCACAAGAATGGCTTCTCCCAATTACTCCTTGGTTGTAGGATCTCTCTTGCCACATATGAAACAGCTGTTTTTGTTTGGTGGCACAAAGAAAAAATAATTCTGAGATCTGGGATTCCTATTTAGAACTGTTCATGTGATCTGTTCACAACAGGGGTTCTTGCCAGAGCCTCTTCCTTCCTTCTCCTTTCCCTTCCTGCTTCTCCTTCTAATTCCCCCCCATGTCTTTATTCCTCCCCCCCCCCCAGCTTTGATTACATATGCCTGCTCTTCTTATTGGTGTTATGAACTGACATGCCGCTTTTTAAACATTATTGTATATGTTCATTACTTACATTGTTACAAAAAAACCCTATGAAAACCCACAATAAACTATGCATTAAAAAAAAGATCCTATCGAGGAAGATGGCAAACATTTCCATCAACCTTCACAATGCGTGGCTGCCATTCCAGATTAAATGTGTCTCCTGCCCACAGCCTGTAATGCTCCCAGTAGCTGCTCACAATGGATATCACGCCCTTGGCAATAATTTCAGACAGCATTGTAAACAGACAACAAATTCTAGCAGCAATGGCTAACCAGGGCACCATTACAACACACAGATGAAAAACACAACTTGCAGAAACGGGAACTTTGCCTATCAGAGATGAACCAATGGTGGTGCTATTGCATAACGAAGCTTCAGATGAGGTGGTCCAGACCATCACTGTTTCACCGTGAAACAGATTTTGATTCCAAGGTCCTGAAGGGAGGAAGAAAGAAATCCAGCATATTATCCTACGAAAAATGGACAGATGCATAAAACTATTTTTATTTGGGGGTGGGGAGAGAGAACCCATGAATAAAGTACTGTAATATATATTTCAACCTTCCTTCTTGGTAGATTCACACATTCAGGCACTGTAACGCTCACACAACGCCTCTCACAATTTCATAAGGATGATTTTGGAGCATCTGGATGACTCGAATGGGATCCAGTCCTGCACCCTCTCACACCACTTCTGGGACTAACCCTTTAGCAACTCCTCTCAATCAGCTGGCATCTATCAGGATGTCATTGGGACGTGGCTGTAGCTCAGTGGTGGAGCATCTGCCTTGCATGCAGAACGCCCCATCTCTGGCATATCCAGGTAGGGCTGGAAGAGACAGCTGCCTAAAACCATGGAGAGCTGCTGCCAGTCAGTGTAGACCAGTGATGGCAAACCTTTTAGAGACTGAGTGCCCAAACTGCAACACAAATCCCACTTAAAGGTAAAGGAACCCCTGACCGTTAGGTCCAGTCGCGGACGACTCTGGGGTTGCGGCACTCATCTCGCTTTACTGGCCGAGGGAGCCGGCGTACAGCTTCCGGGTCATGTGGCCAGCATGACTAAGCTGCTTCTGGCGAACCAGAGCAGTGCACGGAAACGCTGTTTACCTTCCCGTCGGAGCGGTACCTATTTATCTACTTGCACTTTGACGTGCTTTCAAACTGCTAGGTGGGCAGGAGTTGGGACCGAGCAACAGGAGCTCACCCCGTCGCGGGGATTCGAACCACTAACCTTCTGATCGGCAAGCCCTAGGCTCTGTGGTTTAACCCACAGCACCACCCGCGTCCCCTCAAAACCCACTTATTTATTGCAAAGTGCCAACACGGCAATTTAACCTGAATACTGAGGTTTTAGTTCAGAAAAAAAACAACTCATACATTAACCTCTTTTGTCTTAAAAGAAAAACACAATACCAGAGGTTTCAATGATACAAACAACTTCTTATTGAAAGGTAGAAGTCTGCATTAACTTTGTTTGGGAAATCATGAAAAGGGGAATTGCTCCCAGACAACATGGCCGTTTTGATAATTTCCCTTCAAGGAGCTCTCCTTTGGGCGATTTCAAAGCAGAAGTTTAATGGCCATCTGCCATGGATGCTGTAGTTGAGATCCCTGCATCGCAGGGGGGTTCGACTTAGGTGATCCTCGGGTTACCTTCCAACTCCCCACAATCCTATGGAGAAAACAAAACAGTCTCCTTTGCCCTCTGCTGTGTGTCCCCTGGCAGGGAAGTTCGAAAGTTTGCTTCCTGGCCTGACCAAGCAGGTGAAAAGGAAAACCTGGAGTGAAGTCCAGATGCACGCAGCAGTTCAGCGCTCCGCTGCAGTTGGTCACAGCCTGGAAGGGAAGGAGCTCCAGCACAGAGTTCGTAGGGGCGCATGCGCAAGTAGCCAGTTTGCCGCCCATGGGCTACACCTGAAACGTGAACGTTCTATTCCGCTGTCTTAAGGCACCTTGGTACAGAACTGCCAGTAAGCCCGGCGGCATTTTGCTCCCTCCCGCAAGAGCGGGCTTTAGAAGCACAGCCCGGTGGTCTAGCCCTCAAATCATAGGATTGTGGGGAGTTGGAAGGGGCGACAGCGCGCGTGCCCACAGAGAGGGTTCTGAGTGCCCCCTCTGGCACACGTGTGATAGGTTCGCCACCTCTGCTGTAGACAGACCATGGGTAGGCAAACTAAGGCCCGGGGGCCGGATCTGGCCCAATTGCCTTCTAAATCCAGCCCACGAACGGTCCAGGAATCAGCGTGTTTTTACAGGAGTAGAATGCGTCCTTTTATTTAAAATGCATCTCTGGGTTATTTGTGGGGCATAGGAATTCGTGTGGTTTTTTTTCAAAATATAGTCCGGCCCCCCACAAGGTCTGAGAGATAGTGGACCAGCCCCCTGCTGAAAAAGTTTGCTGACCCCTGCTGTAGAGAATACTGAGCTATAAGTACCATTGTCTGGCTCAGAATAAGGTAGATTCCTATATATCAGCTTTCTATATTTTCCACCTGGCTACAACAAGGAGAGATGACAATACTGAATTAGTGTCAGGGACGTGCTAGATCATGGGTAGGCAAACTAAGGCCCAGGGGCCGGATGCGGTCCAATCGCTATCTAAATCCGGCCCACGAATGGTCCAGGAATCAGCGTGTTTTTACATGAGTAGAATGAATTATTTAAAATGCAGCTCTGGGTTATTTGTGGGGCCTGCCTAGTGTTTTACCTTGAGTAGAATGTGTGCTTTTATTTAAAATGCATCTCTGGGTTATTTGTGGGGCCTGCCTGGTGTTTTTACATGAGCAGAATGTGTGTTTTTATTTAAAATGGAGCTCTGGGTTATTTGTGGGGCATAGGAATTCATTATTCCCCCCCCCAAAAAAATATAGCCTGGCCCACCACAAGGTCTGAGGGACAGTGGACCAGCCCCCTGCTGAAAAAGTTTGCTGACCTCTGGACTAGATGCAGAGGAATGGTGGGAGGCACCAGTTGGGGAACCCCCAAAGAAAGATCAGAGTCCAGGGATTGGCGGTGTTATGACCATGAGCGGTTATAGCAAACAGAGGGAGCAGACTGGGAGCAAGTGTCGGAAGCTTGAAGAGGTACCAGGGTTGCTTTGGAATTCCTTTGTCGTGCAACATTAAAATTCACCAGTGCACTAGACTAGTGGATGGAGAAAGCTGGATCTTCTAGTATTAATTTAAACCTGTTCCACCCCACCATGCAATAGATGTTGATCTCTACCCTGGGCATTCCCCGCCCTGAAGCCGTTCAGATTATGAGCTTTACGTTTTTTTAAAAAAGGGTTTTGCTGCCTTCCCCTTGTGCGCTAACACTCCCCCCCTTGCTAATAGGGGTAAAAATCAATTATTAAATGCATTCAGCACAAACTGTGTGAAGCGAACTGGCACTGTAGGAATCTTCAGCTTTTAAATAAGCAGATGACACTGATCCCGGGCTCGGGCTGCAGAAGGCTGATTTTAATTTGATAAAAGTGGAAGTTGGTAAGGAATATAATAAAAAGAGGAAGACATGCATACCTCCTCCAGCACACAACTTCCATTAAAAAGAAAAAGAGGAAGAAAGATAGATCACAGTATTTCACACTGGCTCCAACGGCAAGCCTTGCTTAATGGAATCCAGCTGCAGTCTCGCTCACTTTTTTGCAGTTTATGGGATGAAATGCTCTACATCATTGCCACTGGAGATAGAGGCCACTTCATGTTGAAATATTTTATTTATATGCTAGCTCCCAGACTATGCATTGCGAAGGACAAATGAACTACATATGCCTTCTTTGCAACTGTCAGGAGCCAAACTGGGAATTCAGAAGCATCCAAACACTCGGGCTACTTCAGTCCTATTTTTTGAGCTTGAGGCCAGAAATCTAAACTTATGCTGTGTACTGTCCCATCCTGCCAACCAATGCATCAACCATCAGTCAATACTACAAGTGTTAATTAATTTAGCAATGCTAAGATGTTATTTTATCACCATTTTTTGCTGTTGTGAATGGTCACTTGCAATGCAAATAGGGGCCATTATGATCTGACGCTAGGGTGATTGTTTTTATATATTGCTTCATTTATATCAGGGGTCAGCAAACTTTTTCAGTCCACTGTCCCTCAGACCTTGTGGGGGGCCGGACTATATTTTGAAAAAAAGAACGAATTCCCATGCGCCACAAATGGTCATAACACCGCCAATCCCTGGGCTCTGATCTTTATTTGGGGGTTCCCCAACCGGTGGCTCCCACCACTCCTCTGCATCTAGCCCAGGGGTCAGGAAACTTTTTCAGAAGGGGGCCAGTCCACTGTCCCTCAGACCTTGTGGGGGGCTGGACTATATTTTGAAAAAAATAATAATGAACGAATTCCTATGCCCCACAAATAACCCCAAAGATGCATTTTAAATAAAAGCACACATTCTACTCATGTAAAAACACCAGGCAGGCCCCACAAATAACCCAGAGATGCATTTTAAATAAAAGGACACATTCTACTCATGTAGATTCCCAGACCATCTGCAGGCCAGATTTAGAAGGTGATTGGGCCTGGGCCTTAGTTTGCCTACCCATGATTTATATCTTGGCTGTGTGTGAGTCCTAGAAGACCTTGCTCCCTGCCTTGCAGGAGTTTTCCCACTTGGCCTGGGAGGGCCCTGACTGACTCCAGCTACAAAAGCTGAGGCTGCTGAACAGACTCTTGGGTTGGGGAATTGTTTAGGGGGGAGGTTGTTTGGGGAGGGGGCTGTTGCAGTTATGGATATTCATTTTTGTATCTTTATTTTAGATCTTGTTATGATTTATGTGGAAATTGATTTGGTTGTGTACTTTTTGATGTTTTATTTATTGCTTATGACTTTTGTTATGTTAGTAATTATGTATTTTTCATGTTCTAAGTTGCATTGAGCATGGTTTGAACAATAGAAAGGTGGCATACAAATAAAATTATGTATGTATGTATGTAATATTGACTTCAATCACAAGTTCCCAGGCCAGTTTAGAGAGCAAAGAACAAAATACAGAATTAAAGTTCAATGTATTAATTAAAAGCATCAACAAAAAGCCCCAATAAATCAAAGGATGAAAACTGCTTTTTGTTAAGAGACAAGAGTACTTTTATCATGTATCGGTGTAACAAAACACAAGATAAAGCTGAACCAGATATATGATTGGGCACGTGGTAAGAACATTGTGCATAAATGTGCTTTTCTTTAATTCTAACATTCTAAACTTAAATAAGTTTAATATTTTGTGTTTTTTTATTGTGCAAATGCATTTTTAGATTGGCAATTTTTGTATTTAAACTAATAAACCATTTGTGGCAGGAACAAATATAACACAGTAAACCATAAATGCACCCTAAACAATTAAAGCCCAGATTTCATTTGTTTAAAAATGCTAGCCATTTAAAAGGCCTGGGTAAACAGTAAGATCCTTTACCTGGTGTTGAAAAGACAATAAAGAATGTGTCTAGGAAAACTATTCCACAGCTGGGTGCCACCACCAAGAAGCCATTCACTCTACCTCTTACAGGCCTTCTGTAACTTTTGAGCAAATTCCTTCTGACCCCATACATTCCTCACTACTCAATTTTATAACGTGTCAAATCAGCACAGGTCCACAAAGGATCGGGTCCTCATTAAGATCCACAGAATCCTGTTCTTTAAATGTCACACGGAGATAATAATGCTACAACACAGCATTGGTCAAACAAGTTTATTGATTGCATTTGGACACAGGTGTAAGTGATAAAATATAAAACAATTTTTAAAAGAAAACAGAAATTATATATTTATAGTCTTTTCTTTTTTTTTTTAAAAAAAAACACTCTACTTCAATGGACCAAACAACTTAATCACTTCAGCACACACAGAGTTATGGCTTTTACAAGATCATTCAAAGCCACACCAAACCGCAGCAAGCTTTATTCTTAAGTCTGCCTCTATATATTTATTTTTAAATACATTACAAAAATAAAGAAATTATTTTTCCTGCAAGTTTTGCCTTCTGACACATTTCTCATTTGCATTTTTTTTTGGTGCACAGAAAGGAATAAAAATCTTGCATTGATCACACGCCACTTTCCCTCCATTTACTAGGCCCAAGTTCTAACTAAACCAGGTACGGCTGCAGCTCCTGGTGGTGCAAACGTCAAAGTTTTGCCTCCTGTGAAAAAACTATTTGCACACTCAAAACCAGGTTTCCGGGGAAATATCCTTTGCTGCAGTCCTGTGTCTGGGCATCACATTTTGAGGGCATTATAAACAAACAAGAATACATCCAGAGGAAGGCAACCTGGATGATGAGGTGGTCTGGAAACTAAGGTGATACCCCTAAGTGTCTGATACTCATAAGTGACCCACAGAAATCAATGCTAATAGCTACAAGGAATGGTCAAAAGAGCTGGGTATGTTCTGCCTGGTGAACCTTCACCAAGGGGGACGCACAACAGCTGTCTTCAAATATCTGATGATTCGTCAAGAAGATGAAGCAGAGCTGAGTCCCGTCTGTGTCGTATCATACCACTTTAAACAGTCATGGCTCCCTCCCACAAATAATCGTGGGAATTGTAGTTTGCCAGTGGCACTGAGAATTGTTAGGAGACCCTCCTATTCCCCTCACAGAGCTACAATTCCCAGTGCTTCCTGGGAAGTGGGTTAAACCACTCAAGACTGTAGCTCTGCTGTGTGTGTGTGTGTGTGTGTGTGTGTGTGGGAATTAGAGGTCCCCTAACAACTCCCAGCGCCCTTAACAAACTACAGTTCCCAGGGTTCCTGATACAGGATTGCCTATACAGTGGTACCTCAGGTTAAGCACTTAATTCATTCCGGAGGTCCGTTCTTAACCTGAAACTGCTCTTAACCTGAGGTACCACTTTAGCTAATGGGGCCTTATGCTGCCGCCGCGCCACCGCGGCATGATTTCTGTTCTCAGCCTGAAGCAAAGTTCTTAACCTGAGGTAATATTTCTGGGTTAGCAGAGTCTGTAACCTGAAGTGTATGTAACCCGGGGTACCACTGTACAAGATTGCCTCCAGATGGCTTGGGGCGTTGTATAATTCCATACAGTGGTACCTCAGGTTACATACGCTTCAGGTTACATATGCTTCAGGTTACAGACCCAGAAACAGTACCTCAGGTTAAGAACTTTGCTTCAGGATGAGAACAGAAATCGCGCGGCAGCGGGAGGCCCCATTAGCTAAAGTGGTGCTTCAGGTTAAGAACAGTTTCAGGTTAAGAACGGACCTCCGGAACGAATTAAGTACGTAACCAGAGGTACCACTGTACCCTCCAACATCTCTCCAATGAAAATAGGGACGTCC
>JAXCMG010000019.1:6305221-6365177 GCA_034642415.1 Podarcis siculus
GATCATATCAGAAACCGCAATGGCTTCTCTAAATCAGGGACGTCCCTGGGAAATAGGGACACTTAGAGGGTCTGTTATGGGATTATCCCAAATTACAAGAGGGGGAAGGAGGGGGGAATCCTAGCCACACTCTCCAAAACATGCCTATAAACCTCCATCATTAAGAACATGAAAAGAGCCTGCTGCTCTCAGTGGTCCATCTAGCCTAGTCCTGTTCTCACAGCGGCCAACCAGATTCCTGTGGGAGACCCATAAGCACAGCAGCACCATCCCTGGTTGCCTTTACCAGCAGCTGGTACCAGAACCATTACTGTCCCTGATCTTGGAGGCGTGTAAAAGCTGTCAGGGTTAGAAGCCATTGGCAGCCATCTCCTCCACGCTTTTATCCTCCCAAGCCCAACGAAAAAGCCCCAAATTATTGGGCTGTACCTTCGCTAAATCTGTGTGTTCATCTGGAGTGCATTCAAGGCTCTGTTCGTTCATGGTTTAAAAGCAGGTCACATCTCAGGTCTTGCACACCTTCCTTCTCAGTACTGTGTGTTATCAGTAGGCCTCCTACCGACACTTAAGAAATGAAAAGAGCCAGCAGCGTCACGTGCCAATACACAATATTGTACCAATACACCGAGCGATGTTTAAGGCGTGACAAAATACGGAGGTACTAAAGTGGAAACAGCAGCAGTAACTGACTGTGTCAGCATTTCCCATGCAACGCCAGGTGCGTACTGGATTACAAAATTCCAAAGTACATTCAGAAAGATAGCAAATGCCTCACACATGGTATGCGTGTCCTTAAAACACACACACACTGCATAACCAACAAGACCCACAAATTCACAAATAAGCTTAATATGTATTTAGTTCTTGTCTTTTCCTGGGAAGAAAAGGGGAACGGCCTGTTTGTGTCTTAAAAAAATCCAATCTGCATTTCCAGGACTATAGTCTCTTGACAAAAAGGAAATTGATCCGTTAAATGAGTCCTTACCAACCAATGACGAACCAGAGGAATCTCTTGGTTCCACAAGAACGTTTTGAGAACCTTTCCCAAAGATCCCATATTAACTGGGAGGTATTTGAAAAATAATTAATAATCAAATTGGATCTGTAACTAGTTGTTTTATTATTATCATGTATTGTCCTGTTTGTTAACTGAAGTATAAGACGTATAACCATATATTTGTGGGTCTTCTTGCTTGGGCATGTTATATAGGGACTGTTACTGAACACAGCACTGCATTTTTAAAACAAAAACACCATCGAGATGATCTCCATGTAGTGAAAAATGGGTACACCGTCACTTTGCAAATGTGGAACTTTTTATTTCGGCAGAAGTAATGGCTTGTGATGGCCAGGCGTTTGCCACCCACTCTTCACCTTGAGCCTGCATCCTGAAGGTCAGAGTTGCCAAACAACTGAAATCCCCTTATTAACAGTTGCGAGAAGGAAGCTGGAAAGTTAACACTTATTCCCCAAAGTTCACCAAGATGCAAAGTCTCCAGGATCTGAAACATGCAAACTGTATGCATGGTTATACACCTGAACTCTGTTTGGGGAGCACATCTGTGAGCCTACCTACACAATTTGGCCAAGCTACAGACACCACTGAATATTCAGCATTCAACCCTTTTAACATTCCCAGATATTTAAGCAAAAGGGTTTGCTTTTGTTTATTTATTTCAGCTGGCTTTGGACGTACCAGTACCCGCAAAGGAGGGAGACGCAACCCAAACCACATGCAAAGGCAACTGTAATGGAGGTGTAGATTTAGCAGGACAATGGGTCACAGCTCCGTGGTTCTGCTTTTCTGCATGCAGAAGGCCACGGGTTCAATCCCCCTCGTCTCCAGACAGGGCTGTGAATTTCCTGCGTCTGAAACCTTTAAAGGGCCACTACTAATCAGCAGACACCACTGAGCTACTGGGAACAACGGTCTGACTCAGTATAAGGCAGCTTCCTATGTTTCGAACCCCCAGTCCATAAAGCTTGCTTGTAGGAGAGGCTGCTAGTACAAAACTCTATGGCAGCTTCTCCTTTGCTTCCCCTGAAGTGCTTTTTGGGTTTGTAGGCCATCCAAGGACTGCTCTGGGCACACCGCTAGTGTCTGCCAAAGCGAGAATCTAACTTACAGTCACCTCCGATGGGTGTGCGCATCTTTAAATGATAGCGTCCAGGCATCCCACACTAGTATTTGAAGATGCAAGTGCGGTGGTCTTTAAGGATGTGCACACCCAAGTGTGACATTCTCACTTCACCTGTGCATTGTGGGAAATGATGGGGTAATATCAGTGTTCGCTATGGCAAGCTCCCTGCCTCCACCCCCAGACCAGCCCATCTCTTTTACTTATCACCTTGCAACACAACCCCTTCCCACACATACTTCAGTGAGGATTCAGCCGCTGTAGCTCAGTGGAAGTGGATTTGCTTTGTATGTATGCATGCATGCAGAAGGCTCCAGGTTCAACCCATGGCATCTCCAGGCAGGGCTGGGAATATCCCACGCCTGAAACCCTGAACAGCCACTGCTGGTCAGTATGGACAGAACTGAGTCCGATGGACTGATGGTTTGCCTTGGGGTAAAGTCGCTTCCTGTGTTCCTATAACTGCTCCTGTCCCATTCTGGGAACAGCACCCTGCGATCCTGTCGCCGTTCTCCTAACCACACATTTCCCAATGCATTACAGGCTATGCTGCAAGAAGCCTCACACCTGAAGTTGCTATCGAAGCCCTCGACACAGAGGCGAAGCGGCTGGTGAAATCTGCAGGACGTGTAAGAAAAGCTAAAACTTCAGTCACTTATGCAACTTGCAGAATACTAATGCAGAAATAATATGCTGTACAAGAGACAGAAGGGGAGGAATGAATAGAAATCCATTCTTACATATAATGCCTTGTCTGCTGATTTAAATGCAGAGAAAACGTAACCGCAGACTTAAGACTCCTTCACTTAAGCGACTCCTCCAAACTCCCGGTACTGTCTAACTGAAAAGCAATCTAGCATTTGCTCTGGAGGAACTGAGTTCAATGAGCTTCACTCCCTAGAAAGCTCACTCAGGATTGCAGGATTACCGTTGCCCATTGGGACTGGTAGGGTGGAAGGCAGGGAGGCTGATGGTAGGTGGACCCAAAGCCAATGGCAGGTGCAGCCAACTAATTCTGCTTTTGTCTCCTTCGTAATTCTGGTATCGTCTCCATCCTTTCCCCTGCCGAGGTCTGCAAGGGGCAACACTGAGACTAAGGGGAGGAAGCTAACAGGTGGCAAGGGGGCTGGTTGTCAGCAGGAGGGCAGGCAGGTAAGGGCTGGCTGAGGTTGGTGGGGCATTGCCCCATTCACCCAGCCTCCCATTGAATCCTGTGTACACTGACCGGGTAGTAAGTATTCCCAGTGCACATGATAGCACTGGAAAATATGCACAATTAACAGCACTTGAGTGTCTGCCTGGAGGAGACAAGGAGACTATGAAGTTGCAGAATTACAAATGGCAATTGAGAGTCCATTTTTAAGGCCCTCCCCAGGACCCCACAAAGCAGGCATTAGCAGTGCCGCGCATATGGCTCCATGGGGCTTGCTCCCAGCTAAATGGGTACACTAGAATTGTAGCCCAAGACTCGACTTCCTGCGTTACATCACTCGGGTGTTAGATGCAAAGCAAAATTCATGTTAAAAAGAAAACCCAGTCTTAGCTTTGTTCTCTTGGAGAGCGTAAGATCGAGAGAGCAGTTGCCATTTTGCCTATAATCACACGTATTGCAACACTGAAACATACATATATTCACACATCAAAGGCTGCAAAATTGTACATTCAGTTATGATGAGAAAAGGGGGTTCCAACTCTCCCCACAATTCTTTTTTTTTTTAGTCTGCCTTAAAAAGCAGACAGGACACAGCTTGATTTCTTTTACAAAGACACACTTAACTTAGAAGTGCTTGACAAAAGAGTTAAAATCAAAGTGTGTTGATTTTAACCTTTCATTTTAGCAGTCGGGGAGGGGGGCAGGGGCTGGCTTACTGAAGAAGTTCAACCAGGATGTCAATATATAGGTAGGGTTTGTGTGGGAGCAGAGACTATCCCATTCACTTCAATGTTAAGGCCAACTCTGAATGCCCAGTGGGAAAAGCACACACAGAATGAGAAAACGGGGAGTTTCTGCGAAAGTTGAGTTCTGCAAAGGCAGGAGTAACTCCAATGCCAGTGGACTGAAACTAGCAGGATATCACCAATTCTGAATTGTGCTTTTTTGCTTTTTTTTACAGATTTGCATTTTAGTTTACCAACTCTGCCTCCCCCTTTGGCCGAGCAAACAGGAAATGCTGTCCATGATTATCCACAGTTCCTATTTATCCCCTTCCACACACATGATTCTCAAGTTAAATACTTTCGCCACGTAACTGTGTTACCCAACAGCATCCCTTTCAAAAGTCAAACATGTACACTTGTGCAAAATGTGGTTTGCTTCTTAAATACAGCCCAGCTTTTCCTGTTCAGATTTTTCTGTTTTGGATTTTGTGCAAAAAAATAAATAAAATGGTTTTGGTGGTTGCTAGGGCGTGCTACGCAGCATCAACAAGCCTCTGCTGTATGAAAGCTGCAGCCAAGGCCTTCTGCACCCCTACAGCTCAATAGACTGCACTTTGCCAACCTCCCCTTCTCCCCTTTTTGGTGTGACCCATTCACATGGAGAGCTGTCAAATCTGCAGTTTGAACTGGTAGGTGCTCGTTTTCCACTGGTCGACGTCCGCGTTCAGCATGGTGCGCTCGGTGAAGGTGACGTGACCGACCGCATCAATGAGAATAACTGTATTTGTCCTAAAGAGGAAGGAACAAGAACATCAAGAATGCTTCTAGGTAGATAGAGAAATAATACGATGTACTCAATTTTTATGTTTTTAGGCTTGATGTTACTGTATAAATATGTTATTAGTTTTTTTTTTCTTTTAGGAGGTAGCAAAGTGGGTGAAAGGAGAAACAAACCAGAAACAGAAGTTGGGGGAAGCCCAGGAGGGGAGGGAGGAAGGAATGCATAGTAAATGTTATGGATATGAAATGTATGTAATGAATGAAAAAGAAAAATGAATTTTTTTTTTTTTAAAGAATGCTTCTAGGTAACCAACTCCTGGGATTCTAATTCTTCGCTCTTGAAAAAATAAAAAATCCCCACCTGGCACAGTGAACCAAGCAGCAAGTTGTTAGGGTCAAAAAGGAAGGAGCGAAACTAATTCAATTTTCTATTGTCACATTGCTAAATTCAGGCTCTTTGCTTTTGCTGCACTGCTAAGCCCACCAATGGTAAAAGTAAAGGTAAATGACCCCTGGACGGTTAAATCCAGTCAAAGGTGACTACAGGGTTGCGGCGCTCATCTTGCTTTCAGGCCGAGGGAGCCAGTGTTTGTCCACAGACAGATTTCCAGGTCATGTGGCCAGCAGGACTAAACCGCTTCTGGCATAATGGAACACTGTGATGGTAGCCAGAGCGCATGGAAACACCATTTATCTTCCTGCCAGAGCTGTACCTATTTATCTACTTGCACTTTGACGTGCTTTCGAACTGCTAGGTTGGCAGAAGCTGGGACAGAGCAACGGGAGCCCACCCTGTCATGGGGATTCAAACCGCCGACCTTCCGATCGGCAAGCCCAAGAGGCTCAGTGGTTTAGACCACAGCACCACCCATCCCCTGTAAAGCCTACCAATACAAAGTGATGGATAAGGAGAATATACCCCCCCCCCAAGAACTCCTTCCTCCCCCACCCCATTTTGACATATTAAAGTTTGGGGCAGATTTGTATACAAAGCCCCCCAAGTCTGCAAATTCACTTGCTATAGACTCAGTGACTCTATAGCACAACCAATTACTTCTAGAAGGAACCACTAAATCATTTAAACCAAATGTAATGGATGCCCACATTTTCTTGCACAAGGGCTCTCCCTTACCTGGTTCCATAATCGGGGCAGCGGACGCATACAGCTGCATACTTGTTCAAGATGGGGAGGATGTAGTCCTTTCCTTGATCCTCAATTGCGGGATCTGGCAGCTGACTGGAGACAGAAAACAAACCGAATGGAGGTGGCACAACTTCTGCTCCTTCTAGCACACATTTCCCACCATAGATATCAAAACCTCGAGAGCACACAGTAACGTGATAAGATGTCAAAGTACCAACAAGGACAGCCTTCCTGGGCTTGGTGCTCTCCAGATGTTGATGGACGGCAACTCCCATCAGCTGCAAGTCATCATGGCCAATGGTCAGGGGTGATGGGCACCAAGTGGACAAAGGCCGGTCAAGGGCAAATTACAAGAGATGTCCACCGGGTTTTACTTGGGCGCTTACTGACTTTATTGCTTGACTTCTGTTTTAATTTGATGGTTCTCCTATATAATATTTGTTGGTTCTTAATATATGAGGTTTTAACAGCTACCTAAAAGGTAGTGTGATGACCTGGGATTCTGAGTCTGAGAGCGATCCGGAGGAATCCCAGCCGGCACAGGAGTCCCCGCCTCCAGGGCCGGCTGAACTGGGGCAAGGCCTAGATGCTGAGGAAACTCAAGAGCAGGCACCAGGTGAAATCATTCAGGCCCCAGAGGTGCTGGAAGACTCAGTGGCTACACGTGAGCCTCCCCCGGGGCCCAGTAACCCTTCGGCCTCTCCTGATCTGCAGAGGCTTAGGGCAGAGAGGCGAAGGGAACTGGTGTCTCCCAGGAGGAGTGCTCGCCTTAAGGCCAAGAGAGGTTGGGCTTCTGGGGGCTGGGACCGCCCCCGGCCTTAGAAGAAGATAAAGGTCAGGCAGCCCGGTCCCAGGTTGCGGGAGCAACGTCGTTGTGGAGTACCTGCTTTACCCAGTCCTTGTTCGGCACTCCCAGTGTGCCTGTTCCTCGCCCGGCTTCCTGTTTCTGACTCTCCGGTGTTCCTGTTCCTCGCCTGGATTCCTGCTTCTGCCTTACCAGTGTTCCTGTTCCTCGCCTGGACTTCTGCTTCTGCCCTACCAGTGCTCCTGTTCCTCGCCTAGCTTCCTGCTTCTGCCCTACCAGCGTTCCTGTTACCCCGCCCGGCTCCCTGTCTCGGACCTCGCGTCTCATCTAGTGATCGTCTGCCCTGCTAGAGACTCTGGACTGTTCTTGGGCTACGGTAATAGTACCTTATTCCCCCTGGGACCAGCACAGGTAGTCTTCTTCCCCTCTTACATACCCTACCAATCACTTCGTTCTGCAGGAGAGGGCATCCCGTCAGGAGGCCAATTCTGCATAATGAACAGAATCAGGCCTTTAGTGTGGTAGCAATACTGATGCTTTAGAACTCCCACCCATTACATATCAAAGAGGCACTTTCCCCATTTCCCCCCCTGCTTTTGCTAAAGACAACCCTCTTCCAACATACCTTTATCCCAGCTGGTATCTATATTGAAGCTAAACTGATTTTATGCACGTGCTGCTGTTACTTTAAACTGTTTATCTCTCTCTCTCTCTATATATATAATGGTTTCAACTGTTTTTATACATGTAATTGTTTTGTATATGTTTTTGCTATACTATATATTGCTTTGGGACGCCTCATGGGAAGTAGATAATAAATTAAATAAATAAACGCATTGTGACTGCAACCTACTTTGGGAGTCTTTTCTGTAATGAAAAGCCGGCTGGAAATATTGCAAATAAATATTGCAAATAAATAAGTAAATATGCTTTTACACACACAAAAACCACCCATCCCTGGTGTGGAAGATAATGAGCCAGATGGAACAATTGCCTGGCACCATTATCAGGAAGCTTCCTATTTTTCTCTCCGCTAATGCAAGCAACCGTGTACATAAGAAGGAATTTAGTTCAATACACTTAAGACTGAAAGCATTAAAAAGCACAAGACGAAAAACTGATCATTTTCCCACAAGCATTCTTATTTACAGGCAAAGCAAAGGCTTAGAGTTGCCGATCCCTAGGTAATGGCTGTACGTTACAGCCAAGGCACAGACTTACGGGTCTTGGTTATTCATCACTTTAATGAGCTCCTGCACCAGATCTTCCTTCACAAGGTCCTGGCTGTGCCTGATGACATCCGTGAAAAGCTGCTTTCCATACTGAAGCTTCTTCCATGGTGTATCCAGCAAAGAATTGCTCAAGCCATATACCCCTGCATGGGAGGAAAGGTGATAAAAGCTTATGAAAGGTGAACTCTTTATTTGCGGTCATAGCTCAGCACTACAGCATCTGCGCTAAGTGCAGGTGGTCTCAGGTCCCGGGCATCTCCTGGTAGGGCTGAGAATGTCCCTTGTCTGAAATCCTGAGGAGCTGCTGCCAGTCACTGGGTTGATGAACGAATGGTCTGACTTGGTATGTTCCATTTGACAATGAAATGAGGAGCTGACACACCATAGCAAACCACCCCCAACTCTCATTCACAGTTATTATGCGAGCGGACTGTTCAAAATTGCTGCTTTTGATGACATGCTCTACACACAAAAAAGGACCAATCTTGAGCAGTACAGTGGTGCCCTGGTTCTCAAACGCCTTGGTATTCAAACGCCTTGGTTCCCAAACGCCGGAAACCCAGAAGTAAGTGTTCCGGTTTTCGAACGTTTTTCAGAAGCCGAACGTCCAATGCGGTTGTCCGCTATTGTTTCTGGGGCGCCTGCACCAATCAGAAGCTGCGTCTTGGTTTTCAAACATTTCGAAAGTCAAACGGACTTCCGGAACGGATTAAGTTCGGCCCTTTTGTTTTTGCTATTTATTTTGCGTTTTTGTTTTTGAGGCTTTTTCGGTTAATTTGTTTTTGTGACTGTGTGGAACCCAGTTCAGCTACTGATTGATTGTGTGACTGTGGAAATGGATAAAAGCCCCCCATCCAAAGAATGACTATCATCAGTGCAGGTAAGAAAATAATAATTTTTATCATCTGCAATACTATCTTATTTATTTTATAGTACAGTACATTGATTATTGCTTTCATTTTATGCATCAATGGTCGGGTTAGACAGTAAAATTCATGTTAAATTGCTGTTTTAGGGGTTGTTTTTAAAAGTCTGGAACAGATTAATTCATTTTGCATTACTTTCTATGGGAAAGGGCGTCTTGGTTTTGGAACACTTTGGTTTTGGAACAGACTTCCGGAATGGATTAAGTTTGAGAACCAAGTTACCACTGTGTGTCTGCATATATAAAGCCATCATGGAAGGACCGAGAGCACTGCACTTTATGTTATACAGACAACTCCCCATTTATGCGCGTTCAAGGCATGCATGACCGTGCCATCAACCAGGAAGTGGTATGGAAAGGCGCCAAAACGGCCCTAAAAGAGCATGAAAACAGCCAAAATGGCACAAACACAACATCAAGCAACCCCATGAGACTTTGCAAGTGCAATCCCAGGAGTCTTGCACCAACCTTTGAGGCCTTTGGAGACCCAGAGTTTGAGATAGGAGGTTTGGAGAGAGCAACCGTGGTGGTTTGGTTGGTTTTTGGGTTTTTTTAAAGGTTTTTCAAGGGTTTCCAGAGGTTTAGGAGGAGTTTAGAGGCTTTTTCAATGGTGTTCCCAATATACACCTTGGGAACATAACCCCTGTGTAAATGGGGAGTTGCTTGTACTGCCCGTTATATGATGATTCAGGAGCTGGATGCCTGTGGAAGTTCTTCAAGGAATTCCCCAATTTTGAGTTGTATCCAATGTTAGTTCAACTCAAGAGCAGACCCAATGAAGTTAATAGGCATGACTAACACAGGCCCCTTAGGTTCAGTGGGCCTATTCTGAGTAGATAGATCTTAGTTGGATACAACCCTTTGTTGAGATTTGCTTCCCTTTATAGAAATCAAGAGAGGTCCAGAACCTACAGAGTAGCTATATTTGCTATTATGGTTTGTAAGATCAAACCAGGATGTGGGTGGCGCTGTGGGTTAAACCTCAGAGCCTAGGACTTGCCGATCAGAAGGTCGGCGGTTTGAATCCCCGTGACGGGGTGAGCTCCCATTGCTTGGTCCCTGCTCCTGCCAAGCTAGCAGTTCGAAAGCACATCAAAGTGCAAGTAGATAAATAGGTACCGCTCCGGCGGGAAGGTAAATGGCGTTTCTGTGCGCTGCTCTGATTCGCCATTTATGCGCGTTCAAGGCATGCATGACCGTGCCATCAACCAGGAAGTGGCTTAGTCATGCTGGCCACATGACCCAGAAGCTGTACGCCGGCTCCCTCGGCCTATAAAGCGAGATGAGCACAGCAACCCCAGAGTCGGTCACGACTGGACCTAATGGTCAGGGGTCCCTTTACCTTTACCTTTAAGATCAAGCATAAGCTGGTGACAGCCAGTTGTCATCCAATCCAAATGTTATGCTTTAAACTAGTGAATAGGAACATTTTGCTCCACTTTGTTCAGATTGTTCTAAATCATAATTTGTTTCATTGCACCTCTGCCCCACTTTTTTTTTCTTAACATATTGGCACTCAGATTGGTTCAAAGGTGGTCTCCCATCTAGGGAGACTGAACAGATCCAAATCTGCAAGGTCAGTGCATCACGTGCCATAGCAATGCAAGCAGCTTACTTGAAATTTGCAATGTGGTGCTCTTTTTATCCTGTGTTATGACTTAAACAATAGAATTTGAACTTTGACCAAGTCAGTGTTTGCAACAGAATGCAAATCAAAACCAGGTTAATCTCAACCCAGAATTGTGTGATTAACTAAATTTGTTTTCTTTTAAATTTGCATTTCCCTCCCTTACAACCGTCGGTATTAAAGGGGAGGGGGGAAATTAACATATATATTAAATGTTTAATATATAAATATTAGCATATATACCCACCTGATAGCTCTCAGGGCTGTCTATATATGGCATAGGGCAGGTGGTTTTAAAATAGATTCTATATCTGGAAAATCTCATGTTTATTTCATTTGGCCTTTCCCTACCTCCAACCCAACAATGTAATTACTTATTTTATGTTAGCATTTGGAAGGGGTCCTCTTAAGACACTATGAGCCCACAAGGGAAAGGGGGAGATCCACCCTATCCCTCGACAGTAAAATAAATTGGGGCTGGGGATGGGACGACTCAAGTGCATATTCTAGATACTTTGCACTATAATAAAAATCATCACCATTTCTAAAAGCTCTGTATGTTTGAAACACTTGGTTGAACAAGATGTGCATCAATACACAGCATGCTTGCTAGACCAATAAGACCTGCAGGCTTTTACCAGGGCACAATATTCCTATTTTATGGGCACATTTGTAGTTGCCTTACCAGACACAGTATTCCTGAGCTGTGTTTTATTGGTTGTTTTCATAAAGGCTGTTGTGACATGCCATGCCCTGAATTGATATAAATACAGTGGGGTTGGAGAGCCATGTATTAAATAAAATGCAAACAAGAAAATGGACTTTGACCTGAAAGATGAAGGACCATCTCAGCCTCTCCCATAGATGTATTCTTTTACACTGCTATGTAATGGTGAATCGTGCCCATTGGGTATTGGTCAGACAGAAGGCAGGGAGACCTATTTTATTTATATTATTATTATTATTATTATTATTATTACTACTACTACTACTACTACAACAACAGTCATACCTCGGCAACCCGGAAGTAACGGAGCGCCTTACTTCCGGGTTTTGCCGCTTGCGCATGCGCAGACGGTCAAAATGACGTCACACGCATGCACGGAAGTGGCGAAATGCGACCCATACACACGCGCTGTCGCGTCTTACGTTATGTTCAGGATGTGAACAGGGCTCTGGAATGGATCCCATTCGTATCCCGAGGTACCACTGTATTATTATTATTAATTAAATTTGCATACCGGCCTATACCCGTAGATCTAAGGCCAGTTTGCAGCATAAAGTTACAATATAAAAAACACAAAGTACATAATAAAAACAAAGACAACCCGATAATTGCCCCGTTCACGACACATTTTAAAAGGGCATTAGATGTCATATTAAAGATGTTAAAGAGGAATGTTTTCTCTTGGTGCTTAAAGGTGTATAATGAAGGTCCCAGATGAACCTCTCTGGGGAGAGCATTGCACAAAAAGGGAGCCACCGCAGAAAAGACAATGGCAGGTGGCGCCAAACCCAAGGACAGGTGGAACTTGAGCCAATGACAGGTGGATCCAATTACCTCTGATTTTGTCCCCATCCTCTCCCCTGCTGACCTCTACAAGGACAAAACAGAGAGTGAAGAGGAGGAAGCTGACAGGCAGCTGGTTGTAAGTGAGACGGCAGGCAGGTGGGGGCTGGCTGGGGCACTGCCCCATTTGCCTTAATGCAGTGGTGGCTAAACTTGGCCCTCCAGCTCTTTTTGGACTACTACTCCCATCATCCCTAGCTAACAGGATCAGTGGCCAGGGATGATGGGAACTGTAGTCCCAAAGCAGCTGGAGGGCCAAGTTTGGCCACCACTGCCTTATTGGATCAGCCTCCACTGCTGATATGGCTCTGTGTATTTCTAGATATTAACCATACCTGGGCAGTTGTTGGGGATGGGGAATTAATATCGCAACTACCTCTCGTGGGTGGCGCTGTGGGTTAAAGCACAGAGCCTAGGACTTGCCGATCAGAAGGTCGGCGGTTCGAATCCCCGTGATGGGGTGAGCTCCCGTTGCTCGGCCCCTGCTCCTGCCAACCTAGCAGTTCAAAAGCACATCAAAGTGCAAGTAGATAAATAGGTACCATTCCGGCAGGAAAGTAAACGGCGTTTCCGTGCGCTGCTCTGGTTCGCCACAAGCAGTTTAATCATGCCGGCCACATGACCCAGAAGCTGTACGCCGGCTCCCTCGGCCAATAAAGTGAGACAAGTGCCACAACCCCAGAGTCGGTCACGACTGGACCTAATGGTCAGGGGTCCCTTTACCTTTACGTTTACCTCTCCACTGGCAAAACGAAAGCCCATTACAACAGGGCCTTGCTGAAAGGGAGGGCAACAGTGTGCCAAGGGTCACTCTGTAAATTAGTTAAACCATGCCTAAAGAACACTCTAATGAAACTTGCAAAACACCCAACTGATTAGTCTCAATAATTGACTAAATAACTCATCACAGATCTTCTTTTCCTGCAGATTTCAACTGGATCAGTCCCGCGTGAGCTCTCTTCATTAATGAATCCTCTTCAGTCATTATTAGCCTAAAGACTCATCCGCAGACCCTTATTACCACCATTCAATTAGCTAAAAGGCGATTTAAGCATCCTTTTATCTATGGGGAGATGTACATTAAACAGGGTTCAAATGTCTGTTGCTCTGTAAAGAAGAATAAGAGGAGGGGGAGAAAAAAGGCCTTTCATAAGCTCGTTCTGGATTGTTCCACTGAATGTCACCACAACTCTTAATTCTTCTTAGAGGGTCCTGAAGCCTTGGAATAGATCAGGGTGTCCCAAGCATGGGTCTCCAGCTATTTTTGGACTACAGCTCCCACCATCCATAGCTAGCAGGACCAGTGGTCAGGGATGATGGGAATTGTAGTGCACACACATCTGGAGACCCATGCTTGGGAAACCCTGGTATAGACGGTGTAACCAAACCAATAAAACCATTACTCCAGAACGTCCAATCATAGCTAGGAACCGGTTCAGATACTGGTAAAGCAGCAGTGCATGTGAATTCTACCAAGAAACAGGAAATGTCTATGTGACGTCCAGAGGGTGGCAACACGAGAATGGGCCTTTTCTTCGGTTGTCTGGCACCTTTGTTACATATCTTTAGGTGCCAGGCAAAATGTTTCTCTTCTGCCAGGCCTTTGGCTGATAAACATCCGATAGACTTTTTAATGTGCTGTGGGGGGTGGGGATCATTGGTTTGTTTTTGTTTTTATTATGTATTTTGTGTTTTTGTAGATTGCATTTTTATGTTGTGCAATGGTCACATACATTTTGAACATGCACAAATGGGGGGTTATCTGTAATAAATAATAACGACAATAATCGTAAACTCCTCTGCAAGCTTTGCCATCGTGCCAAGTGAGCAAATTTAAGTTACACTCGCTCATTCTAAAATATCTCACAGGCCTGGCATGAAAAGTGGCTCGGGGGGAGGACAATCTATGTAGCCCTGAAGTGCTTACATGGAAGAACATTATATAATCAGCAGCATCATAGTAATAATAAAGAGTATTATTTACAAGAAGAGTGAATGAAGTGTAGGGCATGGTCATCAATGTGGTACCCTCCAGATGTTGTTGGGCTCCAACTCCTACCCATTCCAGGCAGCAAGGCCAATAATAGTCAAGGATGATGGGAATTGTGGTTCTGGAGGGCATCACGTTGGCTAACCCTAGTTTAGGGTAATATCAACTCTGTGGAACGCGCAGGTTGGTTTTATGCTGCTGTAGTCGTTCCCGTCAACATTTGTGGCGGTTTCTGCTCGTGACTTAAAGAAAAAAACTTGCATCCAAAGCCAGTCCTACTCAAAGTAGAACCATAGAATTGTAGAGTTGGGACCATGATAGTCCAACCCCCTTCAAAGCTGGAATCTTTTGCCCAACATGGGGCTTGAACCCACGACACTGAGATGAAGAGTCTCATGCTCCACTGGAATTGATGGACATGGTTAATTTAGGTTCATTAATTTCAATGGGCCTACTTTGAGTATAACTTGGTAGGATTCAACTCCAAAGTTCCCTAACATTCTGGCTTCTCCCCAGGGATAGGATGCAGGAAAGCGGCATCTCAGTGGTAGATTGTGGTTTGCAGAATGTCTCAGGTTCAATCACTGGCATCCTCCGGTAGGGCTTGGAAAGACTCCCTGTCCGAAACCATGGAAAGCCCCTGCTACTCAGTGTAATACAGAACGATTAGACCTGTCAGTGTGACTTGGTTTAAGGCAGCTTCCTATGTTCTTACACAATGATGACAGCGGACTGGATCTCACTTTCTTCAGACGAAAGATTGCAAGGCATTGGCACGCTGAAAGCGCTGCATATATGGCTTAATGAAAGGCACTTTATCCCCTTTTAAACGCATACGGCACATCTCTCAAATAGGGTCCTTAACGGTGCGCAGCAACACTGGTTGACAGCAGATCTCTCTCTCTCTCTCTCTCTCTCTAGCACTGCCCTACATTTGCTGGCCATAATCCAGAAGAATAAGCACTAGCTGTGTAATATAATGATCTATCCCACAACCCTCCAACGTCAGCTACTCTCCCCGTGGAGGCCACATTTAGCAGAGAATGAACTCATCGTTGATGCAGAAAGATCAGGGATGTCAGCGGCAGTACCTCTGGGTACCCAATTCTTGCATTACAGCTTTGTGGCACGGTGTGAATAAGTGATCACTGATCTCTTAATGGGGCATTAAGGCATGCAAAAACAAAGTCAGATGCGCTGAGAATTCTCAACATCCCCCTTTTAATTAAAGGGAAAAGACGGGGCTTGAATCCCCTTGCTCTCTCTGGATTTATTTTTAACTTGTGGACTTAAGTAGCCGCCTTGTACTGCGCCTCCTTCTCACACTGCTGGGGACCCTCGCTGACAGTGTACAGGCTGATGCAGAGACTGAACCTGGGACCTTCCACATGAAAAGCACGTGCTCTGCCACTGAGCTATGCGCAGCCTTTCAAGTCAACGACTAGGTTGCTTCCATTCTGAAAACTCATGCAACAGCCTGGCTAGGAGGGGGCAGGGTTAGAACCACTGTACAAGAGTGGAAGACAAAAAGGACAACAGCTCCAAAATTAAGTGGCTCTTCCTCTATCAAGAAAGTCACACAGTGGCCATGAATGTAGTTCTAAGTCAAAATTACTACCTTAATATGCCAGGATATGAGTGACGCCAGGGACGCGGGTGGCGCTGTGGGTTAAACCACAGAGCCTAGGGCTTGCCGATCAGAAGGTCAGTGGTTTGAATCCCCGCGACGGGGTGAGCTCCCGTTGCTCGGTCCCTGCTCCTGCCAACCTAGCAGTTCAAAAGCACACAGTGCAAGTAGATAAATAGGAACCACTCTGGCGGGAAGGTAAACAGTGTTTCTGTGTGCTGCTCTGGTTCGCCAGAAGCGGCTTAGTCATGCTGGCCACATGACCTGGAAGCTGTACACTGGCTCCCTTGGCCAGTAAAACGAGATGAGTGCCTGATCACTGAGGTCTTGGGGAGAGTCTCTCATAAGAGGTCCTTCATGGCACAGATGAACAGCTTGTATCCAGCAGGAGCTGTGCATTCAGTATTGTGAGCCCAAATTTGTGGAACTCTCTTCCTGTTGAGGTCAGACAGCCCCATCCCTGTTGAACTTCTGCACCCACTGGAGGCTCCCCAATTCCAGAAGACATTTTCAATTGAAGTTTGGCTTCAATCCATTTTAACATTTTATGTATTACGTTTAGTTAAGTAGCATGTATTTTTTTTTAAACAGCTTTGTGCAATGCAAGTGAGGGATGGTGGGATATGAACATGCGGAACGAGCATTTGTTGTTTAGAAGATGTTTAGAAGATGGAGAAGACTTCATCTCTGTTGCTCCAGAGGGCAGGTCTAGAACCAAGGGGTGGAAATGGCAAGGAAGCAGATTCTGGCTGGGCAGGAGGAGAAATTTCCTAATAGTGAGAGCTGCTTGACAGAGGATCTTAAACCAGTGATTCCAAACTTGGCCCTCCAGCTGTTTTGGGACCACAAGTCCCACCATCCCTAGCTAGCAGGACCAGTGGTCAGGGATGATGGGAACAGTAGTCCCAAAACAGCTGGAGGGCCAAGTTTGGCCATCACTGTCTTAAACGGTGGTTGGTTCGCTTTTCTCTGGAGACCTTTAAACAAAGGCTGAATGGCCATCTGTCAGAGATGCTGGACTCTGCATCTTGCACTGTAGATTCTGCATTGAATGGGGTGGAGGATGGATGAGATCAGGGCGGGGAACCTTCTGGGCCAGATCTTTATCAGTTTCCACCCTGCAGGCTGGCCTTGACATGCTGACAAGAGTCAATCCCACCAGTCAACCTAACATAAAGCCCCAAGTCATGGATCATGGAACTGTAGAGTTGGAAGGGACAGTGAAGATTGTTTAGTCCAACCCCAGGCAATGCAGGAATATGCAGCTGTCCCATATGGGAATTGAGCTTGCAACCTTGGCATTATTGGCACCATGTTCCAACCAACTGAGCTATGGGAGGTCGATGAATCACCAGCATGTTCCCTGCAGGGAACGCACAGGCGAATCAGCACCCAGCAGGACTAAACTCTCCAGCTCATCAGCTGACGGGAGGAAGATTCAATTCTGCTCCCTGCCGCTTTGCCTGTGCCAAACCCTGCCCCAGTGATGTTGCTGATTGACAGGTGGGCGTGGGTTTTTGCAGGCCAAACAGGTCTCCCAGCCCTGTCCTGAGCCAAGACTGGCCCATGGACTGGAGATTCCCCATCCCTTGACTAGATAGATGTCCAAGGTCCCTTCCAGCACTAAAAGTATCTAGTTCTAAGTTATTTTGAAAGAAGATCCTCCAAAATGATATACTACATCAGCAGTATGCCTCAGCACTGCCTGACTCCTGAATTCCCCTGCAAGCTGCTGTAGGCAAAGTAATTATTAGAACAAGCCCTCAGGCTACAGCCTTCCATGTTTTAGTTAAGCACCCTACTCATTGGTATTTTTTTAAAAAAATATTTGAGATAAAGCCAGTTTACTCCACATGTAGCCAATGCACCTCCAAACAGAAATGCACCGTTGAATGAGACTCCTCTTACAAAGATCCAGTAGCTCTCTTTCATGGGATTCCACTTTTCAGGACAAAGACTGTGCAAGCACACACGCAACACACACAAACGCATGCCACTGCTATAACATAAACCAACATTCCAACAGTTTTTGATATAACCCACCGGGATTTAAGAAGACAGGTTCTGGGCCGCCTTTGTTTCCGTAATACCAAATTACATCTCCTTTGGTGGTGCTAAAAGATAAAAATAGGGTGGGGGGAAAGAGTTTTCCTTGCAAAATGGCAACTCATATCTTTGATTAAGTTTAAATTCCGTGCAACGTGAGACACCCCCCCCATCCACCCTCAGTTCAGGGATCAGTCAATTACTTATTTAAAATAATAATAATCAAGTCACTATTTAAAAGGCTGTTTAAAGAGGAAAATAAAAAGGAACACCCCCCCCACAAACTACAAAAAAGAAAAGAAAGGAATTTTTTTTACAAGGTTAATAGGAGCTACAAAAGGAAAAAGGAAACAAAGATCTGTATCCAATAGTTTTCATGCTGCGTAACAGAGGAATGCAACGCAACAGTTGCACTAGCAGAAACTCACCGCACAACCCATTGTGCATTCTATTGTGCAACAGTTACCAGCATGCGGCTTATGCATTCCCTTGCACAACAACAATCTACAGGTACAAAACACTTCACCAGCAGAACAAGCAACCTAGTAAGTTGCTTTTAATTGTCGCAACACTGGATACAACCCCTTGAGTTGTTCCAAAACAAACCAAAAGCTTGTTATCTAGGGACGATATTCAGAGGGCCACTGCTCATTTGGGGGAGTGTGCCAATTTCTGCTGATCCTTTTTTTTTTTAAAGATATTTATTAGAATTTTCCAGATTATTACAATGAAAAAAGAGATAGCAAAGAATAAAGAAAAAAAACACAAAAACAATCACAAAAAAATAGAAAAATACAAAGAAGAAAAATTTAAAAACACGCAAAGTTCATCATACCTATTTTTCATTAACATACTTCCCCGACCTCCTCAAACTTCCCTTCCTTATATTCCAATTTACCTTGTTTACTCAGCAAATTATTAATTCTCAAATTTAATGTTGCTTATTCCCCAATCTTATTTATTCCTCTCTTAAACCTTTTCAGCTGGAAACCACTTAATTTCTATCCAACATCATTCTAACATTCCTTAATTTTACAACATCTCTGAAGATAATCTTTAAACTTCTTCCAATCTTCTTCTGCTGACTCTTTTCCCTGGTCTCGAATTCTGCCGGTCATTTCTGCCAGTCCCATATAGTCTATCATCTTCATCTGCCAATCTTCCAGAGTGGGTAAATCTTGAGAATTTCTGCTGATCCTTTCCCCCAGTGGCATAAGGGGCTGCAGAACCAAGGGTGCAAGGAAGTCCTGCTATGTGCCTGCAAATTCTACTTGTGCTTCGGGATCCAAGTCTCTCTCTCTCTGTGTGAGCGTGCACACGTGCTTTCAAAAAAGGGAAATGCAACTGAGCTTTCCAGCACTTCCTCCCACATTTGATTCAATTCTGAACAACGCCACCCTGTCTTGGATGAGAACCTGGCGAGTTCAGATATGCATCTGAACCACAGCAGTCAGGACTTATGCTGACCCCACTCATGTCTGCCCTGATGAGTCAACAGCAATTTGAGACTGGTTTTTCCCCCTCTCTTTTTTTACTTCTTCATACACGTTTGTTTCAGCAACAAGCCACAGGACATTTCAAGAGTGAGTTCACATCTCTCCATCACAAAACAGCTCTCCCGCATCCCACTTCATCTTAGTTATTTCCCATCCACACCATTGCTGCTTTTATTCTACCGGGAAAGTGGTACACAAAGCCAATTACGTTTTAAATTTTTTTCACAGATGCTGAAAATATGAATCAAAGCGTGGAATGTAATGAAGTCCCCAGGGTACAGCACAGTTCAGCATACACCTACGTGTTGAAGGCAAAACTCAATCTTCACGGCAACAGCACACCATCCAACAATTGTGCATATGTACAAGTTTACAGCACAAAACACACAACGTGTCAGTCCCCAATGAACAAAAGCTTAGTTCAGTTGGGGTTTTGTCCAACTTAAGTTCTACCGCCGTGTTCTGGTCTGATGCAGAACCCGCGTGGAAAGGGGCAAGATTGGAGGCATGGCTACTGGACCACTGATGGGTGCAAGTGAGCAACTTGCGCTGACGAAGACAGGGAGCAGCCTGGGCTTCTTGTGTCTGGAGACAACCTCCTCTAGGCTCCACCCCCTTGAGTCCAAATAACTTCAGAGCCTTAAAGAAGCAACCCTCTGGACTGAAGACGAACAAGTCTCCTTTGTTCCATAGCCTCCCCTACTGGTGGACTTCTAATACTGCTGGGCCGGTGATGTGCAGTGAGAGACATTTGGTTCTTCAAAGGAAGTTGTCTATGAGGGTCCCGGGTCCCTATAAGGCCTTGATGGCCTGGGAGGTTCCTCTGGGAATTCTTGTCCAACTGTCTCAAGCCCAACAGCCTCCCTGTCTTCTGCAGTCAGCTCTGATACCTGACCCAGACTAGCTCCCCATCCAGTTCCTCTGCAGCCTCCAACTTTGTGTCCAAATCACTCCTGGATACAGGGGTCATGGCATTCACTCAGACTGTAATTAAAGGATCTAAGATAGTAATTTCCTTTCCTTTCAGTGCATCCACTCTGAAAATGACTAATGCTGTATACAACTCTAAGTGTGCAGTACTTGGATATCAAAGAAAGCAGGCTATCAGTTTTCTAACACAAAAAGCCCAGTGTTGAGAAATCAAATTGCTCTCCAATATTTATTGAGCTCAATATGGTGGGGAAGACATGGACCCTACCTCCCTCTAGATTTTGCCAGATAACAATTCACTGACCACTGGCCATGCTGGCTGGGACCGCAATGAGAAATGTTACACAACATGCAGGCCAGCAACCCAAAATAGCATTGACACACTGCTTGTTTCACCCTTTCCCCACCAGGAAGGGCAGGTGAACGCGTGGCATGGCCTCATCTTGTGTTTCACTGCTGTATGTTATGAGCAGGGGACAGTAGAGAAGCCCCAAGCCAGGACCACATCCTGAATCACGCAGACACATCCCTAGTTAAAAGGGAAACAACAAGAGTTCTGCTCTTGCAAAAGAAAAAATGAGAAACAGTGCAAGAGTTAGAGGAGAGGAAAAGAATAGGAGAATGTTGGATTTTAAGCTGTCGATCCACAGCATGAACGCTATGGGGAAATTGCAATATAGGTTAAGAACAGAAATGGGATGTAGCTTCGTAGGAGAGTTCATGCTTTGCATGCCAAAATAAATAAAGTTTTATTTATTTCCCAGGTAGGGCTGGGAAAAATTCTTGGGACCTGGAGACCCACTTCTTGTCAGATTAGACCACTCTTCCTCACCTGGTGCCTTTCATATGCTTTGGGCTACAACTCCCATAAATTGCAGTCAGCATGACCATTGCAGTTGAAAACATCTGGAGGGCACCAGGCTTGAGGCAGGCTGGTGCAGACAAAACAGAGTGAGATGGACCAACTGGGGCAGAGATGATGGAAGGCAGGGAGACCAAGAGCCAGAGCCAGAATGACCATTTGAATGCTTGTAATGAGGAAGGCCTGAGTGCTCACTGGAAGGACAGATTGTAAAGCTGAGGCTCCAATACTTTGGCCACCTCATGAGAAGAGAAGACTCCCTGGAAAAGACCCTGATGTTGGGAAAGATTGAGGGCACAAGGAGAAGGGGACGACAGAGGACGAGATGGTTGGACAGTGTTCTCGAAGCTACAAACATGAGTCTGACCAAACTGCGGGAGGCAGTGGAAGACAGGAGTGCCTGGCGTGCTCTGCTCCATGGGGTCACGAAGAGTCGGACACGACTAAACGACTAAACAACAACAACAATGAGGAAGGAGGGACGCGGGTGGCGCTGTGGGTTAAACCACAGAGCCTAGGGCTTGCCGATCAGAAGGTTGGCGGTTCAAATCCCTGTGATGGGGTGAGCTCCCATTGCTCAGTCCCGGCTCCTGCCCAACTAGCAGTTCGAAAGCACATCAAAGTGCAAGTAGATAAATAGGTACCGCTCCGGCGGGAAGGTAAACGGCGTTTCCATGCGCTGCTCTGGTTCGCCAGAAGCAGCTTAGTCATGCTGGCCACCTGACCCGGAAGCTGTACGCCGGCTCCCTCGACCAATAAAGTGAGATGAGCGCTGCAACCCCAGAGTCGTCCACGAGTGGACCTAACCTAACCGTCAGCGGTCCCTTTACCCTTTACCTTTAATGAGGAAGGAAGGAAGGAAGGAAGGAAGGAAGGAAGGAAGGAAGGAAGGGTTCAATATTCCTAACTTTCTCCCAAGTTTTATCCAAGACAATGGGACTGTGAAATTGACTAAACCAGATTACAAAGCAGCTGGCCTAAACAACTTTTCTCCCAAAAGTAGACTGGGCATAAGGCCACTAATGCCAAAAGGTGGATATACAGCAGGCATGAGTTAAACAAACAAACTAACCAACCAACCAACCTACAAACCATTGAGGGAATGAACTTAAGGTTGGGAAAATGAGAAACAAAGTTGACAAGATGCATCTATCTCTACCTCAAGGTCTGCGTGATTCACTTCCTTCAGCTGTTACCAGAGTTGGTATAGGAGCAGCCACGCCCTTGCTGCTAAGATATGAACTAACTTCCATGCAAGGTAGGCATTTATGGCATTTAGTTTCCTTTCTCGATACGGAGTTTTAGAAATAAGCTAGCAGAGATGCTGCTAGTAGCATGTCAAACTCGAGTGGACTGGGGAGGAAATTGGACAAGGCAACAGTTTTAAGGATCTCTCCCCCCCCTCCACACCTTCCTCTTTTTCTTTTATGAAGTAGCAAAGGAAGAATTGCAGAGCTGCCATTAGATGGCTCACTCTCTACATCCTTCAGCCCTTCCTGCCAGCACAGAAAGGCAATTCCTCAAACTGCTCTGGGATTATTAGGCTGGACGTCAGGATGAGATCATATCAGGCAGCATTTCACTCAAGCGATTCACTTATTATTTACAATGGTGGTGGAGGAGAAGCAGTTCTCCAGCGACAAATGAAGTACATCTGTAGTCAAGATTTTAATTCTATCCAAGCTTTCAGAATTGTCTTGTCCCTTTTATGCAGGATTCTCTTCCCCCTGCTCCTTCCCGTTTCAGATAAAAAATAACACACACACACACACCCAATTCTGTAGCAAATCATATAGATAAGCACACACACATACATGTATGCACTCACGTAAACAAAGATATAATAATAGGATGGAGTGTTTGCACAGCAGATGAGCAACCATTTCCCAGAATTTCATTTTGTCCGAGAATAGGGGAGACACACCAATAGGCCCTTGCAAACCGAAAGCAGGCTGGGTACAACCTCATTAAAACTAAATGTAACGCGTTGGGAATTTAAGCTGCCGGTGTATAAATTGGCATCTGGTACACAAAGTCTAACAAGCAGAAATTGTTCTTTATTCAGCTATTTATAACCTATCCTATAGTTTGCAGCTATAACACAAACTGAGATGCACTGCCCTCCCTTTTTAAAGCAGCCAAAGCTCATAAAACACACTCGCACCCACCCCACAACAACAACTTTCTCCTTATGTAGGGCATCAACAACAGGGTGATTGAGATCAAAACAAGATTAAAAAAAAGAAAATGAAAGAAACAGAAGCACTGGATTTACTCGACCTCTTGTGCTCTCCCTCTTTTCTACTTTCAAGGCCTTCTTCAAAAGATGGCTTATGCTACACAGCTCATTGCTATTAGTTAAAAAGCTCCCCCGGAAAAGCAATTGTTAGCTTAGCTAATAGTAAAATGCTGCCATGGCACAAGGGACAGATCCGACTCAGTTCATGCAATTTGTGCTTTCCAAAAACAGTATGTGAACTGAAAAACAAGCTGCCACTTTAAAATTCGCACGGGTCCGAATTGTACGGTGCGGCTCTCCGGCTTCCCCTCAAAAATGTACAAAAATTGCTTGCTTTAAGGGAAACACCACAAAAATGAATGTGCTAGTGAAAGCAAATGAAAATGCAATATATTTGGAGGAATTGCCTTGCAAAAAAAAGGGGGGGTGAAGGTGTACATTAGGCAAAATTACATGCAAAAATGTGTGCATGAGATTATTTATTTATTTCCCACCTTTCCTCCAAGGAGCTCTAGGTGATGTACATGGTTCTGGGGCTGCCCTTGAGACTGACCCAGAAACTCCAGTGAATGCAGAATACTGCAGAGAGACTCCTTACGGGGTCCTCACTGCGGGATCACATTGACCTGGTGCTATACCAGCTGCACTGGCTCCAGGTGGAGTACAGGATCAGGTTTAAGGTGCTGGTTTTAACCTTTAAAGCCCTATATGGCCTAGGACCCTCGTACCTACGGGACCGCCTCTCCTGGTATGTCTCACGGAGGACCTTACGGTCTTCAAACAAAAACATCTTGGAGGTCCCAGGCCACAGAGAGGTTAGGCTGGCCTCAACCATAGCCAGGGGGTTTTCGGCTGTGGCTCCAATCTGGTGGAACACTCTGTCACAAGAGACTAGGGCCCTGCGGGATTTGACATCTTTCTGCAGGGCCTGCAAGACAGAGCTTTTCCACCAGGCCTTTGGCCAGGGCACAGCCTGACTCCCTCCTCTGGCAATCCTCACAGAACTCTAGCCCAATGGTTGCCATTAATCTGATTTGAACTGATTTTATAACGAAATGATTTTAGAATGTTGTATCATTGTACTGTTGTTAGCTACTCTGAGCCCTGCTTCGGCTGGGGGGCGGGCGGGATATAAATCAATTATTATTATTATTATTATTATCCATCATTTAATCCCCACAACAACCTTGTGAAGTAGGTTAGTGACCAGCCCAGGGAGCTTCGTGGCTGTGTGGGGATTTGAACCCTGCTCTCCTAGGTCCTAGTCCAACACTCTAACCACCACACTAAAAAAAATTATCATGAACTGATGTGGAAATATCCAAGGCGTTGTTTGGTTTGCCAATTGCATTCACTGTTGAGTATACAACTCTTTGTTGTCTCTCTTCCCTTGGCAATCACAGGAAAGCTCGGCCCACAGAGTGCATCTCCCATCCCACAATGGAGGAAAATCCACACTGTAAAATATCTGTGTTCAGTTATTTACAGCGCTTATATCGTAAGCTGGCAAACTCTGAGGCACAACCCATTCTTCACATTAGTGTTATAATTTTATTTTCATTCACTCTTAGCCTTCACCACAGAGTAGACTGTAAATTCTAGTCCACCTGAAAAATGCAACGAAGATTAACTGAATTCTCCACATTTTCAGCGTAGGTGCCGGATGCCTCGTTGTCATTTTACCAGCATTTCATATTAGTTATAACCACTACAGAGTTCAAGCCTCTGTGTTCCTAAGGTTCGGCACAATAATTACTCATGCTCTTGTCTTGGCTTATGTCTGTACTGCAAGAAAGCAAACGTATTTCTTCTCTCTCTGGCTATAGTGACCTTCCTTGCCTCCTTATTTTGTTCAGGACCAAACTAATATGGCTCCCATCACAGGTTGAGCATGAACCAGCTAGGCAGCCCAACTCCCTCATCTCAGAAGACTTCAGTGCAACCTGTTGCCTGGCAACTGCCAGCAAGGGAAGCCTTGTCTCCATCACGGACCACTGTGAAATCCAGTTGCTCAGCTTCACTCCCTTGGAATCAAGGATGGGAACATGAAACACTGCCCTAATAAGCTTGATTCTACATGGGCACCATGTCATTTCTGTTCCTCTCCCAGATCAGGGTCTGCTCTTGGTTCGAGAACCTTTTGCACAACACTCTGAAGTTTTAAATTTTTATTGTTTTTAAAAAATTGTACACTCTTTACATCAGAGGATTTTACAACCAAAATAAACCACAATACAAACAAGAACATGACTTTGCTTTTCCTGCATGTTAATCTCCTTCTTTTAACTCCTTGTTCTTAACCTCTTAAATCACATATATATCTTTAACAGTTTTCCAAATGGTGCCCTATACCTTCCTCCCCCTGTTCCCGTTACTTCCCTTCACCCATGTGCGATCTTCTCAGCCTAATATTGTTTCTCGTTGCGTTAACAAAAGTTTGTATTTGTTGTTCCATATACGTATGTCATGATATTGTTTTGTATCCTTGCATTTTACCTACTGAGAGTCTCCTATTGCTATAAAGAAAGAACATAAATATTCTAAAACAAATAACCTAAAGAAAACAAAGTACATTGCATTAAATGCAGGGTCACATTTAGGCATGTGTGTTTCAAATAGCAGGCATGGGCTCCCCCAATCCAGACAGCAAGGGCTGGACTTGCCTGCCACAATTCTACTAAAATACCCACCCCAGGGCAAATAGCAGCTTGACTTGGATTTTCAACCAGGCCCTGCGGCATAGGGGCAAAGGGCCTTACCCATTCTTTTCAATGGATCTACTCTGGGTAGGACAGCTATTGCATACAACCCTCTATACCAGGCATAGGAAAACTCCGGCCCTCCAGATGTTTGGGACTACAATTCCCACCATCCCTGACCACTGGTCCTGTTAGCAAGGAATGATGGGAATTGTAGTCCCAAACATCTGGAGGGCCGGAGTTTGCCTATGCCCACTCTATACTCTCCACCACTTCCCCCTAAAATAAGATTAATGCTACTAAGTAACACTTGAGCCCTTCGCTCGCCCATAAACTTTAAACACTTTCCCTGCTTTTAAAAGCCGCTTATTTCTCATATACACAGCCTTTTTAAAAGTCTTTTGAACAACAACAAAAAGAGGTTATCAGACAAGCGCAAGGCTGGCAAACAATGGAAGATAGAGAATGGGACTATATATCATAACCCCGTGGTTTTCCGTCTTCCTGCCTTTAGAGGGCCTTTCCCCCCTCCCCCTTGCCTAGGAATCAATGCACGTGCCAGAGGATTTCAGAGCATGTACTAGAGTGCGCTCTCAGTTCAGAGGAGGTGACAGCCAACCCCCTTAGATGAAATAAATGTGCCCAACCATGCCTTGCAGCTGTGCATCGCAGGAAAAGATTGTCAACAAGGGACACCATCTGAGAAGAGAAGCTTGCCTTGCTGATCTTGCAGAGACACCTGATTTAACTGCGGAGGAGCTCCAGGATTTGGAAACCACAGCGTAAGGTTATCAGGGGGTTCCTCGAGAGCAATCAGGCAAATGCCTCCCTGGTCGGCTGTAAAGCCTTGTTATTGGTGCCAAAGAAACCTTCACCATGCAGAGCGGCACTATTCCGTGGCTCGCTCATTCACTGGCAGAATCTGAGAGTGGGCGGTCCTTAAACCTTCCCCAGCAGAGTAGTTTCTTGATGCCCAGTCTGCACTTCCCCTCTCTGTGTGGAAGCCTACTGCGCAAGGAGGGCGTGGGTAACGGAGGACCTCTCTCCTCTCCGCTTTGCTCAGGCAAGGTGTCCTGGCACCACCTCACCTCCCCCAAGCCCTGCAGCTCCTCTCCGCTGGAGGCGTGGTTACTCTCCTCCGCTGAGGAGGTGCTGCTTCCCACGATCTTTGGGGGCTCTCTGTAATCCATCCGGCTTTTCCCCTCTCGCCCCTGAGCCGATGGCAGTTCCCTGACACACTGCCTTAAGTCACCTTTCAACAGGCAGCACCTGGCAACTGTACCACTCCCCCTCCCCCCCAAAAAACTAGCTTCCTTCTGTGGAAACCTGTCTGGATGCTCAGATGATTCATCCCATGGGAGCCTGCCCCTGGCGCTTCCGAGCTCTCTTCACTGCCAGCAATTAGGTGGGCGCTACCTTCTGTCATCACATAAAGAGTTTCAAAGCATGGTTGTCAACTGAATCGAGCGCACAAAAATATCTTCATCCAAATGTCATTCAAGTTTCAAAGCAACAGCTGGATGTGCAGTAAAGGGCCATCAATGAAAAGAAACCTCCAACATTTCCCTGTCAACAGAAGTTTGACCATCACAATCCCTATTAGTCGGAACACCGGGGCAGGCTTTCTTTCTTTTCTCTCTTTATTAAACACAAAAATCAATTTTACACAGCAAATTAAACATGAATTAAACCACCGTCTGGTTTGAACGCAATGTTAAGCCGTGCTAATTTTTAGCTTAATGCAAACAAGTGACGTACTGCTGTCCTTGCTTCGCTCTTGACTTTGTGTTACCATAGTAGACTAATATACTCCACCAGCTTTTTACAACCTGGCGCCATCCAGATGGATTGGGATGCAACTCCATCAGCCCCCCAATAGTCAGGGATGATCGTCAGTATGACCAACAACCAAAGACAATGAGAGCTGCAGTCCAATGCATCTGGGGTGGGGGGCATATCAGGTTGTTGGATGGTTGTACTAAGCACTGTGGGTTGTAACCAAAGCAGAACCAGCTGTGTTTTACTTGCACAGCATCACGTTTGTTTCCTCCACTGCCTCTTTGCACCCCCAAAGTCTTCTCTGGGGGGTCTGTGAACCCTCTGGAGCTGATTTTGAGGGTGAACAGGGGGCTGCAGGTGAGAGGAGAGAGGAGACCCTGTTCTGCTAGTGCAAGTCCTAGTGGCTCTAATGCAGGGGTCAGCAAACTTTTTCAGCAGAGGGCAAGTCCACTGTCCCTCAGACCTTGTGGGGGACTGGACTATATGGGGGGGGAAATGAACGATTTTCACCCGCCCGCAAAGAGGCCTGAAGATGCTTTGCCTTACCTGTCCCAGTTGTCGTCCCAATAGCCGCAGTTGGGCTTCTCCAGCCCGCCAGCCAGGCGCCGTGGCGGGGCAGGAGGCTGTGTTGGCCGGCAAAGACAGAAGCAGCAGCCCCGGCAGAGGAGCCGCGAACGGACGTAGGGGAACTGGGGCTTCACTGGAGGTTTTACCCACCACCTGCTGCTGCTGCTTCCTGAGAGGCACTGCAGAGAAGAAGACAGAGCCGCCCGCCAACCCGCAAGCAGCGGCTGCAGCTGCCGCAACAACCCGCCTGAACAGCATGGGAGAAATGAAGGAGGGAGGGAGGCAGGCAGTGAAGAAGGCATGCGAGGAAGTGGCATGGAAAAGGGGCGTGGAGAAGGAAGGAAGGGCAGACTGAAGGAGAGGGGGGAGGAGCCGTAGGAAAACGCAGCAGCAGTTGGCAGCCAGCGTCACATGCCCACTTCACAGCGCCGCCCTGCTGAGTTAGGCAAGAGGTGAGCCAACTCCCGCCGTCAATGGCACGCGGCGTGGGACAAGATTGCTCCGTCCCTGAGGAGAAAAGTGCCGCCGTGTGAGGGAGAGGGAGGGGGAGGGAAAGAACGTGTATGCTGGCGATCCACACAGCGATTCCTGGAACGTCCGCGTGCCAGATCTAGAAGGCAATTGGGCCTGATCTGGCACGCGGCCCTTAGTTTGACGACCTATGCTCTAATGCCACACATGGAACAGGCAGTAAACAACTAAAGCAGCAGGGAATAGTTGTGCCAAACAAATCAACGTCTGTCATTAGAAATGAAGGATTTGCACTCTTTTGCAACCGTTTCACGGCCCTCATAATTGCATGGCAAGTATACACCTCTGATTTATCGCTTTATTTTCTATGGAGGGAGCACCTTTACACTTGAAATATCTCACCCTCCCACAAAAGAACCCCAAGTGGATGATGCATCGCCCATTAGTCATGTTGCTATGTTTCACCTTAGATCTTTATCCCCCACCCTTCTCAAATACATACATTCCAGCAATTCCTTACAAAACCCAAGCTGGTCACGCATCGCTAAAAAGCCAAAGTTTTTTGTTTTAAGGAAAGAAAGCAAAATTCAGCAAAAAGAACGAACGTATCAGACTCGTTCCCAAGGCAAGTCAATCAGATGTTCTGCTCAATATAAATTCATCTCATGTACTATTCCACAACTCCTCCAGGATAAGAGTTTTGTAGTTTCCAGGCTTCTAGATTTTAACTATGTATTTTGCTGGGTTTTTTTTAAAGAGAGAGACGAGAGAGGAGAAATCTATTAATAAAGATTGTGGCAAGAACTTAACATATTTTCAAGCAACCAAGCAAGTTTCAAATACTGCTATGGGCTTCCACAAATATTTCACGCATTTGCAACAGTGCACAACAGTTTAGTGGAATGTGTGCTAAAGCACCAATGGTCATGTGCTTTCCATTTCACACGCACCCCAAAATAGAAATAAAGCAAGAGTCGTGTATGTAACACCCCAGATACTCATCACTGTCTGAATTGCCCTTGTTATTACTCATTGCTGAAGACTCTTCTGGGCTTTCTGCACACTATGTTAATTTAATCTGCAACTGCCTTCCTTCCAAGCTATTATGGTGTTTGCTTTTTTTCAGCTGAACACACTAGAAAACCACAACTACCTTACAATAGGTTATCAACAATTCAAACTAAGCAGCAGCAGCGGTATGTGAATGTGCAGGCTGTATAATGCAGTATGTCACTGTGTCCATTCAAATGTGTTGACACTAGACACAATGCACCTACAACTTCAGCGTTCTTCAACTCTGGTTCCCACACACTGCTGGACTGCAACTCCCATCAGCCCAAACCAGCTTAGCCAATGGTCAGGGATGATGGGAGTTGTAATCCCACAACATCTGGGGACTCAAAGCTGAAGAACACCAAACTACTAGAGATCCCAGTAAGGCAGATGAACCCTAAAGAACAAGTCCTCTAGCAATTCACTTATGTTAAAATGTTTTTCAATAATCCCCCCCCCCCAATGCAAAAATAAAGACCGTAACTGATTAGGCTCAGGTACCTGGTCAAATGGGACGCGGGTGGCACTGTGGGTAAAACCTCAGCGCCTAGGACTTGCCGATCGCATGGTCGGCGGTTCGAATCCCCGCAGCAGGGTGCGCTCTCATCGTTCGGTCCCTGCTCCTGCCAACCTAGCAGTTCGAAAGCACCTCCAGGTGCAAGTAGATAAATAGGGACCGCTTACCAGCAGGAAGGTAAACGGCGTTCCGTGTGCTGCGCTGGCTCGCCAGATGCAGCTTGTCACACTGGCCACATGACCCGGAAGTGTCTGCGGACAGCGCTGGCTCCCGGCCTATAGAGTGAGATGAGCGCACAACCCTAGAGTCTGGCAAGACTGGCCCATATGGGCAGGGGTACCTTTACCTTTACCTGGTCAAACAGAGATAGTTGCACGCTATACAAAATTCAGGATTTTTCTTAAGTGGAGATTTAGCTCCTTCCATTTTCAAGCTTCCCTAGGTGGATAATACCGTTGCAACAAGTGCACTGGATAGTTGGTTCCAGGACAGCGCTGGCTCTGGTTCCAGTGCAACATTCTAGCCACAAATAGCACCTGCCTAGGAAGTCTTTATAGAAAATGTCCCAACTTGACCATGTAGATCAACTCCTTGAAAGGCTATACACTCCTAAAGACATAAGCAAAAAGAGCTAAATATGTGGAAAACATCAAGCCTAGTTTGCTATCTGCAGAGTCAGACGTAATATAAACCAGCTGGCTTAAATTCAAACCATCATTTTATAATTTGACTTCTGCCCTGTCGCAAACCAAAGTTTGTCAATTTAGACTCATCAAATCAGTTAGGCTCTGTAAACCATGATCTGACTGATGTTTGTGCCAAGCCTGTATGATGTATATTAAAAAAGCTGTCTTTGAGTGAGTGAGGGGGCACCCCAGAAGCTAATCCAGAGCCAGTTCTTACATGTATCTATTAGCCAAGCATTGCTGCAAAAGACTATCTTGTGCTGATTTAAGTAGTCACCAGAGACTTCCTTTAGTAGCAGAACTTGAGTGTGAAAGCAACATTAATACTTGCCTTGAAGTTCTGGTTTGAGAATTTCAGCAGTTAAGATTCCTTGGAGTTTAGGGGGTTGGGGGCAGGACAATGGGAGATGCATCTGAAGCACAGCCTTGTTAATTCAGGACATCTGTAGCTTATTTCCCCAACATTCCACATTTCCCCAGAAGTACACTCTCTATTCCACATACCTCAAACTGTAACAGATTTGAATAGCAAATAGCTTCAGCGGCTAGAAAACACACACATATACAAGCTGGTACTCACACATTCCAGGAAGGGAATGTTGTAACTAGCTCAGGAAAGAAGGGCCACATTCTGTCCTCTAAAACTGGGCTGGAAGGTCAGCTTTTTCCCAAAATACTGCCACCCGCTCTGATTTTTTATCGCTGTTGCCCATATTAGCATGATCTTCAAAAATAAGTTGCAGTGCCAGACTCAGACATGAGGAATAGGAACTGCCACTCTCGTGACTGGAGGGGAGCACCCAAAGTTTGTTCTACTCAGAAAAGACCCATTGAAATCAATGGAGACTAATAATAATAATTTATACCCTGCCCATCTGGCTGGGTTTCCCCAGCCACTCTGGTCAGCTCCCAACAGAATATTATAAACATGATAAATTTGGCTTAGTTGATTTCAGCTGGGTCTGCTCTTATCAAAAACAGTTGGACCCAACCCTATATTCCTGCAATAGCTATTATATTGTTAGCTGCCTTGGATATCTTGCATGACAGAAAGGAAGGATATACGTGCTTTTATTCATACGCATTTTATTTTAAAAGCAAGAGCTAGCACGAAAGACAAGGCATTTTTATTTATTTATTTATTTATTTAAGAGAGCTTTCCTTTCCTTTCCTTTCTTTTAATCCCGCCTTTTTAGAAGTATCTACTCTGCTTGGATCCAGAGATGCCCTTAGATGGAGAAGTTCTGGTGAGCAGCTACTGTCCCACTTTCTGCAAGGGGTAGTGTTGGTGGCAAGTTGTGTAATGCACAGGGGATTCTGCGATGCTGACCTCTGGTTTCCCAGTCCTTTCTTTCTTGTGCAAGAATCTTGCGCTATATCAGAAAGGGCCCTTCTGCCCGCAGAAGAGGCCCTTCTGCTGCTCACGGGCAGCTCTGGATCCAGCCCAATATCAACCCGCAGAGAGCCTCTGAAAACAAGTGATGTTAACTTCGCCGCAGACAAACAGCAACATGAGCCAGCCACGGAAATTTATAGCTTCAGTGTAAACTGTTTGGAATTATGTTTCAAGATCAATCTTATTACCAAAGGGAATTCTGAGTGCCTTGCGGACAACGTAGCCACTAGTATCAAAGCCTAAGGGTGAAATATCCACAAGACATCGCTGAAGGCTTTTGCAATTCAGAGATTATTGTATCCAATGTTGGCTGCAGTGAATATTTGGCATATAAGCCAACCACATTGCCTGGATTGTTTTACAGCCATCATAAAAAACACCCCCAAAAACACAAGGGCAATGGAAGGGAGCAGCACATTCAGAAGCTGCTCACATAGTTCTACCCACTTTTGTCAAATGGTCACAAGCTAATCGAAACAGTCCCTTTATGCTGAGTTTTTAAAATAGACCTACTTTGCTGTCTTTCCCTCTTCACAGAGCAGAGAAAACAGTTGGACATATAAGTGAAGCAAAGGAAAATCTGTGAGGACAGGGCCCATCTTGGGCTAGCTGAACCAAACTGGAGCTGGCACACTGCAGAATGGAAAAAGGTAAACTAAAGAAACCAGGAAAGCGAGATCTAACCATGTGCCCCCATGTAATGAGAACTCTACTTATCACTTGTTACAGTACTGGGGGGAGAGAAAGTGCAGAATGGACTTTGAAACAGCAGCAAATTAAAAGCAAGAAAGAAAAGAACATAAGCATTTGAAAGTGGGCAGAAATTTCCTATTTATGGGAGAACACAGATGTGGCTCAGCAGGAGAGCACATGTTTTGAATGAAGACTTCCCCAGGATTAATCCCCATCATCTTCCAGTTTGAAGGATGCCCATTGCCAGGGTGGAAGAAAGGTTTCTGCTCAAGAGAACTGTTGCCAGTTAGAGTAGACAGCATGGTGGGTAGATGGAGCAATGGTTTTGACTCTGCAAATGACAGTTTCAGGTACTCACTGATGTCGGGAAAGGCAGGGCAGTGGAAGGGAATTTTTAGAAGCTGTACTGTATTTTTAGAGGCTCTTTTAAATGGTGTTCTGTTTTGCCATTTCTTTATAAGCCGCCTCAAATATTCTTGAATTATAAAAGGGCAAGCTGTTAAAAAAAAATCCAAAGAAAGAAAGAGGGACGAAGGAAGGCGAAAGAAAGAAAGAAAGAAAGAGGGAGGAAGGAAGGAAGGAAGGAAGGAAAGAGAAACAAGACTATTTATTACTCAACCTTGTCCAACAGATTGTGCTCAGAGCAGGTATTTGTGGCTTTGTCATTGAGAAAGGAGCAGGAGCTAATCATACCAAGACCACAAAGATCTGGTCAGGGCTGGCTCTGAATGATTGCAACAGAAAGAGGTCTAAACCGCCTGAACTTGTAGGGAGAGAAGGCTGCCCCCATTTCTGAACGGTGTCTGCCCTCCCTGCATGTCCTCCCCAGCCCCTGGTTCCAGGAGAGCGTTCATCTTCATTACAGAGAGACCAAGGGCAAATTAGCAAATCACAAAGATGCCCTACAGTAGTTATGATTCCACTGGGATTTGAAGATCATCGCTCTAAGCAGGAGACACTAGGAAATGTTTTAAATGAAAGCTTCTGCCTGACCTACCACGACTTGCGGCAGTCTGCAGCTGAATTCTAATGGTCCACTTTACTTGAAGCAGGGAAGAAGATTCTACTACGGATTGTTCTGACCTTCAAGCTATGACATTTATAAAAAGCATTCTCTCAAACCCATGCTCTTGATTAACATGGCTCCATCACAAGCCACAGGTCCAGACAACAGAGTAAGGTTGCCATACGGAAGAGATTGGCACTCCAGAACCAAGGGGGAGGGCATGCAGTGCTAGCCAAACAAACAAAGCCAAGTGCCTTCTGAATATCAAGCTACTACTGGGAAGACAAGGGAGAACAGGCATTCCCCACTCTGTCCAAAAGAATGAGTGACTGCTGCTTCCAAGGGGCAGAACCAGAGACCGTCCTTCTAAAGAAAAGAAAATGCACCTGAACTAAGCTACACTTCAAGCCAGGGTTAGCCAACGTGTTGCCATCTGAATGCTGTTGAACTACAGCTGCCACCAACTCCAGCCATCATGGCTAACAGTCAAGGATGATGGGAGTTGCAGTCCAAGAATGTCTGGTGCCACATTGTCTAAGCCAAAGGTTCTCAAGCTGCGATGGTGCAAAAGCTCCATTATCTTCAGTAAGGTTGTGGAGAAGTCAGAAATATCTGCACTTGGTCTTGCACTCAATTTATTTTTTTCTAATGACAGAAATCAAAACCATTTTGAACAAGGGCCTGTGATTTTCATGCACTGGTGCAGTCTACTAATTTCTCCTTATATGTTTAAAAAGGAGCCCTTCTCAGCAGCCTGGCCCAAGGCCCATGATTTTCATAATACAGTGATGGTATTGATGTTGATGCTAAAGAAAGAATAAGATCGTGGGTTTTTTGCCTTCTTCCATTGCATTATAAGGCACCTTGACGGTTATTCAAATATGAGTTACGTGTGTATTTTGATTTGTAGAATAAACAAACAAAAATGTTATTAAGTGGTCTGCCAAGACCCCCAGCATTTTTTAAGTTGTCCATAGAAAAATTATTCTCCTTCCATTTATAAGCCTGGGATTCACTGGTCAGCTATCCCATGGCAGGTCACAACACATGCCCACCAACTCAGTTTCACTAGTAATCTCTGTATAGTCAAAGCTCCACTACATACAGGTGACGCTCAAACACCAACCTATTGATTACTAACAGCTGCTGTATGCATTTACAACACACTGGAACACAAATCATGTTTTATTCAAACATAGGCTCACCCTTGACTTGTGCATTGACTTGCTTGCACAAAACTTACACAGAGGTTAGACTATACCTGGTCTTTACTATCTGTTCCAATTTGGTTGCGGGGCAGGTGTGTGTGTGTGTGTGTGTGTGTGAGTTATACGGTCATGAGCTCGGATCTTGATTTCACCTGATTTGCTTGTACTGTTCATCATTCATTCATCCAACACTTTACAGAGGATTTTCCTAACTGCAAAACATCCATTAAAAAAACAACAGAAAGTGGGTTTGCCACACCAGGGAAACAGAGCCTTTGAATCCACTGAAATTGCACAAAACACACACAAAAAAGTGGGTTTGCCACACCAGGGCAACAGAGCTTTTGAATCCACTGAAATTGCACAAGCCTGACGTTCTGGTATGCACCTGAAATCCTACTGCAAAAAACTGAGAGTGTGATGGCTACCTATTTGAGGGGAAGAACTCTTATAACTACTTCTGAGAAACCAGAGTGCTATTTTGGGGAGGGAGAGCAGGACGACGACATGGTTTGTTTGGCATATTCTGAATACCCCCCTCTTTGGCTAGCAGCCATCCATCTTTGATACACTCTATTGAGCTGTCAAGAAATGGATATAGAAAGTAATTACTGCCCAGGGGAAGCTTCCTCTTCTTGTCAAAATACATATAGCGTATTTGAAGTAGTCGGCTATGCACTGTACACACATAAGAACGAACTGGCAAATGCACAACAGGGGAGCAACTTTTGGGGAGGGGGCGCGCATGCCAGTGGTGGGCAGGGCCAGAGTCAAAAGCAAGCAGAGGAGCAAGCGGGACCTTTAACTTTATACAGTGAAAGTTATACACCCATCACTCAATCAGCCATCCATGCAAGCAAGAGGCATTATCACAGTTCAAGAATGCATTCCTCGAATGCAAAAGCACTCAAGGAGGGTGAAAAGCAGGGACAGGGTGTGGCCTGGGAAATGTCTTGAAGGCCAGACAGAAAGGCCTGGAGGGCTACATTTGGGCCTTGGACTTGAGGTTCCTCATCACAGATACAGTGGTACCTCGGGTTACAGACACTTTAGGTTACAGACGCTTCAGGTTACGGACTCCGCTAACCCAGAAATAGTACCTCGGGTTAAGAACTTTGCTTCAGTATGAGAACAGAAATCGCACGGCAGCGGAACGTCAGCAGCAGGAGGTCCCATTAGCTGAAGTGGTGCTTCAGGTTAAGAAGAGTTTCAGGTTAAGAACGGACCTCCAGAACGGATAAGTTCTCAACCTGAGGTACCACTGTATACACAGACTCCTAACTATACCGTTAACAGACAATGCTTTGGTTCCTGAGGAGATCAACATCTTTGGCATCTTGTTCAAGAAGCATTACAAAATACCGCAGAGGCCTACCTATCCTTCAATGCAACTGGCATACATGAATAAATAATAATAATAAATTTAATAAAGCCAGTAACTGCATTTGAAAGCTAACCAGAAGGCAGCTCGGCTGGGCTGAGGCAGCCCCAGTAGGCAACAGGAATGCTGAAAGCAGAGCTGAACTAAGGGTGGCCGAGCCCCAGAAATAATTGATTTACAGATCGGCAAAGGGCCAAAAGGATCGTCAAGCAGCACACACTTCAGCATCCACTGTTTCTGTATTAAACTACAGGAAAACAAAATGATATGATTTATGTTGGCCTGCACTGTGGGGCAGGGTTGGCAAGCAAAATGAAAACAAAATTCACATCAATTTGAAGCTTGCGGCAGCAAAGTCTTAGCAACACCCTCCATTTGGTTCAGCGGCAGGATAACCCAGTGAGTGGGGAATGACATTAATTATACCATTTTAGAGTTAGAATGAATCTTAGGGGCCACCTAATGCAACCCCACCTGCTCAGTGCATGCTGCCACCACAGCATCCCTGATAGATGGTCATCCAGCCTCTGTTGACCCAAGATTTTTGCGCTCTAGCAGTGGATTCTTACATCCCTTTCAGGGCTACACAAACGCCTGGTGGATATCACAGTCCCACCACAACTCTGCACGATTAAGTGTGCCACAAAAATGTATAGAACAAACAGGGTATATTGATAAGAGGTTTAAACATGTGCTTAGTTTGCTGGATCCAAAAAGCTAAGCAGCTGCACTGTTCATAATATACATCCAAACAATGGGCAATTTCCTTCATTCCTATGATTTCATAGATCCGGGGGACGGGGGGACGGGGACGCTTTATGCCTCCTTCTAGAAAGGCTACTTCAAATCCAGGTTGAGGTCACCCTCTTGGGTTAATTAGAGCTCTGCCAGGTACTGCAGAGCTCACTAGCACTCTGTCTCTGCTTTCTCCCAGGACCGCATTCTATACTCATTATGTGACTAATTCAGAAAGCCCCGCAAAGATCTACAGAACCATATGAAATGACACCTGAAGTGTGCTTGACTTCAGATCCACTCGGATTATTGGCAGTTCCCACTTGACACCTGGGATGTGCCATTTTACATTTCCAGGGAGCGACATCCTTGACTTCATCATTATCACCACATCTGTTTCTGCCTCTCGCTCCTTTCTCATTCAAGTTCTCCCCAGATGCCTGACCAGGTGAACAAAGTGAGCAGATTGCAGCCATTAGTTTGTAATAACTGTGAGATGGCACCGCGCTTCCTTCCTTATCCACGCCTACTCCTTTTAGTCATCTATGCAGCTTGCCTGGCAATCCCGTCTCCCTTCTCCACAACTGCAGTGTAGCATGGGTAGGGAACCTCAAGCTCAGAGGGCAAATGTGGCCCTCCAGGCCTCCCTACCTGGCCCTCAGATCTCTCCCCAGGCCACACCTCCCACTGGCTCTGTTTCTAACCCCATAAGGTTTTTGCCTGGCTGGACTATGTCCTGATAATGCCTCTGGCGTGCCTGGATGAAGGACAGAATGTGGTTTGTGAGGGCCTGTAGAAACTAGCCTCCTGAATAAAGGTATAATGTACATTCATTGCCCAGAGTAAACCCACTGAAATTAAGATTGCCATGTACACCAGTTTCAATGGGGCTGCTCTGAGTACAACTCAAGACTGCTACAACCCTAAATTCGTTCCTTAATAAAACAACAACAACACAATTCCGTCATTAAAAGGGGGGGGGGACAGAATAGGTTTTGCTCTGACATATACCCATGCTACAAACATTTAGTGCTATCCATTATATGCACCCCATTGGCCCTTGCTTTTTCCTCCCCCTTTGCTGCCTTAGTTGTGAAGTTTTTATATACTTACTTCAAGTCTGCTGCTATTAAATTAAATCCATTGTAAAGGTGTCCTTCTAAGGCCACTTTCTTCAAGTAAGAATAACTGTCCAGATCTGAAGTCAAAAAATTTGTCACGAGGGCACCTGCAAAGTGGGAGAAAAGGGGGGGGGGGTTAGATGCTGGTAGAATGCTTTCCAATGAGGAAAACGGACATTTCCCCCTCACTGGGCTAGCTCAACCAAGTAGCAGAAATGAATAAGCTTTCTGACTCACTGCTGTCAAGGACATAGCATGGAAACGGATTAACGTAAGTTTGATCAATTGTGTACCAGGCTCACCGTTAATAAGCAACCTTTATATGATCAATTCTTTTTTTTTAAGGCTTTTCAAATGTTTTATGCCCCCCTCTGAGACAAATTTCACAAATAATTCCAACCCCATCAAAGCATCCTTTTATTTCCCGCACGTCAGTAATGCTACACAATTAAGATCATTGCAAATCTGCTGTAGCAGACCCACCACTTAATACCACCAATTAATAATGTGGTGGATCCTCTCCCGCTAACTGCCCTCAATTAAGTATAGTGCACACACCTCACAGTGCACCAATTACATGAATTTCTACAATTTACCACAGATTATCTGGCGGGGGACTTGTGTGAGGGAAAACTTAATGATTTAGAGTCTCAGGCAGGAGCTGATCAAACAAACAAGAAACGTTTCATTAAACAAAAAGAAGTTTATGAAACAAAGCGGGTCAGGAAATGAGTTCTTTCAGTTTGAAGTTAACTTATTTTATTTAATTATGTCTCTGGCTTAAACTTAATACTATAGGCACAACTCTTCTTCAGTTACTAAAAATGAGGTGTTACACTTCAGATGGTAAATGTTCAGGTTTCTAGAATAGAGGGTAAAATGCTCAACTCAGTCTATGCGCTGAATTCAACTAAATAGTTGCACTAGTGGGAGCCAGCGCAACCAGACCCATTAATGCAATAGGGTTCCCTTCCCTCTTCCTCCTAAGCCCTCCACAATCAGTTTGTGTGTGTGTGTGTCAGAAGCACCCCAGAGCAGTGCTTGGAGGGAGGAGAGTGGAGATTGTTCCATCTAGGAAGCAGAAAGGTTTGCCCTGATGGAACCGTCACAATCATGGGACATTAAATTCCATCCTGTATGTCCAACTAAATCAGGGCAGCCCCATTTTTCATACCAAGCGGGCTGCAACTTTGACACAGAATCTGTGGGCCATACACTGCCTTGTCGCGTGGGGGAGTGAGCCCAAAATTTGGTCCAGACCTTGTGCTGCCTTCCCAAAGCTGGCAAAGGGAGGCGAGAGGCTCTGGCTGGCTCCTGGAGCCTTGCCTCCACTTTCCCAAAGCTGGGAAACCACTAACCAGGCTTGGGAAAGGAGACAGAAGGACTCTATGACCCTGTCAAAGCCTCACACCTATTTCACAAAGCCCAGCACCTCGCTTACCCAGCTTTGGGAAGGCAGAACAAGGGCTTGGAGGGGCGTCAAATGTTGCTGAGGGCTGCAAAAGAAGGCCTTGAGGGTTGCATGCAGTGCTTGGGGCATGCGTTGGACCACCCTGACCCAAATCCTACTATTCCCTATTTGTAACTGGCAGTGGTTCTCTAGGAGCTCAGGAAAATGCTTTCCCCATTACCTGGTTTGCAACTGGAAATGCCAGATTCAGAACAGATTCAGTACCACTGAGTTATAGATCCTCCAGCAAAGAAGCGGTTTCTGCCTAGTTTCAAACCTTTTGCGCAGGAAACAAAGGTGATACCCACTATACCACCTAAACTGAAGCTTCAATCCTGCTTAAGCTTTAGGTATCCAAACATAGGGATAACCCAGCTTTCCGGAGGCCACTGAATTATTCCAAAACAATGGGTTCCCAAGACAGTTAAATGCTATTAATTGTTCTACCAAAATCCCGGCTGGCTGGAACACTAGCATTATCATCAATAGAAGCAACCTTGCAATTACAAGCCCATCACTTTAATATGTAATATATCTAAGCATTTTCTGGCAACAGTTGGAAGCATAAGCCTACGGAAATAAAATTATTTTCAAAGTAGCAAGCAGGTTTTTAGAGCAGAATTTTTAAAGCAGTTGTGTGTTGTTGTTCTTGTTGTTGTTATTGTTGTGGCTTGTTGTTGTTATTGTTTTTTAAGAGGAACAGCACCACTTTCAACTAACTTGATGTAACCCTGGGAGCTGATGTATGCCATTTCCAAACATGAAATATGTGTATCCTAGTATTAATATTAGTATTAGTATTAGTATTAGTATTAGTAGTATATTGCCTTTCATCTATAGATTTCAGTGCAGCTTGCAACATAAAAATGCAAGCAGAAATTGGAATGTGACTTTGAAAACACTGCAAAGACTGAACAAAGGAAGATAAGAATTAACTCTCCCAGCACACCAGGTCCAAGACAATAATGATTATGAAGGACTACACAAGTGAAATGGATTTTATATTTTTAAGAAATAACCGAGGCACTGTTGGTAAGGAGGCAATGATGGTCGGCTGTAAGAATGGACAACAACCAGTGAAGGATGAAATGGATATTAATGAAGAGATGATGTGGCTACAGGAGGAAAAGATGGACATATGTTTGCAACAGAAGCGGAGAACCTGATTTATTTTTTTAAAAAAGAAATTGTATTCAATTAAAGTAATTTGGTTTGATTTGTAAAAAACATTGGAAAACTAATAAAAATAATTGGGGGGGGGGGGCCAACCATAAAATGCAAGCTAAAAACGCATAAGAAAAACAACTTTTCACTGCAAGCTAGCCCATAATGCTTGTGGCAGCAATACTGCATGAGTGCATCCCTATAATCAGTGATGGGAGTACCCCAAACACACTGGAAGATGGAGGTAAAGAAGAACTGAGTTTGAAGTGAGCATATGAACCAATGGTACAGAGCACATGGTCTGCATGCATCAGCTTCCAGGTGCAATTTCTATCATCTCCAGTTAAGCCACCCCTGGTAAGGGAGACCTGGGAAAGATCTCCGCCCCAGACTCTGGAGAGTTGCTACCGACATTGACAGTGAGCAGGGCCAGCTAGACCAACAATCTGTCTCCATACAAAGAGATCTTCTGGATCTATACTGGAGGGGCAGGGGGTTGAAAGAGAAGATTCTGGTTTAGTAAGGGAGAGGGAACACAGGAAGCTGGCTTACACAGAATCCATTCAGCTCAATAGTGTTGACTCTGACTGGCAGCAACTCTCCAGGATTTCATTGGGGGCTCTCTCCCAGTCTAATCGGGAGATGCTGGGACCTTCTGTGTGCAAAGCAGGTGTTCTACCACTGAGTCATGGCTGTTCTAGGTTTGGAAACACTGCAACAGAATATATGACTGTAGTAAGGGCAGTGCTGCTGCAGTTTGTGTGATTCACTTTCGACTGCAGGATTTACAGCTGAAGAATCTGCATATTAAGGGAACTTCCAGGTATGTTCATGTAACCCAGTCCCTTCTCGTTTCCATATACATACCTCTTCCTTTTGCATTCTTGTCTATCTTTGGCTGCATGTAGTTCGTCAGGGCTGCCAATTTACCTTTCTTGCTGATTCCAAGCCACGTCCCGCCTTCTTTTCCTTCCTCCATATCCAAACCTGCTAAAAACATTTTTTTTGTTTAGACAAGCCTACCCAAATACTTAGAATGGTTAATGTGTGTTTTAATCTGTTTTCAGTTTGCCACTGTTTTTAATTTTTTGAATGCTTCAACTTATGGTTTTTCATTGCTTTTATTGAAAATTTAATCGTTTCATCTTTTTTGTAGATTGTGTTGAGGTTTGCTTGTTTGTTTTCCATTCAAGCAGTGTGCAAATTTTATAAAATTTCAAAAATACACAGTAACAACAGTAATAAAGTAGGTAGCATTTTTTTAAAAATCTAAAAGGTATCTGTAGTCTCTGTCCAAGAGCTTCATACTTTCATATCCTCCAACATTTCAGATGTAAAAACATGAGGGACATGCCCAGTTCCAGGGTTGAGAGTGTTCCTTGGAAGAATACTGCCTGATTTGGCTCTCAGTGGGTTTTAAAGTGTCACAGGAGGTAGGTTAGGGCTGAGAGGTAGTGACTGGCCCAAGGTTACCTAGTGAAGAGTAATGGATGAGCAGAGATCTGAACCTGAGTTTTTCCCAGTTTTAGTCTGATACTCTAAGCCAGCCTTTCTCAACCGTGGATTCCCATATAGTGTTGGACTACAACTCCCTAGCTTCACTGGTTCTGCTAGCTACGGATGATGGGAGTTTTAGTCCAACACCATCTGGGGACCCAGGGTTGAGAAAGGCTGCTCTAATCCAAGGGTGAGAAACCCCAGGCTTGGGGGCCAAATGCAGCCTTCAAGGCCTCTCTGCCTGGCCTTTGGGACCCTTCTTAGGCCACACCTCCTCCCCCCAAGCCATATCCCTCACTGCCTCTGCTTTCAGCCCTCCTTGAGTTCTGCCTTTTTGCAAGCATCTCCCATTATCCTGGACCATTGGTTATGCTGACTGGGGGTGATGGGTGTTCATGGAATCAAATAACTATGGGACACCAAGAGTTCTCTAGTCCAACCCCCTGCAATGCAGGAATCTCAACTAAAGCATCAATGACAGACGGCCACCCAGCCTCTGCTTAAAAACCTCCAATAAAAGAGAGTCCATCGCTTCCAGAGGGAGTTGGTTCCACTGCTGAACACCTCTTATTGTCAGAAATTTCTTCCTGATGTTTAGTTGAAATCTCTTTTCTTGTAATTTGAATCCACTGGTTTGGGTCCTACCCTCTAGATATTTGAGCATAGCTATCGAAGGCTGATCGCCGGAGAATGGATGCTTTTGAATTATGGTGCTGGAGGAGACTCTTGAGAGTCCCATGGACTGCAAGAAGATCAAACCTCTCCATTCTTAAGGAAATCAGCCCTGAGTGCTCACTGGAAGGACAGATCCTGAAGCTGAGGCTCCAATACTTTGGCCACCTCATGAGAAGAGAAGACTCCCTGGAAAAGACCCTGATGTTGGGAAAGATGGAGGGCACAAGGAGAAGGGGACGACAGAGGAAGAGATGGTGGGACAGTGTTCTCGAAGCTACCAGCATGAGTTTGAGCAAACAGCGGGAGGCAGTGGAAGACAGGAGTGCCTGGCGTGCTCTGGTCCATGGGGTCACGAAGAGTCACCACGACTAAACGACTAAACAAGAACAACAAATCCTGTCTCCTCTCAGTCTCTTCTTTTCCAGGCTACACATACCCCAGCTCCTTCAACCATTCCTCATAAGGTTTGGTTTCCAAGCCCTTGATCACCTTAGTTGCCCTCCGCTGCACACATTCCAGATAGTCAATATCCGTTTTAAATTGTGGCCCCCAGAAACAGCAACATCTGGACACCCAATGGTTTCCCATCCCAGTGATAGAGGAAGGTCGGAATGATCTTCCCCTCTGCTCTCTGCAAACCTGCTGCATTTCCATGCTGGTTATGGAGGAAAGTGGGTTCCCCCATAGAATGATCCGTTCTTCCCTCCTTCCTCTGCTAGCTCTGCTCATTCATACGCATGGAGTTGCCTCTTGCCTATGGGCTACCAGGCAAGTAAATACAAGGCTGCATAAAGGCAAAAATGATGCAAAACCATTTTACTGCACTTACTTTCCACACCGGCCCCCCACCGGCCCAGTGTGTCTGGTTTTATTTGAGACAAAAAAGGCAGGTGTTATTAATTCAAAGGGTGTTATTCACACAAGAAATGAAACCTAGACCACTAACACCCTTGAGAATATTTCAAGGCACTATTGCCTCAAAAATGAAGAAAAAGAAAAATAGGCAGGAAAAAGCTTAAAGAGGGACAACAACAACACATCAAAAAGTGGGTTCAGCATCTCCCCACTTTGCTACAGCCTTAAAATTCAGATTTCAGCATCAAAGTGTACCACTCCACACACACACACCCTTTGCATTTGTATAAAAATGGGGGTGGGGAAGTTTGCAGCATACTCTGCAAGAATTTGGAATGAGTGAGAGACTTTCCGAAAGTAAAAGGAACTGCAGTGCAGAGAGAGTGATTTATCCTTACAATTCTTCCTGCCAATGACAACAACATCAAGCATAAAAGAAAAATCTTTGCACCGTCAAAAGATTTTAAAGCTATGCTTTTGCCTGCCTGTGTCTCATTTTTATTTATGTGCCTAGCGAGGCTTATGCTTCAGTTTGGCTAGGCAGAGAAAAGATGTTTTTGGTTTTCTTTGAAAGAGAGGCAGAGCATTAAGTGAACACAAAGGTTGGTTAACTTTTTAAAAAGTCACCAGGTAGAAGGTTGGTAGAGTCGCTTTCAGTAAATTGCAAACCGACAAAAGGCAAAGAACAACACACTTTCTCTTTAACCCCAAGCTATTAAACTATTTTTGAAGACGCTTGTCTCCTGGCCAAAACTGCAGGCTTGAAAAATGGGATATCGGACCACATTTATGGGAGAGCAAAATGCATTTCTGTTACGATTTAACTATGGCTCAAATCACTCGATTTCAGGTGTCAAATTAAAACACTGTTGTGAAAGTTGTAAAAACAAAGACAAACCACCACAACCACCAGCAATAAAAGCAACATTTCAGAAGACCTTGCCTGTAATAAGAATGCAGGGGTCTTTGAGAGGCATCTGAAATATCACATCACAGCCCAACTTACAGATGATAGGTGCCCATTCCAAAACACACTTCACATAGATTTACAGTCAAAAGCAAAGAGAGAGAAAAATTAGCATCAGCATGGTTTAGGGATTAAAGTTTTGGACTAGAACCTGGGAGACCTGGGTTCAAATCCCTCAGCTCAGCCTTGAAACTCACTGAGTGATCTTGGGACAGTCACCATCTCTTAGCTTTACTTAGCCTATCTCATAGGGTTGCTGTGAGAATGAAGGGAGAGAGGGGAGACCATGTACATAAGTGCAACATATGAATAATTACTTAACGTACCGCTGAGGATCTCATTGCTGCCGTCCCAGAAGTCAGCTGATTTTGACGGTCTGTGATAAAATTCATCTCTGTTAGCTGCTAAGATAAGCCTGGAGGACAAGAACAGGAAAGCATGGTTGCCATGGATAATGTGAATAATGTTAGACATAGGAGCATTGTTGGCCCACCTAGAGGATCCTTCAACAGTACAGTGGTACCTTGGTTCTCAAACGCCTTGGTACTCAAACAACCTGGACCCCAAACACTGCAAACCCAGAAGCAAGTGTTCCAGTTTGTGAACTTTTTTTGGAAGCCGAACATGGTCCGTTTTGAGGGTTACGCTTCCGATTTGAGTGCCACACTTCCGTTTTGAGTGTTATGCTGAGGTCTGTCTGTTTTTGCTATTTATTTTGTGGTTTTTTTTTTTGCAGCTCTTTCTTTTGTTTTTGTGACTGTGTGGAACCCAGTTCAGCTACTGATTGATTGATTGATTGTGGGACTGAAGTACATTGTTTATTGCTTTCATTTTATGGATCCATGGTCTCGTTAGTAAAATTAGTAAAATTCATGTTAAACTGCTGTTTTAGGGGTTGTTTTTAAAAGTCTGGAACGGATTAATCCATTTTGCATTACCTTCTATGGGAAAACGCGCCTTGGTTTTGGAACGCTTTGGTTTTGGAACGGACTTCTGGAACGGATTAAGTTTGAGAACCAAGACACCACTGTGCAAAATAAACAACAATAAAACCCCACTGCATTTCCATTTAAAGACATTGCACATGGCAATGGTCCAACAGCTTCTTATAAGAGGGAAACACTGCTGACCCATAAAGTCAGTCTATCATGGAGGAAGGACAGGACAACATGGACTGCCTCACATGCAATGCTAAACCATGGCTTAGTGCTATGCAGACAAGCCTTAGTGAGACCCAGCAAAGCAAACCGTAGGTTATGAAGCTGGCTTGCTCAATCAAACAAACATGTTGTATATGCCAGGATGCCAGGTTTGCACTAATGTTAAGCCCAGTTTCTATGAAATGGCAAAGGAACTTGGTAGAAATTCTCCTCCTCCTGGGGAAGGGAGAAAACATACCTAATGCTCCTAAGCACTTGGTGAATAAAAGGAGGTCTTTTAATAGGAAGAGAGACTGGGGGAGGTTGTGTGGCAATTCAATATGCAGCTGAACCCATAAGACATCCAGAGTCAGGCAGCAGGGTCATTTCTCTTGAAGACATACAGAAACACAATTTTTTGAATTCAGAAACCAAGGAAGAGGATAGCATAAGAGCAGTCGATATGGGCAGCAATCCTCCAAGGAGAACAGAATCCATACATTTCAGCTCTTTGAGCTCCAAGTTTCACTCAACTACTAAAGCAAAGAAGGATGCTTTGGGTATTTGCTTTTGGAGTTCATTCTAATGCCCACTGGAAGAGCAGTCAGCTTCTCACCGTTATTGATGGAGCAGATCTAAAAAGTTCAGGAAGCCACAAGCCACTCCTTTGAATAAAGGCACAAAACATAATAAAAAGTCCCTATAATCTCATTTAAAGAGTTTTCAGAAGTCTTTCTCTCTCTCTCTCTTTGTGTGTGTTTGTGTAGTCTACCACCAAAATCTCACAGCCCATCCACAGTGATTTAGCCTTGTATAAATATATACAGATAAGCCTCAAGCATAATGGAAATATGTATCATGTTGCTCAATATTAGCAGTTAATCAGAACCAACCATCAAGGTCTTCTAAATATATTATGCACAAACAGATACAGCTTTGGCTTGTAGTTAGGGAACTGTTCTTAGCTATCAACATAATTCAGTGTGCCAGGAACGGCAGCAGCCTGATGACAGAAATAGTTTTCGTAATGTGCCATGATGAGCATGTAGCTCATGGATTTACTTCCTGTGTATCATCTCCCAATCTAGCCACAGCCATGCAAAGGCACCCATAGCCTAGTCTTAGGAACACCCATGACCATAACTACCAACACCACCTTCTGGTCTTTCTTCCCCAAATGGTTATCAGTCCTTGCTTGGAGCTGATGGCCAGACCTATCAGAACTACATAAGCTCCTACCAAGATGGAGGACTGGCCCTATCATTGGGCAAATTGGAACAGCCACCACATTCAACAGATGTGTGTGTTGGGTGGTGGTGGTGGCTGTACCAACAGCTCTCTCCCTCCTCTCCAAGGTCATTCTTTTTAAGTCTCCCCAACACAGACAGATCAGGCACCACAAGTACTTACTTACAGGTAGATGCAGCCAAAAAAGCAGGGAAGAGTGTGTAAACCCAGAGGATGCACTATACCTTACAGGAAATAGTTATCTCTGCCCCACCTCAGTTATTTGGGTTTGGGGAGTTTGTATCTAAAAGGTAAAGGACCCCTGGACGGTTAAGTCCAGTCAAAGGCAACTATGGGGTTGTGGCACTCATCTCGCTTTCAGGCTGAGGGAGCCAGTGTCTGTCCACAGACAGCTTTCCAGGTCATGTGGCCAGCAGGACTAAACCGCTTCTGGCGCAACGGAACACTGTGATGGAAACCAGAGTGCACGGAAATGCCATTTACCTTCCTTCCACAGCGGTACCTATTTATCTACTTGCACTGGCGTGCTTTCAAACTGCTAGGTTGGCAGGAGCTGGGACAGAGCTCACACTGTCACACAGATTCGAACTGCCGAACCGCTTCTGATCGGCAAGCCCAAGAGGCTCAGTGGTTTAGACCACAGCACCACCCACATCAGAGTCTGCATGGACTTTGCACTGCCAAAAACCAGTGGTGTAATGCAAGCGTTGGGAACTGCATCTGACAACAAGAAGAAAAAAGTTCCTCACCCATCTTGCAAAGGTAACATAGTCTCTCATCCTCCCTAGGAAATTTACTTTAATTAGCGCCACCCATCTAAAAACCCATTGGAAATCTAAGATCTTGATTTTCTCAAAGAGCCGGAAACTCCATAATTGGAGAATTGATGGGAGAGTCATCGAACAAGTCTATAGATTCCAATATTTGGGAGTTTGGTTACAACATAACCTCAGATGGAAGGCCCATGTAGCCTATGTTACAAATAGAGCCAAAGCTATCTCCTTGGCGATCTTGCGATTCTTCTTCACCGATGGGGCCCTTCATATCCCATCGGCGTTGAAAGTCTTCAAGGCCAAGGTGATTCCGACAATTGCTTATGCCATCTCAGTCTGGGGGACTTTTGCCAACCTATCTCACCTGGAGGTCATTCAAAATCAGTTTTTAAGAGGGATATTGAAACTGCCCAACTGTGTAAGTAATACAGCATTACGCATGGAACTCAATATTGTATCCCTGGAAAATGCTCTGTGGAAGCACATACTTTGTCACTGGTTATCTCTATGGCACAATCTCCCAAACTTGTACTTGATACAATGTATGTGGAGAGATGATTTCCAGAGCCCATGGGTAAAAAATTTACAGCTGAAAATAATGGCAATGGGAATCTCCCCATCCAAATTACTAGAGCAGGACATAGTCCCAGCTAAAAGAACAGTAACCTGTAAGCTAGAGGAGATGGACTTGCAGCAGAAAATGATCTTGGGCAATGGTACCTGCTCACCTCTAAATCTTGGTTTATTACCCCTCTTAAGGCTCCCAAACTATTTGAATTCCCTAACTTCCTCAGCTCATAGATATGCCTTTGTAAAGGCAAGATTCAACACCTTCCCATCGAACGTGCTGAGAAATAGATTCTCCAATGGACAGATATCACTCTTATGTGATTGTAATAGTGGGGCACCGGAATCGTTGCATCACATAATCTTTGACTGTGCTTTTCACTTACCGGCCAGGAGCAAGTTTCTTGCTCAATATCTTAAGGGAATTGCCGATGATACGATTGAAGCCAAACTGAGATATCTACTAACTGATGATGACCCCCTAAAATCACTCATGGTTGCCAGATTCCTGATCAGCGTCCTATCCCTAAAGAAGAGAAACGGTCTCCTGTGTGATTCGGATAACCCCTTTAAACCATGACCTATGTTTTAGGTGATATCACCATTGTTTTAAACCATGATCTATGTTTTAGGCGATACCCCCATTGATATCCCTGATATTTATTGTAATGTATGATGGTGGTTTCTGTTTTTGTATGATGGTGGTTTTTGTTTTTGTTTTGCTTCGATTATTGTTTGTCTTTTGTAAGTTTTGGCGATTTTAAATTTGGAGGTTTAAGTATAATATGTTGACATGGGAAACTGTCGTGTAACGGGCCAATGGCCGTAATAAAGACCAATCAATCAATCAGCGCCACCCATGTCCCAGTTTGCATCTAAGGTCGTTTGGGAAGAGAAGGCAGACTGCAAGGTAATGAGGATTCTGTTTGCTCCATCTACTGATATGAAATTAAAAGCAGGGATAGGGAGCCTGCAGCCTTCCTGTTAGATTACTTTTCATCTTTCCTCACTACTGACCATGCTGGCTGGGGCTGATGGAAGTTGGGAGTCCCCCTTTTACCCCACCCCTTTTAAAGCCAATTCTGTGCATGTTCAGGTGGTACTAGGCACCTTTTGCTGCTCTCCCTTAGGTAGCAAAGCATCTCGAGCCAGCCCTGTAAAGGTGGGAGGACTGCTTGGCTGAAAACCAGAGCACCATTCATGTAATTGGAGAAGTGGATAGCAGTTATTGCCCACTCCCAGTTTTACGACCAAGTGGTAACATTCCTTTTTTATTTTTCATTTAAATAAGCAATATTTTATCCTGTGTATGAAGGTTTCAGGATAGCAATTTTTCTGAAAGACACAGTAGGTTGTATCCAGATTACATTATCTGAAATGAATGGGACAAGTTAGGAATGACTGGGTCTTTCTCTGTGCCATGCATTTAAAACTCTACTAGGGCCCTGCAGGACTTGACATCTTTCCGCAGGGCCTGCAAGACAGAGCTGTTCCACCAGGCCTTTGGTCAGGGCGCAGCCTGACTCCCTCCTTTGGCAATCTTTACAGAACTTTAGTTTATGGTTGCCATCAATTTTGATTTTAATTAATTTTTATAATGTTTTTATAATGTTGCACTATTTTAGTGTTGTTAGCCACCCTGAGCCTGGCTTGCGAGGGCGGGATATAAATAAAATTTCTGATGATGATGATGATGATGATGCCACTAAAAATGGTTGCTTCCCTCCAAGTGTCCTGGGAACTTGAGCTTGTTAAGGGTCCTGTGAGTTGTTGGGAGACCCCCTATTCCCCTCACAGAGTGGTTCATCAGACAACCCCTCTTCCCATGGAACTATGGGAATTCTAGTTCCACAAGGGGAATAGGGGTGTCCTAACAACTCTCAACATCTTAAAAAGTAGAGACATCACCTTGCTGACAAAGGTCCGTATAGTTAAAGCTATGGTTTTCCCAGTAATGATGTATGGAAGTGAGAGCTGGACCATAAAGAGGGCTGATTGCCAAAGAATTGATGCTTTTGAATTATGGTGCTGGAGGAGACTCTTGAAAGTCCCATGGACTGCAAGAAGATCAAACCTATCCATTCTGAAGGAAATCAGCTCTGAGTGCTCACTGGAAGGACAGATCCTGAAGCTGAGACTCCAATACTTTGGCCACCTTATGAGAAGAGAAGACTCCCTGGAAAAGACCCTGATGTTGGGAAAGATTGAGGGCACAAGGAGAAGGGGACGACAGAGGACGAGATGGTTGGATAGTGTTCTTGAAGCTACCAGCATGAGTCTGACTAAACTGCGGGAGGCAGTGGAAGACAGGAGTGCCTGGCGTGCTCTGGTCTATGGGGTCACGAAGAGTCGGACACGACTGAACGACTAAACAACAAAACAACTCTCAGCATCTAAAGGTGATAAAATGGTATAGCGGTGCTTTAAATATATGGTGCGGATGTGGCCCAAGGGACTTCAATGGGGACTAACTTAAGTCTTTCTCCAACACAATGTTCCAAAGCAACACCAGGTGCTAAATGAGAGGAAATATCCTTCTTTCATCGACTTGAGCAATGAAGCATACATTAAAAAGGTATTCAGATTTAATGCAAGAAGTTAGTCAAGAAACACCAACATTTAAGGGTGACCTCTGAGGCAGTCTGCTTTCTTAAGCCAATTAGTTATAATATATTTGGTCATTATGAAGTAATTTTGATGATCTAGAAGGGACTATAAAAGCTGACATTAATTCATAGGAAGAGAGGGCTTTGGCTACAATGGCTACACACTTCTAATCAATGATCTAAACTTGTTTTACGTTCAGTGGACTATCTTTAATCTCAATTACTGCTTGGTTTCATAATGCACACATCACAGACTCAAGGGCTACTGCAGTTTCGCATCCCCCAAGCATTACATCCAAAGGGAAATGTTTTTGGGGGGTTCTGACTGATATGAGTTTGTCTTACACTATGGAGAAATGGAGAAACCTGCCCACAGGCGCTGCTCACAAGCGGTCAATATAGAATTAGCAAGATTTGTCCACCTATGCTTTGGTGGAATGGAAAACTGGAGAAAACTGCTTATGCAAGTGAAGCAAAATTCCAAGTACAGGCAACATGCACAAGATGTTTGCTGGTGCTTCAGACTGGCACTGAGATTTGCCAGGTTCATTAGAACACTTCAATATACAGTTGTACCTTGGAAGCCAAATGCCTCGCCAGTCGAACATTTTGGCTCCCAAACTCCACAAACCCGGAAGTGAGTGTTCCGGTTTGCAAACGTTCTTTGAAACCTGAATGTCCAACGTGACTTCCGCAGCTTCCGATTGGCTCAAAGACCACAGTCAAAACAGGGCCGTTAAATCTGCCCTGGGACTGTGTTTAAGTCCTGAATGTCTGCTAGCCACAATGCAACCTAGAAACTAAACTTCTTAAATTGGGTGTGTGAATGCAAGGTTCTAAATTCATACTTTATTAGAATACCTTACTTCTTTCTTTCAAAGTCTCCATATTGGAGAACAGCAGCAGAAGTGCTCTTCTCCAAATAAATTATACAAGACCCTAAAAATAGCTACATAACCTCAACTGTGTTAAGATTTATGTAACTTCTTAATGTGGGGGCAGAGAGAGATGGAAGCATGAGAAATCATTCCATTGAAGCAATTTCCTGTGATATAATTCAGTTCCATAAAAAGATTATGAGATTATGGCTCTGAAAGCTAAAACCTGTATTTACAAAAGTAGCAATTTGTATCTCAAAAATGAGATTTATAAATCTTTATATGTATGTGAGAGTGAGTGAGAGAGATGTGTGTTTAAATGGAAAACATTTATACACAATACGGAAGAAGTATATTGGAAAAACCTGGTTTTGGAGGAATCCCATGCCTAAACCCTAGCTACAAGACATAGCCAGCTGTCTACTACCACAAACTCCAGCTATCTGCATGGTTTCTCACTGCCCTGATTTTTGCCTTTTGGGTGGGGACTTCCTAATATTGCATTAGTATGAGATGCTGGCATGGCCATCATAGAAACCCAGAGACTGAACCAGAGACCTTTGGCATGCAAAGGTTATGTGCTACCACTGAGCCATATATATGGCCCTATCCCCAAATAAGATTCTGGCTCCAAAGGTTCAATCTCACAGCAGGTTAGTACTTGCATCTGATTTCTATCACACGCAGCCTCTATAGATCCTGACCATAGTATATGGTCTTGCAAACCAGTGTGTTCTAAGATGATGTGCCAATACATTTTATCCTATAGGCTTCTTTTACAACTGAGCAGTAAGTGGAAGAAAAATGGTACTCTGTGCTCAGTGTCTATTTTTACAGGTGGTGCACACTTCTTTTATGCAAGTTTTAGATCTAGTGAATATGATGATAAACCCAGGTAGTATTAAAAAAACAAAAATAAAATAAAATAAAGAGATGTTCACAATACACGTTTGTCAGGGAACTGCCATCAGGGCCGGAGGGAGAGAGCGGGCTCCAGAGGGATTCCAGAGAGCGTCCCGGGATGGGGAGAGGGAAGAGAATCAGCGTAGCACCAGTGGAGAAGGGGGGCAGATGGGGGAACCAGCGAGGCGGTCCCAGGACTCCTTGCAGGGGACCAGCGGGGAGAGTAAGGGTCCTCCACTGCCAACACCCTTCTTGCGCAGAAGGCTTCCGTGCAGGGAGAGTAGGAGGAGACTAGGCGTCAAAGAGCTTCTTTGCTGGAAGAAGTTCAAGAAACGCCCACTGACGGATTCTGCCAACGATTGAGACAGCCACGGGCGAGTGGCTGTCCGGACAGAAAAGGTTCACTCAGGCAACCCAGCCAGGTGTGGGCACCGGCTTACGCACGAGCAACCCCTAGAACCATTACAACGTTCTTTTGCAATCTGTATTGTTCTGCCCCTTTGGTTTGTTCTCCCCCTGTGATTTATCATGCTGATGTAGCCTTGACCAAGTTTCTTTCTATTCTGCAAATTCAGGATTTGCTTGTACATTTGTCATTTTTCTTGCTGTCTCTGTTATTTAGTATTTATTATTCTCGTATGGTTCCCAAGTATTTCATCCTTCATTAATCTTACAAGTTTTGTTTACAATGCCAGTATCTTTTCTTCTTTCCTATGTGCATGACAAATTGATGAAGGATGCTGCTCAGTACTTTTATTTATTTATTTTAACAACAACAACAACAAAAAAATGCAGCTTAACATTAAAATACTAAGGCAGTGGGCAAAAAGGGGGTGGTGGAAATAATGTGGTTACTGCTGGGAGGTGGAGGGAATAGGGAGGAGACTGTGGCTCAATGGGGCAGGGCATCTAGCTCCTCCTCCTTTGTGGGAAAGGAAGCTAACACAGGCTAATTTAATTTCACATATATGCTCAGGGGGTCTGAACTGGCGGTGACGGACTAGGAATGAGACCTTGGGTTTGTAGCAGATGTCGACCCAGTGTGTTGCAGCAGTGGAAAAGGCAAAGTCCATGCTAGGGAGGATCATTAGGAAAGGAACCAGAAACGAAACTGCCAGTATCACAATGCTGTTATACAGATCTATGGTGCCAAAGCAACAAGGATAATGTTGACAGTCCTGGTCACCCTCACCTCGAATACTGTAGAGTCAGGAAAGGGTTAAGAAAGGGGCAATGCTCAAGGGGATGGAGCAATTCCAACTGAGGAAAGGTTGCAGTGTTTGGGACTTTTTTGTTTAGGGAAAAAATTCGGGTAAGAGGGGATATGGAAATTTGTTGTTGTTTAGTAGTTTAGTCGTGTCCAACTCTTTGTGACCCCATGGACCAGAGCACGCCAGGCACTCCTGTCTTCCACTGCCTCCCGCAGTTTGGTCAGACTCATGTTTGTAGCTTCGAGAACACTGTCCAACCATCTCATCCTCTGTCATCCCCTTCTCCTTGTGCACTCAATCTTTCCCAACATCAGGGTCTTCTCCAGGGAGTCTTCTCTTCTCATGAGGTGGCCAAAGTATTGGAGCCTCAGCTTCACGATGTGGAAATAGAGGGCTTTTAAAGAAGGTTAGACAAATTAATGGAAGGGAGGGTTCTACTGAAGGCTACTAGCCATGGGGGTGGCGCTGTGGGTTAAACCACAGAGCCTAGGACTTGCCGATCAGAAGGTCGGTGGTTCGAATCCCCTCGATGGGGTGAGCTCCCGTTGCTCGGTCCCTGCTCCTGCCAACCTAGCAGTTCGAAAGCACGTCAAAGTGCAAGTAGATAAATAGGTGTTTCCATGCGCTGCTCTGGTTTGCCAGAAGTGGCTTAGTCATGCTGGCCACATGACCCGGAAGCTGTATGCCGGCTCCCTCGGCCAGTAAAGCAGGATGAGCGCCGCAACCCCAGAGTCGGCCATGACTGGACCTAATAATCAGGGGTCCCTTTACCTAGCCATGGGGGCTATGCTCTGCCTCCACCATTAGATGCAATAATGCTTCTGAATACCAGTTGCTGAAAAAACACAGGAAGGGTTTCTTGGGTCCTGTGTGTGGGTTTCCCATAGGCATCTGGTTGGCCACTGTGAGAACAGAATGCTTAACTAGATGAGCCATTGGCCCAAACCAGCAGCTTTCCTTATGCAGGGAGGCAGCAGGATTGTGCCCACCTCCTCTAGGCCAGCTCCCCTCTTGCATAAGACTTACATGGTACAGTACAACAGGCCTGGCACTGCGGGGGGGGGGGAATGAGGATCGGATGGTGACAAACGATCCTATGACAGGAACCCTAAATGCATTGGACTTTGCAACTGCTACATGTGGCATTCGGCATGTGAAGGCCAATCAGCTCAGGAGCCATCAGGCAGAGGTGGGTGGGTGCAATCCTGCTGACCAACGAGGCACTGAGCATATGCACATTAAATTTTTGAAGAGGACTCTAGCTGTACCTCCTAACTAGGTGTTAATGGAGAAATCCAAGGGCTCCCTTGGACAAAAAACAAGGACACCAGCCAGGAATATCAGAGCAAAACAGCAGCCAGTAGGCTTGGTCTTTATTGAAGACTGTCACGACAGGACTCCCACCTGCCACAAGGTGAAACAAGATGGAAGCCCCGTACAAAAGAGAACCCAAACTTTTATTAGCTGCTAATCCCCATGTTACACCCCCCCCAAACTACATCACTAATACATCATCGTTACATCATGAAAGGAGAGGTCTGGTGGCAGTAATCTGAGCATCCTGAACCCTGCCCCATTCCTCCCCTTGCCCTCCAAAACACCCATCAAGTGGAACAAAAGAGATATTTATTTTTCCCAGCCAAGTTAATCATACCCTTTTGTCTTCATTTGGGTTTGTTATTTCTGGAATGGCTACCTGTCTGGCACGCAGGTATCAGGAAGCCAGGGATTATTACTCAGGCAGAGGGGCTGCTGAGTAGCTGAGCTCACATGTCTATATGAATTTCTGAAGTTTTCTCAGTGAGCCAGTACAAAGATACATTTATCAGTGAATTGTTACATTTGGTATTGTGCAGCAGAGGCCCTTTGAATACAGTCATAGCTCGGGTTACAGACGTTTCGGGTTGCGCGATTTCGGGTTGCGTACCGCGACGAACCCAGAAGTACCGGAACGGGTTACTTTTGGGTTTCAGCACTTGCGCATGTGCAGAAGCGCCGAATCGCAACCCGCGTGTGCGCAGACGTGGCGCTGCGGGTTGCGAACGTGCTTCCCACACGGATCACGTTTGCAACCTGAGCGTCCACTGTAAATAGGAAGAAACTGTGACGAAGTGTTTTGTGGGGACAAGTCACAAAAGTGATTGTGCTGATTTTGGTAGTGGGATGCATGTGCATGATATCTAATGGAGGGGCAACTCCCCCCCACCTTATACATTGGTACCTCAGGTTAAGTACTTAATTCATTCCGGAGGTCCGTTCTTAACCTGAAACTGTTCTTAACCTGAAGCACCACTTTAGCTAATGGGGCCTCCTGCTGCTGCTGCGCCACCAGAGCACAATTTCTGTTCTCATCCTGAAGCAAAGTTCTTAACCTGAAGCACTATTTCTGGGTGTGTAACCTGAAGCGTATGTAACCTGAAGTGTATGTAACCCAAGGTACCACTGTACATAAATTCCAGCAATATAGGAAATATGAAAACAGGTGCAAACGACAATGCTCTACCGATTCAATTCTACCTTTTCCTAGGCGCCAGGAAAAAAAGGGAGAGGGAGAGGCGGATGGAGGGGGTGTTTTCTTTACGGCATTGGTTTTTCATTTAGGAGACAAATAGGAGGTTACATTAAGGTCACAAACAGCACAGCAAAGCCAGCAATCCCATGAATAGTGTTACATATCCCAGCAGCTATGGCAGCAAAACATTTAGATAAGAGACTAATATAACCAGAGTTGAAAATTACCTGTATGCATTTTTGGAAACAGGTCGCGGGTCAAACTTAAAGAACAGAATGCACATGAGTAACTGAGGGGGAGAAGTTGTGCTTCTTCCGGAGAGGGTCAGTGAAGGGTCATACTGCAGCAGCCTGCAAATGAAACATATGCAATGAAGGACCAATCCGACTTGGAAATTTACAAAGAGACAGTCCTCGGTTCTCAGCTGGAGTTCAGAGTTCCCACTGTTCTCATTAGCAGTGCTCCTTTCTGAAATTAAGAGGGCTGCGGAGGTGCATATCTTTCCCCCGTCTTAGTGACTCGTGTATAAGCATGCCTCTGAAAAGACGGGTCTTTGGCACTGCTTAGGTTTTAAATGGGAATTTAAAGTTCAGAGGAGGAAAGCTTGCAGACGGGCACTATTTTGGGGTGAGATGCAATCCCATACAGGCAAATTGCGGTCACACGATTGTAGTTGACTGGGAGGTCTGGTGCAACAAACCTGCTTCCCCCAAAGATTGGCCTTTTTAAAATAAGTGAGGGCAGGGCAAAATGCACCCAGAGGTAAGGCTTGCTTTGGTGCAACACTATCTAACCTCCTCGCAAACCAATCAGAACAAATGCTCAATAGGCGTCCGCAATGTACTGATACACCTAAAAGCAACTAGACGCAAAGGCTTGGTTTAGACCAGATTTCTCTAACCTGGTGCCTTCTGGTTCTTTCAAAAAACAGTCCCCATCATTCCTGGCCACTGGCCATGCTGGCCAGGGCTGATGGGAGTCGCAAGCCCAAAGCACGGGGAAAGCACCAGAATTGGGGAAGACTGGTTTAGTTAATCATCCTTGTGTTCATGCACTCTTTTGTCCATTGGCATGTTCCAAATCCCTCCCCCTTTTCTAATTTTGTTCAAGCCATGGTTTACTGCCAAACCGAAACTGAAAACTTAGATCAAGCCACGGTTTCCAATTCTGCCGTAGAGAAAAAGGACAGCTTGCCCGATTCAAGCGTCTTGACAAACTGCATCTCTTGAAACTACGAAGAATGGGAGCAAATCACCTTGTGCGAAGAGGAATGGGAGCCTGAGGTTCATTCTGGCTCCTCCGAACAATGGAGGACCAGGCAGCAGTACCAGCTGGGTATGATGGGAGTTGTAGTCTAAAACCCCTGATTGTGGAATGCTCTCCCCAGAGAAGCTTGCCTGACACCATCACTACATGTTTTTAGACGCCAGGGTACAAACAACCTCTTTACCCAGTGTCAGGGAACTGCCATCGCAGCCAGGAGTGGAGGAAGGGCTCCCAAGCGATGCCGGAGAAGGTCCCAGCAGGAAAGGAGGGGACTCAGTGACCGGGGAAGGGAATCAGTGTTACACCAGGGAGAAAGGCGGGCAGAGGCGGGCTTTGGAGAGTTGGCTCCAGGACTCTTCACCAGAGACTAGCGGGGAGAGTACAGGTCCTCCACTGCCCACACCCACCCTGCGCAGAAGACTTCCGCGCAGGGAGGCTAGGCGGAGACTATCCGTCAAGGAACTTTTATGTTGGAAGAAGTTCAGGAGACGCCCACTGACGGATTCTGCCAGTGACTGAGACAGACGCGAAATCAGGACTGTCCAGCCAGGGGAAGGTTTATCCAGGCAACCTCGCCGAGAGTGGCAGCAACTTACGCACGAGCAACCCCCAATTCCCATTACACCCAGGCCTGTGGCTATTAAATAATCTACAACCTGTGAAAGTGTGGGGGACTATTATGATGATGATTATTATTTTACTATTAGGCTGTCTGCCGTTATGTTTTTTATTATGTTTCTTTCACTGATGTTCCGGAATGTGTTTTCTTAATGTTGTACAAAGCCCGGGGATCTTCTGATAAAGAGTGGTATATAAATTGAATAAAGAAACAAAACATCTGGAGGACATCAGGCTGATGAAACATAGGGGTATGTGAGCGCACAAGAGGAGGAGGCCATAGCTTAGTGGTAAGGGACACGCTTTGTTGGGTCTGGAACTTAACAGGTTAAGAAGTTCCCATGATGCCTCAACATTATGACGTCAGCTTTAGAAGCTGGGAGGAGCTGGGAGGAGTTTCTGTTCTCTTCCTCCTGGTTCTCTGAGGAGAGAGGTCGCAGTTTATCATGGCTGCGAGTAGCCCAGGGATTTTCTGGGGAATGTCGGAATAAAGGACTGAATTGGACAAACCTGGACTCTGTGTGTGTTTGTCAAAGGACGTGACAGTTTCACACCGCTGTGCTCAACTCTGCTACTGGCGTGACTGGAGCTGCTGAGAGCGTGCGCAGGGTTCGGAGCGGAGGCGTGCCGGGCGGCCATAAAGAGCTAATGGAGGATCGCAAATCAATTAGCGGGGGTCGCGCCAGATCAATAAATCATTCCCCAGGTTATGGGTGCTTAATCACCGATTGTAAAACTGTCACAGAAACGCTTTGAAGTTGCGGCAGGAGGTGGTGAGATTTTTTGCCTGCGTCTAAGAGGCAAAGGAGTGGCTGCGGAGCTAAAAGCGGCTGACTGAAAGACACAAAGTGGCTGCCTGTGTTGCTGAGTGCTGGGACCAGCTGGAGCTCTGGAGCTGGGAGCTGAAGGCAGCAAGGAATCGCTTCTCCACGGGTGCCAGAGGAGCTTGTGATCTGTAAGTACAGCTTGGGGCCCCTTGGGAGAACGGAAGAAGAAGGCAGGCTGCCAGGTCTTGGAGGACATTCC
>JAXCMG010000019.1:6365187-6430023 GCA_034642415.1 Podarcis siculus
ATCGCAAATCAATTAGCGGGGGTCGCGCCAGATCAATAAATCATTCCACACGCTTTGCATACAGACAAACTATATAGGTTCAACACCTGGCATTTCCATTTTAAAAGGAAAAGATATAAGGCAGTGGTTGCCAATGTGCCATCTGGAGGCCCAATGATGCCCTTGAGGTTTTCCCCACCTGTGAAATTTTTGAGCTCATGCCCCAACCTATTACCTTTTTCTCCCTTGAGAAGCACACAGAACAGCCCAGGAAAGACTAATAATAATAATAGTAATAGTAATAGTAATACCTTTATTGTAATTGTACAACCTGCATACAATGAAATTAAACGAGCCTCCCCCCCCCAAACACTCAATCTCTTATCAAACAACACACCACCTCGCAAGTCAATTTTGCGATGTTATTTTTTGTTCGACAGCCTAACAGCCCACGGATAGAAGCTATTTTTTAGCCTGTTGGTACGGCTGATTATACTTCTATATCTCCTGCCTGAGGGTAGAAGATTAAAGAGGTGATGGCCGGGGTATGAGTCATCCCTGAGAATTTTTCTCGCTGTCCTAAGGCAACGATCCCTTGCGATGTCATCTAGCAAACTCAAGGGACAGCCCATGATATCATGTGCTGTATTCACCACCCTCTGTAGAGACTTTCTGTCCTTGGCTGTCAGGCCAGCGTACCACACTGTGATACAATATGAAAGGACACTTTCTATTGTGGACCAGCAAAAGGAGTTCATCAGTTATTGTTTAACATTATTCTTTTGCAAGACCCTGAGGAAATGGAGTCTCTGTTGGGCCTTTCTGACCACCTGAGTTATGTGGAAAATGATCGGTGTTAAAAAAAAATGAAGATATGATATTGAGATGTGCAGGTTTTGATGGACTTACTGAATGAAAGATATTGTTCCTGTACTCAAGAGTCGATGCCAGGCCAAGACCTGCTAGCTGCTCCTCCAGAAGGAAGAAGCCTCCGCCAAAGAAGAAGATTGGCAAAATAAACTTTTGAACTATGCAGGATAAATTAGATAACTTGAAACCCAAGGAAGAAAGGACTTCGAATTTTTAAAAAGGATGTAAATATTTAATGCGTATCCTTTGAGCTTTGTGTACAGATTTTTACACTAGTATAACTTTTAAATGTCACTTGTATTAAGATGAAGGTGGTTTAAAATTGGATCATGAAGAATACGATAAGGTTTTATGGACATGCATGAACAAGTATTAAACAATCAAACCAAGAGGGGGATGGGAGGAAAGCCAAGCAAAATTTACTTACGATTTTTTATTTTACTTTAATTTTTAATTTTTAAAAGATTGCTGTTGTTATTTTTTATTCTTTTATGCTATTTTTGGAACATTAATAAATTGTTTTCAAAAAAAGAAAAGGAAAAAAGAGAAGCACACGGAATCAAAGGAGGAAGTTACAAGAGTGACACTCTATCTCACTTCCTCTTTCAGCTCTATGTGCTTGTCAAGGTTCAGATTCAATCTGACTTTTACCCAGATCCCTTGGTGTGTGTGTGTGGAGGGGAGTATGTGTGCATGTGTGTTTCTGCACTCTTTCTCTCACTTTCTTGAGGGGAGGGGGCAGTTTGATGAAGGGGAGGAGGGAAGTGAGGTGGTGGTGTCCACAACACTTGCTCAAAAATCCAGATGTGTCCATGGGTATAAAAAGCTTGCCGACCCCTGCAATAAGGTGACGGGGAAGATCATCTCCCCAAGACCATGAAGAACTGCTGCAGCAAGGGAAAGGAGACAAAATATGGGGCTTAATGGACAAATCGTCTGACCTGGTTTAAGGCAGAATGCTATTTGCTTCGTGTGCATTTCCTAACACAAAATCTCTACATTTGCAGCCTGCTTAAAGATTTCAGTCACATTTGGATGGCTCGAAAAACATTCTTTTACCTTTTCAAATATTTTCTAGAAAGTCCCACTTTGGGGACCGTGTCTGGTAATGAAACCGCAATGTAGCCTTACTTCCCCCTCCCACCACTGAAAACGGTGATTACAATGGCAGCAGCTGAACTCCCAAATGTTTCACTGCTACAGACAGCCTGCATGTATTAAGGGTTTTCCAGAATGTGGAGATGGCGGTACAGCAGAAAGGCAGATCAATACCTGAACTCTATAACGGCGCTGAATAATTAACTTAACCTTGCCCCAGTGAGTGATGACCAAGGGGTTTTTATTGAAAACAAATTAAATTATTTTTTATGAGCCCAGGAACATTGTTCAAGATAAAGTGATCTTTTCTCATTTCCACGCTACGCTCTGCTTCTAATTCAAGCCCTACATTTCACAGTACCTCGCCAAACCCTCCCACAATATCCCACATTCTTAATTCCAACAGAAGGAAGCCATTTTCTGCAGCATTTCATGCTGGGTTTTTCCCTCCCTTCCTTTTTTGCTCTTTACCACTAAAAACAGAGTTGCATGTGCAGTGTTCATATGAAATCTTAAAACTAATTCAAGCCTGCCAAACCAGCAGCTTGCTGCTGTCAAGCCACAGATCAGCTCAATACTGATAGAAGTCCACTACCCACTGTCAAGGTTCCATAATGTTCAGTTGCCAAAAATTTGATTTTGTTCAACAATATTTACATACCGCTTAATCAAGAAAAACATCTAAGGAGGTTTACGTAAAACAAAACATTCGTTTGAAAAATGACAATACAGTCATACCTAGGCTCCCGAATGCCTTGCGAGTCGAACATTTTGGCTCCTGAACGCTGCAAACCCAGAAGTGAGTGTTCCGGTTTGTGAATGTTCTTTGGAACCCGAACGTCCAATGCAGCTTCTGATTGGCTGCAGGAGCTCCTGCAGCCAATCGGAAGCCGCACCTTGGTTTCCGAATGTTTTGGAAGTCGAATGGACTTCTGGAACAGATTCCATCTGACTTCCGAGTTACCACTGTACAGTGGTACCTCAGGTTACATACGCTTCAGGTTACATACGCTTCAGGTTACAGACTCCGCTAACCCAGAAATAGTGCTTCAGGTTAAGAACTTTGCTTCAGGATGAGAACAGAAATCGTGCTCCGGCTGTGTGGCGGCAGAAGGAGGTCCCATTAGCTAAAGTGGTGCTTCAGGTTAAGAACAGTTTCAGGTTAACTACAGACCTCCGGAACGAATTAAGTACTTAACCTGAGGTACCACTGTAAAAGCAAACACTGAAAACAAAGCATAAAAAAATATGAAGTCAGCTGCCCTCCACCATATTTCTAATTTAGTCATTATTGGGCCACCAAAATGATCAAGGGGGCTGGAGCAGCTCCTCTATGAGGAAAGGCTGCAACATTTGGGACTTTTAAGTTTACAGAAAAGATGAGCAAGAGGTGCTATGATGGAAGTTATAAAATTATGTACGGTGTGGGGGAAGAGAAAATATTTCTCCCTCTCTCATGAGACTGGTACTCAAGAAAAACATCCAATGGGGCTGAATGTTGGAAGATCCAGGACAGATAAAAGAAAGCACTTCTTCAGGCAGCAGATACTTAAAGCATGAAACTCAAGAACAGTGATGGCATCCAACTAGGATAGCTTTAGAGGAGGATTAGACAAATTGATGAAGCATAAGGCTATCAAAAAACAAAGATCATGGCCACTGGTCCCATCACCTCCTGGCAAATAGAAGGGGAAGAAATGGAGACAGTGAGAGATTTTACTTTCTTGGGCTCCATGATCACTGCAGATGGTGACAGCAGCAATGAAATTAAAAGACGCCTGCTCCTTGGGAGAAAGGCGATGGCAAAGCTAGACAGCATCTTAAAAAGCAGAGACATCACCTTGCCAACAAAGGTCCGTATAGTTAAAGCTATGGTTTTCCCAGTAGTGATGTATGGTAGTGAGGTAAAGGTAAAGGGACCCCTGAGATCTGGACCATAAAGAAGGCTGATCGCTGAAGAATGGATGCTTTTGAATTATGGTGCTGGAGGAGACTCTTGAGAGTCCCATGGACTGCAAGAAGATCAAACCTCTCCATTCTTAAGGAAATCAACCCTGAGTGCTCACTGGAAGGACAGATCGTGAAGCTGAGGCTCCAGTACTTTGGCCCCCTCATGAGAAGAGAAGACTCCCTGGAAAAGACCCTGATGCTGGGAAAGATGGAGGGCACAAGGAGAAGGGGACGACAGAGGACGAGATGGCTGAACAGTGTTCTCGAAGCTACCAGGATGAGTTTGACCAAACTGCGGGAGGCAGTGGAAGACAGGAGTGCCTGGTGTGCTCTGGTCCATGGGGTCATGAAGAGTCGGACATGACTGAACGACTAAACAACAAAAGGCTATCAATGGCTACCAGCTATGATGACTATGCTCTGTCTTCACAGCCTGAGGCAGTGATGAATACCAGTTGCTGGAAAAGCCATAAGAAGGGAGGGAGCTCTTGCGTTCAGGGTCCTGATTGCAGGTTTCCCACAGGGACCTGACTGGTTGCTGTGAGCACAGGATGCTGGGCTGGATGAGACTTTGGCCAGATTCAGCAAGCTCTTCTCGTGTTCTTAAGGGCTCTTCAAGTTGCCAGGCCCCCTTCCCACTGCTTGTCATCAGCTCCATCTGGTACGCAGGCTAAGACCCTACCTACCTGCAGACTGTCTCGCATGCTCTAGTTACGCTTGGACTACTGCAATGTGCTCTAAGTGGGGCTACCTTTGAAGGTGACTTGGAAACTGCAATTAATCCAGAATGTGGCAGCTAGACTGGTGACTGGAAATGGCCGTTGAGAACACATAACACCAGTCTGAAAGACCTAAATTGGCTCCCAGAACGTTTCCAGGCACAATTCAAAGTGTTGGTGCTGACCTTTAAAGTCCTAAACGGCCTCAGCCCATTATACCTGAAGGAGCATCTCCACCCCCATCGTTCTGCCCACTCAAGTCCAGTTCCGAGGGCCTTCTGGTGGTTCCCTCACTACGAGAAGTGAAGTTACAGGGAACCAGGCAGAGGGCCTTCTCGGTAGTGGCGCCTGCCCTGTGGAACGCCCTCTCGTCAGATGTCAGGGAAATAAACAACTATCTGACTTTTAGAAGACATCTGAAGACAGCCCTGTTTAGGGAAGTTTTTATGTTTGAAGTTTTATTCTGTTTTTAATGCTCTGTTGACAGCTGCCCAGAGTGGCTGGGGAAACCCAGCCAGATGGGCGGGGTATAAATAATAAACTATTATTATTATTATTCTCTGTTGTGAACATTCTCTGCAGCACAACCTACCCAGGACTCATGGATGACAGTTCATGCATTTCTATTCTTCTGTTTAATCATCTGGCATATTGCTTCACTTCACATTGCAACTTGTAAACAAATAATGAAATATTTTCTGCCAATAAAAATCATAAAACCATGAAGTCATTTGCTACAATGAGAGGATGTGAGAAATCATTTATTATTATTTTAAATACAGGCTGGAAGTCTTGAGGCACTTTGCAAGAAACTTCTCCGTTTTTGCCACTTTTAACAGCAAAAGGCACTTCTGGGCCTTGCTTCTGCCAAAATGCAGCAGATAACAAGCATTTGCAAACTACTGCCCTCTACTGTCAAGTGCCACGATTTCCTTTATCAAACGGCCGTTGAGAATACGCTGGGGAGCCATGAAGCAGAAATGCTCAACTGCTGGGTAAGGCAGTGTCAGTGTGAAAACTAAAGAGGACTTTGTTCTCTTGCTAATTGACATGTTCCAACGGAAGACTAACAGTCAACGAAGCAGCCTATTCTTTCGAAACAAAAGAATCCTCATCAGAGGCGGATTTAGGGGAGAGCAACCAGTGTGGAGCCTCTGGGGTGCCGAAAATATGATTTACAACGCAGTGTGAGCGGCGGAGGGGCACTGACTTTTGGCATCACACAAGGCTCTGCTGAAATTTGAGGCCCCAATATCAGCCACTGTCCCCATTTACATGGGAGACTTGCTGGTCTCAAGGCAGAAATTGAGCCAAATCATTGGTCCATTTAGTTCAGTATTTCTACACTGATTTGCAGCGGTTTTCCAGGATTTTGGGTAGGCAGCCTTTTCCAGCCCTACCTGGAAATATACTGGGAATTTAACCCAGGTATTTCTACATGAAAAGCAGGTGCTGACCACTGAGCTACGGCCACATCAGACCCACATCTCAATGGCTGAAATGCTGGACCTGAAGCATTTACTCCCCGCCCCCCAAAAAGCACTTACGCTTGATCTTCGCCAATAGCTATTATTTCACAAAAAGTATCAGCTGACTCTTTAATACAGTGGAGACTTGAACTAAAGTTGAACAGAAGCTCCTCAGGCAGTTAATAAAATCAGCATAAATATCACATCATAGTAATTGGATATAGCAAATTTAAAAAACAACTAAGGACAGACAGGTCAGGAACTGCTCGGCTACTGGTAAGTCTGAAATCTGAACATTAGCATTCTAATCGGCTGAAAGCCATCTTGGGGCAAGGGGGAAGGTATTTTTTTTGCAAGTCTAAAAGCTGAGTTTCTTTGGGCAAGTGCCACGTGCGAGAAGGTCCTGGATCTCAGATTCACCTGCTGTGCCTTAGATGGAACAAGTTTTCCTTGAAAGATCTTAAGAGACAAGAGAATAGGCATTTTTTAAGTGAACACCAGAATCCTGAGGATGTTACCGTATTTTTCGCTCTATAGGACGCACCGGACGATAAGAGGCACCTAGTTTTGGGGGGAGGAAACAAGAAGAAAAAAATTCTGAACCCCAGAAGCCAGAACAGCAAGAGAGAACTGGCTTCTGGGATAGTCTCTTGCTGTTCTGGCTTCAGGGACAGCCTGTGAAGCCTCCGCAGGGCAGCGGGGTGCCTTCACTCTGCTGCCCTGTGGAGGCTTTGCGCAGCCACCCCCAAGCTAGAACAGCGAGACGGAGCGCTGCGCAGCACTCCGTCTCCCTGTTCTGGCTTTGGGCTTAGCCGCACAGCCTGCATTCGCTCCGTAAGACGCACACACATTTTCCCTTACTTTTTAGAAGGGAAAAAGTGTGTCCTATAGAGCGAAAAATACGGTAGTTAGTGTTGTGCAAGTGACAGAGCATGGTTTTAAACTGAGACACAATCCATAGGAATCCTGTAGCTTCTAGAGAAATACTCCAGTCTGGTGCACTTTCCCTCAAATCAGCTTCTGTCTGATTTGAAAGAGCTGCAGTTAAGCTGTGGCGTGTACACTGGACAGCCATTGGACATGCTCAGATGACAGCTTCGGTGAATTGGAGTTCGGCATGTGGAAACAAATCAGGAAATGGGCATTGTGTGAAGACATCTCTCTGGCCCCTCCCTGGTCCGTGCAGCGATGGTAAGACCGCAATGTGCAACACAGCAGAGGGAAATTACCGGTGCCTTGCCATGTTTCAAGCCCCTAAATTGTAAATACTACACAAACAATACACACAGCACAGTATTAAGTATCTGGTGACTTGCCATGCTGAAAATGTGTTCATTGCATACCCCCAGCCGATGAATGACACAAGGCATGAAGCATTAAGAAAATATCTTAACAGAACGGCATTCTGCAATGTGAATACACATGGGTCTTGTTTTAGTGTTCCAAAATTAAGAACCATGGTTTCATCACTCTCACCCCTTGGAAGCCAGCCAAGGAAGCATCCATGACAAGTCCTTCCCCCGCTTCTCTCCAAACTCCTATAAACATGCATTTCGAAAAGGCATCAAACAAAATTTACAATTCCAAAGCAAGTTACAGCCTTCTCTGGTTGAAGTATGGCATGCTGAGAGGTTAGCATTTAACAGATTTCCAGAGAGATTAGCAATGTTGCAGCAAAAACAGCCAAAGAGTCTTGTGGCACCTTAAAGACATATTTACTGTGGCACAAGTTTTTGCAGACTCAATTCCACTTAAAGAGACAAAAGTTTCTTAATCATTTTACATATGTTAATTAGTTTACCAATGCCAGGCTATCTGTGATATCTATGACTGTTTCTTCAAAATGGTTCCTTGCCCCACTTTAAATATTAGTAATACAATCATCTCAGCAATTATCACCCATCTGCTACTGTAAAGGTGGCTATTTAACACACATTTAAACTCTAATAATCACTGATTTCAGTATCTCCTGGCAATTCAACTCTCACCTTACAATTTTCTGCTGTATATACCTGCCAACTAAGATTTCACCACATGCTTCTGTCAAAGGGGGGCTAGAGTCCACAAAAACTTACGCCACAACAAATTTGTTAGCCTACTTCTGTAAGACATCTTGATTAAAATTAGCAGGAAATTCCAGAGGCCTGTATGGAATGCTCCCTCCCAACCCCAACCCCCAGCCCCAATCTCGCACCAAAGGAAGTGGATGTAACAAGTTTAAGGACAGATGTCAGATAACTATAAGCAGCAACAGCATTTCGTTGGGAACCCTGCCAGCAAATTAATTGGATTACTCAATCAAAAGAAACTGTTGACAGTTAATGGCTTGCAAAGACTCATGAGGGTTGCTTTACGGGAGATTCTCGTCTCCGTTTGCCGATTAAAATGCACTACTGAGTGGCGAAGTTTACTTCGGCAAGTAGAAGTTAATTTGGTTCCAGTATTAAAGCCAAAGCAGCTGTTTGCATCAAGCTGGTGCCTGCCGCAAGGCTCCGAGAAAAGCTGCTTGGCACAAACCAACGATCTCAAGAGCTCAAAACAAGAGCGAGACTCTTACTCCCTACAAAGTTTGTACTGCTGGGATACTGGAGATTGCTCTTCAGCTTTTTGGTGTTGATGCTTTCATAACCACTGGTGGTGGATCATGCAAAAGATTCTCCTGGTGGTTGGTTCTTAGACCTGGATAAACATCCTCCCCCCCCAACCAACAGCCCACTGGAGATCCTTTGGTGTTGGGGATCCTAGATAATCGCTGGCCAGGGTAAAAGCCAACCCTGTCAGGTAGAACTGCTTCCATCCCTACTATCCCCCAACCTGAGCTAGGGGAAACTCAGATTGTTCTCTGCGTGTCCTTGGAATTCAGAAAGACAAGAGCCAAGTAAACCACTCACTGCAAGCAGCCAGGTATCAGATTTGGAGCCACACTTACTTAAGAAGCCACACCAGGATAAATGCAATGCTTTAAGGAGGTTATAAATACAAGCATTTATAATAGAAGACAGTTAAGAAAAGACTTAAACAGCATAGACATAGCTTTGGGAATTTGAGTACGAAATAGAAAATAATAAAGCTAGCTTGCCTCACCCTAATACAAACCATTAGAGTCGTGGACCCAGGGGGAGAGGCATCCTGTTTCCCCACTCGAGGCAAAATAGGAAGTGCCACGCTGTCCTGCCGTTGCTTCTGCCACCACTGTGTGCCCTGCCATATCCACTGCTGGCAGAGAATTTCAGGAGTTTGTGCTGATTTGGGGGAAAACCTCTTGCACTCTGCAAAATCTGGTGCCAGCTTCTCTGCCAGCAGTGGAAGGGCATCCATGGGTGTGCCACCTGGGGCAGTGGCCTCGCCCTGCCTAATGGCTGGATCAGCTCTGCACGGACCCCACCAAACTGGCACGGTGCATCCAGGTATACACAGGTGTTGCAATTCACAATCCTCATGCAACTGGGATCTGGCTGTGCTCACGACCTCCAAGCCTGATCGCCTGTTTAAACCCTCCTACAGTAGTCTGCATCCTTCTCACCGCTTTTTAAGTTTACCTTTTTTGCCCCCTAATCTTTCCCCCTTTCATTTAGTTAAATATTTGCACTGATTCAGTACTGTCCTGCCATATACAGACGCTGACCCCCCCAGCAGCACGAAGGACCTGTGTGGTCCCGTTCACACACTATTCCATATCCTGACTACACACACACACACACACACACACACACACACACACACAGAGTATATTCAAATAAGTCAGCAAAGCATCCAGCAGAAAATAGATCGCATGGTGTTTGGGCACTGGGGCATATAATGATGGTTTGGCACAGAGAATGATGAATGAGGCACAACCAGCAGCCAACCAGCACAGAAGAAAGCAGAGGAAAGGGGATGAAGTGGAGAGGTGGGTGGGAAATAGTTCTACCCAAAGGTGTGATTTGCAACTTTATCAGGGTGATGCACTTGGAAAGAACAGGCAGATTTCAAGAGTGGTGTTGCACAAAGTGGAGGAAGAACCCAGAAGGGAAGATCTGGTTTGGCGGGAGGGGGGGAAATAGAATATAGGAAGTTATCTTATACCAAGTCAGACCATTTGGTCCATCTAACTCAGCATTGCCTACACATTTCCTGCCATACCTGGAGATGCTGGGGGTTGAAACCAGGTGCTCTGAGCACAAAGTGGATGCTCTAGCACTGAGCTACCTCTAAAATGAAGCTGTCTTACATCAAGCAACACCAACTTGCTTAGTAGTGCTGCTACGAGATGACCCTTCTGACTGCAGGGGCCAGGGATTGAACCTGGGGCCTTTTACGCACAAAGCATCTGATCAACCACTCACGGAGCTACAGCTATTCCGCATCCACCCGCACAAGGGAACACAATGCGGCAGGATCACCATAGGCTGATTACAAGAGCAGATGGTGAAAGGGTCACTGTGAGCAAACCCAAGCTCATTTGCACTCCCACTACCACTCTGTATCTTAATCTTAAATTTCTTCCACTCATGAAGTTGGTAGCTATAGGAAATCAAATGCAAAAATGTCCTGGTGCCTGAATGAAAACAACAACAACCCAAGTATATGGTGGATCTATAGGAAGAGGATGCAGCCCATAATTTTAGCTGCAGTTTTCAGCCAATCCACATCAAAGAGGGGGGAAAAACCTATTTTTGTTGCCTTTCACTACAGGACTTTTGATCTGGCAGTACTCTGGCTGTTGAAAACTCTGCCCGAAGGAATAGATGGTTTAAATATTTCAGATACGCAGATAGCAGTCCAACTGAGTTTTAATAGCTAGCGGGGACAGATTTCACCACTTTTTTTTTATGTATCCAAAATCATTCCAGCCACATCTCTCCTTTTTTCACTTACCAGTTGGGGATTCAGAAACCACAGGTCATTCGTACAGCCCTCAAGCAGTGACCCAGCCTGTTTGACTCCAAAGAGTGAAGAGAGACAGTTGCAGAGAGACAGCCAGACTCCTAGAAAGAGGAACCGGATGTCTTGTTCCCAAAGAAATCACAATTTTTGTTGACAAAAGAAAAAGCTGGCTCGAAGGATGGGGTGGGGAGAGAAAGGAAACTAGGTCAAAAGTACAAGCAGCTTTTTTACTTGTTTTGACGAATGCAGCTATTTTTTCATTCTTTATCTGAAGCAATGGAAGAAAGCATCAAAATACCAGTCTGTCTGTCTGTCTGTCTGTCTGTCTGTCTCTCTCTGTGAAGGACCATGAACACAATGGTAGTTCATATGCTTCTTTGTATGCAGAGGGATCCAACTTCAATCCCTGGTATTTTCAGGTAGGGCTAGGAGGGTACCTCTGCCTGAGGCCCTGGAATGCTGCTGTGATTCAGGACAGGCGATATCAGGCTTAGATAGACCAATTGTCTGGTTTGGTATAAGACAGCTTCCTATGTTCTTCTAACATCAAGCAGATTGGTGCCTGAGCAAAGGAAGTACAGGAGAATCTCAGGTCTATTGATAAACTGCACCACTCAACATGAGGAGGCCCTCTGCCTGGTTCCCTGTAGCTTCACTTCTCGCAGAGAGGGAACTGCTGGAAGGCCCTCGGTGCTGGATGTGTGTACGGGCTGAATGATGGGCGTGGAGACACTCCTTCAGGTATACAGGGCTGAGGCCATTTAGGACTTCAAAGGTCAGCACCAACACTTTGAATTGTGCTCAGAAACATACCAGGAGCCAATGTAGGTCTTTCAGGACTGGCGTGATAATGGTCCCTGCGGCTGCTCCCAGTCACCAGTCTAGCTGCTGCATTCTGGATTAGCAGTAGTTTCCGAGTCAACTTCATATGGGATGATGATAGTCGTAGTTCAAGATCACCTAGAGATCACGTTGATTACCCCTGCTCTAGAGCTTTGCACGAGAAAATGTGAAAATCCAGAGGCAGTGGGTGAGCATCCGAAGAGCACTACATAAATTATCGTGTTGCTGCAAACAGCCCTTGCAGCTGTGTTCCTTCTGTTCATGGTCCCTTAGACCCAATCCATGATTACAGCTTTCGAATTCTGGGGCTGTGGAGAAGGCAATGGTGTACACAGTAACCATATTGCTCTCCAATATGTTTGCTCCCCAAGAAGCAAACACATTCTCCAGGGTACAGTATTTTATGAAGGGCAAAAGCCAGGCCAGAAGCTTCACAATGGCTGGCACTTATATTCCACTGCGGTGTGCAAGGGTACCAGGCGGAATGATCGTAATAGGAAGCACTTGCCTTACAGCACTAAAATAATGGATTGAATTCTTCACAGGACAAATTGCAACTTATCAAGCCCAAGTCATTACACATTCCACCGCTTGTCTTCTTTAAGAATTCATGCTGCTTTATGCAAACATACATTTTTCATAAAGCCACCATCACAACTCGCACAAAGGAAGAAAACTGTAGTCTTTTCTCAACACCAAGAATCTGTGGTGAGTATCTTTTGTTAGTTAATAGTCTCAGCACAGGTCTTTAATGTGCTTTGAACAGAGAGAGCAGCAGCAGCCAAAGACTTAATGTTTAACCAATTAGGTTATTTGAAGGCTTCGTCATCATTGCAGGCAGGTCAAAAACGCACACACCAAGAAACAGAGCAGCATTCTGAGTAAAAACAGGCAGGCAAGAGTGAAAGCTGGCAGTCTATACAGTCGTACCTCAGAAGTTGAACGGAATCCATTTTGGAAGTCATTAGACTTCCAAAACATTCAGAAATCAAGGCGCAGCTTCCAATTGGCTGCAGGAAGCTCCTGGAGCCAATCAGAAGCCGTGGAACCCATGTCGGGCGTACCTGATGAAAAGAACGTTCGCAAACCGGAATACTCACTTCCGGGTTTGCAGCATTTGGGAGCCAAAACGTTTGACTTGCAAGGTGTTCAACTTCCGAGGTATGGCTGCATATTTAAAAGTGAATTTTTTTAAAAAACACTCTTTTTTATAGTTTACATATGCCATGTATAGGGATGGGCGTATCTGTCAAATCTGGGTTCTCTCAATTTCTAGTTGTTCCCCTCAGTTTCCACATTAGCTTGTGAACAGTTTCCCTCCACCCCCAGTCCTCACAAAAATTCATCAGCATTTTAATCTGAATTTACCTTGATATACACAAGTTTATATGCAATTTTGCCTAATATACATTTTTTTCACAGCAATTTCCCGAATATAATGCATTTCTGTATATGACTTTCACTAATACATGCCTCTTCATGTATACTTTACCTTAATATATGCATTTTTTACACACATTACTTGGCTGGATGACTTCATTGCAAAATTTGGAGAAGTGTAAATTTCTAAAGATGCCAATGCCTATTGCTTTGGAAAGGGTGAAATAGGTATTTTCACCATTAAATGTGAGCTGAATATAATTTCTCCCCCGTCCCTAGTTATGTGTGCGCCATATTCAACACACAGAAGCACACGAATGAGAAGGATGCAAACACATGGTCCTACTGGCACAGCATTTATCCAAAATGCACAGGCCTTGACAGGCCGTCAACAAACTAGCCTTCAAGCAATTAGCTAAAGCCTTTTTGTGCATCTCGAACTGCAGCAGAGAAACAAGCAACATTGACATAGACTCACAACCTGTTACCAGGGTCAGGGGCCTGCAGTCCTGCAGGTGTCACTGGACTCCCATCATGTCAGGCAAGCATAGCCAACGGTCAGGGATGATTGGAGATGTAGTTCGCAAACACCTGGAGGGCTCTGTGTTCCCCAACACTGCTCTATTAGTTTACCGGAGTGTCTAGATCCTGATCATTACTGCCTTTTACCCCTTTATAATTTGATATGGAACGGCGTCATTTCACTCACCTCTGCAAGCCGCTGCAATTTGCTGAATATTACTACAAACCTCTAAAGTCATTATTAATGAAGCTCCCTCTACAGCAGTAGCTACAGAGAGACCAGAGTAGAATGAGATATAAATCATAAAGTGATGGGCACATTAAAGCTGACATTTCCAATATTTTGCCTGTCTCACATCGCTGCTTCTCGTTATCACCCTTTGTTCCATATTTTATTTATTCTATGTGATTAACTTTATATGGATCTGTTAAAAACATGACAGCTTAACATTGTTATAATAATTGAAATCTATTTCAGAGCCTTGATTTGCCAGTTTGTTGTTCAACAACAACAAATACTCACTTAGCGGCCTTTGAATAAAGAAGTGCATTGGTAAGCTTATGTAAAAGCAAAGAACAAGTTTGCATTTGATTTTTAAGATGCGACGAGAAAATAAAGGGGATGGGGAGGGATGCACACAACTGCGTCTTTACTAACACAATCAAAGGAAGGCAATGAAATGTTTTTTTTAATATTTTGCTCCCCATACTTACTAAATAAATACCTGAAACAAAGAAAACTACTTCAACTCTTTTGAGTATACCAGAGGGACATGGACCAAGGAGAGTTCATGTGATTAAAAGAACCATCCCAGATAGCTCAGTTGTGCAAAATCAATATTGAAGAATCATTTATTGTTATATGATGAATACAGTGGTACCTCGGGTTAAATACTTAATTCGTTCCGGAGGTCCGTTTTTAACCTGAAACGGTTCTTAACCTGAAGCACCACTTTAGCTAATGGGGCCTCCTGCTGCCACCGCGCCGCCAGAGCACAATTACTGTTCTCATCCTGAAGCAAAATTCTTAACCCGAGGTACTATTTCTGGCTTAGTGGAGTCTGTAACCTGAAGCATATGTAACCCGAGGTACCACTGTATGGTCAATTGAATGAGTTCCTACTTTAACAAGCACAGCTTGGATTTTCAGGTACCTTTTGGCTTTTACCTGAAATCTGTTTTCCCCATTCCTGGTAGTTTCTACTGCACAATTACAAAGATCAAATTTGTGTATACCTTTCCATGAACTGGTTTGTTGCAGTTCCTTATGTACATCCCAATAGAGAAATATGCTTTCTCCTTGAAAGAAATTATTTTCAATCATATTGAGGGCTGCAAAATTTGTTCTGGAAAGTAAGGAATTCCGATCTCAGCATTTAAGAGACACTGAGATGTTTCAATTTTGATAACTCACTTGATATGAAAAGCACAAGGCTGCAATCCTAACCCCCACTTATCTGGGAGTAAGCTATACTGAATGCAGTAGGACTTACTTCTTAGCTGGCTTGCTCTGCCAGCAATACACCTCAGTATGTCTATTTCTTGATTATCTGTGATCCCACCTTTTTGTTTTAGCCTGTAGGGTGGGTACTGTTGTGAATTGTTAAAACATTTTAACATATTTAAAAAAACATATTTAAATAGTGCCATACTTATAGATTATGGTGGCTTTTTTATTATTATGCAATAACATACATATGTCTGCATTCTTGCACATAGTTCTGTAGTTTTACACCAGGGATGGCCCTTCAGATGCTGCTGCACTACAAAACCCATCACCCCTGACCATGCTATCTGGGGTTGTTGGAAGCTGAGAGTCCAACAACTTCTGTAGGGCCAAATATGCAATGCAAGACCATGTTTTTGACCAATTTCCAGCATGCTATGGGAGAAACTACCCCCAGTACATTACTACTAGAAATATCGTGCCTTGGTCCTCATCATTTCTAAAGTTATGTTTATTCAATGCATTTGTCTTCTGTTTTATTGTTTTTCTAATTTTAATCATCTATTTTGAGCTTGTTTTTAACTTGACTGTACTTCCCTTGTCAATGCAGAATGTCTGTATTCATTAAGCACTTTTTCTTTTTACATTTTATGTTTCCTAGTAATGGTAACTGTTGTTGTTTAGTCGTTTAGTCGTGTCCGACTCTTCATGACCCCATGGACCAGAGCATGCCAGGCACTCCTGTCTTCCACTGCCTCCCGCAGTTTGGTCAGACTCATGTTTGTGGCTTCGAGAACATTGTCCAACCATCTCGTCCTCTGTCGTCCCCTTCTCCTTGTGCCCTCAATCTTTCCCAACATCAGGGTCTTTTCCAGGGAGTCTTCTTTTCTCATGAGGTGGCCAAAGTATTGGAGCCTCAGCTTCAGGATCTGTCCTTCCAGTGAGCACTCAGGGCTGATTTCCTTCAGAATGGATAGGTTTGATCTTCTTGCAGTCCATGGGACTCTCAAGAGTCTCCTCCAGCACCATAATTCAAAAGCATCAATTCTTCGGCGATCAGCCTTCTTTATGGTCCAGCTCTCACTTCCATACATCACTACTGGGAAAACCATGGCTTTAACTATACGGACCTTTGTTGGCAAGGTGATGTCTCTGCTTTTTAAGATGCTATCTGCTTTTTAAGATGCTATGGTAACTTAAATGACTAATAAATGGCTAGATATTGAGATTTCTTGACTTTATTTGATGTACATTCCTAAGAATTTGGGTTGGGGTCCAGGACAACTTTGTAAGCACATCAAGGGGTCAATGAACTTAGAGGTTTGGGAAACTCTGCTTTAAATAGTTATTTCTGAACCTTATGTACACAACTGTGGCATGGAGCTCACACACTGGAACACACAGGAATGCCTTTCACAAGCTATGATAAAGGGAGCTTGGGAAAAGAAGGCTATGGCAACAGTGAAATCTGTGGGATTGAGGGATCAAGAGCCAAATCCCAGTCTGTGGAGGTGGGTGGGTTGGGAGAGAAAGCGATGAATATATGGGCATGAAAAAAGAACGTGTGCCAAAGACAGCAAAGAGTCATACATTGAGGGAGATGTAATAGGGACAGAGGCTGAGGGTCTTGGCAACACTTTCCATCCCCTTTGCCAGTCCCAAAAATTGGCTTCTAGTGTCGTTCACAGCAATTAAAATGAAATACAAGGAACAATATAAAACACTGCTGGGGGGGTGGTTCTTGGCTATGTCCACACATGATGGAAGGGTGCCTGGACAAAGCCTCTGCTCATTCTGACAGCCATAGCGTCTGTGACAAACACTGCAGATGATCCAAAGAATACCACAAATTCTCAACATACCAATTGGTTCTGTGCAAACATTATAGGCAAGAAATTAAAATACAGCAATGCAGCGCTGGGGAATCTAAGGGTCTCCAGCTGTCGCTGAACTACAACTCCCATCATCCATGACAACCAATCGTGCTGGTTAGGGCTGATGGGATCTGGGAGCCTAACAATCTATGGAGGTGAGATACAACCTCATCCTTGCATTAAGCAAAGCAAAATCTAACTGCAAAACATGGTATGTATACAGCTATTAGGCATGGTCAGGATACGACACTTGTACACGATATGGAAGTGCTTGTGAACTCAATGCCACCACCCTCATCCTGGTGCTTCCCTTGCTGCCATCTGCCTTGCTACATCCTCACCCCAGCACATGGCAGCAGTCCACCTAGTGCGCTGTGACCAAGGTATGGACCTTCATAACATTGGTGTTCAACCCTCAGCCAAATCGTACAATACCCTATTGGTTAATTATTATTTTTTTAGAAGAGAAGGTGTAAAGGGGAGAGCCCACAGCTTATTGGTAGAAGACATGCTCTGCGCACAGAAATCCCAGGTTCATTTGGCATGTCCAGCTAAAAGAAGGGTTTCTCAAACTTGGGACTCCAGCTGTTTTTGGACTCCAGCTCCCATCATCCCTAGCTAGTAGGACCAGTGGTCAGGGATGATGGGGACTGTAGTCTAAAAACAGCTGGAGACACAGGTTTGGGAAACCCTGAGCTAAAAGGATAGCATATAATGGAAATGACCTCTGCTCAAGACCCTGGAGAGCTACTGGCAGTCAGAGCAGACAATACTGAGCTTAGGTCCACCTTCCCAGCCTGGTATCTTCCAGATGTCTAGGTCTACTGCTCCCATCAACCCTGGTCAGCAAGACTAATAGTCATAGCTGTCAACCGTCCCTTATTTGGCGGGAAACTCCCTTATCCCAGCGCCGTGTCCCGCTGCTGTCCCTTATTGATGATGTCCCTTAAATTTCCCGGGTTTCAAAGGAAGCAGCTCCTCTCCCTCCCTCCCTGCCGGCCAGGGAGGAGGGAGGCTCCAACTGTGTTGCTTGGCTCCCCGCCCTGCCCCCCCGGCCTCCTCTCACCAGCCTCGGCCCCCGGGAGCCCCTCCCCACCGGGACTGGCGGGAGCCTCGGGCCCTTCCGCCGCCATCCTCCTCACGGCCGCCGAACTGAGCGTCTCTGCCTGGGGCCTCCCCTCTGCCTGTCGCCGCTCCCGCTAGGCCGTACTGCGGCTGCACCGCCAAAGGACCTGAATGAGATGGGCAGCCTGGCACGGCCTATGAATTGCTGAGGAGCCTTGAGAGGAGAGCGAGGGCAACCATAGAGAAAGCAGTTCAGGGAGAGGAGGAGGAGGCGGAGGCGCGGGCAGGTATTCCAAGGGCTAACCATAGAGGGGGAAAGTGGAGGAAGGACCGCAAGCGCTTCTCCCATAGATTTGTAGTAGTAGACTAACATAGATGGTCTGATCTGCAGGTTTACTTTGGGCGCTATTCTCCCCCGTCTTCCTCCCGCCCCGCTTGATGGAACTGAGAGCTGCAGATGGAGCACGAGAGAAAAGATACAGAACTGCAGCAGCATCTTCGTAGCTTGGACTTTGTTTTGCGTGAAAAGTGGTTGCTGCTTGTAGTTATTTAATTGCAGTGTTTCATCAGCTGGTGTCTTGAGCAGCAACCTCTGGAAACGAAGGGCTAAAAACCGGCGCTGCTCTCCAAAATTATCTGGTCCCTTTTAACTTCGTATTTCAGCTGGTTGACTAAAATCCCTTATTTTGGCTGCTGATCCCTTATTTTCGAGGCTGCTGGTCCCTTATTTTCAAATCTGCAAGTTGACAGCTATGCTAATAGTCAGGAATGATTGGGTAGTCCAAAACATCAGGAGGGCACCAGGTTGGGGAAGGCCATGCTTGAAGCAGAATTGGTCTAACTTGGTGTAAGGCAGCTTCCTGAGCTCTTATGCTTCTTCTTATGCTGCATATTCTCAAGACAGCAGTCCTCAAACTTGCGATAAGATAGAAGTATTTGTAGAAGGGATCACAACTCAGGAGTGAGCACATGCTTCCCATACATTTGATGCCAGGATCAATCCCCGGTATTTCCAGTTGCAAGGACCCAAAGCAAGGACTCTACCGCTGAGCTGTGGTCCTTTCTTGGAAACAGGGGTCAAGTAGCTGCTGATAGGAAAGACCCCTACCTGAGACCCCCGGAGAGACAGTAGAAAATACAGAGGCAGAAGGGCAAATAGTCTGCTATAAGGGCGCTTCCTGTATTGCTAAGGAGACTGTAGGAATTAAGACCTTTTGTCTTTGAAAATAGTGGATCTCAATGTGACACGCTAGAATTGAAGTCACTTAATCAGATTGAAGTCTACAGGCTTAAAGTATTCTAATGCTACTCCAGAATTCAACCACAAATTAATTACAGTGGTACCTCGGGTTACAAACTTAAGGTTCGTTCTTAACCCGAAACTGTTCTTAACCTGAGGCACGCTTTCACTAATGAGGCCTCCTGCTGCCGCCGCACCACCTGCGCGTGATTTCCGTTCTCATCCTGGGGCAAAGTTCTTAACCCGAGGTACTACTTCCAGGTTAGCAGAGTTTGTAATCCAAAGTGTTTGTAACCCGAGGTGTTTGTAACCCGAGGTACCACTGTACTATTGACAACTAGTCCTGCTTACATTTCAGTACAGTGGTGCCTCGCTAGACGAAAAGAATCCGTTCCGCGATTCTCTTCGTCTAGCGTTTTTTTCATCTTGCGAAGCAAGCCCATTAACAGCTTAGCGGATTAGCGCTACAGCTGTCAAGCGGCTTATCAGCGGAACAGCTGATAAGCGGCTTAGCGGCTTAGGAAAAGGGCAAAAAAGCGAAAAAAACCCGTGGGGGACGCAAGATTTTTTCGTCTTGCGAAGCAACCCCATTGGGAAATTCGTTTAGCGAAGCGCCTCCAAAACAGAAAACCCTTTCGTCTAGCGGGTTTTCCGTCTTGCGAGGCGTTCATCTTGCGGGGCACCACTGTATATGGCATAACATTTCAATTCTCACTGAGTCATTAAAATGGTCAGCTTTTAAAGTGATTCTGAAAACACAAAAAATGGATATTTCAACAACAAAACTCAGTGTTGTTGTTTTTTTGCACAATACTCCCGGCTGAGGAATGACCACATATGCTTTCTGTGTGGTATAAATATTGCACAATGGTTGGGGGGGGATGCTTAAGAGCAGCTTTATTATGCAATGCCAGAAACAGATGGCCAGAAGAAGAGTTATGCTTGAGAATTGTGGAGGGGGTGGGGAATCATAGCAGCAGTCATGAGTATTTATCGCTTTTCACAGTTACCAGGTAAAACATTGATCAATTCTTTCAGCTGTTACCCAACAGCATTAATTTCTTGTTTCCCCCTCTTGCTTTTGTACTAAATAAGAAAGCCATTTATTAAGCCCTAAAGATGTGTAGCAATTCATTTACAACTCCAAATCCAGTCACACCTGTAAAGTACTGCTGCTTGTATAGTTCTACAGCTTGGGAAACAAATTAAACTTTGGCACATACTTAAATTTTAACGTGCATTTGATTCACAACACTTGTTTGTTTTTATGGGCACACAACACATGCGCTTCCACTTGGCTTAAGCTTACCGCAAAATTCCTATCTTCTAAGTATACAAAACATGGATTGAATAAATATAGGAGCCAGAGGAAGTGGAATAATCTAATTTTGAATACTATCTGAGAAACACCTTGTCACAGTTCCGAGTCCAATTCACTGAAATAAACAGGGATTATGCCTTAGCCTAGTGCTGTTCTTTGACAACTCCCCTATATTTCAACTGAGATTAAAGATAGTTCTGATGGGTTGTGCTATTTATGAAGGCTGGTGTGGTACAATGCATTACACTGGGAACTACTATATTTAAACTACGTCAACAAAATAAGTAATATAACATCTACAACAATGTAAGAGGATTCACTTATTTTTACTAAAATCCTAATACCATATAAAGCATATACATTCACTTTTAAAGTGATTTTCAATATCCACCCCGTTTCACTCAAAGCCCAGGTGAGTTTACTTATAACAGATGTATCATGTAGTTTAATGTGTCATTTTCTTAATGTAGTCATTTTAAAATTCCTCAGGTATTGTTAAATCTTGGTGTTACAATGATGTAAAACATAATCCATTCTTTTACTTCCGGTACAGTCCATTTTAATCTTTAAAATATTGAATACTTTTTAAGGTAGAAACTTAACTTTCCAAAAGCACATATTTGCCTTCAGAATCCTCTAGCACTGCCATAAGATCACAACCAGTGAACAAAGTCCCTTCCCTCTTGTCTACATTTCAGAAGTTTCCAATCATTTTTATATTATAATTAGCTCTTGATACCACTGCAATATCATTTTTTAAAATTATGTGCCTTTAATCATATTTGATCTTGTAATAGGGTCGCAATAGCATTGATATCATTTTAAAACTATTTTCATGTAATACAGAAGCTGCTTTATTCATTTACTTCTTAAATACTGTGAAATGTCATTACTACCAATTTTATTTATTACATTTATACCTCACCTCTTTCCCCACAACAACCCTGTGTGGTAAAAGGTAAAGGACCTCTGGACGGTTAAGTCCAGTCAAAGGCGACTATGGGATTGCAAAGCTCATCTTGCTTTCAGGCTGAGGGAGCCGGCGTTTGACCACAGACAGGTTTCCTGGTCATGTGGCCAGCTGGACTAAACCGCTTCTGGCACAACGGAACACTGTGACGGAAACCAGGGCACACAGAAACGCTGTATACCTTCCCGCCACAGCGCTGCTTTCAAACTGCTAGATTGGCAGGAGCTGGGAAAGAGCAACGGGAGCTCACCCTGTCTCAGGGATTTGAACCGCCGGTTCTGATTGGCAAGCCCAAGAGGCTCAGTGGTTTAGACCACAGCGCCACCCGTATCCCGTGTGGTAGATTAGTCTGAAAGACAGTGACTGACCCAAGGACCAAGTGGGGAACCCTGGTCTCCCAGGTCCCTAGTCTGACACTTTTAACCACTACAGCACACTGGCTTTAAGGTGACTGTGATGGCGCATGAAGTCCAATACAGCTTGGTACTCAGTTACTTAAAGGATCGTCTGTCCCTTTTTCAGCTTAAAGGTAAAGGTAAAGGGAGCCCTGACCATTAGGTCCAATCATGGCCGACTCTGGGTTTGCGGCGCTCATTTCGCCTTTATTGGCCGAGGGAGCCGGCGTACAGCTTCCAGGTCATGTGGACAGCATGACTAAACTGCTTCTGGCGAACCAGAGCAGCGCATGGAAACGCCGTTTACCTTCCCGCCGGAGCGGTACCTATTTATCTACTTGCACTTTTGGGTGTGCTTTCAAACTGCTAGGTGGGCAGGAGCAGGGACTGAGCAACGGGAGCTCACCCCATCACGGGGATTCGAACCACCAACCTTCTGATCGGCAAGTCCTAGGCTCTGTGGTTTAATCCACAGCGCCACCCGCAGCCCATACTTTATCAGCTTACCTGTCTGATGACCATCAGTGGATACCCTTCTTTGTGCTACGTGGCCTGGTGAGATTTGTTATGCTGAGACATGGGAGAGTGATTTCTCTGAGCTGGCACCCAATTTATGGAATGCCTTCCTCTCTATGATCTACCGGGAGCTGACTTTTTGCTTTCCAGTGCCAGCTAAAATCATGGTTGTTCACTCAGGTGTTGACAATGTGTTACTCCCTGGACTGGGTGCTAAAATGTAGCTGGCTGTGTTCTGTAAACCAGTGGTTCCCAATTGGTGCTCCGCGGACCCCTGGAGGTCCATGGCACCATTCATGGAACAAAAAAACTACCATAGAGGTATCGAAATTTTCAAAAGTAGGGGGTCCATGGCTTGGCTTTTGAAAAACAGGGGGTCTGACGTACTTAGTTAATTGGGAACCATGGGCTACAGACTGCCAAGAGGCTGATTTGCTTTATCTGTCCTCATTTTATTGTCTAATTCTATATATTATTGTTGGTTGTAGGGGTTTTTAAATTGCTGATTGCATCCCACCCACCCCTGGGATGGCTTGCAATGAAAGGCATGTCACACATACTTTAAATAAATTAAAATATTATTGTCATTTAAGGGTCACAAACTCCACTTGGCCAAGAATATACAAAGAGGCTGCAGCAAGAGTTAAACACTAGCCTCACAGTAAAGACTCTCCACTGGATGACACCAGCAGCTATTTGAATGCACTTTACCAAGAATACCAGAAGGCTGGATGCTGCTGGAATATCTAGTCAGTTTTCACAACCAGCCAGCATCCGGGGCAGACCTCACCATAAAATAGTGTGAAAATAGTTAGATGATAGATTCCAGATTTCCATGCCTCCAGTCTCCATTTCCGTATGTCACAAAAAGGCTCAATGGGTCATTATTTTGCTTCAGAAGCAAAGTATCTCTTAAGGCCAGCTCTGACAGCATGTACAGTTGTATTGTCAGACAATGATCATCACAAGTACATCAGCAGAAAACCGCTACCTCTAAAGCTGTCGCACGCAGCACCCAAGGCTGACTGAAGACATTTATTCTTTAACTCTCACTGTAGTCAAAGGTTACTTACAACCGGCAGATGGAAACTGACTTCAAAAGAGCTTTGAAGAATCAAGGTCAGAGAGAGCTAATGCCCTGAGGATTTATAGCAGTCACGAAAAGGCATTGGCACATACAACTAATTATACATATTGGACGGTGGCTATTAGCTATGGCACCCATGTTCACGTAGCCTAATATATAAAAAATATGTAGATACTTATTTATAAATGGCTAACAAAAAGTGGTATGCAACACGCTTAACAAAAAATGAAGGTCAAAATACAATCAATAGAGCAAAACAAATAATAATCAAATATGTGCTGAGCAGCAAAAATGAGATACCAAGCCATATTGCTATGTCCCAAAGGTTTATTTAAAAATAAATGTTTCTAACATGCGTCAGAAACCACAGATAGACTCATGTTGAATGTCCACAGGGAGTGTGTTCCAGAGTGTAGGCACCATTATGGAAAATGATCTCTTCTGAGTAACTGCCAGGTGGAGCTCATGAACGTGCAACCGTACCAGGAGGGCCTCTTTGAATGACCATCATGACCAGGAACAATAAGGGAGAAGGTGGTCTCTCACATAAACATGTTCTATACTAAGGGAGCTCTGGGAGAGGTGAGTGAGGGAAAGTTCTGTTCTGCAGCCAGCTAGGACTGCTCATGCTAGTAGAACTGTTTAGTTTCACACTGCCCATTATTATTTTTGGAGAGGGTTGTTTGAGATAGTGTAGAATACTGCCTTCCAGTGTTTAAAAACTGTGCTCACAATCAGTTGCACTCAGCTAAGTCCTACTCATAAGGAAACCTATTAGCTTCAATGAGTCTACTCTGAGTAGGAGTAGCATACACTACCCATTAACAATATTTTATATGAAAAACAGTAAGAGAGGAACTAATATTGGAAACTAAGGGGGCAACTCTATATGCACTTATGTGGATAAACAACCATGGAGTAAATGAGATTTAACTTATTCTAAGTTGACATGCATAGGAATTAGATATGCATAGGAAGAAGTGGATAACTCAGTTGGTTAGAATGCCAAGGTTACAGGTTCAATCCCCATACGGGACAGCTGCATATTCCTGCATTGCAGGCAGTTGGGTCCTGTCCAACTCTACAATTCTATGATGCTATGATTGACCTGTAAAACACTGGGGTCTGCCGTTAAAACCCTAACCAGGTTTTGAAGAGAAATTTCTTAACTTATCAGTGAAAAGGGAGGAGGGGTCCAGGCAGATATGACAAGGAAGAAGCTGCAAGGTTTTCTAATGAAGACTCTCTCATATATCCCAACCCACTTTTGCCTGAATAACTGTTAGAAGAACATCTTCATCAGATCTTCGGGGACTGACATTATGATACAAGATAGCCTGGACTTAAGGAATTTCGAGCTTTAAAGGTGACCACAAACATCTTGGAAATGCCTGGAAACTAAATGGTAATGAACACTCCTGCAAGCATGGGAATCCACAGGAATGTTTTGGGGGAGGTGCTGAGAGGAGGCAACAGGTCAATTTCTTACAAAAAAAGTAGTAGTGTCTGTACATTTGGTCTCATATCTCAGGTTTTACAAATGGTACAAATGCAATGTTCTTTTAATGAAAGCTGGAAATTATGGTTGTGGACTCCCATGGCTGCAAGTATGCTTCCACCATGAACCTAGCTGCCACATTCTGGACCAACTACAGTTTCCAAAGACTTCTCAGAGGCTGCACCCATAACAGAGCATGTTACAAATCCAATCAAGGTAGAATTAGTCTAACTACTGCTAGGGGCATCCTGCTCAAGGATGCTAACTGGCTGTTATATCAATTAAGCTGGTACCTCTGTGAAATTCATCTGATTCCCCTTCTACCACTCACAAAACCAGATTACTCCAATACCAGAAAAGAGAATTGTTCAAGGATTTTCAATTACCATCATTTGCTTACAATGAAATAAAGACATTTTGCATTTAGTAAATTAACGTTTAAAAGCTTATTTCTGAATATAGTCAACACTGACCATTTTGCATTCACGGTAATGCTTTCCTCAGGAGTACTGTTGAGTATTGTACTTAACAGCTTTCAATTGCCTTCTGCAAGGTGAAATGGCCAGGTGCTAACAACATTATACCTAGTTCTACACAGACTTAGCAAAAAGAAAACATTTTGGAATACCTGAACAGAAGTCCCCCAGGAAAAACACAAGCCTGTTCTTAAGAGTGCAGAATCTCCACTGGTTTGGTTTGCAGTACTAAAACACAACACCTTCAATTAATTATTTCCTAAAGGGCTGCTGATTTTGGCAAGAGCAGCAGGAAAGACAGCACTCTATCAATCACTGGTTTTGGAACAGACATGGTATCATAACCTATTCCACTACAATATTCTGAAATAGGGGAGAATGCAGGCAGCACAGATTTGCTCAAGGAAGATGTGTGGAACCTGTGGCCCTCCAAATGTTGGATTACAGCTCCTATCCCTGACCATTGGCAATGCTGGCTGGGGCTGATGGGAGTTGGAATCTAGCAACATCTGGAGGGCTACAGTTCTCCACCTCTGGCCTAAGGCATTTTTAAAATATGTGATAGTGTGTCAGAGCAATAAACTGAGCACTGTTTTCCTGCACAGACTTTTGAGGGAGATGCCACGCTAGAAACCTGGGTTCTAATACACTTGAATACCAAACTCTCATATGTACTTTTCAAAACCAAGATACTTTTAGAATGTTATTGTAATAACTGTAATATTATAATACTGTAGGTTTATGACGCAATTAACATTTTACTATGGATACTTTGGAGCCACAGAATTTTTTCTACAAATAAACAACTTAATACTCTGGCCTTCTGAAAGAAGGGCCAAATATTTAATAGGGACCAAAGCAGCACAGTGGTAGAGTACATACCTCACAGGTAGACTGCCACAGATTCATTTCCTGAAATCTACAATTAAAAGGATCAGACCTAAAGTGACTGAAAAGACTCCTCTATCCGAGATCCTGGAAAGCCATGGCCAATTGGAGGTGGTACAGAGCTAGATGGCCCAATGGCCTGATCAGATACAAGGCAATTTCCTATGTTCCTATCCCATTTTCTAAAGCAATGATACTCTGCAATATGAAAGCCTCCTGTCATATAGGACAGTGACAACAGTATCAATGGACTTTAGTATATCTGTATTTACACAAACCAATGAAAAGTATGCTGAGTGATCCTGTAATAGTTTATTTTCTATATGTGTTTGCACATATAGGAGCATGCACATTCACAAATGAATAGAGTAGTTTGATGCCTGATTTAACATCTTGGCAAATACCAAAATAAAGTAAAAGAAGGCTCAGCTGGTTTTGCAGTCCTTGGAGGTGTTATCAGATGATTAAAGGTAAAGGGACCCCTGACCATTAAGTCCAGTTGCAGACGACTCTGGGGTTGTGGCACTCATCTCACTTTACTGGCTGAGGGAGCCGGAGTTTGTCCACAGCTTCCGGTTCATGTGGCATGGAAACACCATTTCCATTCCCGCCGGAGCGGTACCTATTTATCTACTTGGACTTTGACATGCTTTCGAACTGCTAGGTTGGCAGGAGCAGGGACCGAGCGACGGGAGCTCACCCTGTCATGGGGATTTGAACTGCCAACTGTCTGATCGGCAAGCCCTAGGCTCTGCGGTTTAGACCACAGCGCCACCCGAGTCCCTATCAGCTGATTAGGCACTTCCAATTAAGGAGATCATGTCTGTAAGAGAAGCATTTCAGTGTCACTGCTGCAAAGCGTTCTAAGAGTAAGAAAAAAATTATTTTGGACCACAGAAGTGCAGAAATATTCTGAGGGGTGTGTATTAGCAACACAATGGGTAACAAAGGGGCATTCATCTATCCACCCTATGTTTGGTGGAAAGGGCAAGGACAAATCATAATACAGAGCTTTCTCCTTTAAAAAAAAATTGTCCTGGGGAAAATTATTTTTTTAAAAGGCAAGATAAAAAGGTATAACATACAAACAAATCAGTCCTTTGCTGACAGGTAGTCCTGGGTACAGAGTTTCCATCCACAGAGTTCCCACACATATCATGAAAACCTCACTCATTACAGAACTGTAAACCGCTGGGGATAATTTGGGGTTTTGGTGTGTAACACAACTTCATTTTCAGAACTTAAGTTTCTGAACCTCACAGTTGCAGAAAAATAAACACACAATGCTACAATGCACCCTGAAAAGTCATCTCGCCAAATGTAAAAGAATAAAAAAGATTGCCGTTCCTTTCTTGCTTTTCTACACCAACCCTCCTCCTGTGCATTTAACGTGCAGCTCAACATGGAAATAGTAGAGGTTAATCTTATACCAAGGTAAGCCCCATTACACTCAAAGGTGAGTAGACAGGATTGTCTAGGAGAGTACAGTGGTACCTTGGGTTAAGTAAATTCGTTCCGGAGGGCCGTACTTAACCTGAAACTGTTCTTAACCTGAAGCACCACTTTTAGCTAATGGGGCCTCCTGCTGCTGCCGCGCCACTGGAATACGATTTCTGTTCTCATCCTGAAGCAAAGTTCTTAACCTGAAGCACTATTTCTGGGTTACCGGGGTCTGTAAACTGAAGCGTATGTAACCTGAAGCGTATGTAACCCGAGGTACCACTGTATATGGATTGTGATTAAGCTTTCCCCATTACTTTACCTCAAAGCAAGGAACAACTTCTTTGCCAACTTAATTTTTTCATGCCAGTCTTCTGCCTAAAGATGCAGGCCCAGTAAAGAATTAAAGAAAGGTTAGCAGCTGCAGTTGTGGTGGGGGTGGAGCGGGAATCCTAATCTCCTCTTCTGCTCTTATTTGGTATGCAGAATCAGCAGGTGGACAGTTTCAAGGACTTGAAGACAAACACTATTACCTGATTGCTACTGACCAAATAACTGCTAAAGGTGCTGCTAAATTCAAAAGTTGATTACACTCCTGACAGACTTAAAAGAAAATGTGTGGAGCTATCATTGTTCAAAGGTACTTGCCTGATCTCCTGCACAAGCCCACGTTGGAATCCACTCAGTTGTGCAAATTTAAGCATAGACTATCCTTAGGGCCAACTGTATGTTATGATGGAGATCCATGGTTACATTTTTAAAGAATAAATTGAAAGGGGTCTCCATAGAGGGGTCTCAGTTTGTCCACAATGGCAGCACTATTGTGATGCTGTTTTGCTGATCAAAATTACTCCCCCAGTTGCTATTTGCCCTGTGAGGGTCTTGAACTGAAATAAAGTGACAACTCCCTCCCTCTTGCATTTTTCATTTTTAAAATAATTAAATAAACCACAAAATACAAGGCAAGTTCTTCTACATCAGGCATCCCAAACTCAGCCCTCCAGCTGTTTTGGGACTACAATTCTCATCATCCCTGACCACTGGTCCTGTTAGCTAGGGATGATGGGAGTTGTAGTCCCAAAACCACTAGAGGACCGAGTTTGGGGGTGCCTGTTCTACACAATGGCCCACACTAATAGAGAAAGCCTAAGGTGTACTGCTTCAAGCTGAAGTCAAGAACTAAAAAAATATTTATGTAACATTACTATCACATCTTTCCCTACGGAATTCAAGGCAGCACACATGAAGCTTCCAGCAGATGTCAAAAGGGTTATCATGAGCAAGGATTGCTAAACTTGTATCGCTTTGTTACAACTGAAGTTCCCCCTTTCCTCCCAGGAAATCAAAGTTACATATGTGGTGTGTGGCCCTTCAGTTTTATCCTCATTACAACCCTGAGAGGTGGTTTGGGCAAAAAGACAGTAATTGGGCCAAAATTAGAGTGAACTTCTGTACTAAGCAATGATTGACCCTGGATCTTCCAAGTCATGTGACTTTCTATCCCCAAAACAGAAAAACAGCATGATGTTTTTCCATACCTCAAGCAGCACTCCTGGGAATATACACCTGTGTTTCCAATGGTTGTTTTCAGAACTGTAGTTTACATTTTTTTCTTCTTCCTTCCCCAACCCATATTTCTTGTTTGCCATGTCTTTTCAAATGTAAGGGTAAGAAATATCTTACTACAGGTTTTCATAAGCTGCTCTGAGCACCTTTTAATCAGCAGGGACAAAAGTACTTCAAATCAATAAAACAATTTACGACTCTTTTTTTCAGTACAGAGAAAATACAAATTGAAGTAAGTCAATACAGACAAGGGTGGGGGGAGAAGAACGCATGAGAGAGAGAGAGGAAGTCCGCAACTCTTTCCCCAAAAAAGCTTACTTTTCAACAGGCAGGGGGATCTGTTACATTTGTTTGATGCTGAACAAGACTCCCTCAGATGAGCCTCCATCTGCAATCTGTGAAGTCCAACACCTCACTGAGAACTAAGGATTGCTGTACACTATTCAACAAAGTGTAACATCCTTGCTATTTTGCTTTACTGTGTACGTTGCTTTGAGGCACTTGAATGCAAAAGTGAAACAATAATAATAATAATTCTCAGAGAGGTGGTCTCATTGGCACAAATGGACCTAACAACCGGATAAGCTCAGTTGGTAGATCATGAAATACTTGATCTCAGGGTTGTGGGTATAAGCCCCACGTTGGGCTAAAGTTTACTGAATTGTAGGAGGTTGGACTAAATGACCCTAGCGGTCCCATCCAGCTCTACAATCCTACAATTCCAATTTAGTTGTGACCATTCATTTCATTTTGCTCCGTAAGTTGCTTTGAGGCACTTGAGTGCAAGAGGGCACCTAATAAATAATGATGATATTCAAGAATTGGTCCCATTGGAATGGAGCAAGCTTGTTTTCTTCTGCTCCGGAGGGCAGGACTTGAACCAAGTTACAAAAACGGAGATTCTGACTAAACATACAGGAAAACTTTCTGATGTTAAGAGCTGTTCGGCAGTGGAACGGACTCCCTCAGGAGGTGGTAGGCTATCCTTCCTTGGGGGTTTTAAAGCAGAGGTTGGATGGCCATCTGTCATTGGATGCTTTAGCCCCATGGTTCCCAACGTGGGGCACACGCCCCAGAGGGAGCAATTTGATTTTTAAGGGGGGGCAATTTGAGAATGAGTTATTAACAGTTAATGGCCTTTTAGGCTTCCTCCATGGAGTGCACTTTCTGAATAATAAGAATTATATGTCACATGGGGGGCGCATCAGGATTTTAGAGATGCTTAGGTGGGCAAAGGGACGCGGGTGGCGCTGTGGGTTAAACCACTGAGCCTAGGGCTTGCTGATCGGAAGGCCGGCGGTTCGAATCCCCGCGATGGGGTGAGCTCCCATTGCTCGGTCCCTGCTCCTGCCAACCTAGCAGTTTGAAAGCACCTCAAAGTGCAAGTAAATAGGTACCGCTCTGGCAGGAAGGTAAGCGGCTTAGTCATGCTGGCCACATGACCTGGAAGCTGTACACCCGCTCCCTCGGCCAATAAAGTGAGATGAGCGCAGCAACCCCAGAGTCGGCCAAGGGTCCCTTTACCTTTAGGTGGGCAAAAAAAAGGTTGGGAACTGCTGATCTACAGCAAAAGGAAAGAGCCTCACAGCTTAGATAGGGAAAATGGACTGAGGGTCTGCAGAAGGTACACAGACAGGCGTTAACTGGAGTATGAGCTTAGCCAAGGTGGGGAGGCAGTTGCTCCCCACCCTCAGCCAAGGTTGGGAACCACTGCTTTAGCTGAATATATCCTGCATTTCAGAGGGCTGGACTAGAAGACCCTTGGCGTCCCTTCCAATCCTATGAATCTATATCTGAAGGAGCGTCTCCATCCCCATCGTTCCACCTGGACGCTGAGGTCCAGCACAGAGGGCCTTCTGGTGGTTCCCTTACTGCAAAGCCAAGTTACAGGGAACCAGGCAGAGGGCCTTCTCAGTGGTGGCACTCACCCTGTGGAACGCCCTCCCACCAGATGTCGAAGAGAACAACAACTACCAGACTTTTAGAAGACATTTGAAGGCAGTCCTGTTTAGGGAATCTTTTAATGTTTGATGCATTACTGCATTTTAATATTTTGTTGGAAGCCATCCAAAGTGGCTGGGGAAGCCCAGCCAGATGGGCGGGGTATAAATAATAAATTATTATTATTATGAATGAATGTACCCAAGTTTGTAAAGGGACGCGGGTGGCGCTGTGGGTTAAACCACAGAGCCTAGGACTTGCTGATCAGAAGGTCAGCGGTTTGAATCCCTGCGACGGGGTGAGCTCCCGTTGCTCGGTCCCTGCTCCTGCCAACCTAGCAGTTCGAAAGCACGTCAAAGTGCAAGTAGATAAATAGGTATCGCTCCGGCGGGAAGGTAAACGGCGTTTCCGTGTGCTGCTATGGTTCGCCAGAAGCGGCTTAGTCATACTGGCCACATGATTTTATTATAATAAATTTATTATTATTATTAGCCTGACTCCCTTCTTTGGCAATCCTCACAGAACTCTAGCCCAAACGGTTGCCATTAATTTGATTGGAATTAATTTTAGAATGAAATGATTTTAGAATGTTTTACCATTTTACTGTTGTTAGCCGCTCTGAGCCCGGCTTCGGCAGGTGAGGGCGGGATATAAATAAAAATTATTATTACTATTATTACCCGGAAGCTGTACGCCGGCTCCCTCGGCCAATAAAGCGAGATGAGCGCTGCAACCCCAGAGTCAGCCACGACTGGACCGAATGGTCAGGGGTCCCTTTACCTTTATTCTTATTATTATTATTATGAATGAATGGACCCAAGTTTGTCACGCCCATTCATTCCAACGGGTCTGCTCCGAGTGCGGCCAACACTCCAAGGAGCCCTAAGTCAAGAGGCCTCCATCCCTCCGCCGGGAAGGGAAGCCGCGCCCCACCCACCCAAACGTCAACAGCCGCTTCCCAGCATTGGAAGCGGGAACTGAACGGCGGCAAGAGCCGCTTCTTTCCTCGCCCACAGCCGGCTCCTTGTGCCCGGGCGCCGCCGGGCCCCGCCCTCAGCCGCCCGGTTCCCCTCCCGGCGCCAAACCGCCCTCAGCCGCCTCTCCTCTCCCACTTACCCCCTCAGAAGGCTAAGCGCGCAAGAACAGCCGAGCTCCCTTCCACCCGCTTCCGGGAACACAGCCCACCCCGCAATAACGGCCGCGCTCATTCGCCTCTCGGGTCTGGCCACGCCCGGCGCCCGCTCATTGGCCAGGTTTGAACGCACCTCGGGCCGGCCCCTCCCTTGCCCCCGCCTCCTCCTTCCTCGCTGATTGGCTGGCTTCGCCAAGAGCAGCTGGAAGCCTCTCAGGCTTCTAGAAGAGGCGTGGCTTTTTCCTTTGGGTAACCTGCTATAGGTAGGGAATGTTTTCCCTGGCTGTTCCCTCCTCCTGCTCGGCCCTCTCTCCCTTTCAAATAAATTATATTTATTTATTTATTCTTCTTTCTGTATATGCCTTTTTTTTGGGGGGGGGGGAGAAAATATATACGGTATATATACGACGTTTTTGATTTTGCATGCACAGAAAATAGCGTTTTTGAAATAATGTTATGCAAATATAAGAGGGAAATAAGTCATAAGTTTAATAGAAATAGATAAAAGCTGTGCTTTTTTATGGGGGGACTCAGGGGTATGGATACTCCTAAACATTTTGTGAATCTTTGCACTTTTGTCCATTTACTGTATTTGTTTTTCCCAATTTGAACTATAAAATGGTGATTTTCTTGAGTCAAAATGAGAGTACCCCTAAACACTTTTTTAAGGAAAAAAAAGCACTTGCCAATCAGAAGGACACCCTGAAAGTTGTTGAGGTGTTTTTTTTCTGATTGACTTGCCTAAGATCCAGGACAAAGTGCCACCTTTCGGAAATTTCTCCCTGGATGTCAATTCCACCTTTGAAATCCCAATAATGTCTGTGGAAATCTGGATGTACGGCAGTCCTATTGAGGCCAGATCTCACAAAGAAAGCAGTGAGGCAAAGCTGGTCAAAGGTTGCAGACCATGGATAGCTCCAAGTGAACAACTTGTTCACATAAATGTTGGGAGCATACTGAGGCCTTTTTCGGCTATACTGTATTCACACCATACTCTTAAAGCACCACTTTAAATGCTCATGGCTTCCTTCAATGAATTCTGGGAGCTGTAGTTTGTTAAATGTGCTGAGAGTCCTTAGGAGACCCTATTCCTCTCACAGAGCTACAGTTTCCTCATAAGAAGAACTATTAAGCCACTCTGAGAATTGTAACTCTCTGAAGGTAACGAGGTGGCGTGTCTCTCTCAGCACCCTTGACAAACCACAGCTTACAAAATTATTTGGGGGAAGCCTGACTGTTTAAAGTGGTATCATAGTGCTTTAAATGATTTGTGCAAATGTGGTCTAACCCTTCATCTCCAGAATACCCCCCCCCGACTCCACCAGCTTGTAGAGACCTTCAGAAAGGACCACTTCACTAGCTTAAATACAGGACTGATGAATGCAGTGGTTCCTCAAGCTCAGTATAAGGCACCCATAAGGGTCCAGGCTCTGGTCCTGGCAGACTGAGAGGTTCTTGTCTGACAGCTTCAGTCACAATCAGTTCAAAGCCTTGAACTTGATCAGCCTCCTTAACTGCTGCCTCAGATTCTGTGTCTGGTTTGCTTCTGCATTCAGGGGTCATGCCACAACCTGTGGTTCTCCAGATGTTGTGGAACTATAAGGTAAAGGGTAAAGGGACCCCTGACCATTAGGTCCAGTCGTGACCGACTCTGGGGTTGGGGCGCTCATCTCGCTTTATTGGCCGAGGGAGCCGGCGTACAGCTTCCAGGTCATGTGGCCAGCATGACTAAGCCGCTTCTGGCAAACCAGAGCAGCGCACAGAAACACCGTTTACCTTCCCGCCAGAGTGGTACCTATTTATCTACTTGCACTTTGACATGCTTTCGAACTGCTAGGTTGGCAGGAGCTGGGACCGAGCAACGGGAGCTCACCCCGTCACAGGGATTCGAACCACCAACCTTCTGATCAGCAAGTCCTAGGCTCTGTGGTTTAACCCACAGCACCACCCGCGTCCCTCTTGTGGAACTATAGCTCCCATTAAATAAAATTATCAAGTCTTTGAAGCTTTCCCAGAGGCATTGAATAGACTAAGTCTTCCATCATATTCCATGGAGAAAGAGGCAAGGCTCATCAGGAAATGCAGGACCACGGAGAGCTCCAAGTGAGCAACTTTCTCCACAAAGGTTTTCAGGCTGCACTCCACTCCTGTTTCATAACCTCTCTTTTGATGTGCTTCCTGCCCCACTGGATGCCTTCCTATAGACCCCCTCCTGGAGTGTTCCCTGTGCCCACGGGACTGGTGATTTGTGGGGGGAAGCATCTTGTTCCTCGGAGGAAGGCGCTTGAGAGAGTCTGGGTTCTGGCTCTACAGGCCCTGGTGGTCTAAGGGTTTCCTCTGGGAGCTTCTCTCCAACAGTCTTTGATGCAAGGACCTCCCTATCGTTGATTTTTTAAATAAAGGAGGGGTGGTTTTTTTGGACTTTTGCAAATATTTCCTCTGATCCTGTGGATACCTCCCTCTTGTTCAAATCAGTACCATTTTGGGAACAAAACTGGGAAATGTTATAGTGTATCTAAAGTCAGTATTATTATTTTTTAAAGAAAATAAACTATTCACCAGCTATGGGTTTCCCCTCCTTAATGGGCTGACAGTTTGGCTAGCAAGATTAAATTAGTCTATTAAGCTCATGCAAATATTATGCAGATTGAGTAGGAAAATCCAAACCTGCTGGAGTTCTCCTTTGCATAATACGTTCTAATTGTGACTGCAGAACAATTTACCTGCCCTGGATTTTAAGGCTGTTTTGTTACTGTGGTTGGAAGAATTATATTGTTATGATGGCCTCTGTTGTACACATCACGCACCAATTGCAAAACAGTAGCCGGAATAAACACACAGGCAGCATTTCAGTGTGAAATTGGTTTCCAAGGTGCAACAGCTCTGATCAAGTCAAGCTGCAGTATCTATTAGAGCACACGGAGCTACAATTGATTATTTAATGTATGTGCAGTACTTTGAGGCAGAGAACACTCATCGTTTCTCAGGGATGACTCTGTAACTTACTATATTGAGACCAGCAGATAATTTTGATGTTAAGCAGAAGAGATTACATTGGGAAGCAGTGCCTCAGAAAATGCTTTTGAATGGTTGATTAGAGTATAGCGAAACATGTCATAAGCTATCACTCAAGAGCCCAGCAAAATGAGGTTGTTTACTGCAGGTGGATTTGGATTAAAGGTGGTGTAGAATTGTTCTGAGATGGCTTAAGGTAGTCTCTTGGAATATTCAGATTTGCATTACTGAGGCAGCCTTGGTGATAAATGCCAGTGAGTGGTGGGAGCAATTTGCTTTAATAATAATAATAATTCATGTTTTGCACCTGTCATCACAATTTTTGTTATGGGGAGGCGACTGCGCCTTTAATCACAAAAAAGGAAAAAATAAGATGGTATGCAACATAATCTGATTCATGTTTTTACTTGGAAAGTAATCCTAGTTGTATTCAAGGAGATTACTCTCTGGTAAGAGAATACATAGGAGTGCAACCATCTAACCTGTGCATGTTTACTTGGGACCCTGAAATTTGCAATGTTTACGGAAAATGTTTATGGTGGGAATCATATATGGAAAGTGGAATCTTTCCAAAAACAGCCCAATGAGGACTGAAGATGCTTAGCAGCCACAATATACTGACAGACTGGACCGACGTATACTGGAGAAGGCACACCGGGGTGGAACAATGGACTTTGCACTGCAACATTTTGTTGCAGGTCCTACTTGTAAGGACTGGATTATTGTGCTCCTAGCAGGAATTTAAAATAATATACTGTTTGTAGGATGTGCGCACACACACACACACAATTGTTATGTTGTGTTGTTGTTGTTATTTGGATTTGTTGGTAGTTTTATCTTGCCCAGGGCAACCCAAAGTGATATACAAACAACCAAATAAACAGACAACCCCCCCCCACATAGATACATTAAAACAAAGAGGAAAAATAAATACATTAAAAACATCCCACTAATAGGCCACTAATAGTTACAACATCAAAGGTCTGGTTTTAGAGGAAAGTTTTCGCCTGGCACATTATGTATACAAGGCCTTCTTTCTAGTGATGTCAGGAGAAAATTCAAGCACTTGCCAAAATTATAATAACACAGGTATCTTCTTAGCATCAGTTTGTCCAACTGACACACTATAAACATAATGAACATCATGGGAGCTTTTATTACCAAGGTTGAGGGCAAGTGAATGTATTTTTATTGATAACCAAGGGTGTGGGGTGTGTCTATTTCCATGAGTGTGTGCTAATGTATGTGCATTTAGCTATTGAAAATGTATTGGCCAGAAAACACCGTTCACAACAGACCCATCAAAGTTTTGATCTGGTTCTTCGCAAACTTTTAAGGCATTGGAGTTTAGTGCAGGAAACAGGGAGATGAGTTTACAACCCATCTCAGCCATCAAAGTCTTATTTTACCTAGATGACTATGTGGATTCCATTACTTGATTTTAAACATGGCGAGTTGGTCCACCGGGAAAAAGGAGGGGTATGAATAAATGGAATCTTTATTGCTAAAAGCTATAAGCCGTCACAATTGGGAAAGGAGGGGTAGCATTGGTATATAGGTGATAACTCTGCTGGAATGGGATCGTGTCAGGTTTTGTTTTGCTGTTGAAAAAAATGTGCCCGGTGTTCCACTGCAGGAGGTAGGCAGTCCGCAGCCCACAAAGAACACAAATGGGTTCCTGAAGCAGTGTTGTTAGCAGAGGCAAAAGCCTTGCTGGCATTTGCAACTTTAGCAAAACAACTCAGTTTACTGTTGCCGCATGATTTGTGTTAACAGCAAGGATGCACCCATGACCTATAGATGAAAGCTGTATTTATTTTTTTAAAGTTACCTTAGCTATAATCATCAATCAGTGCTGGATTTTTGTATAAGCTAAACAAGCTATAGCTTAGGGCCCCACTCTCTTGGGCCCCCCCCAGAAAATTTAAAGGAAAGAAACAACCTGGATGTACATTTCCAAAATATGAGATAAAAAACAAATAAAATAAAACCTACATACAGCATCAGTGTTTTGTGTTTTGTAGGCTCCTACATGGTAAGTAATGGGCCCTGCCTGCTAGCCTGCTCCCTAAAATATACCCTGGTTTGCTCATTAATTGTATTTCACTTCAACAATTACTTTGATAAAATACATATTTTGTTACGTGCAAATGGCTTTACTGTAGATACCTATTAGGTCCATAAATATATAGCATATATTCAATACAAAAAACAGTGACAATTTGTTGTTGCCAAAGGACAGCTGGACATATAAAGGGCCCCATATAAAGGGTAGTGCTGTGGGTTAAACCACAGAGTCTAGGACTTGCCAATCAGAAGGTCGGCGGTTCGAATCCCCGCGACGGGGTGAGCTCCCATTGCTCGGTCCCCGCTCTTGCCAACCTAGCAGTTCGAAAGCACTAAGTGCAAGTAGATAAATAGGTACCGCTCCAGCAGGAAGGTAAACGGCGTTTCCATGCGCTGCTCTGGTTCGCCACAAGCGGCTTAGTCATGCTGGCCACATGACCCGGAAGCTGTACGCCGGCTCCCTCGGCCAATAAAGCGAGATGAGCGCCGCAACCCCAGAGTCGTCCGCGACTGGACCTAACGGTCAGGGGTCCCTTTACCTTTAAGGATTTAGTTGAGGACTGTTTGTGCCGTGACAATTGCAGTGATCCCGACACATTTGTTGCCAGTATTGAAAATAACTTCTAGAAAGGGCTACATACATCGGATGGCCAGACAAGCTTGAACAAATTGCACCATCAGCCTCGGTTCAATAGGAACAACAGTGCCCTCTCTCTCACAGTGTTGTTTTTGTGGCTGCCCCTTTTGAAAGCAGAGGGAGGGTGACAGCCTACATTACAAAGCTGTTTTCGAACCCACGTCCTAGCTGAGCTTCTGATGCCATTAAAGGCATCATATGCCTACTCTGGATTTTTCCCTGGGAAGCCTGCAAATGTCAACAAATGGACTCTAGTACCTGCGAGGGTGAGAGATTCATTGTTGTCTATTGAAATCAAATGACCCTTTCAGGAGAGGTTTAGTCAGGGGTTATTAGCTGTTCTTCCCATTTCCCAGAATGGTGAGCTGTTCCAGTGGAGCTTCTGTAGCTGATGCACAAACACAGGATAAAATGTGTCTGGGGAAGCCCATCCAGGGACCTAGAATACGGAGTTGTGGGGAGGAGATGGAGAGAAAGAAGGAGCCACCGACTGACTGAAACTGCTTTGACAGACAATCGGATTACCCAATACAAAGAGAGCAGCAGCCGCAAGGGCATCCGGCAAGACAGATCCCACCAATCGGGTGGTGGTCGCTGGGTATTAGAGAACCAATCCATGAACACAGCTGTAAAAAATGGGATGGTGAGTGGAGAGTTTGTCTGAGGCTCCCTCTGCTTGAAGCCACAAATGCAAGTGAGAATACTTAAGAAGGAGCCCCATGGTGTTCAGTGGAGTGGGGGCTGTGAGCCTAACTTTTACTTACACGGAAGTAAACCCCCATGGAATTCCATAGGACCAGAGCTGGATTTAGGTTTGATGAGGCCCTAGACTACTGAGGGTAATGGCGCCCTTTATATGTCCAGCTGTCCTTTGTCAACAACAAATTGTCACTGTTTTTTTGGTAATTTATGGACCTAATAGGTATCTAAAGCCATTTGCACATGCAGAATGTAAAAAGGTAAAGATAAAGGACCCCTGACAGTTAAGTCAGGTCACAAATGACTCTGGGGTTGCGGCACTCATCTCACTTTACTGGCAGAGGGAGCTGACGTTTGTCCACAGACAGTTTTTGAGGGTCATGTGGCGAGCATGACTAAGCCACTTCTGGCGAAACCAGAGCAGTGTACGGAAACGCCGTTTACCTTCCCGCTGGAGCGGTACCTATTTATCTACTTGCACTTTGGGGTGTGCTTTCGAACTGCTAGGTTGGCAGGAGGAGGGACTGAGCAATGGGAGCTCACCCCGTCGTGGGGATTCAAACAGCCGAGCTTCCGACTGGCAAGCCCTAGGCTCAGTGGTTTAGATAACTGTAGATAAATAGGTACTGTTCCGGTGGGAAGGTAAATGGCGTTTCCGTGCACTGCTCTCATTTGCCCAAAGTGGCTTAGTCATGCTGCCCACATGACCTGGAAGCTGTACGCCGGCTCCCTCAGCCAGTAAAGCGAGATGAGCGCCACAACCCCAGAGTCCTCAGCGACTGGACCTAATGGTCAGGGGTCCCTTTATCTTTAAGTCCCTTGGAACAAATAGGAACTTGCTGGGATCAGACCGGGGCAGGGAACGAGGGAAGAAAATAAAAAAGCATTGCTTGGCAGAATATTTATCTAGCTGTAGCATGTTGACTCGTGCTCATTGGGGCTTACTCCCAGGTAAGCGTTCAGGGGATTGCCACTGGTTTAAAGTCAAACTAGTTTCAAATTGTACCCGGTTTGAAAACGAAGCCTTTTCAGTGTGGTGTTGCAGTTGTGGAGAGCCTTGCACCAGGGTTCAAATCGCCCCCTCCCAGCCACGAAGATCATTGGGTGACCTTGGGCCAGGCAGTTTCTTAGCCTAACCCACCTCACAGGGTTGTTGTGTGAGGGTAAAACGAACAGGGGGGCGGGAGGAGAACCATGGGCACCACCTGCAGCTCCTTCCTTGGAGGAAAGCCGGAATATCAAAGAATTATTATTATTATTATTATTATTATTATTACAACCTTTTTATTGTGGGGAGGGGATCTTTTGTGTTTGTTTGTGGCGAGTGGGGGAGGGGGGAGAAAAAAGTCGGGAGGACGAAAAGTAGGATCTGGTGCCTCCCCGATCCTAAGCACGTGGCCTTGCAAGTAAGCCCCCCAAACCCCGGCCACCTTCGCCCTAAAATGTGCAGGGAATGGCAGCTCAATATTTTTTGGAAAAAAAATATAATTCAAACCTTCCCCCTTAATATAATGAAGATCTGTGCATGCTGGCCTATTAAAATTATCTTTGGAGGGCTAGAGAAGAGATCCAGACTTTCCCTCCCTCTCCGCGCTGCTCGTGGGGTCGCCGGCGCGTTCCCATTTTGCTCCCTCTGCGGGCAGCGAGGCAGTTGCGTGTGACTCCGATGCGCCCAGGCTGCTGGGCGAGACGAGGAAAGCTTTGCAGGGCCGGGAGAGGGCAGCTGGGAACGGGAGGCAATTCGGCTCGTCCCTGATGCACCTCCTGTGCGCGTTGTGTGTCTGTCTGTCTTCCTCCTCCTCCTCCTCCAAAGCCAGGGGAGAGAAATCTGCAAGGGAGGAGGCAACCTTTGCGGGCGCGCTTGGCAGCTCCGGCAAGAGCGAGGGCGCAAAGCGGGAGAGCGAGATGCCGTGTGCGCGCGTGTGAAGCTTTGACCTTCTTGCTCGGCTGATCAATTGCTGAGTATTTGATTTGAAGGCGGCTCCTCCCCCTCCCTCCCTCCCAGCCCGCCTCCTCTGCGATCGTGTGAAGCGAGGAGCAATCTTTCCCATGGCTATGATCATCCTCAAGCTGAAGGCGGAGACGCAGCAGAAGGCGGCGAGATGGTGAGCTGATCTGGGTCACTGGGGTGCTGATGGAGGGAGACCACGAGCATGCATCTATTTTTTGGGGGGGTGGAGTGGGGGGGGTGTATCTGATCTCGTGCAAAGAGAGAGCGCACCTTAACACCCCCCCCGCCGCCCTCCTTTCCACGCTAACCTTTGTTTTGCCCACAAAGGTTGCGGCTTCGTAGGCGCCTTCCCCTCCCCCATGTGGAAGGGTGGTTGGGTTTTTTTGGGGGGGGGAAGAGAAGCTAATCATATTAAGGATAATCGCCCACGTTTCGTGTGCTCGCTCATTGTTTCGGAGCGGTGGGGGAGCAGCGCGTGTGCTGGATTGCTATGGGAATGGGTTAAAGGAAGAAAAGGAAAAAAACGCATATGCAAAAAAGGCTAAACAAACCGGCATTGTGCCGTGTGGGAACGCTGCATTGCAAAAGGAAGCCTTTGCTCTTGTCAGGGTAGGAAATCGGCGCCTCCCCCCCCCCCTTCTGCGTGGTTTGCATTGTGAACAGTCCAGATCCAGGGCTTAAACCACGCTGCCCTTTCCCTCCCCAATAGGTAGATGATTGTGCACCCTGCCCCCCCACTAAAAAACTAGCATGCCCCCTTAAACTTTCCTCTGTTGCCTGAAGAATTCTTTCCTGGGGCTGCAAAGAACTTGAGAGAACTCCTGCTTCCTCCTCCTCCTCCCTTTTCAAAATCAGTGCCACCATGGTGATGAAATTGGATAAATAGACTTGGCTGTCTGCAATGTGCTAATTCTCTGGGGAGAAAGCTGCAGCCCTGGGCAGGCTTCCCTGGGAGGAAGCCCCACCGAGCACAGTGGGGTTTACTTCTGAGTAAGCATGCCTGCAGGAGTGCAGGGTTGCACATTCCTTTTAGCTGCTTTGGGTAGCATCGCAGTGGGTGCCACCCCCCCTTTCCCCTTCACACTGCAGAGCCTCTCATAGTCTCCCCCCCCGCTGCCCCTCCCCCTGCTTTTGAGATGTTTCCAGGCGCCACTTATATATGTCAAAGCAGCGACTTGCTTGCAGATAAATATGTATTTTCTTCCAGGGAGCGAGGATAAGGTTTATTTCTGTGCCGTTTTAAAGAGAGAGAGTTCTAGTCCCAAGTGACAGAATATTGACATCTGCTGATTGTATCTTAGCCAAGATGACATGCTGCAGTCTCGGCTTTAAGCGGGTTGCCAAGTTTGAGTTTCCAGAGAGATTGGAATGGATACTCCTAAAACTTACAAAATTGTAGGAACAGCGAAGCTGAGCGTTTGCTTTCCCACACAACCCTCAAGGGCACACAAATCAAGGGGGAAGCAGTGTTGCTGTAACGAACTCTTTGTGTGTGTGTGTGTAAAGTATATCTAAAACAGCATATGGCAGGGTAGCAGGTACTTGCAAACTAGGAAGATTGGTTCCTTCCTAGAAGAAAGCAGGTCTGTGCTGTGAGCCAGGGCATTGCTGGGTGTTTGTCCTCCACTGGCTGTTTCCATAAATGTATGAAATGTTTATATGATGTACTTCATTAGGCAAACTGTTTGATTGTTTTTTCCTCGAACAAACCGGCTAAGTAAGGCTTAAGAATGCAAGAGAGTTCATGTTCTTTTAAGCATCCTGGCTTGGAAGATATTGGTGATTCCCCACCCCCCTTTTGTTCTTTTCTTTCATTAAATGATTTTTTCATATGAAAACACACACACACACACATAATCAACAGCATGGAAACCAAACCAACATAAATATACCAGCTGCTGTTTTTTGGTTTTTTTAAAAAACTGTTTTCTATGTAATATATTTGGTTGGACAATTACTTGAGGCTAGTTACTAGGGATGGGTGAATCTGTCAGTTTCAGTTTCTCAGTTTTTGCCTTTTCAATTCAGTTCTCCATATTTCCATATAAGTTTGTGATTTATTTATTTTTAAATAAAGGGGAAGTCCTCATGAAAATTCATCCACGGTTTGGTACAAATTTATCCTAATGCACACTTTTCTTTTCTTTCAAAGCAATTTCCTCATATGTAATGCATCTGTGCATGTTTCGCAAAAGCATGCAATTTTATCCACACTATTGCACATTTTTGTGCCCATCGCTTGGCTTTGGAGAGCTGCCTTGCGAAACTGGCAGAAGTGTGGGTTTCTCAAAGGACTGCTTTGTTTCTGTTTGCTAATTGTTTTGGCAAGTGCGAATTAGGTGGGTTTGCCTTTAAATGCAAATTTAATCCTATTTCTCCCCCCCTCCCTAATCTGAGTTCAAGGAAACATTCCAGCCAGGCAAAAGCAGTCAAGTGTAATGGAGCAGAGCTTGGGAGAGGAGATGTGGCCTGGGGAAGAGTCCCAAGGGCTACAATGAGAGGCCTGGAATACTGTATTTGGCCCACAAGGAGGTGTGATTTCCCAGCATGCCTCACTCCTCAGGTCAAGTTCAGTGTCTTGAACTTAAGAACGGGCTGCCATATTGTACAGTCGGTCCCCAAACCAGAGGTTCGCCACCACTTGGCTCATGGAATCAGTTGACTGCTGAAAGTTACCTTGATAATGCAGGGGTTCCAAGATTGTGGTGGTCACCGGCATGCCCGTATTAAATATCCATAATTGGTTTCTTAATTGCATGTGTATTGCTTCTTCAGTTTCTGATGCATTGCAATCTGGAATCTACGGAGGTGTAATTTGTGATATACAATAAAATATAAGGGGAAAAAACCGTGCAGCATCTAGCACAGTGCATTACAACTGCTACAACAGGCCGTAAAATTTTAAGTGGTTTGCCAAGACCATCAGCAATTTTCACGTGGTTCAGAGGGAGGGAAAGCTTAGGTTGTTTTTGCTTCATGTATCATTTTGAAAGGTGTCAATTATAGTGGGACCTCTGGTTACGAACTTAATTTGTTCCGGAGGTCCATTCTTAATCTGAAACCGTTCTTAATCTGAGGCACCACTTTAGCTAACGGGGCCTCCCGCTGCTGCCACGCCACCAGCGTGCAATTTCTGTTCTCATCCTGGGGCAAAGTTCTTAACCCAAGGTACTACTTCTGGGTTAGCGGAGTCTGTAACCCGAAGTGTTTGTAACCCAAGGTTTTGTAACCCAAGGTTCCACTGTACCACTGATGGAATGTGAACTGAATCACTGAAAAGTGATCTGAGTCAGATTCCTTCCCCCAACCCTACTTGTTCACACCAATACAAGACCCACCTGTTCCATGTTTTCAATAAATGCCTTGTCAAGTTGCCTGCTTTCCCTCACCTGTGCATTATTAGTTGGCTTTACTATATGGGCTATCTCCCAGTCTGTTATTAGCCTATTAAAAATACATATACACAAGTTGCTATATAGGCAGTTGGCAGCAAGTATATTACCAGTTTCATATCTACTGGTAAGGCAGACATATCCTTACATATGCAAACAGTGGGACCAATGGATCTACAGTGGTACCTCGGGTTACATACGCTTCAGGTTACAGACTCCGCTAACCCAGAAATAGTACCTCGGGTTAAGAACTTTGCTTCAGGATGAGAACAGAAATTGTGCTCCGGCGGCGCAGCAGCAGCAGGAGGCCCCATTAGCTAAAGTGGTGCTTCAGGTTAAGAAGAGTTTCAGGTTAAGAACGGACCTCTGGAACGAATTAAGTACTTAACCCGAGGTACCACTGTATCAGCAAATCAATATCCTGTTGTTAGTTTTATCTCATTTTCCAAAATACTTCTATTTTGGGCCAGCACCAGAAAATAGGAAGCACAGCTGCATTTACTGGATACTGGTGAATTTATGATCAGTGTGTTCCTTTATCAAACAAAAATTTGGTTTTCTCTCCCAGTAGTTGTTGGTAATATCAATAACTAGTTCAGTTATTGGGCTGAAAGTGTTGGCTGCTGTTGGCTTCCATTTGGTCATTTGGGATTCCCCTGCAGAGGGTTCTAAAAATGCATTTGGCTCTTTGTTGGAAGGAATGGCACAAAGTTAGCAAAATGCGGTGTTGCTGTCTCTGTGTGAGTGCACACACACACAGGATAGCTTTGTATCAGCACCAGATTCTTCCCTTTTGCACGTTGGTGAGCGCTACATATTCTGTCATAACTCTACTTAAAAAAACAATAATACACCTCTTGACATTTATCTAGGCCATCATGTGTATGCAGACATATCACAGTTATGGGAATCTGAGCTGGTGCATCTTATTTTCTCCAGTGCAATTTGCAAGAGCATTGCAAATGCCTCTGGAGGGTATATATAACTTCGGAAATGAGGGGGGGGGGGAAATCTATCAGGAAACTCGTTAGAGCTGTTGTAACATCGGATCTATAATATGCTGCTCTTAATATTTTATTGTGTGGGTATAAATCATTGACATGGATGCTGTAAAGAAATCCCTTTTATAGCTATGGAGGAAAAAAAACACTGGGGTTTGTTTCTCCCTTTTGAACTGAAGTGTAGTGTGATACACTTAGGCCATTGGTTATTGTAATCTCTTTTGGAATCAGTTACTGCCCCTCCTCTCTGTCTAGTTTTCTATTTACTTGAGTCCCCCAGGTTGTTCCTTTCTGGGGCCCCTCCCACCAGCCATTTCTTTCTGTTGCCTCTTAGCCTTTACTGAGCTCCCTAATCTGGCTTGCTGCCTTGGGTGTTGTGCAGGATGCTGTTCCATTCACTAGTGTTGAAGTAGCATTCAGCTTCTACACATGGAATGAAGAGGGGCACCATCTTGGTTCTTTGCCTTAGGCACCAACATGTCTTGGGATAGCCCTGCATGAGCCCCAAATCCAGCAGCTGCTGCTGATCATTGGGATGGTTGGGGCAGTAGGCAGGGAGCCCAAAGAGCAGGTGGTGCTACACAGCCAGGTAAAGGTAAAGGGACCCCTGACCATTAGGTCCAGTCGTGGCCGACTCTGGGGTTGCGGTGCTCATCTCACTTTATTGGCCGAGGGAGCCGGCGTACAGCTTCCAGGTCATGTGGCCAGCATGACTAAGCCGCTTCTGGTGAACCAGAGCAGCGCACAGAAACGCCGTTTACCTTCCCGCCAGAGCGGTACCTATTTATCTACTTGCACTTTGACGTGCTTTTGAACTGCTAAGTTGGCAGGGACTGAGCAACGGGAGCTCACCCCGTCACGGGGATTCGAACCACCGACCTTCTGATTGGCAAGTCCTAGGCTCAGTGGTTTAACCCACAGCGCCACCTGTGTCCCATACACACAGCCAGGTAGAGCCACCTAATTCTGACCTTGTTCCATCTTCCTCTCTTCTGAGTCCTACAAGGGCAACACTAAGGCTAAGGAGAGGAAACTGATAGCCAGGACCAACTCCCTGGGATGGTTGTAAGTAAAAAGTCAGGCAGGTGGGGGCTGCTTGAGGACAGACTGAGGTTGGTAGGGCAGTGTCCGATTTGCCTTAATGCACCAGCTTCCACTACTCTGATGCCTGGGCTGTGTTTTGTTTATGTATTGTTTCAGAAAGTGTGAATGGCTTAAGTTGACTGCTTGTGAACCGAATCACTGAAAAGTTATTCAAATCAAATTTCTTCCCTGACTCCAATTAACACAAATACATGACCCACCTGCTCCAGGTTTTCAATAAGTGCATCCTCAAGTTGCCTGCTTTCCCTCACCTGTGCATTATTAGTTAGTTTTACTATATGGGCTGTCTTCCAGGCTATCATTATCTGGTGTCCTGATGTGGAAGTGACCGTTCCCACCCCCCAAAATTGCATATAACATGTCACATGGAGTGTAGGGTTTTATAAGAACCCAAAAAGAGCTTTGCTGGATCATCATCATCATCAGTTTATTTGTATATAGCCGTACCTTGGTTTTCAAACAACTTAGTTCTCAAACGTTTTGGCTCCCAAATGCTGCAAACCTGGAAGTGAGTGTTCTGGTTTGCAAACTATTTTTGGAAGCCAAACGTCTGACAGAGTTTCCGTGCCTTCTGATTGGCTGCAGGAGCTTCCTGCAGCCAATCAGAAGCTGCGTTTTGGTTTCCGAATGTTTCGGAAGTCGAACGGACTTCCGGAATGAATTCCGTTCGACTTCCGAGGTATGACTGTGCTACCTTTCCAAGAAAAAGAATCCCGCTCAAAGCGGCTTAGAACAACAGCAGAAAAAAAGGAGAACATTTCAAAACCTGCCGTTGCAAGGGCGATTTTGTAACGATGTAATGAGCCACCAACATAATATCAAATACAGCAATGAAAGAAAAAACAACATTTCGGTGCTATAAATATAACAAGGCTACATTATAGCATCACACCTCCTGGCAGCAAGAGAAATAGCAAGGGAGCTGCATAGTTTCACCTTGGCCCCAGGAACAGCTGCCATGTAATGTTTCATGACAGTTCTTCTCCTGCAGCAACTTGCAAGGCTTCCAAAGGCAGCGGGTGGGATCAGCCCCACGTCCCTTCTGGTCCAGCACCCTGTTTTCACAGTGGCCAACGGGAAGCATATGGGAATCTTGCAAGCAGGACCCGAATACAAGTGGTACCTCGGGTTAAGTACTTAATTCGTTCCGGAGGTCTGTTCTTAACCCGAAACTGTTCTTAACCTGAAGCACCACTTTAGCTAATGGGGCCTCCTGCTGCTGCCGTGCCGCTGGAGCATGATTTCTGTTCTCATCCTGAAGCAAAGTTCTTAACCTGAAGCACTATTTCTGGGTTAGCAGAGTGTAACCTGAAGCGCATGTAACCTGAAGCGTATGTAACCTATCACTGTATAACATCACTCTCCCCATTTGCAACGGGTATTCAGAGACTTCTTTGCCCCTAGGATTCAAATAATAATAATAATAATAATAATAATAATAATAATAAAATTTATTTATATCCTGCCCTCCCCAGCCGAAGCCGGGCTCAGGGCGGCTAACAACAATAAAACAGTACAAAAGTACAACACAAACAACACTCTAAAATCATTCATTATAAAATTAAATTCAAATCAAGCCACTGGCAACCATTGGGCCAGAGCTCCGCGAAGATTGCCGAGGGAGGGAGTCAGGCTGTGCCCTGGCCAAAGGCCTGGTGGAACAGCTCTGTCTTGCAGGCCCTGCGGAAAGATGTCAAGTCCCGCAGGGCCCTAGTCTCTTGTGACAGAGTGTTCCACCAGATCGGGCACTATCTTTTGCCTAATTTCTCTCTCACTTGCATTGTCAATTCTATTTCACCTGTGCTTGACACCGACTGCTGAGAGTTATCAGTACCTGAAAAAAATATATAAACTTGCAAGTTTGCATTATTTATATTGCGCCCTGCTTTTCTTTCAAAACAGGAATTCAAAGTGGACCGAAGGATGGATAGATTAGTATCCATAGCAATTTCACAGACGCAGATGTCTGTTGAGCCTCATTAGCACATTAATCTGTGACTTTAAAAACAGTATGAAAAAATTGTTAGAATACGTATTTAAATATCTCGCTGTACATATTTCTAAAACATTTTATTCCTAAAATAATGTTTGTCGATGCATTGGGCTACAACGGCTTTTTTCTTTCCATGAGCCAAGGGCTGTGTCATGCAGAATCGGAAAGATAATTACATTCCAATTGTGAACTGGTCCAGGAGATGCGAATTAGATTAAAAAGTCTGCTTGAAAATGCAGACTTAACAAAAATCTTCTTCTATCCTTGAGGACTAATTTATTCTTCTTTGCAAATTTAACCTAGAGAGAAGGAAGCGATGCAAGGCCTGAACTTTGAGTAAAAATCGAAAGCCTCCGTTAGCTATGATTTTCAGTGAGCTCGGATGTTTGTGGTTCTAGGCCTTGCATTTCTCTGATGAAAACTCTCATTTCTCTGATGAAAACTCTGAACTGGGAGAACCAGTTTAGGGTGGAAGTGCCAGTAAAGTCTCCAGCGGTGGATCTAGACTTTTTCTTTCTATGAAGATGAATGCCTTCTTCAAGTCTGCCTTATACAAGGTGTGGCCAGAAAGTTCAGTGAATGGTCACAGAAATCGGATAGCGAGAAATATTTGAACATACATATCTTACAGGCCTTCAAAGTAGGCCCCCTCTAACACAATCCACCATTGACAATGTTCGTAGAACTGTTGGAAGCTTCTGGAGAAGTCCTCTTTTTGTACTGCTTTCAGTTCCCTCGTCACAGCAGCTTGGATGTGTGAAATGTTGGGAAATATGTGCCCTTTTAGTGCAGAGTTCAGTTTTGGAAAAAGAAAGAAATCCGGTGGGGTCAGATTGGGAGAATATGGAGGGTGGGACAACTCAGTAACCTCAGTAAGGATTTCACGTGGAATATCCAATTCTTCCGCCATCATTCAGACGGACAAATGCCGATCCTGCAGCGATAACTCACAAACTCTGTTGACGTTTGCCGCCGTTCTGCTCATCAACGGTCTACCAAACGGAGGGTCATCTTTGTTTGCCGCCCTTCACGGAAACACTTAAACCACTCATACGCTGTCTTTTGAGTTACAGCTTAATCTCTGTACACAACTGTGAGCATTTCGTGGGTTTTCGATGCCGATTGTATGTCCAAATATTTCTTGCTGTCCGATTTCTGACCATTCACCAAAATTTCCAGTCACACCTTGTGTTTTTACCCTCTTTTGAATCTTACTTACTTCCCTTGTCACTTCCTACCTTTCTGTGTAGCTTTTTCAAATGTTCATTTCCTTCCTCATAAGCACCTCATCTTTCTTTCTTTCTTTCTTTCTTTCTTTCTTTCTTTCTTTCTCTCTCTCTCTCTCTCTCTCTGTGTGTGTGTGTGTAAACATTTTGTTTTTGCTATTGGGAACTGTGGCTGATGTGGGAGTGGTGGGCCTGCTGTAACAGGAGATAAATAAGAAATAGAAATATACCCACCATGTTATTGACTTGAGTACTTATTTGCTTCCAGGACTGAGCATGAGGTGAAATGGTCCTGCAGGTGATTGGCAATAATCCTCCCTTCTGTGACATGCTACAAAGTGGGTTATGCTTTTTAATATGTAATAAAATGTAGTATAAAAATAAGATGCCAAATGAGCAGATAAAACTCATGAACATTCATGCCGCAACTTTTTAAAAAAGCATAATCTTATTGCTGTAATCCGCTCTGGGGATGAGGGAGGGCGGGCTGCAACTGTTGTCCAATCAGTCCTGTGTACAGGCAAAGCTGTAGCAAAACTTGTCAGAGGATGCTCATTTCACCACATAAGCGGGGGGGGGGGGGAGAGATGAGGTCTAATATTTATGGAGGGACGTGGGTGGCGCTGTGGTCTAAACCACAGAGCCTAGGGCTTGCCGATCAGAAGGTCGGCAGTTCGAATCCCTGCAACGGGGTGAGCTCCCGTTGCTCGGTCCCGGCTCCTGCCAACCTAGCAGTTCGAAAGCACGTCAAAGTGCAAGTAGATAAATAGGTACCACTCCGGGAGGAAGGTAAGCGCTGCTTCCGTGCACTGCTCTGGTTCGCCAGAAGTGGCTTAGTCATGCTGGCCACATGACCTGGAAGCTGTCTGCGGACAAACACCAACTCCCTCGGCCAGTAAAGCGAGATGAGTGCTGCAACCCCAGAGTCGTCTGTGACTGGACTTAACGGTCGGGGTCCCTTTACCTTTAATATTTACTGGTGCATAATGCAAGCATATTTGTACCAAGCTAATAATTAATTAATTTGTACCAACTTGATAATTAAGGGGGAAACTGTTGTGTGCGCATCCTTGGCTATCGCAGCTCAGATCTACAATCCTCGATTACAAAACTTAAGAGGCGTGGTTCAGTTGTAACAACCCTAGTTTATTAGAGAGAAAATAAGTGCTGTGAACATGGCAGCCTCCATTCCCTTTAAGACTTCAGGGTTTTTGCTAAACCTTAGTTAAACCAAGAAACTGTGATTTGCTTTGCTTAGTAATGAAGATGTTGAACTAAGATCTGGCGGTGGTGTCATACCAGGTTTCTAGTGCTTTAAAAAACCTGGAAATAATTGAATTCCCACACAAAGAAGAGAGCGGAAATTGGAAGAAGTGGGCACAACTCTTGGTTTATTTGGCTGACTGTTGTTTTTGAACTGAGCCAGAGAATAATCAGAAATAGTGACAATTAATACTACGGTATGCCAGGCAGTTATGGTGATGACTGAGTCTGGACAGGCAAACTCTCAGCTTATCAAAAAAGGAAACAATTTTGTATGTTCTATGCCTCTGAGAATAAATTACAGTGGTACCTCAGGTTAAGTACTTAATACGTTCCGGAGGTCCGTACTTAACCTGAAACTGTTCTTAACCTGAAGTACCACTTTAGTTAATGGGGCCTCCTGCTGCTGCCACGCCGCTGAAGCACAATTTCTGTTCTCATCCTGAAGCAAAGTTCTTAACCTGAAGCACTATTTCTGGGTTAGCGGAGTCTGTAACCTGAAGCGTATGTAACCTGAGGTACCACTGTATATTTCAACTCATACTATGTTCATGCTTGGGAAGCGTGTCACAAGCATTCTCTGTTGCTTTCATGGGTAGAGGAGAACACCACGGTTTTCAGAAAATCAAAATACTTATAGTGGGGGGTTAAGGAAGTGATCTTGTAATGCTGGCTAACTGTTGAGAGGAAAGCCCTCCCCCTGGGGGAAAAAAAACTGGAGTGAAGGTGGGATGAAATAGAATGGAGGCCATGGCTTACTCCCGAAACAGCAGCCCTCTATGCTGCAACATTTTGTTGCAGGCTCCACTAGGTTACAATTTCAAAATAAGAAGGCATCCTTGAGCCCTCTTAGTAATTAAATTATCATTATCTTGAGTTTTGGCCGTGGGGAAGTTGGTGTGGAGAAAATGTAGTAATATAATCATACTGCTGTCATGGGGTGGGTACAAAACACCCCCAATCTCAATGGGCATGGTGAGGGGAGGAACTGTAGCTTAGTGACAGAGGCCATTTTTGTACGGAGAAGGTTGCAAGTTCAATTTCAGTACTGAGGACCAACTGGGTTGCCGGAGGCTAGGTGGGTCAAACAGTCCGACCCAATATAAAACAGCTTTGTTTGCTGTTTTGAATGTTATTATTCTCATCCAGTGGTTGTTGTGAGAGAAAACCAGTGGCTTTGTGATTCTGTATGTTTATGTGTGTGGATCTCTTAAATCAGGCACGGGGAACCTGTGGCCTTCTGGATCTTGCTGAATCGTGATTCCCATGATCTCTAATTCTTGGCTATTCTTGCCTAGGCAGCTGCCATTCAGCAAAGTCAGGAGGGCCTAAGGCTCCTTAATTGAACCAAACATACAAGTACTACATATGCAGCTAGTATCCCCTCCTTCTTTAAAGGTCAGGGCCTCAATACCTTAAGGACCGCCTCCCATCATACGAACCAACCCAGACCCTGCGTTTGTCATCCGAGGCCCTTCTTTATGTCCCTTACCCCTGAGAGGTTTGGAGGGTGGCAACAGGAGACCGGGCCTTTTCTGTGGTGGCTCCCTGCTGTGGAATGCTCTCTCCAGAGAGACTGACCTGGCACTTTCATTCTGTATCTTTAGGCGCCAGGCAAAAACATTCCTCTGTACCCAGGCCTTTGGCTAGTCAATAATATACGGCCTGTTAAAGCTGTGAGGGGAGGGAATGTTATTACGATTAGTTTTTAAATTATACTGATTGTTATTATGCTTTTTATTATTTTGCTCCATAAAATGTGTTCTTCTTCTTGTATACCACTCTGGGATCTTTTGATAATGGGTGGTATAATAATAATAATTAATAATAATAATAATAAAAGTTCAACAAGAGAATAGTAAAATCTAGAATTGTAGAGTTGTAAGAGACTACAAGGGTCATCTAGTCCAACTTCCTACAATGCAGAAATGTTTTAGCCAACATGGGGCTTGAACCTGCAACCTTGAGATTAAGTGTCTCCTGCTTTACTGACTGAGCTATCTTTTCTTAGGATATTTCTGAGCAGTGGGGGACACAACCAGCCCTCCTATACTGTGCCTGAAGGCAAAGCCATTGATTTATGACACACGTTTATATCCTTTCCTCCAAACAACTCAGGGTCCATGGCTCTCCCTCCCTTGTTTTTTCCTTGAAACAATCCCGTGAAGCAGGTCAGACTAAGATAGAGAGGGTGGCTCAAGGTTACCTGGTGACCTTCATCAGGGCAGAGTGGGCATTTGAACCCTGGTCTCCGAGGTCCTGCAGTCTAGAACCACACCACACCACACTTGCTTTCAAATGGTGTTTTCCCATCTACCTCTTTTAAAGGAAGAAATTCAGAGGGGGTTTATTCTTCTCTTGCAAACATCCTCGAATGCTCTTGGAGTAAGCGGAAAACACTGGAGTACCTGTTGCTCCCCAGATGCTGCTGAGCGCCAGTGCCCATCATTTCTTGCAGTGTGGTCCAAGGTCAGGAGTGATGGTGTTAATGGAAAAATCCGAGGGCTCCCTTGGACAAAAACAAAGACACCAACCAGGATTACTTGGAGCAAAACAGCAGCCTGTAGGCTTGGCCTTCATTGATCTGTTGCAACAGGGTGCTCCCCTCACCCGCAGGAGAGAGGAGGGACCCAGAAAAATGGTGTGCAAGGCCTTATAAAGACTTTTGAAATTCCCATCCTGTAGATCAAGACCACCCCCAGAAACATCATACATACATCACAGGAGGGGTGTAACCTAAGACCACCCCTCAGATACATCACACCTACATCACAGAAAAGGTGGTCTAAAACAGAAATTTGAATATTGTTTTTCTCCTGTTGTTGTTTATCTCCTATCTGGCAGGTTACTTGATTGGATTGCCTGGGGAGCCTGGCCATTCTTTTCTAGTGATACATACTAAGTTCCTGGGCCAGGTCACAGGCTCACACCCTATTCAAATACAGACATACCCTTAAGACAGGATTTGTGAAGGAAAAGACAATGGGGAGGCTTTTCCAGTTTGACCTTGCAGAGAAAACATTTGGTCAGTTTAGGAATCAAAATGGTTCCAGGTTAGCCTTCCTGTGCTGATCTATGTATGTGCGGTTATGAACATTATCTAAGACCATAAAATTCCTATCACAGTGGGAGGAGCCATGTACAGAGGGCCACAGATTTCCTAGCCCTGCACCCATCAAGCTCATGCAAGCAGGTTTCGAAGATGATATTTCGCTATCCTCCCTCCGAACAACGGCCAGAGTTCCATTTGTAACTGTTGCAGCTTATGGCTTGTCAATGGACTTATCTCCATGACTTTTTCCCCCCTAATCCTTTTAAATAGAAAAGCTGTGTAAATGAAATCTGGCTTTCTCAATACTCCAGCAAAAAACTGTGTGCGGGGTGATTAGGGAGGCAGATGTTGTCCACACTTTAGCCTCTGAGCATTGCAAAAAAAGAGAAAAGGAAAAAAAGTTTTGTTTAAAAGAAGTGAGCATCTGTTAAGCTATTTTTAAGCATGAGGTTAATAGGGGGAAAAACTGATGCGGAGCGGTTGAGAGCGAGCCTGTAGTTCAAAGCGCACGCACACACTTCTGATCAAATCCATTGTGAGTCTCCTAATTGGAAGGAAGCTCAGCTAGCCTTTCGGTTGTGGAAAGATCTCCCATGTTATATTCAGTTTTTCCACAGCAGCGAATTAGGAGAGACTGAATGCCTTTTTTGAGAAAGGGGGAGAGGGAAAAAAAGACCAGTATGAAGGATAATCCTTTGCCAAAAAGCAGCCTCGGGTTTAGTTTGGCAAAAGGGTACTAAGGTCCTGGTGATTAGTTTTGAAACCTTTTGATGAGGTTTAGAGGGAGTACAAAAACATGTTCCTTCTTTCTCTCTGCTCGCTTCACTATAAGGACACAATGAAAGCAGTTCTTTGTATGGGAAAGGGATGTGTGTGTGTGTGTGGAAAATGAAATATACATTCTCTTATCGCTGCAATAATACTGCTGTAATTTCATTTGTTTCGCTGTTGAACAAGTGAGCTAAACCCAGTGCCACCCCCGGCAAATCGCTGAATTATTTGTTTTAACACTTTGTTCGTCAGCTCTTATGGCAGTATAATTTTGGTCACACATGACTTGAGAGCATATCATTGTCACGCCTCCATTGCATTTTACTCATTATAGTTAAGCAAAACCTGTTTTCATCCAGGTTATGCAGTGATAAAGTGCCTGGCTCCCCCCCGCCCATTGCCAATTTCTCCCCCCCCCCCGGCTTTCCATTTTATTTTGCTGTTTTGATCGCTGAGGTTGGGTCCACGGAATTAATCTCATCCTAGACAGCACTAAAACAGCTCGTCTAGATTATAATTAGATTATCGTTATGGCGGGTGGACTTAAAACACAGCGTGATTAAACAGCGGTGTCTGCTGCCGCCGGATAAATGGTGCCTTGTCACGCAGGTGAGCATGTTCAGTTAGGGATGTTTTGAAAAGGCTCTTTGAGCATTCAGACTGATGGAACACTGGGCTGGAAGGGCTGGGAGAGTCGAGGAGGGGATTCTGTTTATCCTAGGCCAGTGGTGGCCAAACTTGGCCCTCCAGCTGTTTTGGGACTGCAGTTCCCATCATCCCTGACCACTGGTCCTGTTAGGTAAGGATGATGGGAGTTGTAGTCCAAAAACAGCTAGAGGGCCAAGTTTGGCCACCACTGGCCTAGGCTGTTTGGAGTCTACTAAGTTGACCTAGGGATGGTCAGTTCTGCCAATTTCAGTTTGTCTCTTTTTCTAGTCTTATGTTCAGTTCAGTCTTATAGACAATGTCCACCTATATCATAATAAGATCTGAAAATAAAGATGCAAAAATTAATATCAACAACAACTCCCCCTAAGCGATTCCAACATCCTAAGCGCACTAGAAGCCTTGCAGGTGAACCAAGTCGCTATATCAAGCAATGCTGTAAAGTTCCATGAAGTCATCAAAGCCATACTGATGAATCTTGAATTTGGTTGCTTTTCCACACAGGGGAGCATGTTACTTTACGAAAGGTTGGGGGACCTGCAGCCCTCCAGATGCGCTGGACTACACTTCCCACCATCTCATACCTGCCAAGTGTCCTGGGAAAAATGGAACATCTCATTTTTCTGTGCACGATTGTGGCGGCCATCTTGGGTGCCATGTGACACCTTACTCTGGGTCACGTGACACGTCTGGGAGCGTGTCCTGAGTTTTGAAATGAAAAGGTTGGACAGTGTGCCATCCTTTACCGTCGGCTGTGCTATCTGGGCCCAAAGTCCAGTTGTTGGCCACACTCGCTGTGCTTGGAGTCCAACAACATCTGGAGAGCCGTAGGTCCCCATCCCTGTGTTACAGCTGTGCTGCCCCATCAGCTGAGGACCAGAGGTCCGGATTCGCACTCTCAGCAGCTAGTTGCCCATCCTACTGCTATGTATTGAGCCCAATTTTTTTTAGGCCTTGAAGGCGAAAGTGGGCTGACTCTACCCATCCTTGATATATTGTCATTGACTAGATTTGTTCTGTGCCACATTCTGCCGGTATGTCAGTAATATGCACACAGAGAGGTGTTAAAATAATTTTACTGTAGATAAGGGTCATAAATTTAAAAGCTTTCCGCTGTGTTTCAGTTGTAAGTCTTTCCCTCTGGCTGGATGAGTACAATATTTGACTTTATTTTCTCAGTGTAATGTCAAGTGGAGTATTGAAGATGAATCTTGCCTGAAACTGGCAGCGTTCTGCTTCCTGTCCTGTCATCATGGCATAACTTCATTTTTTAGAAAAAACTCCTCTTCTACTTTAATACAGTGCGACAAGACAAGAAGTGAGTTATTGACAGCGGCTGAGGTTGAGACTATTATAACCATAATCAATAACATGCCGGCCGGAATAATAACCACTACCAGGAATGCATTTTTTTGGGTGGTATTGATCTCAAAATTATGTCTCCTCTTCTCTCCCCCCCGCAAAAAAGATTCCTTTGTTACTTTTGATTTATACGACGAAATGTTTTACTTTGGACAGATAGCAGCGTCTCTTAAATATTAAGCAAGGATGATGGCATCTCAAGGTGTAGCAGAGCCGCACTGAAAGCTGCCTTATAGAGAGTCAGACTGTTGGTCCACCTAGTATTGTCTGCACTGACTGGCAGCAGCTCTCCAGGATTTCAGACAAGGGTATCTCCCAGCCCTGCCTGGAGCTGCTGGGGATAGATAGAACTTGGGACCTGAAGCAGGGAGTTGTTTAATCATTTAGTCATGTCCGACTCTTCGTGACCCATGGACCAGAGCACTCCTGTCTTCCACTGCCTCCCACAGTTTGGTCAAACTCATGCTGGCAGCTTCGAGAACACTATCCAACCATCTCGTCCTCTGTCATCCCCTTCTCCTTGTGCCCTCCATCTTTCCCAACATCAGGGTCTTCTCTTCTCATGAGGTGGCCAAAGTATTGGGGTCTCAGCTTCAGGATCTGTCCTTCCAGTGAGCACTCCGGGCTGATTTCCTTAAGAATGGATAGGTTTGATCTTCTTGCAGTCCATGGGACTCTCAAGAGTCTCCTCCAGCACCATAATTCAAAAGCGTCCATTCTTTGGCGATCAGCCTTCTTTATGGTCCAGCTCTCACTTCCATACATCACTACTGGGAAAACCATAGCTTTAACTATACGGACCTTTGTTGGCAAGTTGATGTCTCTGCTTTTTTAAGAGGCTGTTGTTAGGAGGTTTGTCATTGCTTTTCTCCCAAGAAGCAGGCGTCTTTTAATTTCATGACTGCTGTCACCATCTGCAGTGATCATGGAGCCCAAGAAAGTACAATCTCCCACTGCCTCCATTTCTTCCCCTTCTATTTGCCAGGAGGTGATGGGTTTTTTGATGTTGAGCTTCAGACCATATTTTGCGCTCTCCTCTTTCACCCTCTTCAAAAGGTTCTTTAATTCCTCCTCACTATTGATGCCTCTTGTAAATCTAAATAAATTGAACACCCAGATCAAGAGAGGCATGGCAGTAGGAAGAGTCAGGGCGTTAAAATAAAATCTGAGTTCCAAATTCTACTGTGCGTAGCCAGGGTATAATTTTAAGATTTTGTGCGCTGTGTACAGTTCTGGCTTCCTCTCCTTGAAAAGGATATTGCAGAGTTGGAGAAGGTCAAGATAAGGGCACCCAAAATTATCAAGGGGATGGAGCAACTGCCCTATGAAGAAAGGTAGTAGTGTTTTGGACTTTTCAGCTTAGAAAAGCAGTCAGTTAGAGGTGCCGAGGTAGTTTAGAAAATTCTGCATGGCATGAAGAGAAAAGAAGTTTTTCTTCCTCTCTCATTGAAGTGTAGGTGGGTTCCCACGAGGCAAGACACAGTGATAACAGCAAGAACCCTTATTGAACTAACAGAACTGGACAACAGGGGCAAAGCAACTGCTTATATACATTTTTGAAAGCTGGGGCCACTCCCACGCCCAACGTGATTGGCTGTCTAAACTCCCAAGCTGCGAATCATTACTCAGAGTTGAAGGGCCAGTGGCAGAGGCCAAAATCCTGAAATGTTCTGTGATTGGATATCAAGTATTGAATGAATCAGAACACAGGGGCTCAGAATCCTTAGTCCAGACCATGGGTAGCCAAACTAAGGCCCAGGGGCTGGATGCGGCCCAAACGCCTTCTCAATCTGGCCCGCGGACGGTCCGGAAATCAGCATGTTTTTACATGAGTAGAATGTGTCCTTTTATTTAAAATGCATCTCTGGGTTATTTGTGGGGCCTGCCTGGTATTTTTACATGAGTAGAATGTGTGCTTTTATTTAAAACGCATCTCTGGGTTATTTGTGGGGCATAGGAATTCGTTCATTATTTTTTCTTTCAAAATATAGTCCGGCCCACCACATGGTCTGAGGGACGGTGGACCGGCCCACGGCTGAAAAAGGTTGCTGTCACCGGTCCAGACTCAAGCACAGACACTGAATACATAACACTTGAACATGCGGACATCCAGTGAAGTTGAATGCTAGAATGCAGACAAAAGGAAATAATTCTTCATGCAGTGGATAGTTACATTATGGAACTTGCTTCTTCAGGAGGCGCTGATAGCCATCACCTTGGATGGCTCTAGAAGAGGATTGAACAAATTCATGGCAGGGAAGGCAATTGATGGCTGCTAGCTCTGATGGCTACGGTCTGCCTCTGTGCTTGGAGGCAGCAATGCTTTGCACAGGCATCTGGTTGGCCACTGTGAGAACAGGATGCTGGACTAGATGGGTCATTGGCCGGATTCAGCAAGCTCTTATGAACTAGCTGAACACTGAAAATTCTCTTGTGAGTTGGTTTTTATAGTTCTCCCAGGAAATGCTGACAATTTCCCTTGTTTTCTTGGGTAGTGTGTTTTTTTAAAAAATGCTCTATGTTGTATTTTATTGGTTTTCTAAAGACTGCTACATTAGTACAATCCAATCCAAATTTTGTTATATGGTCACAGACCCGTTAAGACTTCTGTATTAGGATGCTTTTAGTTTGTGTGTTGGCGCTGTGGGTTAAACCACAGAGCCTAGGACTTGCCGATCAGAAGGTCGGCGGTTCGAACCCCTGCGACGGGGTGAGCTCCCGTTGCTCAGTCCCTGCTCCTTCCAACCTAGCAGTTTGAAAGCACGTCAAAGTGCAAGTAGATAAATAGGTACTGCTGTGGCGGAAAGGTAAACAGCGTTTCCATGCGCTGCTCTGGTTTGCCAGAAGTGACTTAGTCATGCTGGCCACATGACCCAGAAGCTGTATGCCAGCTCCCTCGGCCAGTAAAGCGAGGTGAGCGCCGCAACCCCAGAGTTGGCCACAACTGGACCTAATGGTCAGGGGTCCCTTAACCCTTTAGCTTTTACGCTGCCTTGAGCACTGATTTTTGGAAAGGCAGGACTGAAATATTATAAATCAATCAATTAATCAATCTCTATTAAAGGGCATCCCTAGTGCACCCATGTCCCAGCAAATATATTCTGGCTCCATTAGCTCTTTTGTAGCACCATTTAACTGGCATGGGGCTCAATGCAAGGTGTTATTTTTGACTTTTAAAGCCTTAGGCACCTCAGGACCCCAGTACCTCAATGACCACCTCTCTCCTCATGAAATGACTTGAATCCTGTTATTCCATGGGAGGTTTAGAGGCTGGCAACATGAAATCAGGGCTTTTCAGTGTTGTTCCCCTTTGTGGAATGATCTCCCTCAACACCATTTTGATTTTTAGGTGCTAGGCAAATACTGTTTTCTTTATTTAGGATTTTGGCCCTTAGGTGACATTAGGTGACATTGGGCCTCCTCTTGGGAAGTGGGATCTGTAAATCCTGCTGTGCTTTTATATTTTTACTGGATATTCTTGAACGATTTTAACATAAGTCATTTTGGGTCCCGCTGTGAGAAAAGTTATGAACAATAATGAGAACAGTAATGTTCCTTTTGAACAGGGATGGGGAACCTCATGTCCAGGGGTCAATTGCAGCCTCTCTCTTAGGCACTCAGGACTCTCTTCAGGCCACGCCCCCTCTCATCAGGCCACGCCCTTCGCTGGTCCTGGATTGGGGTGGGGGATTGCATACCCCACAAGTGTCCTGGGATGGGACATCCCATTTTTTTTATTGCGAGAGCATAGTGACCATTTTGGTTGCCGTGATCTCCTGCGATTTTGCGGTGCAATTCCCCTCCCCCCACAAAAGTGCTTTTTCGGGGCTTGATTGGGGGGGGAGGGGAGAAGCGCAGGGTGAAATTGCGTGTGATCACGGCAACCAAAATGGCCACCGTGCTCTCATGACAAAAAACAAGAGGGCGTCTGGAAAGATGGCGCCCCAGGTTTTGGCTTCCAAGTATTGGAGGGTGTGGGGGAGGGAGAGAGAGAGAGAGAGAGAGATAGATTCAGGAAAATGGAAATATAGGGCAAACTGCATCCTGTGTATTGAATCAATACAGGACATGGCATTTTACACTGAAATATGGGACAATCTTGTATTATACAGGACAGGTGGCAACCGTAGGCACAACCCACCACTGGCATCTGGTCCCTGGAAGGTTGTTCAGTAGAGAATTTGACCCTCAGCCTGAGAAAACCGCTTCCCATCCCCGCTTCAGAAGATAAACATAGTACAGCAAGCATCTTGGTTAAAGGCAGAGAATTCAAGTACAGGATTTACTGGAATCTCTCCCTTTTCAGGCACTAATCTACCTGGTCAGGGAAGACCAGCCTTTCTTCCTAGTTGAAATTGAGGCTTTGGTCACGCTTCAAAGCAGAGGTTTATCCCTTTGGTGCTTCTCGTTGTCAGAGGCATGTTGCTTTGGCCTGAAATCTTATCCACCCTCACCTGGGAGTGCATCCCGATGGACTCTGCAGGGCTTGTTTCTGAGCAGAAATGGATGGGCTTGCTCTGCAAATGTCATCATTGTCTAAAACAGCCTTTTCCCCAGGTAATACCCTCCAGATGTTTCAGGCAATAACTTTAATCACCCCGATCACTGACCAAGCTGGCTGGGACCAATGGTGGTTAAACTGAAATTGAAATATTGAAATTGAAATACAGTGGTACCTCGGGTTACATACGCTTCAGGTTACAAACTTCGCTAACCCAGAAATAGTACCTCGGGTTAAGAACTTTGCTTCAGGATGAGGACAGAAATTGTGCTCTGGCGGCGCGGCGGCAGCGGGAGGCCCCATTAGCTAAAGTGCTGCTTCAGGTTAAGAACAGTTTCAGGTTAAGAACGGACCAATTAAGTTCTTAACCCGAGGTACCACTGTATACTTTATTGTCACTTGTACAACTTGTATACAGTGAGATTACACGAGAACCCCCCAATCAGCTCTCTTAAGTCTTAATTTCCTATCAATTACATAATTTTATAATATTTTTAATTTATAATAATAATTTTATAATAATAAAAATAATTAAATTCTATAACATCTGGAGGGCACCAGGTTGGGGAAGACTGGTTCACTGAATTCCTGTGTGTCATGTGACAATGAAAACGGAAGCAAGAAAATATTGGAAAGGACAAAATTATGGTTTGGAAAACTGAAGGTAGAGAGACTCATTGGAAACAGTGAGAGGAACAGTGAATACTGAAAGTGAAATTAGAGCTAGTTTATTTTTTTAATTAAACCAAACTTCCATAGCTCAGTTGGTTAGAGCGTGGTGCTGGCAACACCAAGGTTGCACGTTTGATCCCCGTAAGGGACAGCTGCATGTTCCTCCATTGCAAAGGGTTGGACTAGATCAGGGGTCTGCAACCTTTAAGACAAAAAGAGCCACTTGGACCCGTTTCCGAAGAAAAAATAAACTGGGAGCCGCAAAACCATTGCGACATTTAAAACAAATATATCTCCGGAGCCACGATCTGACAGCTGGCGGGAAGGTGACGTTGGGACGGTGCGTGAGTAACGCACGCACCACCCCCATGCGACATCACAGCCAGTACAGCGCCCGCCACAGTGGGGAGCACAATGCGCCTCCTCCCCTCGCTAGTATCCGTCCCGGAGCCACGGCAAAGGTGTAAAAGAGCCACATGCGGCTCCGGAGCCGCGGGTTGCTGACCCCTCGACTAGATGATCCTCAGGGTCCCTTCCAATATTGATTCTTTGAGCACCAAAATATCTGGAGGACTGTCACACGGAAGAAGCAACAAGCTTGTTTTCCTCTGGCCCCGAGGGTAGGACCCAAACCAGTGGATTCAAATTACAAGAAAGGAGATTCCAACTAAACGTCAGGAAGAGCTTTCCTGACAGTAAGAGTTGTTTGAAAGTGGAACAGACTAGATAAGCCTTTGGGTACCTTCCAAATCCACAATTCCATGAATTCACAGCTGTATAGGGTGGATAAAAATCAATGATTTAAAAAAACAAACAAACCAAAAAAACACTCCCAGATTGCTTTTATTTAAATCAGTTTTTTTATTTAAATCATTTTTTTTATTTAAATCTTTTTTTTTATTGGATTTTGTAAAATAAAATGCTTTTGGAGGAAATAATCTTTCTAAAGATAGTTTTCTATTCAAGTTACATTATAGTCCAGAGGCCATCAGGAAATAAGGATTTGTTTTAAGTTTTTCATGTGTGCTGAAACTCAGCCTAAGTTTTTTTTAAAAAATGTTTAACCACATCAGTTAACAAACATGGATACATATGCTTTAAGGTTACTGTTTTAGTTAAGTAATTTGTTTAAATTGTTATTAAGGAAATGATTATTTTTCTCCTTCCAATAAAGGACAGCAGAAAAGTTGTCCAAATATAAACAGTTAACTTACAGTATTAAACCTCACAATAATTTCATAATTATTTGTCTATGTATTTCTAATAGTACAGTGGTACCTCAGTTTAAGAACAGTCCTGTTTAAGAACGATTCAGTTTACGAACTCCGCAGAACCGGAAGTAGTGTCCCAGTTTGTGAACTTTACCTCGGTCTAAGAACGGAAGTCGAATGGTGGAAGGGCACTGGTGGTGCGAGGCCTCATTAGGGAAAGCATGCCTCAGTTTAAGAACAGACTTCCGGAATGGATTAAGTTCGTGAACCGAGGTACCACTGTATAACCAAAATCAGTAATTTTTGATATAACTGCAAAAACTACTCTGAAAATTTATTATTCCAAAAATGAAAACTTCATCTGGTTGTAAAATTTAAGTTTATACCAGCAGGAATACCTTTCTGTAAAAAGAAGAAGAAGATTTAAATCAAGCCTGACTGACTAGTGATTTAAATCGATTTGATTTAAATCAAATCCACCCAGCAGCTGTAGGAATAGGGTGGGTTCCAAAACACACACATTTCAGGTGTCGAAGGCCAGGCTAAACAGGTGCCTTTTCAGCAGTACAGTCATACCTCGGGTTAAAGTCGTTTCGGGTTAAATCTTTTCAGGTCGCATCCCGTGGCGACCCAGAAGTAATGGAATGGGTTACTTCCGGGTTTCGCCGCTTGTGCATGCGCAGATGCTCAGAATGACGTCACGCGCATGCGCAGACGCAGCAAATTGTGACCTGTGCACGTGCAGATGCGGTTTGCGTTCTGCTCAAGATGCGAACGGGGCAAGCTGTACAGGGAAGGTCCCAGGCACATTGCTATGGGGAGGGAATTCCACGGTTTAGGGGCTGAGACAGGGAATGTCTACTCCTGGTCCAGCACCACTTGAATTTCTGGTGGCAGCAGATCTGCCAAGAGGGCTTCCACGGCTGATCTCAACACCCAAGAGGATTTGCAGGGAAGGAACTGGTCTCTTAGATATTTGGGGCCTAAGTCGTCCGCATGTCTTCCCATTAGTCATTTGTCCACCCCACACATTTCAATGCATTTCGCCGTCACTTTCCAAAACGCAAAAAAACCCCACCTTCACAGTGTGTTTGTGTGTTTTAAAAACATTGGTTTGTTGTGCCAGGGCGACAGAGCCCTTTAATCCACTTTAAATGTGCAGTTACGGCATGTGATTGAACACAGACGGTTTGCAGTCGCCTGCAGCTTTTGGGAACTTTGAAAATGTGGTCCGTGGATGTTTCAGCAGCCGCTTAGTTGAAAGTTGTTTTCAGTTTAATAGATTTAACAATGCCGATGTCCCAGATAAAATGCTGTACAAAGCTTTTTTATTTATTTTTTACACTCTTTAATCCCTCCCTTTTGTCCTCGAAAGGCCTCTGCTTTTGTCAATGTCAAATTAGTTTTTGTGGCCTCAATATGGATAGGAAGTGGACTTGACGCTAAATGGGACAGGAATCCTGACAAAATATTTTTTGTTTCTCTGGAATCTTTATGTCTGTTTCTTTCTCTCTCTCTCTGTGACCGCTTTCTCAAAATCAAAGAATGCTTCTTTTGCAGGGGTGGGTAGATATGGGAGGCATTCAACCAAAAACTGGAAGTGATTACACAATGATGAAGATTAGAAACAGCTTCTTCTTCTTCTTCTTCTTCTTCTTCTTCTTCTTCTTCTTCTTCTTCTTCTTCTTCTTCTTCTTCTTC